>CM062818.1:198924706-200124706 GCA_031772625.1 Pinus tabuliformis | reverse complement strand
TCTGTTGTAACGATGAGGAGAGCACGAATCACCTTTTCTTACACTGTTCAGTTACTAAAGATTTCTGGCACAGCATATCATCTTATTATACCTCCCTTAAAGCATGGAAAGGGACGAACATACTGGATGCTTGGAGCTGCTGGACACGAGAACACTCTGGGAAACCCATCAATATGTCGCTCCTGGTATGCTGGGCTATCTGGATAGCTTGGAACCAAATCATATTTAACAATAAGGCTCCCCACTGGCCTTCTATTCTGAGTCATACCATTACTGATTACAATCTGCTTCCTGAGACAGACTACAACACCCCAACCCACACTATTAATCCTATTACCATTGATAAGTCAAAGCCCTGGGCCTACTTTGATGGCTCCGCACAAGAAGAGGGTTGTGGCGGAGGAGCAGTATTATATATCAATGAGTCTCATTGCTATAAGATCCAGATCAAACTTGAAAATGGCACCAATAATTTTGCTGAATTAAGCACAACAAAACACATCATTCATTTTGCACACCAAAAACAATGTAGACACCTTCAATTATTTGGAGACTCACAGATTGTTTGCAATTGGCTGAATTATGCATCTCATTGTTATGCTTTCTCTTTGAGACATATTCTTGACGAAGCCAAAAGATTGATCTCATCTTTTGAATCTTTTGTCTGTCGTCATATTTAGAGGGAACAAAATACAGATGCGGACCAACTTTCCAAAGAAGCAGCGCACAGCCAACTAGATCAATGGCTGATCCAGGAGGAGATTGATGGAACTTTCCATCAATTCTATCACAGGCCTTTTGTGGACCTTAATAGAAATGGGTCCCAGACCCGCATATAAACAGTCACAGCTATTTTAGTCAATTTTGATACACGTACTCATACTGTATAGTTTTATTTTCAGTAAACTGTCTATAATAGTACACTTTGCGCAGAGCAGGATTTTGATATAAAAACTATTGGTTTTTATCCAGCCAAAGCTTCAAGACTCCCTGCATGGAGGTCCAGATCATTCAATAATTTTTTTTGTATCTAGACTGGCCATTGGCCACAAATGAATATGCGACCAACATCTACAAAATGTAATTCCTCTTATTAATAGAAATTACGACTTTTTCCTTAAGGGAAATATATATATATATATATATATATATATATATATATATATATATATATATATATATATATATATATATTATTTAATTTGCAATGTAATTATCCTCTGCTCATGCATGGGTGTGTGAACCATGACTTCCCCCAAGACCTACGACGTTCCATATCTAAATTATCTATATTTGTACATTGGATCACATCAAAGGATATTCATATGGCTAGCATTCAATGGTAGTGTCAAGAGATAGCTGAGATTGTTTGTATATTTGAGAAGGAATTGTCGACGAGTTTCATCGACTTACAGGTTCTTATTCTAATTCATTTAGTAGATGAGGTTGAATTAGTTGGGATGGTTCTTGTCATTGGATGTCCTTCTTAAAGATGTACATCAAGAAATTGAAAGGTTTTGTTCGACAAAGTGAAAAAACCCGAGGGGTCTATGGAAGAGGGGTATATATCATATGATTCTTTCTATTATGCCAGTGAGTACACCAAGCAAATGGACAACACACCAAGTGTGGCGATTTGGGATGATGAAAGGGATGAAGACAAAAGAGAAGGGGAGCTTCTCCAAACGAATGGAAACTAGAGGTGCACGATAAATAGTAACTGACTTATCATTTGTCAAATTTCTACACATTAACTATTCACACTAAAATTCATATTAATGCATATTTGATCTCATACGTACTATATATGTTGGTTTTATTTCATCAACAAATTCAAAAATTGAAGCCATAACAAATTCATTCTTTACAATATGAAAATAACACAACTGTGGGTCTCATTGTACAAGCAGAAGAGGAGGAAATGGGATAGTGACAGAAAATAATTCAAATGGTTGAATGGTAGAATTATGCCCTATCCTTATCATTTAAAAGAAAATATGCCAATGACATGCCCTAACAATTGGTTTGTTGATCAAGTTAGAGAGAAATATGGTGCATATGGTCATTGCCTGCGTGCAGAAGAGGATGCACTAAACATAGGGATTAGGTGCAACAACTTGGTAATAATCTCTTTCTGTACATTTTTACCTTCATAATGCACCTTTCAATTGTAACATCTATATTTATATTTTTAACTATGTTCGAGTTATTAGACAAATGACACTATGATTTTTTCACTTTTTTATAATTGTATGTGTTCCCATCTAAGTGGGCATATGGACATCATTTTCACACAAAGGATGATGATGATGGATGCATGACACAAGATTGTGGAGTGGAAATCAAGTTTGACCAATCTAGTCATGCTAGCCACCGCGATCAAAACCTCATATAGGGGATGCTAGGTTATGTTGGAAAGATACAAGAGATCATTCAATTGGACTTCTCTTCATTCCAATGTATTATTTTTAGGTGAAAATGGTGGGAGACCTTCTTGAAAAAATGTAGCAAGAAAAGCTCAATTTGACTTTAGCCTTATTCAAATTGAGTAAAATCGAATTTCCACATCAACAAGACAACTTGTAGGCAATTAACTAGTGTAACATGAATCTTGTCGCTCAATTAGCTCAGTAAATTTGAGTTAAAGGGCTTGGAGTTCAATTATGCATGTGTGATTGCTAAATTTTAGTAATCCATTTCAGTTATTTTCTACTGTATTTAGTTAATTGAACTCTAACTATTTCTAGAGTCAGTTGAAGGTCATTTGTCCAGTGGAACAATAGCCTAACTCAGAGATCTGTTAGTTAACTGATCAATCAACCCAAAATAGCTAGTGCATGCAAGGAATTTGAATTCCCCAACTGAAGTGGAGATGACAAGGCAATGTAAAATCAGTTGTAGACTAGGTTTGAGTGTACAAGTGTTCCGTGCAATCAGCGATCAATCCTTGGGAATTTCACAATCAATTTGGGGGAAATTCCTAAATAATAGGGGCTAATTTCCTCAATATTTGCATAAGGAAATAGGAGGCTAGGTGAGTTGATATTTGGCTAAGTGTTGGCCAGAGTTTTTCATTGAGTAGTGAGAAAAATTATTCTCTTGCAGGTTGATCTCAGAGTTGGAGATAACAATTGTAATAGATTATTTATTCATCTTATGAATGCAAAGAGGCTTGAGGGGTTTTTCCCATTTTGGTTCCCCTAGAGATCACTATGTATTTGTGGTTTTTCTTATTGCATATCTATGCATGTTGTTCTAAATTATGAATTTAATTCTCTGCAGGAATCTCTTCCTCCTCTGCTTCTGATTCTTCCTCCTCTGAATCTGGGGGTGAAAAATGCCATCCTTTCCTCTGCTTCCCTTTTTGCTTCTTTTTACTGTTTACTTTCTTGGCTTCTGGACATGAGCTTTGTAAGTGTCCTGTCTGCCTACAGAGCCTACATCTGAAAGCGGTGTTTTCATAATCTAGTACTTGCAGCCAGTTTTGTTGTTTGTAGATCAGCCTTATATTGTCCGGCAGCCCTTTACTTAAATCTACTTCCACACAAATACGTGCGAAAGTGTAGATCCTTTCATCAATCGTTTCTAGATTTGTTTTGATATATTTCCCTATGCTATTCCCAATGTCTTCCAGAACTCGTTCATTCCAGAAGTGCAGGGGAAGGTTGTATAGTCTAACCCAGACCGACATTTTGGTTACCGTCATTTTATTTGGATCAAAATCTGGGAACCATGGGGTCATAAACAGCCCCGTTGTTCCCCAAAACCATGGCCCAGCACTGATGATTGTGTCTCTGACTTCCTTGGATGTAAATCTTACTATGAAAAACCCCTTTGAGCATAGATGAATATCACACTCCATGGTCCAGCTGGTGAAGATCCAATGGAATAGATCCAAGGGTTTAGGCCAAAAGCTGTTGAAACGGCAAATGAGAGCTTGCGTTTCATAGGACTTAACGAAATCGTCAAGCCCTGAAGAATCTAAGTTTAAGGCTGGGGTTTGCTCTGCCTGATCTACTATGTGTGGCCTGGGTATGTGACTGCCTTGATCTAGAGAGGACCCTGAGTCTCTGCTGCCCTGTAATATGTTTTTGTAGGATAGACCTCCCTTGGGTTGGTGCTGGGATGCAGTTTTTTTCCCCTTGTCTCTGCTTTGCTGTCCCTGAGGTGGAGCCCCTCCTCTCAATCTGAAGTTTAAAGTAATGATTGATCCTGGCCCAATCTCATAGCTTTCCATCGATCTACAGTCCTGGAGAGATCGCCTACCACTGACCAGGTGTTGGATCTGAACTGGATAACCCATTTCTGCCCTTATTTGTTGTTTCAGCTGCAAAGAGGTACTTCCTGCATGGACCCATACTAAACAAGTTTTCCCCTGTGGGGGTTTAATCAGAATCTAAAAATATAGAGTTTTTACCTGATCTGGCTGTAAGCATACTTCCAGATCTGGCCCTGATTTTGATCGTTTTTCCTTTTGCATGTCAAGATCTGCGAGAGCTCTGCTCGATCTATGGTTGGTGCCTTCAATCTGCTGCCTGGGATCAAACTGTGCTCGCGTATAGGCTAGATCGTGTAGATCTAAGCCGAAACTACATTGTTTGGGCCCGAGTGATGCAGGAAGGAGCGGATTTGCATCATGCGGACCTCCCCTGCCTATTCTCCATGTGTTCTGGGGTTGACGAGGCCAGGCCTCTAGACACCATACGTCACGCAGTCTTCCTTGTTCAGGGGCGCATTTAAGGACCTCGATCTTCTGCAGGAGGAAACCCTCCTCATATATCCGCGCCGAAATGGGAGCTTCCGTTGGTGCATTCACCCCACAGTCTCGCTGGAAACTTATATTACGTTTCCCATCCAAGATCGCGTGGATCCTTATGGCAGAAAACCCCACACCTGCGTAGCCGCACTGATCTGGGGATATTTGAAACATTTGTCTGCGATAAACCGGCCATTTCTCTGAAGATGATTGCAGTGAGGACACCCTCTCAGCAGCGATCACCGATTCCCCAAAACCTGGATCGCCTTCGGCCCCTGAGGCAGACTTGGGAGCCGATGCAGCAGCAACCAGAAACCTGTTCGCACAAAACCTAACCATCGCCATCGCCAGAGCCCCTCTCGAAAACCCTCAGGGTATTGTCATAAACCTGCCAATTTGATATTAAGTCATTATGAATTTAATTCTATATATAAGTAGAGTAGAATTGCATCTCATGATTTTAGATTAAATTCCTTAAGCAGTTTCAATTCTATCAAATTTCTACGTGGTATCAAAGCCTCAAAATTCACATTAGAACCAATATTTCAAACTTGTTTGTCAAAGAACTTAAAATATTCAACCTCTATGCAACAACTTTTCTTCAGGATCAGGAGGACGTCTTTCAATAGACTGAGATTGGAGTATGCCCTAGAGGGTAGCTCGAATTTCATAGCTTCGAAGGATCGAAGGGAAGTAATGCTTGATGAAACTGGTGCATTAAAATATGTTAAAACTAAAATTTCAAAACCTCCATAGTCAGATTCACAACAATTAGCCCAATGGAAGAAGGATGTTGCAAAGACCAGGGGAATTTTTCTAGAAGGTGTGAGAGACCATGTGGTCTCAAATCTCCATGGCAAAGAGACACCATTTGCTATGTGGAAGTCACTAACTGAGCTATTCGAAAATAGTAGTGACCATATAAAATTGGCCTTGACAAACAAACTTCAAAACATTAAGTGTCATAAGAATGATACTATTCCATAGTATCTCTCCAGATTTACACAAGGTCGTGATGAGCTTGGAGGGGTTGGGGTGAATGTTGTAGAAGATGACCTAGTGAGCCTAGCTCTTCTAGGCCTTCCAAAATCCTGGCACAGCTACCAAGACTTTATGAATGGAAGGTAAAAATACAAAATTGGGAAAGGTTGTGGTCTCATTTGGTTCAAGAAGATTCCATGGGAAATAACCGGGATGGGAAATCATCCAAATCTGAGGATGAAGGGAATTTTGCAATGGTTGGAAAGGGGGAGAAGGGAAAAGGGAAGAAGACCCAAAAAAAATAAAAATAAAAATGAGTCCAACCAAAATAATGACAAGAAGAAAGACATGAGCAAGGTCAAATTCTTCCCTTGCCATGAGTTCAGGAACTATGCAACAAAATGTCCACACAAAAATCCTAACAAGAATCCTTCAAGAGGAGTAGTAGGTGAAGCATTGACTTCACAATTCAAATAAGACTTCACCCTAATAGTATGCTTGGCAAACATTGTTATGGGGAGTGTGTGGTATCTTGATTATGGTGCCTCGTTCCACATGATAGGGTCCAAGGAGTTTTTCAGTATCCTGGAGGAGAAGGATCTCCATATGCATATCGAAATCGAGGGTGATGGGAGGTACAGAGCTACAGGAATTGGTACTTTCACCTTTGAGAGGGATAAATCCTCTCCTCTTCTCCTTAAAGATGTTATGTTTGTACCTGGGTTGAAGAAGAACCTTATCTATGTAGTAGTATTGGAGGCTCTAGATATGTTGTTATTTTCAATAAAGGAAAGCCTTTCCGAGACACATAACTATTGGGCAAGTGAAGTAGACTGAGGTTCGAGTGAAGAACCTATACAAACTTGAGGTGGGAGATTTCACTGCATTGAGCAGTGAGGTTGAAAACGTGCTGAGTCACGATGTTGGAGAACTCTGGCATAGGAGATTGGGTCATCTACACCATGGTGCCTTAAATATCATGCAACAAATTACCACCGAGCTCCCTAAATGCTCCCTTGACCAACAGGATGTCTGCAAGAGTTGCACATTGGGGAAATATGTCAAATCCACATTTCATGACCGAGATAGCTGATGAGATGCAGTCTTGGAGCGAGTCCAATTTGATGTTTTTGGACCTTTTATACATCCTCCATAGTAAGAGATAAGTATTATGTTATTTTTATTGATGTTTTCTCTAGAAAATGTTGGATATTCTTCATGCGGAAGAAGGATGATTTTTTCTAAAAAATTGTTGAGTTCAAGGAATTAGTTGAGAATGAGACTAGGAAGAAGGTGAAGGATCTCAGGAGAGATAATGGAGGTGAATTTTTTTGCATGCCTTCAAATTTTTTTGTGCGAAAGAAGGTATTCAAAGGGAATTGACTGGAATGATCACACCGAAGGAAGATTTCTATGGGAGAAAGCCTGATGTGTCTCATTTCATAATTTTTGGAGCTTCAATTTATTGTCATGTCTGCAAGTATTCAAGGAAGAAACTTGAGCTTATAGCAGATTTGGGGATTTTTTTAGGATACACTGAAACTCCACACAATTACCATGTAGAAATATGGTGATATAATTGCAACTTCTCAATAAATTTAATTTAAATCAAGAGACACAATTCTACTCTACTGTTGTGCAATTTAGAGCAACATTCTTAAACATGCATGTATCACATACACAAGTACACAAAATTATCTAGGGGAAACCAACTGGTAAAACTCCCTTAAGAAATAATGCATTAATCATATGAATATAGAATGTATTACAAATGCTTTCTTTCTCTGATCTCAACCTGCAAGTGGATAATCTTTCTCTCTGCTCAATGAGAAGCTCTGACCCAGAATTAGTCAATTTTTGCCTCTGGTTGAAACCCTATTTCCTTGAGAAAATCCTGAGGAATTAGGCCCCTATTTTTTAGGAATTTTTCTCCAGTTTATTGTGAAATTCCTAAGGTTGGTCCTCTAACTACATGCAACACTTGTACACTCAAGACTAGTCTACAACTGATGGTACAAATGCCTTAGAATCTCCACCACAGTCGGGGAACTTGAATTATCTGCATGCACTAGATATTTTTGGTTGATTGATCAATTAACTAGATGAACACTAAGTTAGACTATTGTCCCACAGCACAACTGACCTCCAACTAGTTTTATCAATAGTAAGAACTAGTTTAACTTAATACAACTAGAAATAACTAACCTTGATTTCTACAAATTAGCAATAACACATGCATAACTAAACTCCAAGCTCTCTAACTCAAATTTATTGAGCTAACTAAGTAACAAGAGCCATGTCACCTCATTTAACCACCTCCAAGTTGTCTGCTAATGTGGAAACTCAAATTTTCTCAATTTGACCAAGGCAAGGTCAAATTAAGGCTTTCTTGCTACACTTCTCAACACTCCCTCTTATCAAGAAATGGATTATCAACCATCCCTATCCTGCACCTATGGAATTTGAACTTCCCTCTTGAAAAATCCTTTGTCAAGATGTGAGCATCTTATTCCTTTGTCGAAATGTATTGTAGCAAAATTATCTACCTCTGCACATTGTCCCATAAATGATGATACCAGATATCTATATGCTTGGATCGATTGTGAAATACCAGATTCTCAGAGATCTTAATGAAACTCTGATTATCACAATACATCACGTTTTGATCCATCATATGATCAAACAACCCCACAAGTATATTTCTCATCTAGATCGCCTCACATGTTGCTTGACTGGCAGCCATGTATTTTGCTTCTACCAAGCTTAGCACCACAGACCTATGCTTCATGTTGTACCAAGAAACCATTGTGGACCCAACACTAAAAATTTCACCTAATGTACTCTTTCAATCAGATGGGATCCCTGCCTAATCTGCATCTGTGAAGCCACACAGCTTCACTCTCCCTGTTTGTATATACTATAATCCATACTGGGTAGTGCCTCTGAGGTACTGTAAAACATGCTTAGCTACCTTCCAATATAATTTTGGGTGGCCTAACAATAACTTGGCTCAACCAGTTGACTACCTAGCACATATTTGGTCATGTGTTTACAAGATACATTAGTGTACCCACTAGTCGGTAAATGGTAGCATCAACCTCTTCATTTGAAGTGGCATCCTCCTTCCTCTAGTTGATCACTAGAGGTTTCTTCATGGCTTACAACTCTCCATGTGAAAACTTTGTAGTATCTCATGGTATACTTGCCTTGAGACACAAATAATTCCCCATCACCTTGCCATACTTCTAACATGAGGAAGTAGTGCATGAGACCCATGTCTCTCATCTCAAATTTAGTTGCAAGGTCCTCCTTGCAAGAGAATCAGTTTCTCATCACCTGTTAATATTAAATCATCAACATATAAAACAATGGTAAGAAATTTAACTTCTACCAAAATATGATAGAGGTTCGCATCCGCTTCATTTTTGGTGAAGCCCAATCCAGTGAGATAACTATTGATCCCGGTGTACCGAGTTTAGGGTTCTTGTTTGAGACTTTACAATGCTTGCTTGAGTCTTCACACATGAGACTCCCGATAAAGTGTCTCAAAACCTTCTGGATTCTCAATGTACACTTCCTCCTCAATAACACCATTGAGACATGTTGTTTTTACATCCATTTTGTGGATCTTCCACCCCATATGCGCAACCAGTGCAAGAATTGATCTAATGGATGAATACCTTGCTACATGAGAAAATGTTTCCTCATAGTCAATTCCCTCAAATTGAGAGAATCATTTGGCCACAAATATGGCATTATAATTCTCTATGCTTCTGTCTACTGCATGCTTAACCTTGAAGATCCATCTCAAACCCACAACTGATTTTTATATCGATTTTGGGACCACTTCCCAAACATTGTCCTTTACAATGGATTCATATTATTCTACCACTACATAAACCCAAACATGTCTCTCAACTTCTTCCTCGAAAGAGGATGGATTAGTCTCTACAAGCTCAGTCATTAGAGCCATGTACCCAATGTACCTATCAAGTGACCTCCTTTTCCTACGCAAATTTGAAGGAGCTCCCACATTCTCCCTCGTATCCTACACTAATCTATCTACTTACTTGGCTCTTTTTATTCCTTCTCTGGATGATTCTGCTTGAGTGGATATCTCCACTCTGTCTCCTCTCTAATCCTCCATTTTTGGTTGCTCCACAACTTCTTGAGGTTCATCCTTTGGAGCTAAAATCTCCTCTTTTGGTGGGAGTTGAGGCTCCCTCTCAAGAGAGAACCCATTCATTTCTCCTCATCAAACTGTACATCCCTTCACACAACTATCATTCCCAGGGAAGGTAAGTACACACGATAATTGTGTGGAGTTTCAGTGTAGCCCACAAAAACTCCCAACCCTATTGCCGGCACAAACTTATTCCTCGAATCTTTGGAGACATGACAGTAAACAAAGGATCCAAAAATTATGAAGTGAGACACATTTGACTTTCTCCCCGAGCAAGCCTCCTCTAGTGTAATCATACCAATAACCCAATTAGAACTCTAGTTCTTCAAGTAGATTGTTGTGTTACATGCCTCTACCCACAAATGCAATCACAGGGCTTGGTCATGTAGCATAGCTCTCACAACTCCCACAATGCTTCAATTCTTTCTCTCATCTACCCCATTTTTCTGTGGGTTGTGGGGTATTGTCATCTCTCTTCAAATTTCTTCTTTCACATAGAAATCCTTGAAGTCATTCAAAACATGCTCACCGCCACTGTTGCTACTGAGGGCCTTCACCTTCTTGTTGGTATATTTCTCAACTAGTGCCTTAAGTTATATAAACTTTGATAATGTCTCATCCTTCTTTCACATGAAGAAGATCCAGCACTTCCTTGAGAAATCGTCAATAAAAATAACAAAGTATTTATGTTTGGAAGTGGAGGTTGTCGAGAAAGGTTCTAAAACATTAGAGTGGACTCTTTCCAAGACTGCATATTGTTTGTTGTCTCGATCATGGAATTTGGATTTTACATACTTCCCCAAGGTACAACCTTTGCATACATCTTGTTGCTAGAGTGATCCTTTAAGGAGGCCAGTAATTCTTTTATATATAATATTTAAGGTGCCATGATGCAAATGGCCCAATATCTCATGCCAAAGTTCACTAACATCGCATCTCTGCACTTTCTCTGCTTTACTGCTTAATGTAGCACAATCTTCCACATCAGTTTTATACAGGTTCTTCACACAAGCCCTGATTTGCGTCACCTGTCCAGTGGCTATGTGTCTCAGAAAGGATTTACCTTTGTTGAAGATCACATCATAACCACAGTATTCCAAAATTTCTACATAGATGAGGTTCTTCTTCAAGCCTGACACAAACATGACATCTTTGAGGCGAAGAGGAGATTCTGACTCCCTCTTAAAGGTTACTGTACCAATCCTGGTAGCACAGTACCTTTCGTCATCCCCAAGCTCAATATGCATCTGGAGATCTTTCTGTTAATTTGACAGCTCAATGACGAATTCCAACCATGGGACTAAATTCCACTTTTCTAGAGGACCAAATTGACTATTGAAGTGCTCAAATTGGATAAGAGAAAGTTTATTTTTTAATTAGAAGCCCACATGTGCATATTTGATCAGGTCGGCCCTAAAACAAATTGGACACCCCTTAGTGTTATCACATTTATTTAAGTTTGAATTTTTTTAATGCTGATGATTACAGTGTCAACGAACTATGTGTAATGAACAGGAAAGAATGTTGATAATGGGACTATCATCACTTTTTGAGTTTAGAAAATTATTCAAGGAATACGCTAACAATGGAAATGTCAACATTATTGGGTATTTGTTGATAACTGGACTATCACTACTTTTGTTAATTCAGTAAATTTAAAAACGCACGGACAATGGGAGTGTCAGTGTTATTGTGTGTTTGAAAATAAAAAAGGAAAAATGCGCTAACAATGGGAGTAGAAGCACATTTTTGTAAAAATGGTCAATTAAAACTTTTTTTCCTTGTGAACATTATTTTGGGCACGCTTTCTAAACAAATGAGAACAAAATTTTCAAAACCGAAAGAGGTTTTTCCCCCAACAGATCCATTAAAAAAAACCTCTCTTGGTTTTCTAACAACTATCATGGTTTTAGATTTTCAAAGGGATCATTGGACCCTATTTTTTAGGATTTTGTGTGGAAAAAGCTCATGGAAAGTTGTTGACTTGGATGCCACCTTATCAAATTCGACTTGTTGATCCTTATCTCCAATCATGACTCCATAAACAACATGATATTTAGATGAAGATAGTCTTAGAAAGTTTCATATGCATGTACCTAACAGATTTATATTGCTATTGTTGGATTACTATAATTAATTTTGAGCTACAAACATGTTTCAGTTATTGTATTATCTATATAGGCAAAGACTGTAGAAGAAGGGTTGGATTTTATTTGAGATATATCATCCCTTGTGTATTATTGAGAAAATTTTAATGAAAACAATCTTCATGAGAAGTTTACATAAATTCTCGTATATGATCCCTTGTCTATATTTTCGTTGTTTATATTTCCTCATGTTTGAAATACTTAGTGTTTGAAATTGGGATTCATATGTTTATGCTACTTTTTCTTTATTCTCAGGCATTTAATAAATGTTGTTCACTTAACCATTGTACTAATTTCCTTCATTTTCTTCCAAATTCCTTAAAGTGTTAAAGAAATTATCACTACCCTGCTTTTGTGTTTTGCTCACTGAAAACTGTTGTTATATAAGCCTGATTGGGTCAAACTAAATGCCCAGTGGTGAAATTTTCTCATAGTCCAAATACACTCGGTCACTCTTAAAATAAATATGGCCATAGGATTTATTGCAAAACCTCTACCACTATCACCTTGGGTAGTTGATTTTAGGGAGAGATCTCTCTCTAGGTTGAAAGGGTTAACTTTTGAACCTCAAAGCAGTTTGAGGTTACCTTAGAGGTTTTCCCGCAGCTAGGGTCTCCTCTAAGAGATAACACCTAGAAGGATATAAATACAAGTGACCTCAAGCTCATTTGGATATGATCACTTCTCTCTCTTCTTGATATATCTGAAGTTTCTACCATAAGTAACAAACTGGGTGCAAAACCGTAAGTACCGAACTAGGTTTAGAAATGTAAGTATTGAACTGGGTGCAAAACTGAAAGTACCGAACTGGGTGCAGAACCATAAGTACCGACTGGGTATAAAATAGGATGAAGGTGTAGAACTGTTGATACTTTGACTTTGACCAGATTTGACTATTAGCTAATATTTTGTATTTTGGTTGGTTGTTCTCTTGGATAATTCAAACTTTGATTTGGATTATTATTTACGGATTTGGGCTCATTGTACTCTTTGTTGAACATTTTATGACAATCTAATAGAAGAAGGATTTGAAATGGTTTTTTCCCATAGTGGGTTTTTCCCTGATCTCCAACCAATCCTGGTGTCTCTATCTGTAAATGATTTTAATAAATTGTTCCTTTATGTTCTTTCGCATTGATGATGATATTGTTCTTTGTATATAGTTTCATATGTTGTTGAATAATGATGTAAATCTAAAGAATGTTATGATGTTGTGGGGTGAATTTAATATGGAGATAATGAAATGCAATTATCAAAGTAAAAAACAATATAGTCCTAATAAAAATTAGCACGGTATCAGAGTTGGGATGTATAAAATTCATTTAAGATCACCCCTATGAAGACACCTTTGATGGATGCAAGAGAGGATGGAGGAGACCTAAAATAATTCTAGGGTTTGAATAAAACCCTAGGCAATTTGGTTATTAGGGTTTGATGGATATTATGAGGTTAGGGTTTGGAGAAACCCTAGTTTATGGAAAAGATTTGAGATATGTGATTTCAAAACCCTAGCATGATCAATGTCAAGATGTTCAAAGCACATATGATAGATTTGATGAAGCCCTAGATGGGATAGTCCCTATTAGGCCTTCATTATTGATGAAGTTGATGACTATAATGAAGGCAACAATGTCACATGGTCAATGACCACTCACGACTCTTGAAGGTTGAGGGGATTATCACCTCTCAATGAAGATAAGTACTTTTAGATTTATGGTGTTATTTTATGTCTTTACTTTTTAGATTTGATTATTGTTTTGATTATTACTTATACTTCCTGCATGTATATTTAAGTATTTGTATGCTTCTAACCTCCTCGTGAGTTGTGATAAGTGATTTTTTCTTGAGGATCGTGGCTAGTGCATGGAGAGAAGAACTAGTGTTGGAAAAGGTAAAGAGGCACTAGATGAAAAGTTGACAAAGTGCTACAACTTCATATGTAAAATAAGAAGGTGCACAAGTATTTGAACACTCAAGGTATGTATGGTGCTTTATTTCAATGTTATAGCTGCAATATTGGATGGAAAGGTAAGGCCTAAAGTATAATGAGGATATCACTTCACAAATGGCTCATTCATCTATATGAAAGTAAGTTTGATTCATGGTACTTATGATGAGATGGTGCACTTTCTTTGGACAAGTATCTTACATTCTAATCATGGTAGAGCTGCATTGATTTTTGATATATTGGTATACTTTATATTTGGCACACATATTTCATTATAGATATGATGGATTTCAGATATAAGGCTAGCTCATTTATTATTATGTATGGTAGCTTGATACTATTGATAATGCTTGTGATTAGCATGAAAACCTTGATGATAGAAGTGTAACAATGAGATTGATATTCATGCTCTTCTTGTTGACCATGGTTAGGTTTTGAGGAGCTTAGTAATTATAACATGTGGTAAAATTGGATGCCCTAACTTGATGGTTAATGAAAAAGAAGTGATGAAGTGATCATAATCCTTGACGTATGATAATACAATTGTTAGTTTCCCTAATCATACGAATCTAACCCTTGATGAAAGTTTGATGCGCTGATGAAGTAGCTAATGCTAGCATGTTATGACCATGATGGGTATATGTTTTAGAACATGATATAGCTTGAATTTATGATCTAGCAATGCATAACAATATTATAGATAGGTTGATGACTTATGGATGAAGGGGTTTCTCATTAAGAGGGATAAACTCTCCATAAATATCCCTACACCTATTATTATTTGCATTATATGCATAGAAGATTATTTACTATTGAAGTATGATTTATGGACATGAATAGAAAAATATTTGATATTGTTGGTCTGCAACAAAGTTCTGGTCTGAGAAGAGATATTTTTCCTTAAGCCTAAACCACATGGAAGCAAGCTGAAGGGTGTGATTGTAGCCTCTCAACTGCATGGAAGAAGGCCTATTGATGTGGTTATCCCTGTAGGTCACAAAAGTAAAGCTTAGTGAATAAAATGAGAAGTACACCTGAAGGATATCAGTCCTACAGACATGGAGTAAAAAATAGAATGTACTATGATCAGGGAAGTTTAAATATTTTCCTTACTTGAGAGAATGTGAATGTATTGACTAAACTTGTATTTGAAGGTGACCAAAATATGCATATTAGTATGTTATTTTGATTTAATTATTGAAGCTAGTATATGATATTTGATTGGAAGAGTTTGACAAGAGTTTGTCTGATTAATGAGCAATGACATGATGCTTGATAGTTCATAAATATGCTTTAGAACATTGATATGATGCTTCATATGTTTCTATTCACAAAAATGAAAAATTAGGGCTTTGACTAATGATTTTACTTCATAACTGATGATTTTCCTTGATGACAGTGCTATGTGAGCATAATGACTAATATTGGTATTCAATAATGTTTTTGTATTGGCCTCATTTTCTTTGGCACATTGGTTGAATTATAAACAATTGTGATTCAGTATGAATTAATCTCACAATAAATGGATGGAACTTGTATGACTTATCCTTGTGTATGCATTTGCATCTAGTGACAGAAATTATTTATATTATGATCATGAGGATGACTTGGTGAATTTTGGTTTGATAAATGAAGATTTGTTGGCATGACAATAGATGAAGTCATAACTTGATATTTGGATGTGAGCTCTACCTATCACCTAGTCCAAAGAATTTGTTACAGTGATATTGATGATTTTGATATTAGTTTTGATATGGCATCTAAACTTTGATAAGATGAATTAGTTGATTTGATTGCACAATATTGATTTGTGTAAGGCTGAGCATATTTTGGTTTGGTTAAGTATTATGTTTGCAGATAACATTAAATGGTTTGAAGAAAGATTCACGAGTCGGTATGTCTGCATTGACAATTACCTGTTGAAGCCAGGGAGATGTGATGATCCAAACCTCTACTTCAAAAGTGGTCCAAGGTATGACTTTGATTTTGGTTTGATATGTTGATGGTCTATTCTCAGTAAGTAATGCGCTTCTGATGATCAAAGTAAGAGGGAGATGGCCTCTGAAGCTTGAAATGAAGAATCATGGCATGATGGATTACTTTCTGAAGATTGGAAAATAAAATATATATTGTGAAGCTATTAAAGAAAGTGGAAATGTGAATCCTTGGACACTCCAATTAAATTTCAAGAAGTTATGAAGATATATTGTTGAACCTGTCTTGAAAGTTGATAGTTAATTAAAGCATTGATGTTTGCAAAGTCAATACTTCATACACATTGATTTATCGCCAAGTACCCTTCGAGATGTTTGTATGGGATGATCAATTTCTGGTCTACGATATTCTGTGATATGAGACTGCATGAATGTACTGATGCTAACTGGGATTGTGATATAAGCACATTTGTGTGTTGATATAGTATGAGATCTGCCATGATATTTTTGGATGAGAAATTTGTAGCTTTAAGCATGACCAAGGTTGAGTACGACGTTGCTAGCATGGATAGCTATGAGGCAAGATGAAGAATCTCTTTGGAAAGTTGTTTGAGCAAGTTTTGGATATGACAGGAATCAATTGCGATAATAATGAGTAGGATCCTTTTGGTAGAGAATCTTGTATATAGTTGGGATTGAGATATCTTCATATATTTGAGACACTTTTTTTGTTTGAGACAAGAGAATTGTGGTTGTTGCCTCCTTGATAGGGAGGTTGAAGAAGGTATCCTTTTTGTGATATGTTCTTTGTTCTCTTATAATATTTGATTTGACGTCCTATATGAACAGGAGACTGTTACCATTGTGACATGATGATTAATCCAATACCAGATATGAGCACGATGATATGTTTCTATCTATAGAGAATAGGACTGATTGAGAACACTAGGCTAACTCTTCTCCCCTGTTTGAGCTCTTAGGGTGAGGAATTGAGATGGAGGGCTCTTGGATTTGACATATATATGGACAATAGGGTCATAGATGTTTCTCCTCTATATGTTACCCATAGGGTTGGAGATGTTGCTCCCCTATCTTGGTATTTCAGAGTATACCCGAGTTGGAATCATACCCACAAGCTAGTCTTGTTGGGATTACCACTCCCCATTTGGTCAACAGGTTGAGAGTGTACTTGGGGGTGTGCAACTCAAGTTGATTATGATGCGGGCTTTTTACCACATGACTCTTGAGGGTCATTGTTGGGAAGATCAGTAGACAATATGATGGGTTGAGATGTTCTCCCCTATATAAGATATTGATCAATATGTGGTTGTATATATTTAGCTCCCCCGTGAGGTTATGGGTTGAGATGCGCTCCTCGACCTGATTTTGGGTTGAGATGTGCCCCCTATGTGGTTTCGGGTTGAGACTAAGCTCCCTGATGTGGTTTTAGGTTGAGATGTTCTCCCTGATATTGTTTTCAGATTGAGACGTGCTCTCCAACATTATAGAGGGTGGAATTTAATTCTCCTTGATTCTTCTTCTTTAGATTCGAGAATGTTTCCGTAGATAAATTTGAGCAGAGATGGGACATGATATGGCAACAATATAGGATTTGACGACAAGATACTTGCGGTGATTACATGATGCAGTTGGAATTTCTCCCGAGCTAAGAGGGAGTGTTAATTTGGAAGCTCAGTGACAAATCCCAACCATGGGACTAAATCCCTCTTTTTAAGAGGACCAATTTTGACTATTGAAGTGCTCAATTTGGACAAGGGAAAGTGTATTTTTGAATTAAAAGCCCACATGTGCATATTTGATCAGGTCAGCCCTAAAGAAAATTGGACAGCCTTGGAAGGATATAAATACAAGTGACTCAAGCTCATTTGGATATGATCACTTTTCTCTCTCTTTCTCTTCTTGATATATCTAAATTTTCTAACGTAAGTACCGAACTGCACGCAGAACCGTAAGTACCAAACTGGGTGTAGAATTGAAAGTACCAAACTGGGTGCAGAATTGAAAGTACCGAACTAGGTGTAGAACGGTAAGTACCAAACTGCATGCAAAACTATAGTACCGAACTGGGTACAAAACAGGTCAAAGGTTTAGAACTGTTGATACTTCAACTTTGAACACTGTAAAATTTGAAACGGGAACTGATACTGTTACTGTTACCTGTTTTGTAGAGATAGCAAAAAAGTGACCCAATTTTGAAAAGGGGTGATGCAGAACACACATGTTTTTTTTAGAGCATAGTTTTTGGCACTTAGAACATAACCGACTAGGAAAAAGAACATTGTGATTTAGAATGGTAGTGATTTTCATGCTGATTTAAAAAAGTGGTTATTCTGCATTGAAACCTTTTTTTAAAAGACCTATTTTTTTACTTTAAATTTTTTTATTGTATGAAATGTAAATAATTATTTTGTAAATTTAATAATTTTGGAAGTGGTCTTCTTCTTCATATTATCTTCTTCTCTTTCTTTCTTTATTTTGGTAGTGAGGTTTTTATTGTTTTGCATATTTAAAGAAGAAGGTCAATATTTTGCATTTTCAATATTCTACATATTTATACATCATTAATTAAATTTTCAATCCGTCATTGTTTTAGATTTTGAGAAAAATTCTCGAGGTGAGCTCTGAAGACAGCGATGGATATTTGAATCAGAGCTTCCTGCGCCCACCGTTTGGCCCTACCCCAGGCGCCCGCCTGGCAGGCCCGCTGCTATCTGCGCCCCTCTGGGCCCCTTTCAGACTTCCTCCACCCCTCGGGCCTCCTGCCCGTCCCCAACGCTGGGGTCCTTCCCTTCTGCCTCGTTCCTTTATCTGAAGTGCCTGCACTCTGGCTCCTCATCGCCTTAATGGCTGGGTCTGATCCCCCCCCACCAGATCTGGAAGGTTATGAAAAATTGTTTGCATCTCTCATCCCTGAGAATGCATCAACAAGAATCCACCCATCTGCGACCAAGTTCGTCAAAAAATTGGATGAAATCCTTGAAGTTTCTCTTCCTCCTACCCTCCTGAGGAAGGCAGCAATCGCCTTAGCTGAAAGAGGCCTTATTGGCTAGTTCACTGGCCTTTGGCTCTCACCTAGATCAGTCCAAAAATGGGTAGAATGCAACTGGAACGTGATGATACAAGGAAAAATAGCTATCAGATTCTGCGGAAGGGGCTTCTACACCTTCCTATTTGAATCAAAAGAGGACAGGAACCTCATCTTCAGAAATGGTCCTTATTTCATGGACTCAAGAGGCCTCTATCTAAACAGATGGACTCCAGACTTCGATCCGGAAATGGACATCCCAAACACAGTCCTGGTTTGGGTTCGCCTGCCTCATCTGTTGCTTCACTGCTGGGGAGACGAATCTGTAAAGGCTATTGGGAACACAGTCGGCAAATACATTGACAGATTTGAGCCAAAGGAGAACATGCATGCGTGTGCAAGGATATGCGTCGAAGTCAACCTCAGGAAAGGCCTGCCGGAAGCCATCAGGATTAAGGTAGATCAATGGACACACATCCAACAACTAGACTACGAGCAGCTGCCCTTCAAATGAAAGGTATGTCACGAATATGGACATTTCACAAATAGATGTAGCAAGTTAAAATTAAATGAGTCTAACGGTAATGCAGAAATCTCTGAAGGTTCTTGGGAACAAGTTAAAAAGAAAAAATCCACCTCCTCATAAGGACCAAGCTCCAAGCCCCTTCCGGAAATCCCCTCCCCTCCTCCTCCTCCCCCCTCCAGTTCAGTCCCCCCCTTCCCCTCTTCCTCTAATCCCTTTGAATCTCTGTCAGTTGAAGATCCCATATCCCCTTCCCCCTCCTCCCGAGACACTGCCCTCGCAGTCATCTCCTCCCCCTCGAAACCCCCACCCTCACCCCCCCCAACCATCAAGCGAATACTCACTCGAAATAAATCGAAAGAAGCGGGCCTCTCCTCTGACCCTCCGAGAAAGGTACGCAGGAAGTCAAACAAAGAGATCAGAGATGAAACAGCAGCGAAATAAATGGCCACCGGAACCCAGCAACCCATGGACACATATCTAGATAGACAAAAAGGAAGTGGATAAAAACTAAAGGAGAAGAGCAGGCACCAATTAAAAATTGGAAAATGATGATAGTGGTCGCTTGGAATTGCAGGGGGTTGGGCTCCTCCTTAAAAACAAACGGAGTCTGGGATATAATTAATCAGGAGCAACCAGACCTTCTCCTCATCCAGGAGACCAAAATTTCTGAGCACGATTTCCAAAAGCATACCAAAAGATACAAAAATTTCTCAGGTACATCAATAGGAGCAGCAGGTGCATCAGGAGGTATAGGAACTCTATGGAATAAGAACAAATGGGACCCCATCAATACAAACTCTTGCAATTGGTGGGTAAGATCAGATCTCAGAAACAAAACTTCAAAAGAAATCTACACTATATACAACATCTATTGTCCGAATCACTACAGGGATAAAGCTCTCTGTTGGGACTCTTTAACCACAGACTTACAGTCCGTTCAAGACAGGAACATTTTACTGGGAGGAGATCTGAATCTAATAAGAAATTCCGAGGAAAAACTAGGTTGGAACTTCCACGCAGACCCTTCAAGAGAGTCGTTGGAATCAATAATCCAGAATCACAATCTGATAGACATTCCTCCTTACAACGGGAAATTTACGTGGAGTAACAAAAGAATCGGCATACACAACATCAAGGAGAGATTAGACAGAATCCTTGTTCATGAAAGAATTGTTGCAGGCTTTTCCTCTATCAAATCTAAAATTATTCAAGCCTCGGCCTCAGACCATAAACTAGTGGTCATGATGCTGGACAAGGGAAGAAATCTGGGGCCCCTCCCTTTTAAATACAACAAAATCTGGGATGCTAAAGAAGACTTCCGCAACCTCATTCAAGTTCAGTGGGCTAAGGAAGTCATCGGATTGCCTCATTACATCTGGGAAACCAATCTAAAGTCTCTAAGAATAGCCATAAATCAGTGGGCAAGAGAAAACGTAGCTATGGAAAATAAAATAAAAAAAGCAGATCTTCACAAGCAGTTGGAGCAGTGGAGCCAGGAAAAAGAGAATACTCAATACATAAAGGAGGACCAAATACAAGAAAATGAAATGTACATGGAACTTTATAGACAAAACAGAGTGGAGGAGGAAGAAGAAAGGCAGAAATCGAGGTGTTTATGGCTAAAGGCTGGAGACAAAAACACCTCCTTCTTCCACAACAACCTAAAGCTCAGACGCGCCGGTAACCAAATCGAAAAAATCGTGGTAGAAGGGAAAGAGATCAACGAGCAAGAAGCAATCAAAGAGGCAGCACTCAGGCATTTCCAATCCTTATTAACAGCAGGCCCCCAGTCTTCGGAAAGCACAGAATTCCTCAGACCAATTGAGAGAGTAATTTCAGATATGCAAAACAGCGAATTGGACAAGGATGTTTCAGAGGAGGAAATTAGGATGGCAACCTTCAGCATGCAACCAGACAAGGCCCCGGGCCCAGACGATTTCACTGTCACCTTCTTTATAAATCACTGGGACACTATAAAAAAAGACTATGTAAGGATGGTAAAAAATGTTTTCAAAAACTGCAAGATGGGAGAAAACACTAAATCCTCACACCTCGCCCTCATTCCCAAGGACATAAATCCCCTCTCCTTCGATCGGTTCAAGCCCATCTCCCTATGCAATGTTTCTTACAAGATAGTCACTAAAATTCTAGCCAACATGCTTAAAAAGCTCCTCCCTACCCTCAATTCTGAGAACCAAGGGGGATTTGTACCTCAGAGACAAATCACGGATAACGTCATTTTGATTTAGGAGGCAATACACAGCAGTATCAACAAGAAAGAACGAGGTATGATCATCAAATTAGACATGGAAAATGCATTTGACAGGGTGGACCATCATTTCCTGATAGAAGTCCTTAGAAAATTCGGTATCTCCAACAAATTCATAAGCATTGTTATGGAATGCATCTCTAACCCCTGGACTGCCCCCCTGATCAATGGTCGACCGAGCAACTATTTCAGAAGCACTAGGGGACTGAGGCAAGGCTGCCCTCTCTCTCATTTTTTATACATCATAATGGCGGAGACCTTGAGCATCCATCTGGAGAAACTACGCAAGCAAAAGGAGATCACCGGGATCAGTATAGAAAGAGGGATCAAAGAAATCAATCATTCACTTTTTGCAGATGACACCTTACTAATCGGGGGAGCCTCAAGTTTGATGGCAAAAAGATTCAAGAAAATTTTGGATGCCTTCCTAGCAGCTTCAGGGGGAAAGCTAAACAATAAAAAATGTAAGATATACACTTGGAATACCTCTCTCCAAATCATGCAAAGAATTTCCTTGATCTTGGACATTCCAGTGCAAAGGAACTGGAGCCACTTTTCTTATCTGGGCCTGCCTCTAGCAAAAGAAACAGTCAAGTCCGAAATTTGGGTAAAGCACATAGAAAAAATGAGGGGACTCCTTCAAAGCTGGGGGCTATCTTGGCTAAATTTGGCTGGAAGAACTACCCTCATCAAGGCCATTCTCTCCGCTCTTCCCATCTACCAATATGCAGTAACCTTGGCCCCTGCCAGCACCCATAAGCACATGGAACTAATTATGAGAAGCTTCCTCTGGCAGGGAGGGAAGCAAGACTCAAAAAAGTTCAGCCTTGTCAGATGGGACCAAGTTATTCTCCCTTTCGAAAACGGAGGCCTAGCCATCAAAATCCCAAGCCTCTCCAATAGAGCTATGGGATTCAAACTGATATGGAGAATGCTAATAGGAAAAGGCTCTTGGTGGGTGGAATCTATGAAAAGAAAGTACCTCAATGGCCTGAACTCTAACATTCTCTCCGAAACAATCACTGAGAGACCGTGCACTCTTGTTTGGAAGCTCATCAAAAAAGTTCTCCCTCAATTCAGAAACCACATTTCAAAAGTGCCTGGCAGTGGTAAAGAAATAAATATTTGGTCTGATAGAATCATGGGAGCAAATCCAAGAAACCTTATTCAGAACTTCAGACCCCTGCAAACCTGGATGGAAGCAAAAAATCTGACCTCTCTATTTGATATTTCCATATGGGATCACAACAGTTGGCATGATTGGAAGGGCCTCCCTATCCCAAATGCTCTCAGGGATCTGTGGACCGATCTTAAAACCTCCCTCTCAAGTTCTGCCCCCACAAACAAAGGGATCGATGACAGGTACATTTGGGACCCCGGCGGAGGAAACTTTACTGTCAAAGAGGGATACAAACTTCTACAGGAAAATCCAACAACAGGCAAATGGAATCTATATGTAGCAGTGTGGAAATCGGAGTGTCTGCCAAAGATCAAATTCTTCAACTGGACACTCCTCAAAGGCAAGATACTCACAGCTGAGAATCTCAGGAAAAAAGGGATACTTGGCCCCTCAATCTGCTGCCACTGTCGTGCTGAGGAAGAAAGCAGTCATCACCTCTTCTTTGACTGCCCCTTCGCTCAAAGTTGTTGGACTCAGCTCATCAGTCCTCTGAAAATTAGAGAGACCTTTGACCAGCTTCCCACTCTACAAAAAAATTGGGAGAAATGCTATCCTTTCCCCAAGAAATCCAAGAGCCCCATCATCCGCCTGTGGAAATGCATCCCAGCAACGCTCTGCTGGCAAATCTGGCTCTCCCGAAACAACTACATCTTCAACAACCAGAAGCCAAATCCAGCTCGCATTTTGGCAAAAACAATGGCGCTCATATCCGAAACAATAAGTGCCAACACTGTCTTCCTCCCAGATCGAACCAGTTGGCACAAAGATGAGAAGGACTGGCTCAACAAATTCTGTCTCAATTATGCCAAGCACAAGCAAACTCATCCCACAGCAGACAAGAGAGGTAATAATTGGAAGCTCAGAGGCACCAAGGAAGAAATAAGACAATGGATTCTTGATCAAAATCGAACCACTCTACATTTTGATGGGGCCTCTAAAAACAATCCGGGGAAAGCCGGGGCAGGGGGAATTATAAAGGATCAGCATGGCAAAGTTCTTCTAACCTACGAATGGGGTCTGGGACAAATGTCAAACAACATGGCCGAGGCCTACAGCCTCCTCCTAGGCACTACCATTCTGAAACGGATGAGAATCCAGAACCCAATCATCCTGGGAGACTCAGCTATCATTATTGCAGCTATAGCTTCAGGGGGAGACTTTAAAAAAGCGGCCCTCAACAATCTAAAATCTAGAATTATGGACAACATCAAGCATTTGGGGGACATAACATACAAGCACGTTCTAAGGGAAAACAACTCAGAAGCTGATTCATTTGCCACAAGGGCATCCAACAGGCCTATTGGTCAAGCCAGAGAAAATGATTACATCTATGACAAATCGATCCCGTAGCAGGTTCCATCACTTCCCCAAAACTCTGAAATCCAGTCATACTAGCAATCATAACATCCCTCCTTCTCGACATTCTAAGCTTGCCAAGCCGCCTCCAACCCGCATTCTCTCTGACACCGTGCCTCCCGCCACCTTGAATAACGCAAACGATATCTCGTTTGATAATAAGATCAGGTACGGGACCAAGAATCCTCAGCTCTCCCGTGACACCTCCGAGCAGAAGGTAGGCCTCCGTCGCTTCATAATCCTCATCGACTGCAAAAAAAAATTAAAATCTGATCTTAAGATCAGCCAAATCCCAGAGGATCTCTCGGCAGAACAGCTGGCTCAGCCTCTCACTCAGCATTATAAGAATCAGAGTCCTCCCCTCTCAGCGCATCTCAGAATTCCATTCCTTCATTTGCATAAGAGCAAAGGATCGCCCCCCTTTACTCAGCCTTTGGATAGTATCAGAGACTGCATTTCGCTCAGCTCAGTCGGAAGGCCGCTCTCAATCGATCATAGGGGTAATTTTTGCAGTTGTATCGTTATGTTAATTTTTCCAGCTAACTGCTCTGTTTCCTTGTTTCAGCGCCATCTTCCTCCAGCTCCCTTCAGTTCTCCGATTTCACCTGTCTCGCAGCTCTCCTTTCATTCCACAGCCTCCCTCAACGCAGTTTCAGTTCTCTTCCCGATCTGCGCCCCCTTCTCCCCTTCATCCCTTCCCCTTTCCTTTTGCTCCCCCTGTTCTTTCTCTTCGTCAATAGCTTCTAAAGCTCTCTCCACCCGAGTCTCAGAAATGGCCGAGATCCCAGAAGATCGAGACCCAACAGTAAATCCTCTGGAGCGTGTTATTACAAACAGCGAATGTACCTTATGCAAAGCCCACTGCTTTATGATAGCAATATTTGTTAAGCACTTCAACGAGCTCAAGGAGGAATTCCATGCGGATAGAAACTCCAAGAGGAAAAAATTGGAGAAGCAAAAAGCAGAGATTGAAAGTCTCAAGGAGAAGTGCAACCACATGGAAGAAGCAATTGCTCATATCAGTTCAATAACCCAGAGCATGCAAGCGGAGACCTCGACTAAAGTCAGCGCAAAAAAGGAACCTCAGCTTGATGATTCTGTTAACCAGCAGCAGTAATATGTTTAATGTCTTGTAAATTTTGTTTATTAGCAGGCTTGTTTGTACGGCAATATAGCCGTTATCTTTTTCAAACTGTTTCTACTAAGTCCACCAACAAGGATCAAGGGTCTGCGCACCCATTTTGGATCCTCCCCTCTCAGCTTTCCCTACAATATGTAACAGGCTTTGCCTTTTGAAGCTTTTTATAATACACAAGTAACCAATCTCGTTAAAATAAATAAATAAATAAATAAATAAAATAAAATAAAATTCAATCCAAAAGAAATAATTGTCTCTAAAAAACAAATATAAGAAAATTATAAAAAAGATAAAAATAAAAAATAAAAAATGCCAAAAAAAAATTATCTCATAAACCATAAAAGAATTTGGAATATATATATATATATATACAAACTTAAGTAAGTAAAAATAGAGAACTTAAGTAAAAACATTAGCAAAAACTAGGAAAAAAAAATAAATTAAAAACAAACAAGTTTAAAAAAAATAAATAGAAAATTAACGAAAAAAAAAAAGTAAAAAACTAGTAAAATTAACTTAAAAAAAACAAAAAAACAAAAAACAAAAATAAAATCAAATTATTAAAAAGAAACCCAAAAAATATGAAAATGGTGTAAAATATATCTTTAAAAAAAAAAAAAAAAAGAGAAAACATTTACAATTTATAAAAAAATGCCTATTTTTTATTTTTATTTTTTTTAAACTGCATATTTTTTATTTAAAAAAAATAATAATTACTATTTTTATTGAACCTACAATATTTATTAAAAAAAAAAAAAATTAAACAATCTTTTTATTAAACAATTTTTTTCTTTTTTTTTCAATTTAAAAATACAAAAAAAAAAATTAATAAATTAATAAATTTAATTTTTTAATTAAAATAAATAAATAATAATAATAATAATAATAATTTTGTTTTTTAATAGATTTATTAAAAAAGAAAAAAAAAATTGTGGCCCTCCGCCCCCCGGCCGCCCGTGGTGACGCGGCCGTGGGCGGTGGTGCTTGCTGGAATCGCCTTCCCGCCTCCCGGCCGCCCGTGGTGGGCAACTGCGGTGTGGGAGGGCGACTCCAGCAGGCACCTCTGCCCACGGTCGCGCCACCACTGGCGGCTGGGGAGCGGAGGGCCAGCAATTTTTTATTTATTTATTTAAAAAACAAAAAAAACAAACAAACAAAAAACCGTTAAAAACAAATTTAAATATTAATTTTTTTTTAATAATTTTTTAAATTTTAAATTAAAAAAATTAAATTTATTTAAAATAAAACAAAATATTTTTAATTATTTGTATTTTTAAATTGAAAAAAAAAAAAATGTTTTAAAGAAAAAAGAAAAATTATAAACTTTAGATTGTTCAAATTTATTTATTTTTTTTTAATAAAAATTGTAGGTTTAAAAAAAAAAAATAATAATAATAATAATAATTTTTTAAATAAAAATAACGCATTTTTTTGGTTTTTTTTTTTGTAATCTGAATTTTTTTTTTAATATTAATTTTACTAGTTTTTTAATTTTTTTTATTATATATATATATATGTAACTAGTTTGTTTTAAATTTTTTTTCCTAGTTTTTGCTAATGTTTTTTTTTTTTAATTTCTCTATTTTTACTTATATATATATATATATATATATATATATATATTCCAAATTCTTTTATGATTTGTGAGATAATTTTTTTTAACATTTTTTATTTTTGTTTTTTATATATATTTTTATATTTGTTTTTTTAAGTAATCAACATTTTAATATTACTCGGATGCGGGTGTCAACATGAGAAGTTAATGTCAATACATGAGCAGATGGTAGCGGGCGAGGTGACAGGCTGGCGCAAGCGGCATAAGGTGGGCATTTATGGTTCATTAATGCTGGCACGCTATCAAGCTACGCTGAGGGAGGAAATCGGTACGAGCAACGCCGAAGTGGGCCGCCATCGTAGAGCAAGTAGGCGATTTTTGTCAGAGCATCAAGTCCCATTAATGAGGAACTGGATGAACAGCAAGTGTGGTAAGTACTTCAGGATGATATCAACATCTATATCAACTGCCCAGAGCCTAGCACTCTCTCTGGCTCATTCTAGCAGAGATATACCAGGTCGCATTGGTTCTCAGGAGTCAGATACAGAGCAAAGCATTCGGAGGCCATCAGCGCTCCACCAAAACCTGCAAAAGGTCGGCCTCATCTGCTTACCTCTTCTTGCTAGTATGGCTCGACCTCGCGGTGGTTCCCGAAGGGGAAGAAATCCAGGCACACGGGGGAGGGCCAGAGGAAGGGGAGGTCCTGCTCCTCGACGCTTCTCCCGGCGTGTCTCAGTCTCACCTGCTTCTCCACCTTCCGACCACTCTGGTCCTTCCCACTCCAGTTCTTGCCACACCTCCCGCTACACTTTCAAGAGCAAGCTTCACAAGCCTACTGTCTCGGCCACTATCACGGTCATCTTCTCAGAGGAAGAAGATGACCCTCCTAGCTCTGCCGAACATTCAATTGATCAAAATCTCTCCCAGAATTCCAAGGACACCCAAGGAGGCAGGGTAGAGGTTCCTCCCAATCCTCCAGAGATGCAGCAAGATGAAGGTCACGAAGAGGATGAAGGTCTTCAGCAAACTTCCTCACACGAGGAGGTTATTTTATGTGGACCGGCGAAGTTCTTCGGCTCAGCACTGTATCAGGTGATGCCTCATGGGCGCAGTATTACGGAGGTCGAAGATAATGTAATGATTGAGTGGGTCAGTTCTCCGGGCAAGGCCAACAGCAATGATGCAGAGTTACCACCTCGGGCAGATTCAATCAACGGCGAGGATTGATGGAGAAGATCGCACGGCGGAGGAGGATTTCGGAAGACCTTTTTTGGCGGAACTTTACGCCCCGAAAAGCTGGACTTGATGACGTCAGGCGAAAGCCACGCGTCAACAGGAGGTTTTATCGGGCTTGCCCTTACGGAAACCGCTTGTGGGTCGAAGGCGGTCCGATAACATGGTGGTTTTGTAACGCGGTTTTGTGTTGCCGCGGATGTCCTTGTCAGCCTTTTGTCATTGTAATGCTCTATTGTCCTCTTGTTTGTGCTTTTTGGGTGATGCTGTATTGGGATAATGAGTCCTGGGCTCTCGTTTCTATTTATGTAAACAATCAGTCAAACGTCGAGGGCCGGAATTTCTCAGACAGAGGGCTGGCTTTAGCCCCCTCAGAGGTTACTACCTCTTTGTAAATATTTTTCTCTTTCTTTTACTTAATAGAATAGTCTTTACTCAGAAAAAAAAAAAAAAAAAAAAAAAAAAAAAAAAAAAAAAAAAAAAAATCAACATTTTAATATTAATTTTAGTATTTTTTTTTTTGTTAATTTTCTTTTTTATATATATCTAGATTGTTTTTAATTTTTTTTTGTTTTTTCTTAATTTTTTTTTTTATTTTTCTATTTTTACCTATTTAATTTTTAGTTTTTTTTAAATGTTTTTTTTTTTTTTTCTTTTCCATATTTTTGTTTTTTTTTTCTTTTGCCAATTTTTTTTATGGTTTACAAGATAATTTTTTTTTATTATTATTTTTTTGTTTATAATTTTTTTTTTTTAGTTTTTTAATTTTTACCATTAATTTTGTTTTTTTTTTTACATTTTTATGATTGATATATATATATTTGAATTTTTTTTAGTTTTATATTTTTATTTTATGTTTTGTTTTTAGTATATATTTTAATTTATGTTTTGTTATTTTTTTTAAACCTTTTTTTGTTTTGTGTTTTTTCATTGTTTTAAATTTTTTTATTTTTATTTTATTTAATGTTTTCGTTATTTTTTTAAATTTAATGTTTTTCGGGGTCATGATAAAATATTTTACGCTATTCGTTCGAAATGTTGAAATTTTGCTTTTGAAAAAAAAAAAAATGTGTTCTTCCAGAATTAACACTTTTCGTTTTGAAGGTGTTTTTTGGATTATTTTTGCGCAAAAATTTGGTTTTCACCGCCATTTTTAAAACATGTTGAAAATTTACGCAAAAAAAAAAAAAAAAAAAAAAAATGTTATTCAAACATCAACACTTTTCGTTTTTAGCACTGTTTTTGATGTTTTTTTGGGGTTTTTTGGCCAGAGTTCCCGTTTTGAGTTTATAGTTCCCGTTTCAAAGTTTACATTGTTTTTTACCAAATTTGACTATTAGTTGATATTTTAGATTTTGGTTGGTTGTTCTCTTGGATAAGTCAAACTTTGACTTGAATTATTATTTATGGATTTGGGCTCATTGTACTCTCTGCTGAACATTTTATGAAAATCTAATAGAAAAATATTTTTAAATGGTTTTCCCTATAATGGGTTTTGCCCTAGTCTCTGACCAATCCTAGTGTCTCTATGTGTGAATGCTTTTCTTTTATTGTTCCTTTATGTTCTTCTGCATTGATGATGCTATTCTTTTTCTATAAAATTGCATATGTTGTTGAATAATGATGTAAATCTAAATAATATTATAATCTTGTGGGGTGAATTTAGTATGTAGATAATGAAATACAATTATCAAAGCAAAGAACAATATAGCCCTAAGAAAAATTAATGCTTTCTCCTCCAAGTCACTGAAAAACTATCTACACCCTGTCATGTGAAACAAGGCACCTGAGTCTAAGTACCACACACTCCCCATCACCATGTTGGCCATGCATGCAATAAGGGTGAAGTATAGCTCGAACTGTGAAGCTAATGCTTCACTTGTTGCTCCTCCCGATTTCTTCTTGCTAGAAATTTTGTGTGGACTCTTTGTAGCATAGTGCCTGAATTCATGGCAATTGAAGCATTTTATTTTGGACAAGTCTTTCTTCTTTCCCCCTTGGCTGGATTCTGGTTTGGTTGGAGACTTCTTCCCTTTTCCCTTCTTTCCATTTACAACCAATGCTAAATTTTCTTCATCCTCTCCCTTGGATGAACTTCCATCTCTGTTATTCCACCTGATCTCTTTATTTACCAATTCAAACCGTAAGCGTTACTAATTCGGTAATTTCTCCCTCTTGTTCACTAAGTCTTGGTAGCTATGCTGGCTATTGGTAAGGCTTAGAAGACATAGGGTCACCAAGTCCTCTTTTGCAACATTCACACTAACCCCTCCAAGGCCATATCGAACTTGTGTAAATCTAGTGAGATACTACAGAATAATATCATTCTTCTACATCTTGATATTTCGAAGTTTGTCTTTGAGGGCCAATTTTCTATGATCACTATTATTCTTGAATAGCTCTATCACTGCCTTCCACATTGAGAAAGGAGTTTCTTTCCCATGAATATTTGATATAATGTGGTCTTGAACTCGCTCCAAGATTATTCTCCTCGCCTTGGTTATATCTTTCTTCCATTGGGCTAGGTTATAGGCATCAAACTATCCTAGTTTTGGAATATCTGTCTTGACATATTCCAGCAATTCACTGTCATCAAGCATCGACTCCATGCGATCCTTTGAGGAAATGAAATTTGAGTTGCCTTCTAAGGCATACTCTAGTCTCAGTAAATTGAAGGCCATTCTATCAATTCTAAAAGGATCCTACTACACTAAAGCTACAAATATGAACCTCCTAGGGAACAACTTCAAAATTATTGTTCTAATGTGAATCCTTCTCTGAAACCATGTACAAATATGGTGATAGAATTGCAACTGCTCAAGAAATTTAATCCAAATTAAGAGGCACAATTCTACTTTACTACTCTATGGAAATTAATTCATAATTTTAGAACAACATTCACAAGAATTAATCAATCACATACACAAGTACACATATTTATCTAGGAAAAACCAACCAGTAAAAACCCCTTAACCCTACTTGTGTTAATCAAATGAATAGAGAATGTATTACAATTGTTTTCTGGCTTTGAGCTCAACCTGAAAGTGAATAACCATTCTCTCTACTCAATGAGAAGCTTTGACCCAGAATTAGTCAATTTATACCTCTGCTTGAGCCCCTACTTCATTGCACAAATCCTACGGAATCAAGCCACTATTGTTTAGGAATTTTCCTGCAATTGACAATTCCCAAGGTTGATCCTCTAACTACATGCAACACCTATACACTCAAGAGTAGTCTAAAACTAATGTTACATTGCCTTGGAATCTCCACCACAATTGGGGAACTGGAATTCTCTGCATTTATATTTTTGGTTGATTGATCAGTTAACTAGATGATCAATGAGTTACATTGTTGTCCCACTACACAACTGACCTCCAACTAGTTCTATCAACAATTAGAACTAGTTTAATTGAATACAACTGGAAATACCTTACCTTGATTGCTACAAATTTGCAATCGCATATGCATAACTAAAATCCATGCCCCATAACTCGAATTTACTGAGCTAACTTAGTGACAAGAGCCATGTCACCTTATCTAACTACCTCCAAGTTGTCTGCTGATGTGAAAATTCGAATTTTCTCAATTTGACCAACGCAAAGTCAAATTAATACTTTCTTGCTACACTTCTCAACATACCGAGTGTATTTTCCTTCACTAAGGATGAAAATCGTAAGGAGAGATGTCAACTTCGATGAGGAAAAGGCTATGAGATTCTCTTTTGAATGAGAATTGAGTATTCCACTGGAGCAAGAGCTTCTAGCTCCAAAGGAGGAACCTCGGGAGGAGTTTCAAGAGCTTGTGGAGAAACCATGTGTAGAGGAGTAGATAGGGAGGCAAAGTAGAGCACCCACTCAACCAGAATCTTCTAGAGAAGGGAGAAAGATAACCAAATAAGTTGATATATTATTGCAGGATGAATGGGAAAATGTGGGATCCCCCACATCTCAGCATAGGCAGAGGATGTCATCTAATAGGTACACTAGTTACATGGGTCTCACGACCAAGCTCATTGAGACAGAGCCTTCCTCATTTGAGGAAGTAGCTACTCAACCTTTTTGGGTTGATGCCATGGTGGAAGAATACAATTCCATCATGAAGAACAATGTATGGGAGGTAGTGTCAAGACCATAAGGGAAATCAGTGGTTCAATATGGATCTATAAAGTTGATCAAGTGCTCAGTATTTAGCTCAACAATTAAAGTGCTCTAAATCGCTCAAAACATGAATGACCACGTTCGTCTCTACAATATGATCCCAACACAACTCATTTCACTCAAAATTGAGCTCATATGAGGAAGATATCATGCTCTGTCTGCTTTGCCAAACAAAGGAATTTTCGAAAGAAAAAAGTACAGTCACTGCACAGTCAGCAATCCGTACTACTAATGTGGCAAGTGACTAGGCAGGTCAATGGGATGGTTAATGGCCAACCAACTCTCACTAAGTGGCGTATTGGTATTGGTCTGGAAGTATGGTGATTTGGCTCGTTTTCATTGGTGATCCGAATGGAAAATGGCATCAACTCATGGTATTCATCCACCCATTTTATTCATCCACCATGGAATTTATGCATGGTATTGTAAGTGGCATCCACCCATGGTATTGTAAGTGACATCCACCCATGGTATTTACCCATGATATTGTGAGATTCACCCATGGGATTTATCCACCCATTGTATTATAAGTGACATCCACCCATGGTATTTATTCACTCATGGAATTGACCCGTGGTATTGTAACTGAAAAATCCTATAAGTAACAAGTTGCATTTTGTAAAAGGATAGTTTGTCTGCAACAATGTAACTTTTACAGTTATTCTCTCTTTTTAATAAAAAAATCTTTGTGGTTTTATTTATTGGGAATTCTCCTCTTTTTCTTCTGGCATTTCAATTTTTTAGATCTTGGGGGCCTCTTCCCCAAAATCCATTTGAACCTTTTAGATCTTGGGGGTCTCCCCCCAAGATCTAGATCAGTGGTATCAGAGAAAGTTATGATTCCATGGGAATGAGGGTTTGATGCATATTTCAGTTTCAAATTTTGTAGCAACATTCAACAAACTTCAGGCATGTGCTACGTCCTCCACAGAGCATTTTATTGGCCCAAGCGAGAAGAATTTTTCTTTTTTTTTTTTCATTTTTTTGCAGGAATGTTTTTGGGCGGTGAGTTTTCAACTTAGTTCTGAAATTTTTGGTGAAAATTTTACAAAAAAAAATAACATATCTGGATTCCTTGCAAAAAATACCCAAATTCAAAAAAAAAATTGGTCGAATCGGAGTTTGGATGAAGGAGATATCGTTGATTTAAAATCAGTTATGTTGCAGAAATGTTTTTTATGAAAATTCGTGGATGACGGCTCTCCTATATATATTTTGCAAGTTTGGTGCAGATTTTCAAAAAATTGATTGTAGATACAAGCTCCTCTCAAAATATTTCTAAATTTCAAAAAAAAATGGGTTGAATTGGAGTTCGGATAAGGGAGATATCGTTGATTTAAAATCAGCTGTTTTTCAGAACTTTTGTGATAGCGGAAAAGTTGCAACGCGAATCTGAGATTCTAGAGCGTCCAGATAAGTATTTCCAACACATGGGAATATGCAAAATGGTCCTTTTGTTTCCAAAAAAAGGTTATAATAAATATTCTGAGTTATATTGATCGAGTTATGCCCATTTAATTCTGGAGCAACATTAAGAGCGGGTTCCCTTTGGAGACATGCCCTTCCACCCCACTTTAGTAGGCACCTACTTCACATTCATCAGTTTCAATATAGCAGCTTTCAACTTGGGTTCTTTGGAGACGTGCCCTCTCACCCCAGGCTATGTAGGCACTTGCTATCTCATCAACAACAAACATCACGATTATCGCTCAACCGGACAAAATCCTTGTCATCGAAGTCCATTTGCTAGGCTGCACATTGTTAGTATCACAGTTGGTCACGAGCATTACAGTGTATCTCTATCCTTGGATCTTCGTTTGTCATGGTTATGGGTCATCCACAAACCCACACTTCATTAAAGTCCATTTGGTAGGCCACACACTATCAGTATCACAGTTGGTCACAAGCATTACATGGTATCTCTATCCTCGGATCTTCATTCATCATGGTTATGGGTCATCCACAAACCCAAACTTCATCGAAATCCACTTGCTAGGCCGCACATTGTCAATATCACAATTGGTCATAATCATTACAGGGTATCTCTATCCTCGGATCTTCGTTCATCATGGTTATGGGCTAACCACATAAAACCCTTCTCTTTAGTGGCTCTTCATATTCAACAAAGGCTTCGCAGGAGGGAACTTCACACAATGGGGACCATTGCTTCTTAAGGAAAAAGGAATGATCTGAATGGAAAATGGTATCAACCCATGGTATTCATCCACCCATGTTATTCATCCACCCATGGAATTTACCCATGGTATTGTAAGTGGCATCCACCCATGGTATTCATTCTCCCATGGTATTTACCCATGGTATTGTGAGATTCACCCATGGGATTTATCCACCCATGGTATTCATTCACTAATGGAATTGACATGTGGTATTGTAACTAAAAAATACTATAAGTAACAAGTCGCATTTTGTAAAAGGATAGTTTGTCTGCCACAATGTAGCTTTTACAGTTATTCTCTGTTTTTAATAATAATAAAATCTTTGTGGTTTTGTTTATTGGGCATTCTCCTCTTTTTCTTCTGGAATTTCAATTTTTCAGATCTTGGGGGGCTCTTCCCCAAAATCCATTTCAATATTTTAGCTCTTGGGGGCCTCCCCCCAAGATCTGGATCAATTGGTCAGAGGATGGACCAATGAGAAGGAGACAAATGGAAAGCCCGGAGGCTGCCACATATCCCTCCCCAAAGGTCGGGCAACTATTGGCATGCTACAACAAAATTTTATGGCATGCCGGGGAGTCAAACCCAGGACCTGCACTACACAAGCTCCTCGATATACCACTACACCCACGCTTTGTGACTTAACATGTAATGGTTACAAAACATATATAAAGTGTTAATGTTTTGCGGTTGGGGGGAGGAGGGAGCCAACCTGCAGGTCAACCCCCTCCAATGTGAACATAACCTTGAAGGCCGGTGGCTAATGGCTTACAGTTAACCAAAAAAAAAAACCGTCAAATTATCCGCGGAATTACCGCTCACATGTGACAACTCCACTAAACCGTAGACTAATGGTTAGCATAATCGTGCCATTAAAACACACATAATGTGCTAATCACAGTTAAATCGTAATTAATATGAGTTTATCATTTAATTAAGCGCAGTTTAGTTTGGTAGCATGTTTGGCAGAGGCCCCAAATTCGGCGGTAACTCCAGTTTTAGTGGATAATTCCTAGGAGAAATTGATTTTTCCATAACTTTTGCAAATTTTAACCAAATTGGGATCAGGAAAAGAAATTCCTAGATGATTTTGATGTTCTGAGCACATGGAAGCATGTTTTAGGAGCAATAGAGCACTGTAAACAACACTTTTTCCATTTTGAGCTAATATAGAGGCCCAAGCCATGGAAGCTGGACCAAGGAGATGTAGCCCAGGAGGGGTGAAATCCTTCATAAAAACATTGTGTTAAGTGTTCATTTGTATGGTTTGATGTACATTTGTTTTTTGTTATTCATTACTTTACTTTCATGCTATTTTTCTCATGAATTTGACATAAAACTTGAAATAAATTTACTTGTTCATTCACAAACACCATAAAGGGAACCTATGCACATGAAGCAAATGATAAGAAATTGTTTTTAATTCTGAAGTTTAAATTATCACAGCAAAACTAACATTCAACAACGGATCAAGTTGATATTAGAGCAAAGGTTACTTGCTTGATTTCTTGAGTTTTTTGCAAGTAGGGTTTTAATGGTTGAAAATGTGTGATGCTTACAAGGTTAAAGTTGTAGAGAGGAGAAGAGAAACTATTGGTTGCAACTCCTAAGGTAATGCCCAAAAGAATGAGAGCCACAAGGACACAATCTCCACCGAAAGTTCCAATCGCAACGGCACTTGAAACACCTTAAGTTTTACCTTTAATTGAGATTGAGGAGGTACAAGAAGTACCAGAAGCTGAGCTTGAATCCAAAGTCATCATGTCTAGAGCAGAAGAGATTGAAGGTCTTTCAGAAGAGGAATCATTCAAGAAAGCTTTCTATGACTTAATTGACATGGTTAGAGTCCTCTATGAAGAGAGGAATACTAGAATGGATGGAGAGAGTTCTAAGCCCCCACATGGAGAGGGAAGCTCAAGAGATAAAAGAGATGAAAAGAAGGATTCAAAGGGTAATGGAGGAAAGCCTCATCCATCTCCACCATCTTCATCTTCATCATCCTCGTCATCACAAACAACATCATCTTCCACTTCCACCACAAAAACTGTTCATACTCATTCAAAAACCCTAAAAGAAAAAACTCCCTTACTCAAATTGGACATTAAGTTTGAACTTCCCATGTACAATGGTGAGGTGAATGCAGAAAAGTTAGACAATTGGATTCGACAATTGGAGGTTTATTGTAGAATTCAAAACCTTCAAGAAGATGACATAAAGATCCAGTTGGCTTCATTGAGGCTAGAAGGAGCAACACTAGTTTTGTGGGAAGCAAAGACTCAAGAGGAAGTGTGAATTCATGGTAATATATTCATTTCTTGGATTGAATTTGTTTCTGAAATTAAAAGACAGTTTTATCCTTTAGCCTATATGAAAAAATCTGTTATGAGTTTGCAAAATTTTAGGCAACTCAAGGGCCAAACAGTTCAAGACTATACCCAAGAGTTCAGAAAAAAGGGCTTTGTTGTTAGGAGTAAACTTGAATGCCCAAGATACACTCTTGAAATACATTGGGGGTTTACATTCCTACTTAAAACATACTATCCTTATGTTCAATCCAAGCAACTTAGATGAGGTATGTGTGCAAGCCACGCACCTTGAAGCAAGAGGAAAGAACATTCAAGAAGAGAGTAGTAAGCAGAAGCAATTCAAGGGTAAGGAGAAAGACAAGGGTGGAAAATGGAAGGGAAAGAAGAAAGCATGTGTGAAGAAAGAAGGGGAGAAAAATATATGCCAACATTGTTCCAAAGCGGGACATGATGAAACCCACTGTTGAAAATTGCATCCCGAACTAAGGCCTAAGAAACCAAACAATAAGGGAAAACAAAAGACGACCTCTACCAGACAACATGATCTTGGATCAGATTTTGGGGATGAGACCAAGATTTCAATCATGGTCACAAAAATAAAACAAGACATTGGAAGCACTAGTTCCTCACATAGTCACAACAACACTCCAAATGAAGAATCAAGGATAGAGTTGTTCCATGTAAGGGTAATTTCAAATCATACAACTATTGATGCATTATTTGATAGTGGGTCACAATCAAACTTGATTTCAGAAGACTTGGTAAAAAATATTAACCTTGAAATTTTACCTCATCATAAGCCATATCCCTTGGGTTGGATAGTCAATGATGAAAATTTACAGGTTACAAGGAAATGCTTATTCAGGTTTTCCATTACTGAAAAATTCATTGATGAAATTGAGTTAGATGTAGTTCCACTTGACATCTTAGGAATCATTTTGGGGAGCCCATATTTGTAACAGGAAAGTAGTATGTTATCGCAATGATAACAAATATATATTTCTCAAGGATGGAGTGGAGTATATTGTGAGATCCAATAGCAAAAAGTTAAACATTTCTTTGGTTAATGCAGGGCAGATGAAGAGACTAGTAAATGAAATTTGTGCTTCTCGTGATCAAGAAAAATAATGATATTTATTATGAATATTTTGAAGATTGTGATGATAAATTAAAATCTGATTTGTTTCATGTGGTAAGCAAGCATGGCGAGAAGTTTCAGGAACCAAAGGGGTTACCTCCCAAGAGGGGAATTCAACATGAGATACAGCTTCAGCAGGATGTTCCACTTCCAAACATTGGCATGTATTGCATGTTGACTATGGAGAGCATGGAAATCAAGAAGCAAATTCAAAAATTGTTGAACAAAGTTATCATACGCCCATCTACTTCGCCATGTGGTTCACCCATTGTCTTGCTGCCAAAGAAGGATGGGACTTGGCGCATGTGTGTGGATTTCCGTGCACTGAATAAAATAACGGTAAAGAATCGTTATCCACTCCCAAAATTTGATGATTTTCTTGATAAATTGAGGTATACAGATTATTTCACTAAGTTATACTTATGAAGTGGTTATCATCAAGTTAGAATAGCTGAAGAGGACATTTGGAAAACCGCATTTAAAACTAAACAAGGATTGTTTAAGTGGCTTGTTATGCATTTCGGTCTTACAGATTCTCTAGCTACTTTCATGAGAGTTATGAATGATGTATTGAGACCATTCTAGATGACTTTTTCATTGTTTACTTAGATGATATTCTCATATTCAGCAAATCTAGAGATGAACATGTCATGCATGTGAACAACATACTTGATATCTTCAGAAAAGAACAATTGCTTTTAAAGATGTCAAAGTGTGAATTTGGCAAGACTTCTTTAGTGTATTTGGGATGCATTGTTGGAGGAGGTGAGTTGAAGATAGACCCCTCTAAGGTTGAGGTCATTCTAAATTGGCCCAAGCCCAATATAGTTACAGAGGTAAGAATATTTCTTGCGGTAGCATAATATTGGAGGAAATTTATTGCTAATTTTTCTTCCATTGCAGCTCCACTACAAGCATTGACTAGAGTCAAGAAAGTATTCCATTGGGGAGATGTACAACAAAAATCATTTGAAGCTTTAAAACAAAATATCAGTTCAGCACCGGTATTGGCTCTTCTGGATCTTAGACAGCCATTTGAGATTCAAACGGATGCTAGTGATTACGCCATGGGATCAGTTCTTATGCAACATGGTAAGCCCATTTCATTTCATTCTGAAATTCATAATGGTGTTGTGACTAACTATCCCACTTATGACAAAGAAATTTACGCACTGGTACAAAGTGTCAAAAAATGGAAACACTACTTGATGGGGAAGGAGACCATTATCCATACTGACCATCAACCATTGCAATACTTACAGTCATAGTCAAAGTTGCAGCAATCACAACACTTCCGATGGATGGGTTTTCTACAATAGTTTCATTTGGTTATCAAGTACAAAAAGGGAATCTACAATAAGGTAGCTAATATGATTTCTAGGCCTATTGTAAATTCATATATTATACTCAAGCACAACTCTGTTTTACATTAAAGTTAGATTGAGAAATATGCATATGATAATGACTTTAAAGATGTGTACGCAAGCTTGAGGCAAAGGAAACCAAATTGAAGAGTTAGATTACCATGTACATAATAGTTTGTTGTATCACTTGGGAAAGTTATGTATTCCACAGGGAGAATGAAACAATATCATAAGGGAGGCACACACTTCATTGATTGCTGGACACTTTGGTGTAGGTAAGACAATAGCGAATCTCCAAAGGTACTTTTATTGGCCACACATATTTGATAGAGTATCTCTTTTCATTAGAGGATGCTCTTTGTGTGCAACAAGTAAGCCTAGAAATAGGAAACTAGGATTATACACTCCAATTCTGGTGCCTTCATGTCCATGGGAGAGTATCTCAATGGATTTTGTAGGAGGTCTTCCATTGTAAAGGAAAGGTCATGATTACTTGTATGTAGTTGTAGATAGGTTTAACAAGATGTGTATTTTAAGGCCATTTAAAAAGTAAATTATAACTGAACAAACAACTCATCTTTTCTTTCAAAATATTTGGGTTCATTTTGGTCTTCCTACTTCCATTGTAAGTGATCAAGATTCTCGATTTGTTGGGAATTCTTGGTCAAATTTGTGGGAAATGATGGACACTAAGTTGAATATGACTACATCCTTTCATCCGTAAATAGATGGACAAACCAAGGTGGTCAATAAGACAGTCATTCATCTTCTTAGAGGATATTGCAGCAAACATCCCAAGTTGTGGGAGGAACAGTTGCATGACATACAACATGCATACAATAGGGCAAAGCATTCTTCCACAAATACATCACCATTTGAGGCATGTTTTGGGTACTTGCCAAGATCTCCATTGGACTTCATCTTTAAGAAAGATGTCGCCATCGATGGTCATAGTGACATAAGGCAAGGAAGTTCATTGAGAAAATTCAATTGATACATCACACAATGCAAGAACAACTTGAAAAGAGTCAAAGCAGCTATAAAGCAAGGCATGGAAAACATCGTGTCAATCATAAATTTCATGTTGGAGACGAATTTTGGTTATATATTAGCAAAGAGGGACTTCAAGGGGAAGGTAAAAGGTTGAAGCCAATCCGTTATGGTCCTTTCAAAATTCTTGAAAAGATTGGTAACAATGCATTTAAGCTAGATTTGCCTCCTTATATGCAAATATACTCTGTTGTTAATGTTGAGAATTTGAGATTGTTTGAGCCTCCTTTGATTGAGGATCAAGGAGAGCATGTTTAGCTACCATCAATAAATGATTTCTTGCCAGAATATCTTGATCAACTTCAGCAAGTTCTCATTCTTGATAGAAGAACCAAAACTTCAAAGAGAGGGAATGTCGAATACCTTCGAGTCGGACTCAAGGGAAAAAACCCTCTAAGGCAAAATGGTTGCAGATTGAGAAGGTGAGGGAGTTTTACCCTCACCTGTGGAACAATTGATAGTATCTTTCGTGTTCCAAAGGGCTTCCAGTGGGGAGGAATGATCAGGTTCTCAATATTTAGCTCAAAAATAAAAGTGCTCGGAATCACTCAAAACCTAAATGACTGCGTCCATCTTAGTGATACGATCCCAACGCAACTTGTTTCACTCAAAATTGAGCTCATATGAGGAAGATATCGTGTTCTGTCTGCTTTGCCAAATAGAGGAATTTAAAAAAAATGTATTGTCAGTGCACAGTCAGCATTCCGTATTGCTGATGTGGTAAGTGACTGGGCAGGTCAATGGGATGGTCAATGGCCAACCAGGTCTTGCCAAGTGGCATATTTCTATTGTTCTACCAGTATGGTGATTTGGCTCGTTTTCATTGGTCGGAGGATGGACCAATGAGGAGGAGATAAGTGGCAAGCCCAGAGGCTGCCATGCGCCCCTCCCCAAAGGCCGGGCAACTATCGGTGTGCTACACCAAAATTTTATGGCAGGTCAGGGAGTTGAACCCAGGACCTGCACTACACAAGCTCCATGACATACCACTACACCCAGGCTTTGTGACTTAACATGTAATGGTTACAAAACATATATAAAGTGTTAACGTTTTGCGATTGGGGGGAGGAGGGAGCCAGCCCGCGGGCCAGCCCCCTCCCATGTGAACACAACCTTGAATACCAGCACCTAACGGTTTACATTTAACCAAACAAAAAACCCTCTAGATTAACTGCGGCATTACTGCTCACATGTGACACCTCTAATAAACCGTAGACTAAGGGTTAGCATAACTGTGCCATTAAAATGCACTTAATGCGCTAAACATAGTTAACTCACAATTAATATGATTTTATCATTTAATTAAGTGCAGTTTAGTTTGGTGGAGCCCCCAAATTCGGTGGTAACTCCAGTTTTAGTGGAGAATTCCTAGGAGAAATTGATTTTTCCATAACTTTTTCAAAATTCGACCAAATTGGGATCATGAAAAGGAATTCCTAGATGATTTTGATGTTATGAGCACATTGAAGCATGTTTCAAGATCATTAGAGCATTATAAAGAACTCCTTCATCAAAACATTGTGTTAAATGTTCATTTTGATGGTTTTCTATACATTTTTTTGTTGTTGTTCAATACTTTACTTTCATTCTATTTTTCTAATGAATTTGACATAAAACTTGACATAAATTGCATGTTCATTCACAAACACCATAAAGGGAACCTATGCACATGAAGCAAATGATAATTGTTTTTAATTATGAAGTTGAAATTAGCACAACAAAACTAACATTCAACAATAGATCAAAATTGAAGCATGCAACTGATGAGATCATAGAGAAATACAAGACTATATTTGTGGCCAAAAGATTCTCTCAGATAGAGGGAGTGGACTATGAGGAAAAAATTTCACAACCTGCAAGATATTCCTCTATCATATCCATTATAGCATTGGTTGCACAGATGGGGTGGAAAATCCACCACATGGATGTGAAGACCACCTTTTTCAACATCGTTGTTGAGGAGGAAATTTACATAAAGAAACTAGAAGGATTTGAGACATATGATTGAGAGTCGCATGTGTGAAAACTCAAGAGAGAATTTCATAGTCTCAAATAGGCATCCTAAGAATGGTACACTCGGATCGACAATTATCTCATTGGATTGGGCTTCATCAAAAGTGAAGCAGATGAAAACCTCTATCACATTGTGGTAGATGGTAAGTTTCTTACTCGTTTTTTTTATGCTGATGATTTAATATTGATAGGTGATAAGCAACTAATTCACTATTGCAAGGGAATTTGAGATGAAAGACATGGGCCTCATGCATTACTTCCTCGGGCTAGATGTATGGCAGGGTGATCGTGATTCATTTATGTCTCAAGGAAATTATGCTACCGAGATACTTCAGAGATTTCACATGGAGAATTGTAAGCCCATGGACACACCTCTACCTACAAAATGGAGGAAGGAGAATGCCACTTCGAGTGAAGAGGTTGATGCTACCATTTACATTCCACTTGTGGGTTCACTAATGTATCTTGTGAACCCACAACTCGACGAGTGCTATGTTGTCAACCAACATAACCAAGCTATGGTGAGGCCTACCAAATCATATTGGAAGGCAATAAACCATGTGTTACGGTACCTCAGAGGCACTACCCAGTATGGATTATGGTACAGACAGATAGAGGGAGTGAAGTTGCAAGGCTTCACCAATGCAAATTGAGCAAGGAGTCCATTTGAGAGGAAATGTACATTAGGTGTTATATTCAGTGTTGGGTACACAACTATTTCCTAATACAAGAGGAGTAGAGGTTTGTGGCACTCAGCTCAGCAAAGGCTAAATACATGGTTGTAGTCAAGCAACATGTGAGGCTATCTCGATAAGGAAAATGCTTGTGGGACTATTTAGTCAGGAGATGGATTTGACAATGATATATTGTGATAATTAGAGTTGCATTAAGCTCTCTTAGAATTCGGTATTTCATGATAAATCCAAGCAAATTGATATCTAGTATCATCATTTGTAGGACTATGTGCAGAAGATAATTATGTTGCTATAGTACATTCCAACTAAGGAGCAAGATGGTGACATCTTGAAAAAGGCATTGTCAAGAGGTAAATTTGAATTCCACAGGTGCAGGATAGGGGTGGTGGAAAATCCTTTTCTTGCTAAGAGCGAGTGTTGAAAAAATGTAGCAAGAAAGGCTCAATTTGACTTTAGCCTTAGTCAAATTGAGTGAAATTGAATTTCCACATCAGCAAGACAACTTGGAGGCAGTCAACTAGTGTAAAATGGATCTTGTCACTCAGTTAGCTCAGTAAATTCAAGTTAGATGGCTTGGAGTTCATTTATGCATGTGTTATTGCTAAATTTTACTAATCCAATTTAGATATTTTCAATTGTATTCAGTTAATTTATTATCACTTCATAATTTCCCAAGGTTGTGAGAGAAACCCAGAGGTAACCACAAAACCACTTTAGAAGCTGGGATCTAGCCCTTCCAGCTTCAAAGAGGGATCTCTCTATATGATTTAGATTTGTTGTTTTAAGATATTAGGCTAGTTATGAGTTTGGTTTTTCAAATATTTGGTTGAAACTACAAGGAAAGTCCATTGAGAAATGGAGTCATAAGTCTTAGGGTGGTCAAATACAAGAATTGCATAACAGATGTAACTGAGAAATTTAGGCAAGATTTTGAATCTTTAGAGAATTTATGGAATGAATGGGATGAAAAGATTTAGATTCAATTAAACATAGAGCATACTAGGATGAATTCTATATTTAATATCAGAGTGAAAACATGAATATTGTTTATAAGCCAGAGCAAAGTGTATTTAAACAAATTCAACCCTTAATCTTCTTTAAACAATAAAGACTGAAAGAACATATGGAAAACTGGAAAATAAAAATTTTACAAGAGAGGAAACTTCACCAATTGCCTGAAATAGGAATCCTGGAACAAACTTTATGTATTAATGGAAATGATCATTTCATTACATGTACAAATTTACATCAAAGATATGCTTTCTTCCCACGAGCTCCAACGCTTTGTACTTCTATATATAAAGTATTTATACAATTTTCATCAAAATATATTGATCTTAAATATCAAGGTGTTTCTACAAAATATCCTAAAAATTGTTTACAAAAATAGTACAGGAATATAGGAAAATCAAATTGTTGAAGCTCTTTGGCACTGATTTCGAGGATTCTGGTGATGACTTGGACTGAAAATGTTGTTGCTTTTATGTTGATATCTTCATTCCCTTGAAATCTAGAGTTGTTGATTTTCTACCAATTGATAATTTTGTGCCTGAAAATCTAGGGTTTCTGAAGTTGTCCCTGAAAATCTGTGAATTGTTTGAATTTACTAATGATTTTATGCCACTTTTTAACAATTCTTCACCAATGTCATAAAATATTTTGGAAGGAAATATTTTATAAATGTTTTGTAGAATTTCTCATTGTAGATCACCAGATTATGCAATACACTAAAGTAAAATACTTGAACTACTTCTACAAACAAAGTTGCGGAAGCTTAATCAATTATGAACAAGATCAACTAGAACACATATAACAGAGAATGAGAAATCAATCACACATGAACACAGAAGAATACTCTAGGGAAAGCCTCAGCTAAAAATCCTGATCTTTGTATTATCATACAAGTGGAATTATGTTCGGATTACATAAAGCTTTAGCTCACAAGCTATCCGGCTCTCAGTACAATCCCTCAATGTTGCTCATAGATTGAATAGGCACAACATATATCTTCCCTCAGTCCTCCAAGCCTCCTATTTCCTTGTGCAGTTTCTCTTGGGTCCTCTCGTTGCCACCTGTGTGAATTGACCTCTCACACAACTCACCAAATTCAAAAGTAACTGCGCAATCTCCAAGGAATGAATTCCTTCTACATGCTAGAGATATTCTCAATGGAATATTCCTGCAACTGATACTACACTGTCCCATCATCTGATCTCAACTGGGTCTCTGACTGAACTAACATGCATGAGTTATTTATGAGAGAATCTTCAGTTATTTGAAGTGCAGCAATTACATGCATGCATGCATTAACTAACTGAACTCACAATCAGTTCCACAAATTGTTGGAACTAATATAACTGGACTTAACTCAGTTAACTGAGCTAACTAATTACAACTCAAAGTACAACTCATCTTGATCTCCTTAATCAAGGGATAACTTCCTCAATCAAAGGGGAAATTGTTTCATGTCTTCACATAGACTTCATGTTTGATTTTATACAACTAATTAACTCAAGATGAATTAATTAATTATTTTACAAACAACTGCTAAGATCAAATTTGAATTTTAACTCTCAATTTTAGTTTAGGGACTAACCAAAATTGGAATGTATCCCAAAATGCTATTTATAGAAGTGCTATTTTTAGCATTTCTTGTTGTTATTTTCAACACTCCCTGTTGGTTAGGTAAATCCCCTCTGCGGACAGAGGCGATCCCACTAGCCTAAAACAGAACTAGCCACAATCAAACCACGTTGCTACGCAAGTTCCTAGTTATGCATCAAAGGTGAATCAAGAAGACCAACCTGGAATCCAACGCTATGATTGAAGCAGAGTTGATATTCCCGCCCCCTAGCTCTAGCAGATCATAAACGAACACCTGCACATGCAAAGGAAGAGACAGATACCAACATAAAATCTACCAAGGCACAACTATATTTCAGTCAGAAAGGAAATAAATCAACACATCATCATTATAGACAATGAGATTGGAACTATAATAGCAGTCGCTCATTAATTATTAATAAACAGGAAATGTTACAACCATGGTTCTGACGTCGAACCTCTCCTGGCTGGGCGAGTAACTATATGTGTCTTGCAATGCATCTCCTCTCTGGCAGCATAACCTCTCTAGCATTCACTAGCATTCCTCCAAGAACTCAAGAACTCAACATCTAACACTCCATGACTAACGACTATCACTCTAGCTTGTCAAATGCATAAGGACAAGCTTATATAGATGAAGAAGGGAGGAGGATACGATGAACCGGGACACCTATTGTGGATTAACATTATCCCCAAAAGCCATTAAAGATGGAGATAGGATAGAGCTCGACATAAGACTGATTTTTTATCTTCAAAAAGCTCCATGTAATGAAGGAAACAACAGTCGGACGTGCGTTAAGGCAAAAAGCATGACCAAACTTGGTTGGCGCGACTGCTGCTCTAAGACAGAGCACCAATGGTCGCGCCCTCTTTTGAGGATCTCCATGATTGGCGCGGGTAAGATACTGTGGACTTGCGCCAATGGAAAAAGAGCACTTTTCAGGGATAATCTGTAGGAGGTGTCTTCGAGGAACATGAAGTACATACTCAGGGGAACATAATGCAAGTGTTTTTAGACTTTGTCACTCCTTATAACTCCTGGGATGAGTCCTCCAAGGTACGACAAGAGGAGTAACAGGGATGGTGACAAATTACTGTGTAACAGATGCCCCCTAAAGCATGAAGTCCGAGAGGTGGAGAGGGGTGAAATGCTTTACAAGAACACATATAGTTACTGCCGCCCAGGATCTGTATTAAGAGGCATGACTGATAGTTCAATTACATGATGTACATGGTATGGTCGCAGCCATCCATAAGAGAGTACATAAATAATCTAGATCCATAGTATGGACGCAGCCATCTGGTTAGGATCAATGGATTGACTCAGGTATGGTCGCAGCCATCCAGTGAATGAGTCAAGTATCAAGAATCACGCCTGGATTACAACAGACACAATCCAGGGTCTTGCGCTCCATCTCGACCCGAACAAGAGTACAAGTTTAAGCATGTGAATATATTAGCTGAAGTCAAACATGCATGAACATCGTCTGATTACCAGTCAATAGTGGAAACTGTTAACAGACGCGAGAGGTACCACCAATAATGACAATGGTCCTCAAGGTACTATAGGTACAATCTACGGCGCGTGAATTAATGATCTGAAGTCGAACGCCCGTAGAATCATTCGATCGGAGGCCAATGATGAAAACCTCACGTCGAACACGAAGAACCTGCCATTGAGGCATGCAGGCTCCAAGGCACCGGAAGGGAGTCTCTAGATCAACTTCCTGGATAATGAGTTGAAGTCGACAGGGAGTGACCTTGATCGAAGGTGGGCCATAATGTTTCCCACATCATCGACACGAGACAGAGAGATAATGTTGTGAATCAAGATTGTGCGAACTATCAGAGGGAGGTTGTTTCTTTGCAGGGGTCAACTTCTCTTGAACATATCGGCGGCACATTAATGGAATTGGCAGTATTCAACATCAATGTATCAAAGGTCATGATGACGAGGCAATGAGTGGATGAGAGGTCAAATAAGGTACCCAAGTCCATGGAAGCAAGTGAAAGATATGAGATGAGATATTCCCACCCTGGACACGAAAGCAGAAAAGTGCCATGTTCAAGAGCGACATACTGCCGTCACGGTAATAATTATGGTTCAAAAATTTTATTTTCCCCCCGCCATTTCTGGCGAGTACCCCAGTTATTTTTAACAAGCTTGATGGGGATAGCATATGCTTGTGTTGTGACAAAATCCGATGTCATTAAGTTTTAACGAGTCTGACAAAGGAATAACTCGGCATCTTTTCATGTTTAGAGAGTTTGAAAAGACAACAGAAAAGGAAACTCCAGGGATGTCCTTTTTCGTAAAGTTGTGTCTCTCGGACCCGAAAAAGTATAAAATAATACCCGAAAGAACCGCCCGATCATTATGATCGAGGAGTACTTTTCATAATTAGTGATTTCGACCTGAAAAAGTAAAAAAGCGGTCAAAACCACGTCGTTTCGTAACCATTAACGAGTTTGGAACGACAAAAACCCGGTAATCTTTTTATGTTTTAACGGTCGACAAAAAGAACTTAAAACGACCGCCCCTTATTACCATTTAACGAGTCAAGAGGAGCGACTCGGCAATCTTTTCCTCTTTAAATGGTCAGAAAAGAGTTGAAAGCAGACCTCCATTTTTATTTTCTTTAACAAGTCAAAAAGGAAAAATACTCGGCAATCTTTTCATATTTTACGAGTTAGAAAAGAGCGTAAAGGTGACTCGTCCTGAAGGAACGAGTGGTATAAAGGGTAGCGACTGGTTCCCGTAATGGTGGAACTTGCTCGAAACATGTAAAGGTTAAGAGGCTAGCTAATAAAACCACTCATCGCTGTGGTTCCTCAGGAAAGGAGAAACAACCAAGTGAAAGCATATGATCGGCCAAAGAGATGGTGGCGATGGAATGAAACAACCAAGGCTCATCTAGCAGAATTTAGCAGATAAAAGGCAATCACGGGATGTAAATCAGGTATGGGTTCATTTTTACACAAGCTTGAACCATGGAGAACTTTGCTTGTTAAATTTTTTTTTGTTGCATGCCCCCAGCATGATAATGCAAAATCGTTTGTTGCATGCCCCCAGCATGATAATGCAAAATCGAGATACATGCCCCCCAAGCTTCATGGCATTCACGGAGTGGATGGAATGAAGGTTTACTTGGAAAAACTCGATTTTGAAGGAGGATGCATGCCTCCGGGGGCCATATGTCGTCATCAGAATGACGGAGTGGAGGCTGGGGCATTTCCTGTGGAAATAAGACCATTTAGGAATGGTAGATGACTATATGTGAAGTGTGAACCGGGGAATGAAAGTTGGTCTACGACTTTGATCGTCCTTCCTTCATGCGGAAAACACATCACTCTGAAGAGTGAGGACACAATAGCACGTATGCGATAAATATAGTCTCGTCCAAGGAGTAAATTGTAATCTAACGGACCTTGGACTACCATGACACCCATTTGAATAGTCTTCCCTTCTAACGTGATAGGTACATTGGGAAGAATTCCTAAAGGTCGAGTGATTTCTTGATGGAAACCTGTAAGGTTTCTCATCTCAGGCAGAAGCAGTGGGGAACCAAGTGCTTCCCAAGTTGTTGAAGAAAGGATACTCACAGGAGATCCCTCATCAATAATTGTACCAGCCATAACCATGCGATAGACTTGGACTATAATTCGAAATGGTATGGAGGCTGGTAACCGAGGATTGACTAGTTGATCCCAATTGAAGGAAACAACTAGGTTGCTTGGAGGTGGGACTGGATAGACAGCCGGATATGATTCTGATGGACTTTCTTCCTGGTGCGAAGGAATGAGAGGGATGCTCACTTGATCATTAGAGTCTATGTTGATGAATAGAATTTGGACGGTGGGATCTTCATTCTTGGCAGTGATAACATCATCTGAGGAGGTAACTTCTGAAGGCAAAACCGGGTCACTTGTAAGCCGGACCTTTTGACTTTTGTCTGGTTTGGATTCAGATGTAAGATCATCTAAGGCTGGAAGTTCTGAAGGCAAAACCGGGTCACTTGTAAGCTGGACCTTTTGACTTTTGTCTGGTTTAGATTCAGGTGTAAGATCATCTAAGGATGGAACTTCTGTAGGCAAAACCGGGTCACTTGTAAGCTGGACCTTTTGAAAGACCGGGTCAACTGTAATCTGGAACTGTGGACTTTCGTTTGGTTTGGACTCAGGTGGTTCATCTTTGATGATAGAGTGGTGCGTAGATGATGAATATAAATCAACACTCATTCCGACCAGGGACTGGTCTGGAGCAGGCGGAGCACAGGTAGGTTCAGGAAGAGAGAGCTGGACCAAAGAGGAATCATGTTTGATCACTTGGTTAGTGGAGAGATGATCTGCAGTTGTAAAAGGACACTGATATCCAGCGAGTAGTTGGGGTAAGGGAGCCGACAGACTTGCCAAAAGACGGGAAGCTTCATCCATAAGTGGACAAAGGCGAAGGAGATGATTACCTTCACAAAGTCGACAAGGGAAACAAACCTTCCCTTTTCTCTTACCAACTAGTAAGGTATCGTCGATCTGCGACGACAAGGGGCGAGTCGGGTCACGGGACCATATATCTAGGATCCTGGGAATACCAGGACAATCAGAAAGAAAATGGTCCTCCTTGCATAATCGACAAGGAGACTTAGCCTTCCGCGGAGGAGCAGAAGGTGGTTCCACTTCAGATAGTCTCGTGGTAGATACGACCTTTCCCTTAGGAGACTTCTTCTTTTTGGTCTTCTTCTTCTTCTTCTTCTTAGCCACCTGGTTACTCAAATCCAGGGTTTCATCAAGCGAAGTAGAAGATGAGGACGCAGCAATGGGCGAAGAAGGGAAGGGGTCCACCTTAGAATCAACATGGTGTTGTTCAGGTGGAGGAGGTGGTGGCAGAACAGGAGTCATCACACTTGAGACCACCGAGTTTGAAAACAACCATACGGGTAAACCAATGGTCAACCCAGGCAAAGACAATGTTGCGATATACTGAACACCAACATTTCCAACAGAAGGAAATGGATGAGGGTTCCCATCAGGAGGAACACCTTGGCCGGTGGGCGCCGGGAAGGCTGCCATTGAACGAGAAATAATCCTACTCAAGCTAATGCAAACAAAATCTAATTGGGTAAATGTTATCGTGGCCAATAAATTTTAAGACACTGAACTTAACCTTTCATTTTTTAAGAGTCGAGAAAAGGATAAAAGATGACTCTAGTCTCCTTCAAATATTTAATGAGCACGAAGTGACAAGACGCTCACAGGCACCTTTTCGTTTAGGGAGTCCGAAAAGGATCAAAAGTGACTGCTCTAGAATTCTAGGTAGAGGGCGTGCCAAACTTTTCGCAAAACCACAGAATACTTTTTAGGGTATGGGTGGTCGATCTTCGTGAATGCTGTGTTCACTGCATTGCGAATCGTAGGGCAGCTGACACAGCTTCCTATGGATAAAAGCTTTATTCCTATAGGGGTCTCCCAATATATACGCGACGGTACGTGGGACCACAGTCTGTATTGGCACCTATCGTTTCACCGTGGAGGAATCACCCAACCACTCGACGATAAACTACCAGGTTTAAAGACGCCGGAACACGTCTCTAACCTAGACCTCTAGAGTATTTGCATTATGTTCCAATGCGTTGTTATGTTCATTGAGTTTATTTTAAAGTTTATCTTCGATTATGTTTCAGTTTTTGGTCCTACCGTATGTGATATCTCAAAAACTTCTTAAATGCAAACTATATGCCAAAATTATATCATTTGATTCGATGAATTCTATCTATAGGAGGGTTGAGATCTTTTCACAAACGAAATGATCACTCAACAAACAACAAAGATCCTAATGCAGCTAATAACAAGAAATGAAATTTTTTCTTTTTCTTTTTAATAGCAACAAATAACAATAAATGCTAACTACTATGATGCAAAAGATTTTTTGTTTTTCTTTCCTTTAAGATGGCATGATGCATTTAAACAAATTTTAAGAGATATGCACAATCCAATTTCAGTCAATGAAATAGAACCAATTCTGAAACACCAAAATGAACCATGCAAGCAAGGAAAAACACAAAGACTTTCACTGAACCATGTAATCTAAGTTCGAATGAAGTCAAGTGAAATCCAAAGAGGCTAGAAGTGAAGCACTCAGAGTATAGAAGATCAAGCTTTAACAAATCACTGGATAGGTGCAGAACACAACCAACAAGCTGACTGGATAATCAAGAGACCGAAACTTCCCACAAAAGGCTAGACATGCAAAGTCACTAGATGTCCTAGGGCTGAGACGAAAATCAATAGAAATAAGCAAATAGCTGAAGGATAAAGGCTAAGACCAGTCAAGCAGAGGTTCGACACACTTCCAGAGGCTGTAAGAGATATAAAAAGAGACTGAAAGAGCTTTCCACCCATACACAGGCAAAATTTACAGGGCTGGCGCGACTGTCAGCCTGCAACTTGCACTACCACAGAATTGGCGCGAGTTGCTTTAGAGCAACATGTGCCATCTGGCGCGACTGTCAGAGTAATAACCGCGCCAATTAAGCTTGCCGACTAGAAAAATAAATAATACGACCTCAGGTCGGGTTGACAGTGCTCAGATGGGTCAAACAGTAAAGAATAAACTCAAAACTGACTCAAGAAGCTCATTCACTCAAACAAGCAGAAGAAAATTAACATGCAAGACAAAAATCAAATAGCTCATCCCCAGCGGAGTCGCCAAATTGTTGGTTAGGTAAATCCCCTCTGTGGACAGAGGCGATCCCACGAGCCTAAAACAGAACTAGCCACAATCAAACCACGCTGCTACGCAAGTTCCTATTATGCATCAAAGGTGAATCAAGAAGACCAACCTGGAATCCAACGCTATGATTGAAGCAGAGTTGATATTCCCGCCCCCTCGCTCCAGCAGATCATAAACGAACACCTGCACATGCAAAGGAAGAGACAGATACCAACATAAAATCTACCAAGGCACAACTATATTTCAGTCAGAAAGGAAATAAATCAACACATCACCATAATAGACAATGAGATTGGAACTATAATAGCAGTCGCTCATTAATTAATAATAAACAGGAAAAGTTACAACCATGGTTCTGACGTCGAACCTCTCCTGGCTGGGCGAGTAACTATATGTGTCTTGCAATGCATCTCCTCTCCGGCAGCATAACCTCTCTAGCATTCACTAGCATTCCTCCAAGAACTCAACATCTAACACTCCATGACTGACGACTATCACTCTAGCTTGTCAAATGCATAAGGACAAGCTTATATAGATGAAGAATGGAGGAGGATACGATGAACTGGGACACCTATTGTGGATTAACATTATCCCCAAAAGCCATTAAAGATGGAGATAGGATAGAGCTCGACATAAGACTGATTTTTTATCTTCAAAAAGCTCCATGTAATGAAGGAAACAACAGTCAGACGTGCGTTAAGGCAAAAAGCATGACCAAACTTGGTTGGCGCGACTGCTGCTCTAAGACAGAGCGCCAATGGTCGCACCCTCTTTTGAGGATCTCCATGATTGGCGCGGGTAAGATACTGTGGACTTGCGCCAATGGAAAAAGAGCACTTTTCAGGGATAATCTGTAGGAGGTGTCTTCGGGGAACATGAAGTACATACTCAGGGGAACATAATGCAAGTGTTTTTAGACTTTGTCACTCCTTATAACTCCCAGGATGAGTCCTCCAAGGTACGACAAGAGGAGTAACAGGGATGGTGACAAATTACTATGTAATAGATGCCCCCTAAAGCATGAAGTCCGAGAGGTGGAGAGGGCTGAAATGCTTTACAAGAACACACATAAGAACACATATAGTTACTGCCGCCGAGGATCTGTATTAAGAGGCATGACTGATAGTTCAATTACATGATGTATGGACGCAGCCATCTGGTTAGGATCAATGGATTGACTCAGGTATGGTCGCAGCCATCCAGTGAATGAGTCAAGTATCAAGAATCACGCCTGGATTACAACAGACACAATCCAGGGTCTTGCGCTCCATCTCGACCCGAACAAGAGTACAAGTTCAAGCATGTGAATATATTAGCTGAAGTCGAACATGCATGAACATCGTCTGATTACCAGTCAATAGTGGAAACTGTTAACAGACGTGAGAGGTACCACCAATAATGACAATGGTCCTCAAGGTACTATAGGTACAATCTACAGCGCGTGAATTAATGATCTAAAGTCGAACGCCCGTAGAATCATTCAATCGGAGGCCAATGATGAAAACCTCACGTCGAACACGAAGAACCTGCCATTGAGGCATGCAGGCTCCAAGGCACCGGAAGGGAGTCTCTAGATCAACTTCCTGGATAATGAGTTAAAGTCGACAGGGAGTGACCTTGATCGAAGGTGGGCCATAATGTTTCCCACATCATCGACACGAGACAGAGAGATAATGTTGTGAATCAAGATTGTGCAAACTATCAGAGGGAGGTTGTTTCTTTGCAGGGGTCAACTTCTCTTGAACATATTGGCGGCACATTAATGGAATTGGCAGTATTCGACATCAATGTATCAAAGGTCATGATGACGAGGCAATGAGTGGATGAGAGATCAAATAAGGTACCCAAGTCCATGGAAGCAAGTGAAAGATATGAGATGAGATATTCCCACCCTGGACACGAAAGCAGAAAAGTGCCATGTTCAAGAGCGACATACTGCCGTCACGGTAATAATTATGGTTCAAAAATTTTATTTTCCCCCCGCCATTTCTGGCGAGTACCCCAGTTATTTTTAACAAGCTTGATGGGGATAGCATATGCTTGTGTTGTGACAAAATCCGATGTCATTAAGTTTTAACGAGTCTGACAAAGGAATAACTCGGCGTCTTTTCATGTTTAGAGAGTTTGAAAAGACAGCAGAAAAGGAAACTCCAGGGATGTCCTTTTTCGTAAAGTTGTGTCTCTCGGGCCCGAAAAAGTATAAAATAATACCCGAAAGAATCGCCCGATCATTATGATCGAGGAGTACTTTTCATAATTAGTGATTTCGACCTAAAAAAGTAAAAAAGCGGTCAAAACCACGTCATTTCGTAACCAATAACGAGTTTGGAACGACAAAAACCCGGTAATCTTTTTATGTTTTAACGGTCGACAAAAAGAACTTAAAACGACCGCCCCTTATTACCATTTAACAAGTCAAGAGGAGCGACTCGGCAATCTTTTCCTCTTTAAATGGTCAGAAAAGAGCTGAAAGCGGACCTCCATTTTTATTTTCTTTAACGAGTCAAAAAGGAAAAATACTTGGCAATCTTTTCATATTTTACGAGTCAGAAAAGAGCGTAAAGGTGACTCATCCTGAAGGAACGAGTGGTATAAAGGGTAGCGACTGGTTCCGGTAATGGTGGAACTTGCTCGAAACATGTAAAGATTAAGAGGCTGGCTAATAAAACCACTCATCGCTGCAATTCCTCAGGAAAGGAGAAACAACCAAGTGAAAGCATATGATCGGCCAAAGAGATGGTGGCGATGGAATGAAACAACCAAGGCTCATCTAGCAGAATTTAGCAGATAAAAGGAAATCACGGGATGTAAATCAGGTATGGGTTCATTTTTACACAAGCTTGAACCATGGAGAACTTTGCTTGTTAAAAAAAAATTTGTTGCATGCCCCCAGCATGATAATGCAAAATCGAGATACATGCCCCCCAAGCTTCATGGCATTCACGGAGTGGATGGAATGAAGGTTTACTTGGAAAAACTCGATTTTGAAGGAGGATGCATGCCTCCGGGGGCCAGCTGCCGTCATCAGAATGACGGAGTGGAGGCTGGGGCATTTCCTGTGGAAATAAGACCATTTAGGAATGGTAGATGACTATATGTGAAGTGTGAACCGGGGAATGAAAGTTGGTCTACGACTTTGATCGTCCTTCCTTCATGCGGAAAACACATCACTCTGAAGAGTGAGGACACAATAGCACGTATGCGATAAATATAGTCTCGTCCAAGGAGTAAATTTTAATCTAACGGACCTTGGACTACCATGACACCCATTTGAATAGTCTTCCCTTCTAACGTGATAGGTACATTGGGAAGAATTCCTAAAGGTCGAGTGATTTCTCGATGGAAACCTGTAAGGTTTCTCATCTCAGGCAGAAGCAGTGGGGAACCAAGTGCTTCCCAAGCTGTTGAAGAAAGGATACTCACAGGAGATCCCTCATCAATAATTGTACCAGCCATAACCATGCAGTAGACTTGGACTATAATTCGAAATGGTATGGAGGCTGGTAACCGAGGATTGACTAGTTGATCCCAATTGAAGGAAACAACTAGGTTTCTTGGAGGTGGGACTGGATAGACAGCCGGATATGATTTTGATGGACTTTCTTCCTGGTGCGAAGGAATGAGAGGGATGCTCACTTGATCATTAGAGTCTATGTTGATGAATAGAATTTGGATGGTGGGATCTTCATTCTTGGCAGTGAAGGCAAAACTGGGTCACTTGTAAGCCGGACCTTTTGACTTTTGTCTGGTTTGGATTCAGATGTAAGATCATCTAAGGCTGGAAGTTCTGAAGGCAAAACCGGGTCACTTGTAAGCTGGACCTTTTGACTTTTGTCTGCTTTAGATTCAGGTGTAAGATCATCTAAGGATGGAACTTCTGTAGGCAAAACTGGGTCACTTGTAAGCTGGACCTTTTGAAAGACCGGGTCAACTGTAATCTGGAACTGTGGACTTTCGTTTGGTTTGGACTCAGGTGGTTCATATTTGATGATAGAGTGGTGCGTAGATGATGAATATAAATCAACACTCATTCCGACCAGGGACTGGTCTGGAGCAGGCGGAGCACAGGTAGGTTCAGGAAGAGAGAGCTGGACCAAAGAGGAATCATGTTTGATCACTTGGTTAGTGGAGAGATGATCTGCAGTTGTAAAAAGACGCTGATATCCAGCGGGTAGTTGCGGTAAGGGAGCCGACAGACTTGCCAAAAGACGGGAAGCTTCATCCACAAAGGCGAAGGAGATGATTACCTTCACAAAGTCGACAAGGGAAACGAACCTTCCCTTTTCTCTTACCAACTAGTAAGGTATCGTGGATCTGCGACGACAAGGGGCGAGTCGGGTCACGGGACCATATATCTAGGATCCTGGGAATACCAGGACAATCAGAAAGAAAATGGTCCTCCTTGCATAATCGACAAGGAGACTTAGCCTTCCGCGGAGGAGCAGAAGGTGGTTCCACTTCAGATAGTCTCGTGGTAGATACGACCTTTCCCTTAGGAGACTTCTTCTTTTTGGTCTTCTTCTTCTTCTTCTTAGCCACCTGGTTACTGAAATCCAGGGTTTCACCAGGCGAAGTAGAAGATGAGGACGCAGCAATGGGCGAAGAAGGGAAGGGGTCCACCTTAGAATCAACATGGTGTTGTTCAGGTGGAGGAGGTGGTGGCGGAACAGGAGTCATCACACTTGAGACCACCGAGTTTGAAAACAACCATACGGGTAAACCAATGGTCAACCCAGGCAAAGACAATGTTGCGATATACTGAACACCGACATTTCCAACAGAAGGAAATGGACGAGGGTTCCCATCAGGAGGAACACCTTGGTCGGTGGGCGCCGGGAAGGCTGCCATTGAACGAGAAATAATCCTACTCAAGCTAATGCAAACAAAATCTAATTGGGTAAATGTTATCGTGGCCAATAAATTTTAAGACACTGAACTTAACCTTTTCATTTTTTAAGAGTCGAGAAAAGGATAAAAGATGACTCTAGTCTCCTTCGAATATTTAATGAGCACGAAGTGACAAGACGCTCACAGGCACCTTTTCGTTTAGGGAGTCCGAAAAGGATCAAAAGTGACTGCTCTGGAATTCTAGGTAGAGGGTGTGCCAAAATTTTCGCAAAACCACAGAATACTTTTTAGGGTACGGGTGGTCGATCTTCGTGAATGCTGTGTTCACTGCATTGCGAATCGTAGGGCGGCTGACATGGCTTCCTATGGATAAAAGCTTTATTCCTATAGGGGTCTCCCAATATATACGCGACGGTACGTGGGAGCACAGTCCGTATTGGCACCTATCGTTTCACCGTGGAGGAATCACCCAACCACTCGACGATAAACTACCAGGTTTAAAGACGTCGGAACACGTCTCTAACCTAGACCTCTAGAGTATTTGCGTTATGTTCCAATGCGTTGTTATGTTCATTGAGTTTATTTTAAAGTTTATCTTCGATTATGTTTCATTTTTTGGTCCTACCGTATGTGATATCTCAAAAACTTCTTAAATGCAAACTATATGCCAAAATTATATCATTTGATTCGATGAATTCTATCTATAGGAGGGTTGAGATCTTTTCACAAACGAAATGATCACTCAACAAACAACAAAGATCCTAATGCAGCTAATAACAAGAAATGAAATTTTTTCTTTTTCTTTTTAATAGCAACAAATAACAATAAATGCTAACTACTATGATGCAAAAGATTTTTTGTTTTTCTTTCCTTTAAGATGGCATGATGCATTTAAACAAATTTTAAGAGATATGCACAATCCAAGTTTAGTCAATGAAATAGAACCAATTCTGAAACACCAAAATGAACCATGCAAGCAAGGAAAAACACAAAGACTTTCACTGAACCATGTAATCTAAGTTCGAATGAAGTCAAGTGAAATCCAAAGAGGCTAGAAGTGAAGCACTCAGAGTATAGAAGATCAAGCTTTAACAAATCACTGGATAGGTGCAGAACACAACCAACAAGCTGATTGGATAATCAAGAGACCGAAACTTCCCACAGAAGGCTAGACATGCAAAGTCACTAGATGTCCTAGGGCTGAGACGAAAATCAATAGAAATAAGCAAACAGCTGAAGGATAAAGGCTAAGACCAGTCAAGCAGAGGTTCGACACACTTCCAGAGGCTGTAAGAGATATAAAAAGAGACTGAAAGAGCTTTCCACCCATACACAGGCAAAATTTACAGGGCTGGCGCGACTGTCAGCCTGCAACTTGCGCTACCACAGAATTGGCGCGAGTTGCTTTAGAGCAACATGCGCCAACTGGCGCGACTGTCAGAGTAATAACTGCGCCAATTAAGCTTGCCGGCTAGAAAAATAAATAATACGACCTCAGGTCGGGTTGACAGTGCTCAGATGGGTCAAACAGTAAAGAATAAACTCAAAACTGACTCAGGAAGCTCATTCACTCAAACAAGCAGAAGAAAATTAACATGCAAGACAAAAATCAAATAGCTCATCCCCAGCGGAGTCGCCAAATTGTTGGTTAGGTAAATCCCCTCTGCAGACAGAGGCGATCCCACTAGCCTAAAACAGAACTAGCCACAATCAAACCACGCTGCTACGCAAGTTCCTAGTTATGCATCAAAGGTGAATCAAGAAGACCAACCTGGAATCCAACGCTATGATTGAAGCAGAGTTGATATTCCCGCCCCCTCGCTCCAGCAGATCATAAACGAACACCTGCACATGCAAAGGAAGAGACAGATACCAACATAAAATCTACCAAGGCAAAACTATATTTCAGTCAGAAAGGAAATAAATCAACACATCACCATAATAGACAATGAGATTGGAACTATAATAGCAGTCGCTCATTAATTAATAATAAACAGGAAAAGTTACAACCATGGTTCTGATGTCGAACCTCTCCTGGCTGGGCGAGTAACTATATGTGTCTTGCAATGCATCTCCTCTCCAGCAGCATAACCTCTCTAGCATTCACTAGCATTCCTCCAAGAACTCAAGAACTCAACATCTAACACTCCATGACTGACGACTATCGCTCTAGCTTGTCAAATGCATAAGGACAAGCTTATATAGATGAAGAAGGGAGGAGGATACGATGAACCGGGACACCTATTGTGGATTAACATTATCCCCAAAAGCCATTAAAGATGGAGATAGGATAGAGCTCGACATAAGACTGATTTTTTATCTTCAAAAAGCTCCATGTAATGAAGGAAACAACAGTCGGACGTGCGTTAAGGCAAAAAGCATGACCAAACTTGGTTGGCGCAACTGCTGCTCTAAGACAGAACGCCAATGGTCGCGTCCTCTTTTGAGGATCTCCATGATTGGCGCGGGTAAGATATTGTGGACTTGCGCCAATGGAAAAAGAGCACTTTTCAGGGATAATCTGTAGGAGGTGTCTTCGGGGAACATGAAGTACATACTCAGGGGGAACATAATGCAAGTGTTTTTAGACTTTGTCACTCCTTATAACTCCCGGGATGAGTCCTCCAAGGTACGACAAGAGGAGTAACAGGGATGGTGACAAATTACTGTGTAACACTCCCTCTCAACCATAAAGGGATTATTAGTCACCCCAATCTTGTCTCTGTGGAACTCGAACTTGCATTTTCACAATACCTTAGTCAAAATATCTGCATCTTGTTCCTCGGTCGAAACATATAGCAAAAACATGATCCTCTTTACCACACAATCTCGAAGATAATGATACCGGATATTGATGTGCTTGGACCTGTCATGAAATACTGGATTCACAGAGAGTTTGATACAACTCTGATTATCGCAGTAGATCACAGTTGGATCCATCCTCTGACCAAACAATCCTACTAGAATCTTCCACATCCAAATGGCCTCCCATGCTGCCTGACTCGTAGTCATGTATTCAGCCTCTGTTGAGCTAAGTGAAACTGACCTCTGTTTCCTATTGTACCAAGAAACTGTAGCTGAACCAAGGTTGAAGATTCCTCATGAAGTGCTCTTCCGGTCTGATGGACTCCCTGCCCAATCTGCATTTGTGAAGCCCTGATGCTTCACTCCTTCTATCTGTCTATACCATAATCCATACTGAGATGTGCCTCTGAAGTATCTCAGCACATTCTTCGCTGCCTTCCAAAACAGCTTGGTAGGCTGAACCATAGCTTGACTCAGTTGGTTCACCGCAAAGCACAAATATGATCATGTGTTCACTAGATACATCAATGAACCCACAAGATATCGATAAACAATAGCAGCTACTACCTCACCTAAAGTAGCATCCTCTAGTTACCAGCTAGAGGAGTCTGCATGGGCTTGCAATTTTCCATGTGGAATCGCTTGAGTATCTCAGTGGCATACTTGCCTTGAGACACAAACACTTCCCCATTCTTCTGCCACACTTCCATGCCTAGAAAGTAGTGCATAAGACCCATGTCTTTCATCTCGAACTCTCTTGCAAGGTCCTCCTTGCAAGACTTGATCAATTGATCATCACCTATTAATATCAGATCATCGACATAAAGAACAATGATCAAGGGCTTACCTTCTACCATGATGTGGTAAAGGTTCGCATCTGCTTCACTCTTGGTGAAGTCCAACCCAGTGAAATAGTTGTTGATCATGGTGTACCAAGCACAAGGTTCATGCTTCATCCCATACAAAGCCCTCTTGAGTCGGCACACATGCGACTTGTTATCACTCAGGTTTTTCCTTTGACTCCTAAGGGAATACGGCCGAGGTAACCACAAACCAATCTTTGGACTGCAGGTCCTAGCCTACCTGCAGTCAGAGAGGGCTCTCTCTTTATGATTTAGCTTTGTTTAGGGGTGATTTTAGGCTAGATATGAGTGCATGAGTTTGATTTAAGTTTGGTGCGATGGTTGATGCTTCAGACAGAGTTGGCATGCAAAGGATGAGAAATTCAGACCATTGGGCATGGAGTCAATGAATGTGAATTGAAGGGTGCGTTTTCTTTGGCAGAAGAGGGGAATACAGATCAGGATAGCTACACATGGCACAAAGTTAAATGTTGGAACAAGGATGAAATGGAGGTTAGGGGATGAGAGGCACTTAAGGATCTCTCATCCAGCCAAGAGGCAAAGTGGATGAAGGCTAAATAGGAGCAATGAAGAATTCCTAGACAACATTCAGAAATGAGAGAAATAGCTTAAACATGATCAATTAAGTATGCATATTCATCACTAATTCAGAGGAAAACATAAAGAAATGATAGGAATTGAGCATAGAGTGTTGCTAAGAAAATTCTAAGCTATTCTTCTTTCCTGCTATTTAGATGGTGAAACAAGGGTGGCATAAACACATATAAACTGAAAATGGAGACAAGAAGGACTTATTGAGTCATGTAGAAACACCAAAATTCTGTAGCATATTCTTTAAGCCATCAAATCCACAACCAGCAGTTCAGAAACAAGCATTCCAACATTCTTTGATTATAAAAGCTCTCAACATATACAGCGTAGGTCTTGAAAGAGGAAATCAACCAACCAACCCTTTTTACAATGCACAGGGTGGTTTATATAGAGAAAATATCCAAAAAATATCTACAAGATCAGATCTTAAACAGATCTATGGCAATAACTATCTTTAATCCTAATATCCTAAAATAAATGCATGAAAGATCTATCTAACTGCTGCGTTGGGGCAGCTGCCTTAAAAATGAGTAAATATGGTCCTTTGGAGCTCTGTGCTGGCTATTTAGCCATAACTGTGCTTTGGGCTTTGATCCCCTGCTCTTGAGTGGCTTTGATGTGCATTAACTGTGATCTGAGAGCCTTAAATGGCTCCACCGCTTTCTTTGACTTTGCTTGGGGGGCTCTTTAATGTTTTCCTGCTTTGAGCTGCTGATATTCTCCACTGATACACTTCGCCGCTTCACTGATACTCTTTAATTGAATCTGGGCTTTATCTTTCCTCTGATATACTTTAACACTTGAATCGGGCCACTTTCTCTCCCTTGGTATGTTTGAAACTGTCAAATCGCCCCTTTTCTGCTTTTTTAATGCAAAAATAACTGCTGCAAATGTCTTCTGTGGCCTTTGGGATGCTATCGGCACTGGCCGATCAAAAATAGTACTAAAATCAGAAGAAATGCTGCAAAAAGGAGGATTTGTATGATGTTGACTGTGCTGAGGCCGAGGATGGCTTTCTGGAACAAAACTGGGCTTGGAGCGATCCAAAATGGCTTAAGGATGCATGATTTCCCTTATCGGGAGCGCGTACAGGCATATATGTGAAAATATGAAAAAATGTCGCCTTTTCTTTTTACACAAAAAGACCCATTTCTATGCAAAATTCGTGAAAAACATGGGCGGGCGCGGCCTTGTAGCAGAGATTAAATCCGGGCCATTGGATCGCGCGAAGGCATATCCAACGGCTGGCACTAAATCGGCGATCAGCAAATCGGCGGATCCCAAACCATAATACCTCCGATGAGCGATGAACCCGCGGACCCGAAATGCTATAGGCTCTTTCTTTTATGGAGATCGGGTCCAGCCTATCGGCAGTTTTTAATAAAATGGATAAGCGGACCCGAAATCCCTTCAAAATTGTTTTTTATAGCTTTTTGGGCCCGGAAAAGGAGCGTACAGTACTACCCCTTTTCGGACCCGACACACCATTAAGCTCCATTCTATGATATCTCGGCTCCGACCAGTCAGAGCTTTCCCACTTGGCCGTGCAAAGGCCCCTTTCGGACCCAATGCCTTTATATGTTGCACTTTAAAACATTTCGGCTCCGGAAAAAAGCGATGATATATAGGGCCGCGACTTAATATGGGTCGTTGATCTGAGGGCTCGAATGGACAGCCGCAATAAACTCGGCAATATCACTATCGGCGGGGACATGGGGTTTATACATATGCGATCGCCTAAATGGGCGATTGGCAAAATGATCTGGGCCATTGGATGGGCGGGGTGATCGGACGGCTGATATTAAGTCGCAATATTGCTATCGGGGAAAACCCGGGGGTGGGCCTTAATAAATATATGAATGTCGATGCGATATTTTTTTAGTAATGCGGGTTTTTACGTTTAAAGCTAAGTTTTATGAAAAACTTAGTTTAAAAACGATAAAGCGGGTTTATGTAGGAAATGCGGAGATATATATATAAATGGGAAATATGATGGGGGCACCTCTCGATAGCAATATCGCTTCGGATGCAATAGCGATATCGCATCGAAGGAAAGGGGAAGGGGCATATATATAAGCACATATGATTGCGATACGCCGATTGCAAAATCGCATCGGCAGGATTGACATCGGGGCATTAACAAAGGGGCTGAACACTACCATTGAGACCTCCGACTGCGATATCACGTCGGAGGGGGACCCAAAGGGATCAGAAGAATGCATATGTAATTGAACAAGGGATATTGCGATCGGGGGAAAGCCTCTCCGATCGGAGGAAGGTTTTTGCCTTGAAAAAGGTAACAACATAGTTAATGAAGGGATTTTTACGTCGGAGGAAGGGTTTTTATGTATAAGAGGAGGATTGTTAATGCTTTTGGATGGGGTCCAAAAGTATGAAAAGAGGATTTTATGAAACGATAAAGGGGTATTATGCATAGGAATGAGTCCAAATCATTTGGAAGATGGTTTGATGAGGAAAATGAGGGTTCTTACTAAGTTTCACGCAAACTTAGTAATTCCCAAGGGAATATTTATGGTTATATTTCAACCAAGGGAGGGGATATGTATATAAGGGGGATTTACAACATATTTTAATAGGGGAAGGGAGAAATCATGGGATTTACATAATAATGTTAGGAGTTAATATGATTGTGACAAGAAAGCACTAAGTTTAGAGATCTTAGGCTTAAAAAGGGAGATAGAACTTTGTAGAGGACATATGAACACTCCTTTAAGTAAAGCAAATCTTTACTAAGGGAAATGATATGAAACATGATGAGTTTAAGAGATATCAAGCAGATCTTGACCTCTTTAGGGGAATTAGTGAGTGATTTGGGAAGAGGAAGAAGGGGAAGTTAGACATGCCTCGCTTGAGCTGCTCCGAATGGAAAAATGCCTTGAACTTGTGATCTGAAGTAAAATAACACTTTGAAATACAAAATTGATCACAATTCTTGATTCTGCAACCTCAAAACTGCCTACCCAGCCTACTTACCTAACATTTTTTCTTCTTTTTGGATGGGTGCACTTGGACTAGCAAACCCAGCTTTTCATCTTTTCTTTTAGCTATCCTCCTATCTAAATCTATCCTTATTTTTCCAGGGGCTCAGATTAAACAGTTGAGCGCCCATGCTTCTCTACCTATCTACAAATCTGAGAAGATTAAACAGTTTGGACAGATGTTTATTCTCTATATTCTAAAACAAGAAATTTAAACCTAGGGAAGCCAAGATTAAGTTGTTTGGCCTTCCCTTAACTGTGAAACTCTTCAAAAATGGAACTTTTGCAGCATGGAAAAGATGAACAATTTTGGCACTTCCACTGTCAATCATGAAATATGAAACCAATTGCAATAGGAGGCTAACAATGGCTCCACTTGGGGATGGCTTTTCCTTGTGAAAAGTCAAGAACAGCAGGTCAGATTGCCTTGAAATTGTTGTTGTACTCTGAAAACTTCCCTTTGCTGGCTGCTTTATTTATATATATGACAGCAGACTTGAAGAGCTTAGGGCCTTCACTTCGGGCTTCAACTGCAGCAAACTGCTATCCAAACAAAAGACTGAAATCCTACCTACCTACTCTAATCAGCACCTTCTTTGTTGTTAGGTGAAATGAAACAGCCAATGCAACCACTTAAGCATTAAGAACATCAATGAGCTTTGCTGCCTGTGCTTGCTGATGCTTGAAATGGAGATCTTGCCATCAGATATAGCTTTGTTAACCATTGAGAAGATCAGGAAAGTCCCTATCTCCTTTGCTGAATCCAAAAACTGTACAAAAGGGTCCTGCAATATATATTCACAATTGCTGAGCTGAATTAAAGAACTGTACAAAGGTTCAGGATTGTTATCATGCCTTTGAATTGGGAAATCACCAGCATCTTGATTTTGAGCCTCACAACCTGTTAATGGAGAAGAGCATTGATTTATTCCATCATCCAACCTGCCAGCAGATGGAACATACCAAACTTGGAATGATACTTGCAATTCATTACAAACAGGCCCAGATGGCACCTAACTGATTTGCACAGGCTGCTCCTCTTTTTCTTCAAATAACTCAGATGACTGAAAACAAATAGGCAGAGGATCTACTTGGATCATTTGAACACATGCTGCTGATTTCGAGTCTTCCTCTTCAATCTGACATTCAATGGCACTTTGGGGCTGCGAATCTAGAGGTAATGCATTAGGAGCAAGGATTTGACTCTCCTCTAGATGGTCAGTATCGAAGCATGCTGACACTTGATTACCAACTGCATGATAATTCTCCCTGATAAACTGAAAAGATTCGAAACAAAATGGTAAAGTTCCTTTGCTGAAATCAAAATTCTCTACATTTTCCTCCTCCTCTTCATAACTAAAATGAGCAAGCAGATCACTGGATTCAGGCAGTTGAACCTACACTTTGCTTTCTCCCAAAATAGCATCTGATTCCTCTATAAGGCTGATTTGGCTTTGAGGCGCATAATCTTCATCATATTGATCATATTTGGGCAAACAACTGAAAGAAGAAAAGCTACCATATTCACATAGTATATCAGGAGATTGCTCCTTCACATATGGCTCTATGAATATGTCATCTGATTTGTGGTAGGTTTGTTCGTGAATATCACTACTTTCCTTCTGCAAAACAGATGTGTTCTGGTGCTCTAAACATTCAACTTTCATTGTGATCTGCTGCATCCTTTCCTCTGCTTCTTTTAACAAATAAAGAAGTTTTTCTTCTTGCTCTACCTTGCGTTGTTTTTCCCTCATCTTCAGATTTGCCTCCACGTCCACAGCTATGTCCTGCATCTGTTTCATAGTGGACGGGCTTCTTTCTCTCAAACGAAATTCAATTTCTGCATCAAAAGCTCTTGGATAATGCAATAGAGCTAAATCTGGGGGAGGTCTTATATTCAATGTCATAGAATGATAGACTTGATTGAACCGGTCAGAAAATTGTTGAACAGATTCATTAGGAAGCCTTTTTAATTGATCATATTCTTCTATGAGCATGAGGAAATTGACTTTGATCATCCATCTATCAAGGAAGAGTTTGAATAACTGCTCAAGATTAGAGATCCTAGCCTCAAGCAATGCTTTAAACCAAGTCCTAACTTCGCTTTGCAAAGAAAGGGCAAACAGCCTAATACTAACATCCTCGCCTTCTACTTCAAAAATGCTAAGATAGTCTTCAAAAGCCTGGATATGCCTTTGGACAGTAACACCATTCTCTCCATCAAATCTTGGGAGATACTCAGGATGATCTTTAGGCAAAGGATTGAGCACGGGAGGCAAAAGGAGAGGCTTATATCTATCAGGAACTTTATGAGGCACGGGAATATAAACAGGGATTGAATGACTGGGCTCTATTTTTGGTTCCTCCTTGACTATATGATGATCTTCAACAGCATCAGAAGGTTGCTGCTCTAATGTGCAAGGAGGCTTTTCAACGACATTATTCAAAGGGAAATTATAAAAATCTGATCTAAAATCATCTTTAAAATACTATACATTGCAAAATTTTATGGAAGAGAAAGAACATGATCTCTTGGATAATAATCCAGGTTAAAAGCCTGGTCTGCTCATATAATTCTTTCGGGTTCATTTCTCCAGTGGAGTCTTTATTATGAGGATGATGTGGAGTCGCCAGGTGGATGATTTAACCTTTGGTGTGTCTGATCTCTGTCCACCGTCACAGATCAGATCTAAACGTGAAATAATTCTGAAGAAAAGGGGCACTTTCTCCAGGAAACAAGATATTTTTGAGATTTTTATGATTTTTTTGATTTTTTTGTGATTTTTTCAAAAAAGATTGTATTTGAGTCAAGGAACTGATCAAGTCTTTGGATTTGGAGTAATAAAAAAATGATTCAGATCCCCAGTGGAGTCGCCAATGATGTTATCACTCAGGTTGTTCCCTTTGACTCCTAAGGGAATACAGCCGAGGTAACCACAAACCAATCTTTGGACTGCAGGTCCTAGCCTACCTGCAGTCAGAGAGGGCTCTCTCTTTATGATTTAGCTTTGTTTAGGGGTGATTTTAGGCTAGATATGAGTGCATGAGTTTGATTTAAGTTTGGTGGGATGGTTGATGCTTCAGACAGATTTGGCATGCAAAGGATGTGAAATTCAGGCCATTGGGCATGGAGTCAATGAATGTGAACTGAAGGGTGCATTTTCTTTGGTAGAAGAGGGGAATACAGAGCAGGATAGCTACACATGGCACAATGTTAAATGCTAGAACAAGGATGAAATGGAGGTTAGGGGATGAGAGGCACTTAAGGATCTCTCATCCAGCCAAGAGGGAAATTGGATGAAGGCTAAATAGGAGCAATGAAAAATTCCTAGAAAGCATTCATAAATGAGAGAAATAGCTTAAACATGATCAATTAAGTATGCATATTCATCACTAATTCAGAGGAAAACATAAAGAAATGACAGGAATTGAGCATAGAGTGTTGCTAAGCAAATTCTAAGATATTCTTCTTGCCTGCTATTTAGATGGTGAAACAAGGGTGGCATAAACACATATAAACTGAAAACAGAGGCAAGAAGGACTTATTGAGTCATGTAGAAACACCAGAATTCTGTAGCATACTCTTTAAGCCATCAAATCCACAACCAGCAGTTCAGAAACAAGCATTCTAGCATTCTTTGATTATAAAAGCTCTCAACATATACAACGCAAGTCTTGAAAGAGGAAATCAACCAACCAACCCTTTTTACAATGCACAGGGTGGTTTATATAGAGAAAATATCCAAAAAATATCTACAAGAGCAGATCTTAAACAGATCTATGGCAATAATTGTCTTTAATCCTAATATCCTGAAATAAATGCATGAAAGATCTATCTAACTTCTACGCTGGGGCAGCTGCCTTAAATATGAGTAAATATGGTCCTTTGGAGCTCTGCGCTAGCTATTTAGCCATAACTGTGCTTTGGGCTTTGATCCCCTACTCTTGAGTGGCTTTGATGTGCATTAACTGTGATCTGAGAGCCTTAAATGGCTTCACCGCTTTCTTTGACTTTGCTTGGGGGGCTCTTTAAAGTTTTCATGCTTCGGGCTGCTAATATTGTCCACTGATACGCTTCGCCGCTTCATTGATACTCTTTAATTGAATCTGGGCTTTATCTTTCCTCTGATATACTTTACACTTGAATCGGGCCACTTTCTCTCCCTTGGTATGTTTGCAACTGTCAAATCGCCCCTTTTCTACTTTTTTAATGCAAAAATAACTGCTGCAAATGTCTTCTGTGGCCTTTGGGATGCTATCGGCGCTGGCTGATAAAAAATAGTACTAAAATCTGAATAAATGTTGCAAAAAGGAGGATTTGTATGTTGCTGATTGTGTTGAGGCCGAGGCTGGCTTTCTGGAACAAAACTGGGCTTGGAGTGATCCAAAATGGCTTAAGGATGCATGATTTCCCTTATCGGGAGCGCGTACATGCATATATGTGAAAATATGAAAAAAATGTCGCCTTTTCCTTTTACACAAAAAGACCCATTTCTATGCAAAATTCGTGAAAAACATGGGCGGGAGCGGCACTGTAGCAAAGATTAAATCCGGGTCGTTGGATCGTGCGAAGGCAGATCCAACGGCTGGTGCTAAATCGGTGATCGGCGGATCCCAAACCATAATACCTCCGATGAGTGATGAACCCGTGGACCCGAAATGCTATATGATCTTTCTTTTATGGAGATCGGTCCAGCCTATCGGCGATTTCTTAGCAGCGGTTTTTAATAAAATGGATAAGCGGACCCGAAATCCCTTCAAAACTATTTTTTATAGCTTTTCGTGCCCAGAAAAGGAGCGTACAGTACTACCCCTTTTCGAACCCGACACACCATTAAGCTCCATTCTATGATATCTAGGCTCCGGCCAGTCAGAGCTTTCCCACTTGGCCGTGCAAAGGCCCCTTTCGGACCCGACGCCTTTATATGCTGCACTTTAAAACATTTCGGCTCCGGAAAAAAGCGATGTTATATAAGGCTGCGACTTAATATGGGCCGTTGATCTGAGGGCCCGAATGGATGGCCGCGATAAACTCGGCAATATCGCTATTAGCGGGGACATGGGGTTTATACATATGCGATCACTGAAATGGGCGATCGCCGAAATGATCCGGGCCATTGGATGGGCGGGGTGATCGGACGGCTGACATTAAGTCGCAATATCGCTATCGGAGAAAACCCGGGGGTGGGCCTTAATACATATATGAATGCCGATGCGATATTTTTTTGAGTAATATGGGTTTTTACGTTTAAAGCTAAGTTTTATGAAAAACTTAGTTTAAAAACGATAAAGCGGGTTTATGTAGGAAATGCGGAGATATATATATAAATGGGAAATATGATGGGAGCACCTCTCGATAGCAATATCGCTTCGAATGCAATAGCGATATCGCATCGAAGGAAAGGGGAAGGGGCATATATATGAGCACATATGATTGCGATACGCCGATTGCAAAATCGCATCGGCAAGATTGATATCGGGGCATTAACAAAGGGGCTGAACACTACCATTGAGACCTCCGACTGCGATATCGCGTCGGAGGGGGACCCAAAGGGATCAGAAGAATGCATATGTAATCAGACAAGGGATATTGCGATCGGGGGAAAGCCTCTCCGATCGGAGGAGGGTTTTTGCCTTGAAAAAGGTAACAACATAGTTAATGAATGGATTTTTACATCGAAGGAAGGGTTTTTATGTATAAGAGGAGGATTGTTAATGCTTTTGGAAGGGGCCCAAAAGTATGAAAAGAGGGTTTTATGAAACGATAAAGGGGTATTATGCATAGGAATGAGTCCAAAGCATTTGGAAGATGGTTTGATGAGGAAAATGAGGGTTCTTACTAAGTTTCAGGCAAACTTAGTAATTCCCAAGGGAATATTTATGGTTACATTTCAACCAGGGGAGGGGATATGTATATAAGGGGGATTTACAACATATTTTAATAGGGGAAGGGAGAAATAATGGGATTTACATAATAATGTTAGGAGTTAATATTATTGTGACAAGAAAGCACTAAGTTTAGAGATCTTAGGCTTAAAAAGGGAGATAGAACTTTGTAGAGGACATATGAACACTCCTTTAAGTAAAGCAAATCTTTACTAAGGGAAATGATATGAAACATGATGAATTTAAGAGATATCAAGCAGATCTTGACCTCTTTAGGGGAATTAGTGAGTGATTTGGGAAGAGGAAGAAGGGGAAGTTAGACATGCCTCGCTTGAGCTACTCCGAATGGAAAAATGTCGTGCACTTGTGATCTGAAGTAAAATAACACTTTGAAATACAAAATTGATCACAATTCTTGATTCTGCAACCTCAAAAGTGCCTACCCAGCCTACATGGGTGACCTCCTGGGAAGTCCTGGTTACCGGGTGCAAGCCCCGGAAGTGATGATTGATGCTATGTGATTCATTTCACTAGTTTCAATCCCACTTCTTCACCCCTGTGAGCATCACCCGATGCAATGAGTGCTAAGTGAACTATTCAAAAATCATGAGAAATTAGTCAGTTACGACTACCTCTCATGGAAATGGTCATTCATGAATGACTTACTTAACACAGTTGAATCCCAAAATGATATTTTTTCTTCTTTTTGGATGGGTGCACTTGGACTAGCAAACCCATCTTTTCATCTTTTCTTTCGGCTATCCTCCTATCTAAATCTATCCTTATTTTTGCCAGGGGCTCAGATTAAACAGTTGAGCGCCCTTGCTTCTCTACCTATCTACAAATCTGCCAAGATTAAATAGTTTGGACAGATGTTTATTCTCTATATTCTAAAACAAGAAATTTAAACCTAGGGAAGCCAAGATTAAGCTGTTTGGCCTTCCCTTAACTGTGAAACTCTTCAAAAATGGAACTTTTGCAGAATGGAAAAGATGAACATTTTTGGCACTTCCACTGTCAATCATGAAATATGAAACCTATTGCAATAGGAGGCTAACACGACTCGCAATCAAAGGTCTCAAAACCTTTTGGCTGCTCAATGTACACCTGTTCCTCAATCTTCCCATTGAGGAACACAATATTCACATCCATCTGATGGATCTTCCGACCCATTTGAGCTAATAATGCAAACATCGATTTGATAGATGAGTACCTTGCTACAGGAGCAAAAGTCTCATCATAGTCGATCCCCTCAACCTGTGAGAAACCACAAGCAAAAAACCTTGCCTTATGTTTCTCAACACTCCCATTAGTTGCTTGCTTTACCTTGTAAAGCCATCGGGAACTCACTACTGACTTGTCCTCCAGCCTTGGGACAACATCCTGTTGTGGTCACCAACAACCCCCCTCTTCGTTTGATATTAGTAATAACATCAAGCAAAGGGGTACCTTTAGCCAAAAATCCAAAAAATATTTCTATTTAAAAAATTCTTTTGTATCAGCTCCCTAAAAGCTATATCGCGTCGCAACGAAAAAAGGAGCGACGCGAGAACCCATCGCATCGCGCGCATTAAGAGCGTTTGAAAAAGGAGAACCTAAAGAAACGCCGACGGCCGATATGCGACGTCACACTTCGCAATGCCACACGAACAGCACAAAATGACAAAGTGAAAACCTTGCGATGTTGTGATCTGTGATCTGCGACCATGCAAAGCTGCGATCTGCAATATTAGCGATATGTGATCTGCGACCTGCGATATCTGCGATCTACGATAACACCTAATAACGTCGCAGCCATCGATACTGTGATACCAATCGCAGAAAAAACTCATCGCAAAAATTCTCCGACATACACGGTAGAGCCAAATTTGAAAGCGCGCCTTAAGGGAAATTAATGACCGCATGCTCGAATATCCAGAAATGATTGCATCGCATTTATCGAAGAGTCAAGTTATGATGAATGTCATTAAATTCGCATTCATTAGAATTTAATGCTTTCATGTCAATATTTTCGTCATTTCCCTTCTTCTTTGCGTAAACTGCAAGACATGGAACTGATATAAATCTATATGCAGGAAACATCTAAGGAGAAGGGAAGAGCGCCAATAAGACAACAGAGAGAAGATGCCTCCGCAATTGGATGTCGCATGCAGCAGAACCGCGGATTCCAGAGTATCGCCCAACAGGCACTGATGAAAATAGATTGTCCAAAACTCAGAGTCAAAGGCGCACAAAAGCAGCATGTTTACAAAAGATCCTGAAGCTCAGACTTGGTAAAGCAGAGAAAGAAGCGCAAGAGAAGAAAGACGCTCCAGAAAATCCTGGAACAAAGAACGGAAACAGTTCTCGAAATAGGGGATTTTCCATACAGCGCGACTTCTAACTCATTGAGTCATTCACACGACCGGAAACCGAAATAGCAACAGAAAAATCAGTTCGAAAAGAAACTGGGTTGTACTAAGTGTGCGCACAGCGAATACACCCAGCTAGAGAAAGGTTTTCGAAAATATCTTCTAATCTAACAGAAAGAGGTGCCAGCGCTTGTTGTTTCTAATTTTCAAGCTCGAACAAAAGGAAAGGACAACCAGCCGACTCTTTCAGGGCGAACAGCGCATTGCTTACAGCACTAAGGAGCAGATACATAAACGGTTAGAAATTAGATTCAATTTTTAGAAATAAATTTGTTTTTAGTAAAAGGGCGGTCATTTGAAGCCGTTCCCTGAATTTGTGTAAAGTAAAATTAGTCGGTTACTAGTATTTAACCCTTCTCGTTGCATTGGAGAAGGGTCCGAAATTTTGTCAAAAAACTTGTCCTCAGAACATGCACTTTTGCACCCTCGGAGGGGGTTTTTGATGAATGGACGGATTAAGATTTATTTATGTTTGCATTTTAATACCTGCTACTGATGTTGCACTTCTGTACTCTTAGTAGGCATTAGAAGCAAGTAGAAATAGATCATTATTGCTTAAGGTCTGTAAGTTTAAAATCAGTCATAAATGGTACTTTTATCTCTTGACTAGTTTCTGCTTGCATTCTTAGAGTAATATACAGTTGATGTTATTTATATGTTAATGTATGAATGAGTGGACTACCATTTGGCACTTTTGTACGGTGGAGTCATTGATTTGTGCTTAATACATGAATAGTTGATTATGCAATATGTTGTTCACAACCGTTTTGCTTAACTTCTTACGCAAGATGGTTCATCTTAATTGATTTATATTCTCATAATAGCTGAATAATCTTCATTACCAGTTATTCTGTGAAATCTTTCTAGATTGCATAAATGGAAAAATTATGTCCCGGGTTAGTGTAGATTAGCTGTATTGTTTTTGTTAGATTAAAGTAGTATAAAGTTATTTCAGAATTTAGAATTAGATTAGTTTAAGGAATAATTACAGATTTTCTACTATCATTTTCTACACACACACATCACCATTTTCTACACACACACACACACCCCTTAGAACGGGAAGTTGGTCCCGTCATCCCCAGTCGGACCCACTACACCAAACGGGCACGGAGCCGCCAACCAGGTTCCCGACCGGGTGGGTATCCCCCTTGTTGTTGACCCGATTTCGGGGCCCTCAACATATTTGGCGCTAGAAGGATGGCACGAACTATGAATGGCACCTAAAGCAATATCCAAATACCATTCTGAGAGTAATACACCCTCATCAACTCCCTCGACTTCTCCAACACGATTAAACCCAGAATTTGAAGTCGCTCGAGTATCCACCACTGCTACATATTCGAGTATATCAGACCAATCTATTATTGAACCCCCTGAAATTCAAACTTTGATTCGTAAACTTCAGGGATTCTCCATTTTTAACCAGAAGTCTGATAAATCTAAAAGCAGTGTGACTTCGCAGTACAACCCTGCTCATCCCCTTACTAGATTAAAGAGTGAAAAATTTGGCATACAACCAAGTGAACTCCCTCTTCCTACCAGAAAAAGAGCAAGGAAAACACCTCAAGAGTCTGACGGAGAGACTCTCTCATCCACTTCGTCCATATCAACTCCCTCACTGCGAAGTCAACCACCCACTTTTCCATTCCAACTCACTCACCTGTCTTCCACAAACCTTCCTCTTCGAACATCAAAGATCCTGATTTCTTCACCTTCTCAGCATCAGGGGTCAGTTTCTGCACTTCCATTAGCTAGAAGCTCCACGATGGCCCAATCTCCATGGAACAATCCTGGGGCGGTTTTAATGCCTCCACCCCTGAGCCCTATACCGGCCCATCCAGAGAAGTGGCTACCTAAATTCAACCCAGAAGCAGGTATGCTAGCCGAAGAACATATCAATAATTTCATGCTTTTTGTTAATCTCAACGGAGTTACTAACGAAGACGCTGTTGTCCGGCTCTTCCCTTATACAATGCAAGGAACAGCCGGGTCATGGTACTTTTCGTTACCTTCCGGATCCATCACAAGCTGGGACATTTTTCAAAATCAGTTCCTCACTAAGTTTGGTGATGACCGATCTATGGCGACATTGATTAATGACCTATCTAATCTTAAGGTTGAGGCTAGAGAACCCATTAAATACTTTAACTTACGGTTCAATAAGATCCTCAACAAAATCCCCGCTGCTTCACAACCCAGCGAGGAAGTAAGATGTGAATGGTACATCATGGCTTTACCTCCAAACTTGGCTATCTTCGTAGATAGGGCAAACAAGACCACATTAGTTGACAACTTGACAGAAGCGTTAGCAGTGGAAAGACGCGTGGTAGCCCTAGAAAAGAGATCTGCTATAGAAGAACGCAAATCAAAGAAGATCTCTTTCAAAGAAGACACCAAGAAGAAGCAAACAAAAGATCCTTTCGATTTGGAAGGGTTACAAAAAGTGTTGAAAGCCATGTCCAATGAGATGGTCGATATCAAGAAATAAGTAGCAGAGACTTCTTCGAAAAAGCCCTTTAGGACTTTTAAAAGAAATCCTCCCATGGACGTAAAACCACCCAGTGTTGTCTCAAACGTTGAGTTTGAAGAAGACGAAGAAGAAGAGAATACCACTGAAGGGCAGACCGACGAGGAAGAAGTTGTAGAACTTCAAGGAATGTGGGATTTCATCCTCCCACAGGAAGAGGATCAAGAATCATTTCCTGTTAGCACGAGAAGCAAAAATCAGCTTGATCCTCCCCAAACTACCCCAAAACAAAAGGGCGCAAGCCCTGCAACAAAAGAAAGGGTCGTAACCAAAAAGACAACTGCTAAAGCGACCCCGTTTAGCCCAGTCCAATTTGAACAAGCACCTCCATCAAGAACACTAATAGTGTTGGATGAAATGGATTATAACATCATTGACGACATGAAGAAGACTAGGGCTAATATCACTCTGTATGAAGTGAGTAAACTAAAACACCAGCAGAAAATCATGATGAGAGAATTACATGTTGTGCCTACTACATCTTTACCTACAGTTGTGGCTTCCCACAATCTGGGAAGACCTCCAACCAATGCGATAAATAAAATTGATCCAAATGACATCGCCTTGATTGGAGGAAGATCAAGGTCTCATACTCCTCCTTTTCTTCTCACATATGAGATCTTCAACAAAAACGTGCACAATTGCTTGGTCGATTCTGGTGCTTCAACGAATATTTTACCCAGGTCAATATGTGCCAAATTGAATGTGCAACCTCAAAAATCTGCAGTACGTATAGTTCAACTTGATCGATCCCAGGTCGAAGTGATTGATGAACTTAATCAGGTGACCATAAGATTGTCGTCTAACCCAAAAGTGCGTCAGGTTATCGACATTCTGGTAGCTGATATCCCTGAGTTCTACGGCTTGATTCTTAGCAGGGATTGGTCGGAGAAACTCCACGGATATTTCTCAACCGACTGGTCGCACATGTGGTTACCATACAATGGTAAACCAAATCAGATAAAGGTTGAACGAGAGTTGCACCAAAAATACATAGTGACAGAACTAGAAGGAGAAAATGAAGCCATCACATACAATAGCAGCATTGTAGGCAATTACGCAATAGATTCTTTCCTAGGCAATTTCAGTGCTCATATTTCGCCATACTTAGAGAATTCAGTTTTATCCCAAGTTGAAAATTTCTCCCAAACTGATGACTCAAAATGTTTTAGTTTTTTAGATAATTCTGTAAATACTTCTTTATTTTGGAAATTATATTTTGACGGATCTAAATCCAACGAGGGGGCAGGAGCAGGATGCGTTCTGATCAACCCAGATGGGAACAAGATTATGCTCACATGCAGACTTGAGTTCGATTGCACGAACAACACAGCGGAGTACGAAGCCTTGGTTCAAGGCCTATACAAAGCAATCGGATTGAATGTTAAGTATCTTCAAGTCTTTGGAGATTCTGAGATCGTCGTAAAACAGGTACGTAACACCATACATTGCCTGTCTAGTCATTTAAAGCATTATCAATCGTTAGCGCAAGATCTCATTGCACACTTCATAGCATTTAAAAACTCGTCAATTCCAAGAATTCAAAACGCAAGCGCAGACCTGTTAGCTAACGTAGCCTCTCGACTTATCCCTTCCGAAGATTTTAGTCCGGATAGGTTTTCAATAGAATTAATTTTTAAACCTTCCATTCCTGACAATATCACCAACTGGAGAGTGTTCAACGACAACCCAGACATTGTAAGTTTCCTCACCTCTGAAGGATCCTACACAAACCAGATAATTGACGAAGACTGTCATGATCACCAAATACAACAAAGTAGCACTGATAATGCTAAACCCAAATCGGTGGTCAAATTAGAAGACTTATATGACTTGAAAAGTCGGTTCAAAGGTCGGCTAATGCCAAGCTTTATATTTCAACTCTGAACTACGAATCAGTCAACCTAGGAACCGACGAAAAGCCGCAAAACATTAATCTAGGCCAGGGCTTAGCCCCTGAAGAAAAATCAGCATATATCCGCCTTCTGAGACAGTGCAAAAACGTTTTTGCCTGGAACTACGATGAGCTGAAGACTTACAACACTTCCATCATTCAGCATGTTATCCCTATGACTGATAACGAGAAACCTGTCCAGCAGAAGCTCAGAAAAATACACCCTAACCTAGAAAACCAGATAAAAACTGAGCTTAATAAGTTGTTGAGAGCCAGAATAATCTTCCCCGTTAGGCATTCCAAATGGGCATCCAATATGGTGCCCATTAGGAAGAAAAACGGAGACATTAGAATCTGTATCGACTTCCGAAATCTCAACAAAGCCTGTCAGAAAGATAACTTTCCCCTCCCTCCTATGGAGCAAATTTTACAGGCAGTAGCAGGCTCAGAATTAATGTCATTCCTGGATGGATTTTCAGGATACAATCAAGTACTGGTGCATCCCGATGATCAGTTAAAGACTACGTTCCGAACCAAATGGGGCACTTATGCGTATCGGAAGATGCCATTTGGTCTGATCAATGCCGGAGCTACCTTTCAGAGAGCCATGGACATCGCGTTTAAAGGATTGGTCAATAAATCAGTAGTGATTTATCTGGATGATATAACAGTGTACTCCAAAAAACGGAAAAACCATCTCCAAGGTTTGAAGAAAATCTTTCAAAGATGCTTGAGGTATGGGATTTCGCTCAATCCAAAGAAATCTTTCTTTGCATTAAGCGAAGGGAAATTGCTCGGATTCATAGTATCTAAATCTGGTATTCACATAGAACCCGACAGAATCAAGGAAATTTCTGAAATATCCATACCTCATAACAAGAAAGCCATGCAATCCTTCCTTGGACAGATCAATTTTTTCAAAAGATTTGTCCCGGATTTTTCACGTATTATTTCCCCCTTACAAAATATGATAAAAAAGAATTCAAATTTCAAATGGGGTCTAGACGAGCACAAAGCATTCAACTTAATCAAACAAGCCATCATCAACGCTCCATCTTTGGCTACCCCAAATTTTTCAGAACCTTTCATCTTATACACGTTTGCCTCAGAAAAATCTTATGCTACGATTTTAACTCAAGCAAATCACGAAAAGGTAGAGGCCCCAATCGCATTCTTCAGCTCGAACTTACAAGGTGCTGAACTCAATTATTCTGACGTCGAGAAACAGGCATATGTCGTTTTCAAAGCAATCAAATATTTCAGACCTTTCTTGCTAAAAGCCCATACCAAAGTCATAGTACCGTTTCCAGCGGTAAGAAACCTCTTGATACAGAAGGATGTGGGCGAGAAGAGAGCGAATTGGATCACCGCCTTACAAGAATACGACCTTGAGATCAAACCGGCACACATCGTAAGAGGCCAAGGCTTCTGCAAGATGTTAGCTGGAGCATCGCAAATCCCTGAGAACTCGTTTGAAGAGGTACACGCGTATGAGGTAAGCCTAAACGACTCAGAATCATTATATGCTGACACCATTTATTTTCTTAAGAACGGGTATGCTCCATCACGTCTGGATCATACCAAGAAAAGAGCTCTGAGATTAAAAGCTAAGCAATACCAGCTCATAAATGATGTCCTGTTTAAAAGGAATTATGATTCTGTACTTCTTAGGTGTCTTGAGAAAACTGAAGCCGAGAAGGTTTTGCAGGAACTTCATGATGGACCAGCAGGTGGACACTATGCCGGAGATGCGACTGCACACAAAATCTTGCGTGCAAGATATTATTGGCCCACGTTGTTCAAAGACTCATACAATCACGTAAGGAAATGCCAAGTCTGCCAGACTGCTGCAGGAAAACAAAGGAAAGCGTCCATGCCGCTACAACCGGTCAACATCGACCAACCATTTAGTCAATGGGGCTTGGACATAATAGGTGAGATCGTTCCTCACTCTTCTAAGCAGCATAAGTATATTCTTACGGCAACTGATTATTTTGCCAAATGGGTAGAAGAAGTTCCTCTCAAGACAGTTCATTCTGAAAACATTATTGAATTCATAGACCAATTTATCATAACTAGGTTTGGATTGCCAACGGCCTTAATGTTTGATAACGCTTCATATTTTTCTGGAAATGCTATGACTGAGTTTGCGCTCAAAAGAGGGTTCAAACTGAAATATTCTGCCAACTACTATCCGCAAGGTAATGGATTGGCTGAATCAACAAACAAGAACCTGATCAGAATTATCAAAAGAACAGTCGACCAAAACCAAAAGAATTGGCACAAAGCGCTGGTAAATGCTTTATGGGTCGATAGAATCACAAAGAAAGCTTCGATCGGCACTTCTCCCTTTAATTTAGTTTACGGGCGGGAAGTGGTTCTTCCGACTCACTTAGTCATTCCCTCTTTGTCTTTAGTGCAGTACATTGATGAAGTACCTACTTCCTCATTACAATTAAGACAAATGGAAATAATCAAACTAGAAGAACAAGCTAGGAAAACCCATGCACATCACCAAGCGCTAATAAAATCTTCTTTTGACTCAAGCATCATAACCAGAAAAAAATTTCAGATGGGTGATTTAGTTTTGAAATGGGATAAGGCACATGAAGAAAAGGGCAAACATACGAAATTCCAGAAGCTGTGGCTTGGCCCTTTTTAGATTGTAGAAGTCGTAGGCCCGTCCACATTCATGTTGCAGGATCTGGCAGGTAGGAGAGATTCTTTACCTGTCAATGGATTGATTCTTAAATTATATTTTCCATAGAAGAAGAAATTCTTCTAGTTTTTGTAGGATAGATTTAGTTTTTATGTTTCATTTTGTTTCTCTTGTTTTTGATGAATAAAACCCGTTGTAGATGATCATGTGAAAAATATTCATGAAAAGAGCACGCCAATTCTCTATCAGATTTTGATTTCGCTTGTACAAATAGCAAAATTTTTAAAAAATCTGAATTTTATTATTAACAAATAGATTTAACTTCACCTTGATTACAATATTATTTTCAACCTCAAAGAACTTTGACGAAGGCAACCTTTGGTGAAAAAATTGTTTTGTATCAGCACCATGAAAGGTATCATCAATAATAAAATAAGTACTCTCTGCAAAGCTGTTGTTTTAAAAAAACTCTATTATTGTCGTCCAGAGATTTCTTAAGGAAAAACAATGACTTCCTCCCTGCTAAAAGGGAATTGCAGCATTCAGAGAAATAATCCAAGCAAAACACTATATCTCAAAGAATAAGAGGTCTCATCACGAGCCGGCTTATCATGATCACAGATATTATAACTTGCTGACTTTGCCAATATTGTCTATCAAAACAGGGAAACGACTTAAGATTGTTGCAATCAAAAGATAAGAGGTCTCATCACGAGCCGGCTTGTTCAGCAAAAGTGTAAATCAAGTGAATGACTGTGTCATAATTTGGCTACCAAACCAAGACATTGTTCTTTAGAGAATTAAAAAAGGAAAAGTGTGTCAAAAAGTATTTTTCTCTGGAATGTTGCGAGTAACCTCAAGCAGGAAAAAGGATCATTGCTGGATAACATGGTAACCCTGTCGAGGCTATGGACGCTTGCGGGCAGCAGAGGCTCTACCTACGACAAATGAGTATACTTTTAAGCCAGTACGCAGAGAAGACCTTATTTTATCTTTAATCAAGACCAAGTAATGTCTGGTGCGAATGCAAGAAAAAACCTGAGGAAGCAAGTAATTGAGATTAAAAAAGGTTGAGACAAAGTATCGTTGACAAGGTGAGGGGTAGTCTACTCTATTTGTTCATAACAAAATTTAGACATATAAGAATTTTGTTGTTTCAGAAGTGAACGGTCAATAGAAATGCAGAGATAACTGGTTCTTCACAGTGAATCACCATTGTTGTGGTCACCAACAACCCCCCTCTTCGTTTGATATTAGTAATAACATCAAGCAAAGGGGGACCCTTAGCCAAAAATCCAAAAAATATTTCTATTTAAAAAATTCTTTTGTATAAGCTCCCTAAAATCTATAGCGTGCATTAAGAGCGTTTGAAAAAGGAGAACCTAAAGAAACGCCGACGGCCGATATGCGACGTCGCACGTCGCAATGCCACACGAACAACACAAAATGACAAAGTGAAAACCTTGCGATGTTGCGATCTGCGATCTGCGACCATGCAAAGCTGCGATCTGCGATATTAGCGATATGCGATCTGCGACCTGCGATATCTGCGATCTATGATAACACCTAATAATGTCGCAGCCATTGATACTATGATACCAATCGCAGAAAAAACTCATCGCAAGAATTCTCCAACATACACGGTAGAGCCAAATTTGAAAGCGCGCCTTAAGGTAAATTAATGACCGCATGCTCGAATATCCAGAAATGATTGCATCGCATTTATCGAAGAGTCAAGTTATGATGAATGTCATTAAATTCGCATTCATTAGAATTTAATGCTTTCATGTCAATCTTTTCGTCATTTCCCTTCTTCTTTGCGTAAACTGCAAGACATGCAACTGATATAAATCTATATGCAGGAAACATCTAAGGAGAAGGGAAGAGCGCCAATAAGACAACAGAGAGAAGATGCCTCCGCAATTGGATGACGCATGCAGCAGAACCGCGGATTCCAGAGTATCGCCCAACAGGCACTGATGAAAATAGACTGTCCAAGACTCAGAGTCAAAGGCGCACAAAAGCAGCGTGTTTACAAAAGATCCTGAAGCTCAGACTTGGTAAAGCAGAGAAAGAAGCGCAAGAGAAGAAAGACGCTCCAGAAAAGCCTGGAACAAAGAACGGAAACAGTTCTCGAAATAGGGGATTGTCCATACAGCGTGACTTCTAACTCATTGAGTCATTCACACGACCGGAAACCGAAATAGCAACAGCAAAATCAGTTCGAAAAGAAACTGGGTTGTACTAAGTGTGCGCACAGCGAATACACCCAGCTATAGAAAGGTTTTCGAAAATATCTTCTAATCTAACAGAAAGAGGTGCCAGCGCTTGTTGTTTCTAATTTTCAAGCTCGAACAAAAGGAAAGGACAACCAGCCGACTCTTTCAGGGCGAACAGCGCATTGCTTACAGCACTAAGGAGCAGATACAGAAACGGTTAGAAATTAGATTCAGTTTTTAGAAATAAATTTGTTTTTAGTAAAAGGGCGGTCATTTGAAGTCGTTCCCTGAATTTGTGTAAAGTAAAATTAGTCGGTTACTAGTATTTAACCCTTCTCGTTGCATTGGAGAAGGGTCCGAAATTTTGTCAAAAAACGTGTCCTCAGAACATGCACTTTTGCACCCTCGAAGGGGGTTTTTGATGAATGGACGGATCAAGATTTATTTATGTTTGCATTTTAATACCTGCTACTGATGTTGCACTTCTGTACTCTTAGTAGGCATTAGAAGCAAGTAGAAATAGATCATTATTGCTTAAGGTCTGTAAGTTTAAAATCAGTCATAAATGGTACTTTTATCTCTTGACTAGTTTCTGCTTGCATTCTTAGAGTAATATACAACTGATGCTATTTATATGTTAATGTATGAATGGTGGACTACCATTTGGCACTTTTGTACAGTGGAGTCATTGATTTGTGCTTAATACATGAATAGTTGATTATGCAATATGATGTTCACAACCGTTTTGCTTAACTTCTTACGCAAGATGGTTCATCTTAATTGATTTATATTCTCATAATAGCTGAATAATCTTCATTACCAGTTATTCTGTGAAATCTTTCTAGATTGCATAAATGGAAAAATTATGTCCCGGGTTAGTGTAGATTAGCTGTATTGTTTTTGTTAGATTAAAGTAGTATAAAGTTATTTCAGAATTCAGAATTAGATTAGTTTAAGGAATAATTACATATTTTCTACTATCATTTTCTACACACACACATCACCATTTTCTACACACACACACACACCCCTTAGAACGGGAAGCTGGTCCCGTCATCCCTAGTCGGACCCGCTACACCAAACGGGCACGGAGCCGCCAACCAGGTTCCTGACCGGGTGGGTATCCCCCTTGTTGTTGACCCGATTTCGGGGCCCTCAACACATCCCAAACACTGTTCTGAACTATGGAGTTGTACTCCTCCACCATAGCATCAATCCAGACTGGTTGCTGCACTGCTTCCTCGAAGGAAGATGGTTCGGTCTCTACACACTCCCCAACCAGGGCCATGTAACCAGTGTACCACTGGGGTGACCTCCTCTGTCTACGCTGAGAAGATGGTTGTCTGACATTCTCTCTCGTATCCATCATCAATCTTTCAGTTTCCCTTGAGCGTTTCCGCCCATCTCTTGAAGATTTTGCATGAGTGGATGTCTCCGCTCCTAGATCCAGTGCATGCGACTGTTCCACATCAGTATGAGGCTCCTCCTCCTTAAGAACCAAAAGTTCCTCCTCTGCATGCAACTTGAGCTCCCTCTCAAGGGACATTCGCATGGTTTTCTGCTTGTCGAATTTCAGATCTCTGCGTACCACTATCCTCTAACTGGTAGGCAAGAACACCCGATAGTTGTGGGGTGTATCAGTGTACCCCACAAGTATCCCCAACTCAGTTGTTGGCTCTAGCTTCTTCCAGACATCTTTGGTCACATGGAAAGAAACCGATGATCCAAAGATCCTGAAGTGACTCACATCTGGTCTCTTCCTGGAGAAGGCCTCCACTGGTGTCTTCATCCCCAGTATATGATTCGGGATTCTATAGTATAGTATTGTATTGCATGCCTTAGCCCAAAAATGAAGTGGTAGGCTTTGGTCATGCAACATCGCCCGAGCTGCTCCCACAATCGATCTGTTCTTCCTTTTGGCCACCCCATTCTGTTGTGGGTTATGGGGTGTCGTCAACCCCGGTTTAATTCCTTCTCTACATAGAAGTCCTTAAACTATTGGGAGACATACTCTCCACCATTGTCGCTTTTCAAGGCCCTTATTTTCTTTCCAGATTCTTTCTCAACCAAGGCTTTAACCTCACAAAACCTTGAGAAGGTTTGATCCTTCTTCTGCATAAAGTAGATCCAACATCTACGAGAAAAATCATCAATAAAAATAACACAGTAACTTTGTTTAGCAGTGGAAGTTGTAGAGAATGGTCCACACACATCTGTATGAACTCGCTCCAGGATTGCTCCAGCTCTACTGTCTCAATCCTCAAAGGAAGATTTTGCATACTTACCCAAGGTACAACCTTTGCATGTATCCACTTGCTCTAGTTTAGCCTTGGGAAGTCCGGTAGAAATTTGTTGCATGATCTTCAAGGCCCCATGGTGTAAGTGGCCCAATCTTCTATGCCATAGCTCACCAATAGCTTGGCTTTGTACCAAATATACTTTGGAACTCAATGCAATGCAATCATCTACCTCCAGCTTGTATAGATTCTTTACTCGAATCCCAATCCTCTTGGTCTGTACAGTGCTGATATGCCTCAGGAATGCCTTTCCTTTAGTAAAGACTACATCATAGCCTTTGTCTTCCAACATAGCAACGGACACAAGGTACTTCTTTAGACCAGGCACATACTTTACATCAGTCAAGGTGAGAGGAGCTCCATGCTCCCTCTAAAACACAACCATACCTTCACCTGAAACATGGTACTTTCCATCATCGCCCATCTCATGTGCATCTGGAGGTCCTTCTCCTCCAAGGTACTGAAAAGAATCTTGTCATCGGTCATGTGGAATGAGGCTCCACTTTCCAGGTACCAAACACAACCCACCATTTATGAAACCATGCATGTGATGACAGTGAAATCCAATTCGAACTGTGAGGCCAGTGCCTCACCATCTGATCCCTTCGAGGATCCCTTCTTGGATTTCTTCTGTGGAAAATTCGTAGCATAATGGCCCACCTCATGACAATGAAAGCATCACACTTTCGATTTGTCAATATTCTTCCCACCATGGGAAGAAATCGATTTTGAATGGGACGTCTTCCCTTTCCTTTCCTAGCCTTACTCGCTAAGGCTAGATTTTCTTCATCATCTTGCTTTGATGAAGATCCATCTCTAGTGCTTCTCCTTATCTCCTCCTACATTAGATCCGACCAAAATCGTTCCCAATCTGGCAGTTTATCTCTTCCATTTACTGAGTCTTGGTAGCTATGCTAGCTCTTAGGAAGACCAAGGAGAGCAAGACTCACCATGTCATCATCGGCTGTCATGATCCCTACACTTCCAAGCTCATCCCTACAGGTGGTGAGCTTGTTCAGATATGTAGAGATCGTGTCTCCCTTTTCACACTTGATTTTCCAAAGCTTGTCTTTCATCTCCAGCTTCCTCTAATCACTGTTGTTCTGATATAGATCCTTCAATGTTTTCCACATTGAAAACGGTGTCTCCTTCCCATGGAGACTCGATACTATGTGGTCTCGAACTCCCTCCAGAAAGATTCTCCTCGCTCTAGCCACACATTTCTTCCATTCCGCCAATTCTTGGGCATTAGCTGCTGCTAGCTTGGGGAATTCTTGATCAATAAATTCCTTTAGACCATTTTCCTCTAATACCACTTCCATGTGATCCTTCCAGGCTATATAATTCGAGCTACCATCAAGGGCATACTTGAGTCTCAAACCGTTGAATGCCATAGGTGAAATTTGAGATCTGATAAGAATTCGAATTCTATAATCAGGAACTTCAAACTTCAAACTTCTCCCTTATTTGTATATTTTTTTTCTCTTTGATCACCTTTGCTTTGATACCATGTAGACTTTCTCACTGTAGATCACCAAATTATGCAATATACTAAAGCAAAATACTTGATCTACTTCTACAAACAAACTTGTGGAAGATTAATCGATTATGAGCAAGATCAACTAAAACACATATAATAGAGAATGAGAAAGCAATCACACATGAACACAGAAGAATACTCTGGGGAAAGCCTCAACTAAAAACCCCGATCTTTGTATTATCTTACAAGTGGAAATATGTCTGGATTACACAAAGCTTTAGCTCACAAGCTATCTAGCTCTCAGTACAGTCCCTCAATGCTGCTCATAGACTGAATAGACACAACATATATCTTCCCTTAGTCCTTCAAGCCTCCTATTTCCTTGCACAGTTTCTCCTCGGTCCTCTCACTGCCACCTATGTGAAATGACCTCTCACACAACTCACCAAACTCAAAAGTAACTGCACAATCTCCAAGGAATGAATTCCTTATGCATGCAAGAGATATCCTTAATGGAATATTCCTACAACTGATACTACACTGTCCCATCAACTAATCTCAGCTGGGTCTCTGACTGAAGTGACATGCATGAGTTATTTATGAGAGAATATTCAGTTATCTAAAGTGCAGCAGTTACATGCATGCATGCATTAACTAACTGAACTCACAATCAGTTCCAAAAATTGTTGGAACTAACTTAAATGGACTTAACTCAGTTAACTGAGCTAACTAATTACAACTCAAAGTACAACTCATCCTGATCTCCTTAATCAAGGGATAACTTCCTCAATCAAAGGGGAAATTGTTTCATGTCTTAACATAGACTTCATGTTTGATTTTCTACAACTTTTTTTTTTTTTTTTGTAAACTTAGGCATTCCTCTTTCTATATTACGATAGCAGAAACTTACAACAAACTAATGTTCAGGTGACTAGTCTGCCCGCAGGAAACCAGACCGCCACCTATCAGCATTATAACCAAACCAAAATTTAAAAAAAAATTTCTCCTTCATACTGTCATATCCAAGTTTTTGAACACTGCTAACTAAACTAACTACACGACCATAACATAGTAACCAGACACAGTTCTTTTTTAACATCATTTTAAACAAAATATCCAGAGACTCATCTCTGTCATTCCTCATCTGGCGAGTTGACTATGGCGGGCACCGTGGCGCTGCACCCAAGTTTCACCTTCTTCTGTTCCATAGCCCATTTCACTTCCTGCAACATTTGTTCCATCTTCTGCAGCATCACTTGGTTTCTCGTTATCTGGACTTGGACGGCCGCAATCTCTTTTAGGAGGGAGGCCTTTAAATTTTCTGTTTTCTCCCTTGTCTGACTTTTTTCCTATTCCTCTCTCTTCTTTCTGTCCTCCTCCTCTTCTTCTCGGACTACCTGGTTCATTTCCATAGCCCGGGTGACCACGTGCTTCATTATCCAATACTATTGTAACGTCTTATTAAACAAAGAATTTCTGCTCCTAGTGTTTCCGGGGTCTGGAATCAGATCCTCCCATTCCCCTCTAGGAATTTCCTTGTTCTCGTTAATGGACCTCAACTCCCGTTCCCACCCATGGATTTGAGCTCGGGTTTCTGGGGAGTTCCCAGCCATATGCACGTTTATCATAAACATGTTTTTTCTGATTCCGGTTGCCTTTCTCTCCGCTTCGAATTGCTGCTTGTGCCTTCTTCCTGGGTCTGAGCTTGTTTTGCCTTCTTCGGAGCCATCTTGTTGTGGTCCTGAATCCTTTAATTTATTGAGGCTTGTCTACCTATCAAGATAGGAAACCACAATTCAGTGCCTTTAATTTTTAGATCTGCGGAAATCCAATAACTTGCCCCCCCAGCCTTGGCCAGAAGAGCCCGCAGGTGCTTCTGGCTTGCAATCCTGGGCCACCTCACGACTTTGCCTGCTATGCAGCCCAAGACCCTCCCCCCTCTCTCTTCTTCCCTGAAATCCCCACACTGACCAGCATGGCTGGTCTCAACAAATAGAGCAATCCTCCCTCGGCTTCCCCCTTTGATGGGGAAGGCTTATTACCCCCCAGTGGCCCAAAGGATTTCTGTGCATAGCCTTTCGGGGATTATCTGGGCAGCCGACAAAGTTAAGGCACCAGTGCCCATCATGGATCTCAACGAGACCCGACAAGGCCACCCTCCCCTCCCACCTCTCCTTTCTGGTCATGAATTGAACCCACCTCCGGGGGCCACGGATTTCTCCACCAGAACTCTCATCAGCTCTGATGGGGTAAAGGTTATTCGTCCCGTGGCCAGGATGACCACCTCCTATCCATCTACTGGTTAAAAGCTCCCTTTTTCTGGACATTTCCGTGAAAGAACAGACGATTCTACCTCTATCTAACACAAGGCCTGAAAGACGGGGGCTTAAGGAAACATACCACCTTTCTTCGCCAAGACCTGAGATGAGGGCTAGACGATGAGCCTTGTTGCCACCTTTCATTGATCCTTCATACTTCGTGTTATGTTGCATGAACATTCTAGTTGCCACCTCAGGCCTTTGCTTGTAAACTCTCCTTTGTCCTTTCATCCTGACCTCCACTTGGCCAATTAATTGCCTGGCTCTCATCCCCGCATCCCTTCCTCGGGATTTGGCGATACCTGTCTGTCCTCCTTTATTCTTCATTACTCCTACATTCTCCTGGCTGCTCCTGCCGTACCCTTTCTGTACCCCTGATGCCACCTGTCATCCTTCCTCTTCCATTTATCCCGACTTCCCACACTCCCTCTAGATCTTTCCTTAATGATGCCTCGGTTCTCTCTACTTCCCCATTAAGTGGCCCTTGCCCCGTCATCTGCCCTGCTCCGTCACTTATATCACTCCTGTCCTTTCTTACGAATATGTTGTCCGTCCCTACCTGCTGCAATCTTTCCTCGCAACTGTTACGTCCTATCTGATTCTGGTCGTTCTCCTCGAAATTACTATTGCCACCCTTATCGAGGTCGAGTAATTGTTGTAATCAGTCGCACTCCTCCGGGAGCAGCATATCCATTCCTTCATTGTCAATCGACTTGCCCCTATTCCGACTACCCCAGTTCGCTAAATAGTCAGCTAGTTTATTGCTTGAGCGCCTTACATGGGAAGGGATTAGATAGTCAATTTTGGTCAGGAGTTTCCCTATTTCTACGATGAGCCACACCGTTCTCCAGCTCTTGCTGATTTTTTCCACTGGTTTTTGCCGTTGTAATTGCCTTACCATGTCCACCACCAATTTTGAGTCTCCCTCAATTTGGAGACTCTTAAGTTTTACCTGTATCGCAATTTCCAGGCCTCACTTCAGAGCATGCAGTTTCGCTTCATTATTAGTCGCCTCCCCGCAGCCCATTGCAAATATTCTCAGGGTGTTACCACAGTCATTCCTAAAGACTCCCCCGATACCTGCTTCTCCTAGGTTATGTTTGGCAGCACCGTCAAAATTTAGTTTTGTAAATCCCTGTGGGGGGTGTCTATACTTTGTAATATCTGTCACCTCTCTGACTTGGGCGTTTCTTAGGACACTCCCACTTACCATACTTTGGTTTACCTCTAGTCTTTTCAGGATTTTCTCCTCCATTTGCGATGCCTGCCAGTCCTCGTCCTTCCAACTCTCCATTAAAATTGTTTCTCGCATATTCCTGAGGGTTTTCTCACATATGTCTGCTGGAGCTCAGTTTTCTGCCTTGAAAATAACACTATTCTGTGCCTTCCATATGTTCCAGATCAAGAACCCAATGGAGAGGAGCCACGCACGATTTACCACCGGGTTTTGGCAAGGTTTCCTCGGCCAGTTTTCTATGGTATTAATGATATTTTGATAATTTTTGTGATGGCGCTCAAACATTTTGAAATGGCTTTCCCACAAGGTGTTGCTGACTATGCATTGGTTCATCAAGTACTCCATAGTCTCCTCTTGTGAATTACAGAGCGAACAACGAGACGGTTCTTGCCGCACTTTCCTCTGTATCTGGTCCCAGGTAAGCGCCCTGCCATGTAGCATAGTCCAAACAAAGAAGGACACTTTCGGCTAATGCTTAATTTTCCATAGATTTTTCCATTTTTTTGTCTCTGCCTGTTGATTTTGTTTAGCTTTTTGATAATATCCTTCTGTTATTGAGAAAGTGCCTTGAATTTGGGTGCCCCATCTTAGAATATCTGACCCAGTTTTCCTCACCAATTTTCGAGATGCCATCTCCTTGTAATAATCTTGTCATCTATCTGTGTCAGGGGCCCTTTCCCAATCTTCTTTCTGTTTCCAATTATGCCAATATCCTCCTACCCCTGGTTTCTAGAATTTACCTACAACCTTCTCCTCTGCCTGGGACATGAAATCATGGATGGCTTGAAGGTTTTTCTTATGGATGAGCCTTTCACGTTGCTGCCATGATTCCTCCCAAAACCTGGCTTTATCTCCAGCTCTTATCTCCCAAAATCTATAATCTCTGATCAGTTCTTTGTTACCCCTTTCCAGGTTCCAAATTGCGGAGCCTCTAACCTCTATCTGGCTTCTCATTTTGTCTTCGGGTTCCCCTGTTACCTCATATTTCCTTTCCCAGATCACCTTCCACAGATCTTGGCCGCCCTGAGTCCACCTCCACCAGAGCTTCGCCCCCATCACTTGGTTAAGAACGAAGGGGTCCCTTAATCCTAAACCTCCGTCTTTGGAAAGTCTGCTTAGCCATTCCCACGAAATTAATGCCCATTTTCTGGTTTTGTTGGTTCCTTGCCAAAAAAATTTCTTGAACATGGCGACCATCTTTTGACTAATGGACTTGGGAATAGCTTGACACGAAATCTGGTAGATTGGGATAGCCTACAGAACAACTTTTAATAGAATTAGCCGGCTGGGGGCATTCAACGAGTGAAAGGTCCAATTTTCCATCTTGTTCCTAATTTTTTTAATTAAGGGTTCCCAGTTAAAGACCCTGTATTGGTGCTCATTCAACATAATGCCCAGCTATTTTGTCAGGAAGGTTCCAATTCTAAAACCCATGGTGCGCACCAAGAATATTTGGATCACGAGCTGGGTGTTAAAGAAGAAAACTTCAGATTTCTCCTTATTAATCTCTGTCCCAGAAGCTTGATTAAATTCAGATAATCTTTTAACAATATTTTGGGCCTCCTTGAGGGTGGCCTGGCCATATAACATAACATCGTCGACGAATTGCTGGTGCGAAACAGGGAGATCGTTCCCACAAATTCGGAGCCCCTTTCTCTGATCCTTGGCGACTTGGGCATTGACCAGCCTACCCAAACCATGAAAAGGAAAGGAGACAGGGGATCTCCCTGCCTTAATCCACACGATGGGTTGAAGGCTTCGGAGGGGGTACCGTTCATCAAGACTGACATCACTGGGGTACTTACCATTGACAAGATCCAATTTACCCATCTTTGATCAAATCCGTGGGCTTTGAGAATGCTTTCCAAGTATCTCCAGCTAATGCGGTCGTACGCCTTAGCCAAGTCTAATTTGATAAGCATACCTAGGTTTCGAGAATTTTTCAGGGAGTGAATCACTTCCTGAGCCACTATGATTCTGTCAGTAATCTGCCGCCCTTTGACGAAACCTGTTTGTTCCTGCGCTATGAGCTCTGGCAGAATCAACTTGAGTCTATTTACCATAATTGATGCTAAGATTTTATACACTACATTACACAGGGATATGGGCCTGAATCCCTGCGGTTCGTCCGAACTGTCGTTCTTCGGGATCAAGGCCAAGAAAGTGGCATTCAGTCCCTGGTGCATTCATTTAGAGCACCTTGATTCCTCCAGTAAGTCTAGCAAGTCATTCCCATAAAACTCCAAGCTGCTTGGTAAAACTCAATGGTAAACCCGTCAGCGCCCGGTGCCTTATTCTTTGCCATTTTGTTAACCACTTCCTTTAATTCATCCTTGGTGATTACCTTGAGCAGAGCCATGTTTTGTTCTCTGGTAACTTTCTTAGGGATATGTTGGCAGACCCTGTCTATTTCCTTTGTTCTGTTAATGTTTGGTTCTGTTAGGATGCCTTTGAAATGCTCCACCAGGAGCCGTTCCATATCTTTCTGCTTCATCACTCTGTTTCCTTGACTATCTTTCAAAGAGAAAATTCTGTTGTGATGCCGGTGATTCAGCATCGCTTTGTGGAAGAATTTGGAATTCTTTTCCCCCTCTTTTAGCCATTGGACACGAGATTTCTGTTTCCACATAATTTCTTCCTGTTTGCGTCTTTCCTCCAGTTGATTGATTACCCTGCCTTCCTCCTCAGCTACCTCCTCATTCCTTCCATCTTTGATGATTTGTTGTTGTATTTCTTCCAATTCGGTCTGAAGTTTACCTTTCTCCTGCTGTATGTTGCAGAATTCTTCCCTATTCCATTTCTTGATTTTGCTCTTTATTTCCTTAAGTCTGAGCTGGAACGAATGCATTTTGTTTCGGCCTTCCGTTCCCATCTTGCTTTCCTACCACCACTTCTTTACTTTGTACAAGAAATCTAGAGCTCTGAGCCAAAAGGATTCAAAACGAAAGGGTCTCTTTTTATTCTGATCATTCAAAGCTATTTCTAGCTTGATTGGCTAGTGATCGGACCCTATAGAGGGTAGGATAGAGGCTTCATAGAAGATATACAACCCGATTATGTGCTCCGAGACTATGAATCTATCTAATCTTGACGCGATTTGTTTGGCCCCACCTCTTCTATTGTTATAGGTGAATTTCCCATTTATAGTGGGAATATCTACCAACCTTAATTATGTTTGGACCTCTCTGAATCTTTCCATCTCTGGGTCTTCTCTACTTATTCCTCCTTTCTTCTCTTCTCTTGTTGTTATCAGGTTAAAGTCCCCTGCAATAATCCATCTCTGCTCCTGGTGCATATTTTTAATTTTTTCTAAATGGGTTAGGAATAGGCCTCTATCAACCTGGGTATGGGGCCTGTAGATAGCCAACACCGCCACCCATTCACTTTGACTAATGAGTCTGAATCTTCCAGTCAGGATTCTTGGCATTCCTATCCACCAATCTGATAGGACTTCTGCTGGATTCCAAATAACTGCTATCCCACCTGCACTTCCTTTGGCGTCTATGGTTACTTGTTCATATCTTGGTTTTATTTTATTAAGAATTTCCTCCATCTTCTGACCTGAAATTTTAGTTTCTTGAATAAGCATGATTTGTGGTTTGTCCTTCCTCAGTCTTGCTACTAAATGTCTTTGTTTCCCTTTGTTGTTTAGGCCTCTAATATTCCATGATGTCAAAATCATTGATTAATTTGGGATAGGTTTTGAAACACCGCTGACAGTGGTACCACTCTCCCTGTATTCACCAGCATTTCTCCCATTAATTGGATGGAGTCCTTAAGATTTTTCCTTCCTCTTTTTTCCCCCCCCTTTCCTTGACCTTGCTGATCTGTTCTGCTTTCCCTCTGGCTCTCTTGATATTCTTCTGGTGTAGCTTTACCTTTTTCCAGTTTAGCCTTATACTGCTGAAAGGTTTCCGCATACAACCTCTTCTGGTCTTCCGGGATAAACCTCTCATCCAAGTTCCTCCATTCATTCAGGAGTTTTCTTAGGAATTCTTCCTCTTGACTTAAATCTTCCCTGTTTGTCTCCAAGTCCATCTCCATCTGTTCTGTTAGTTCTTCCCATTCCTTACCTTTGTCCATGGTCTCGCTTGGGGCTTTCCTTTTTGTGTGGTTTCTTTCACTACCCGCGCTATTGTCTGACTCCTTACCCTCTTGATTTTCCATGGTTTGGTCCTCCTCTTTGCCCTCTTCCTGTAATATTTCAAAGTTGTTTTATTTCTTTGGGGTTGATTGTTTTTCCTTCTTATCTTCCTTGGAGATTTCTTTTTTCATTTTCCGTTTACTTTTCACCTCTTGGAATCCTTCTTGGTCAAATAGCCCTCTCTTTTGCAAGTTACTTCTCCTTTCTTCTTCTTCTCGAGTAATCGGACATTCCTTAGCCAGATGGCCATGGTCATGGCACCTACGACATCTAAATGGTATGTGCTCGTAGTCTAAGTTTTGCTGCCAGACTTCTTCATGATACTCTAGTTCCACAGAATCTGGGATGGGGTTTGCTAAGTTCATATAGACACATATCCTAGCGAACGAGGTGTACCTTCCATTCTTCGTGGTTTCTGCTATTTTCACAAAACTTCCTATTGAGTTTCCTATCCCCTCCAATATTTCTGGATCCCAGAAATCTATAGGTAGCCCGAATAAGCAAACCCAAACTGGCGCTGCTAGAAATTTTTCCTTATCAGGGTTGTAGCATTCCTCCCAATAATGCATAAACAGACCAGCATTATAATAGAAATAGGGGCCATTTTCAAAAAAAATTTCCTTATATTTTAGGTTTGAGAAGATTACCGTAAAGAAACCCTTTGCTCCCAGCTTGAGCTCAATGTGACCTTGGGGCTACCATTTTTGTTGAATCCACTTGGTAAGATCTCTTTCTGACGGCCAAACTCCCATGAACTTGCAGATAAGGGCATGATCCTTCATATAACTTCTGTATCCTTCCAGTTTATTCGATGGAATCACAAACCTGGGTCTCTCCTCTGCACATGGCAGGCATCTTCCCCTTCGGCCGGCCTGCCAGGTTGCTCCCAGCACCGGTCCACCGCTCTGTTTCTCCTTTGTCGCCTAACTGTTCTGACCGTCTCCTGTCATAATATCCTGATAGGAGGGGATCTCTCCCCTCCTGAAGTCTTCTGTCATGCCTTTTGTCTATCCGTTGTTAGCCTTTTCTTCTGCTATATCACTCTGATGTCTGCACCCGACCATTCCTTCGCTCCTCCCCGAGGGTTTTACCGCCTTGCCGCCATTAGGTTTTTGGTTGCAGAGCGTTAACTAAAAAAATTGATTTTCTACAACTAATTAATTCAAGATGAATTAATTAATTATTTTACAAACAGCTGCTAAGATCAAATTCGAATTTTAATTCTCAATTTTAGTTCACGGACTATCTAAAATTGGAATGTATCCTGAAATGCTATTTATAGCAGTGCTATTCTTAGAACTTCTATTTTTAGTATTTCTTATTGCTATTTTAGACATGTTTTTCAAATATTATGTAAATGAAGTTCATATTTCTCTATTTTCATGAGTTTACTAAATGAAATCTGCAAAATATCTCCTCAAATCATTGCATCCTAAAAATCCATCCACTATTTGAAATTATGTCTTGTTTTGAAATCTTTTAAATCCATGTCTTGTTTTTCCTTCCCATGGATTTCAAAACTATGTGTTGTTTTGTTTTCCCATGGATTTCCAAAACCATGTGTTATTTTGTCTTCCCATGGATTTCCAAAGCCATGTGTTGTTTATCCATGTGTTTTTGTTTTTACTTTTCCTTTTACCTTGTAAAATATATGGATAAATATTTATCCAAATCTTGGTTTTTATTTTAAAAATAATTAAGATTATTTTCAATCTCAAAATAATTTAAATATTCCTTTGTGCCAAATAAATGAATATAAGTGACTATTCTATTAATCAAACGGAACCATTGACCTTCCCACCATACAACATAAGATTCAAATCAATAAAATTAATGGTTTTCAGAGGGGGGTAGGTAGTAAATGGTTTAGGAAGAGGGGAGTCTGAACTAAATAAGAGGGTGACACTTGTAAAAAGTAGTAAATGTGAAACTACTTTTCGTAACCCCCCTTGTGTAAAATGTTGAAAAGGCAAAGGCCCCCCAAATCCATCAATAACCATTGACTTATTTTGCACATACCTTGAGGCATGAAAGATTAGAGTGATATAATATTTAAGTGTCAGGTGGGGACACAATTTACTTTGACTTCATGCATTTGACTTGTGACTAATGGATATGGTAATTTTAATGGCAATGTGGAAATGGAAAGAGATAAGGTGGAGTATAGGATAAGGTAAGATGAATATAGGTAATATATGAGGCAAATATATGAGAGAATGAGTGGGAGATGAGTGTAGTTTTATTTTATAAAATATTATTTTATTTAAAATATAAAACCAAAATAATATTTAAATATAATGATTTTATATCCCAAATAAAATTAATTTAAACTTGAATAAAACTTTGATGAGGGCAATTGAAAATTGGGTATAAAATCCAATTTTGTTTATTTTGTCAGACCCTCATAAATGAGCTTGAAACTCTACATACCAAACTAAGCATGTCGAGGGCATAAATTTTGCCAAAATTTATCATGTGTTAATATCAACTCCAACTGGGGATGTTGGCCCCCCTGTGAAGCAGCAAAGAACCACAGCTCCAGTGCCTGACTATGCAGTATTCATCATGCCCCTCAGCCTGCAACTTGTGACCTATTTTGAAACTCAAACCTCTATACAAACCGAAAATGATACTGAATATTGCAAATTGTAAACTAAATGTTGAAAAAGATGCTTGCCGAGTAAGCTTATTTATGTATAGACAAACCTATTCTGACAGTTGAGAACCAAACGTTTGATTTCAAGCAATGTAAAACCTCCAATATAACCAATCAAAAAGTTGATCCAATACCCAGGCTCCTTGACTATGTTTAAGAAGAATCAAAACTAGAGCTTGTAAGGGCATTGGAAACTGATTGTAAGCTTGATCTTCACAATAGAAACATAATCAAAACTATGTAGTGAACAAGTCATCCATATAGACAACTATGGGATCATGAAATACATGACTTATTGTTTGATTTTCAAAGTATTCTGCAAATTTATCATCATGCTTTGGTAGTTCATATATGATTTGTTTACCATCATACAGTTTCAGCTGTGAGTCATTAGACCTATTCTCAAAACAATCCTCAACCTCAATATCAAAATGTAGCACTACCACTTCTTGTTTTAGCTAACAAAGGTTCTCAAAGAAATGATTTTGACATTGTAAATTGTGGCCCTGAATTTGAACTTCTAAGGCTTGAAGATCCTTCTCAATTTGTTCAACAAACTCTGCTAAAAATATGGTCTTGGCTTCAGAGCTACATTTTCATTTCTCTAGATAAATAGGCAAAAAATATGAGAAAACCTCATCATCAAAATTATCCCAATATTCCTTGAAACCTTCAATATAGATAAGGTCTGCGACATACCCTATCATCTTGTTTAGCAAGCAACCTGATCAGCGTGTAGTGGAGTCGCCATGTGTTATAGACATTTTTGGGCACTACAACCCCAAGCATGAAATGTTCATAAACCAAGGGCTCCTAAGTCCCTAAAAGTGTTGTTCTAACCCCTAAAGGAACAAGGTCAACAGATTACAGCTTCTCCCAGAAGTTCTCCATGAAAAACTGCTCAGAATTGGTCAAAACAAGATCATTTCAGCTGCTCCACTAGCCAAGTGCGTTGCATCTAACCAAAATACACTGTGTGGGTGCATTGCATTTCAAAAATCCCTTCTATGGGGTGCAATGGGCGAGAAATGACAAATGGCAGTGTCATTACGCGAGGTGGAGAGGCAACGGAAGCTTCCAGAAACTTCTCCTGTGACACTTGCTTCTCTGAATTCGACCAAGGATGAGTAAGAGATCATCAATCTCCAAGTGGAAGCAAGAACTATCAGAGGGAAGACACTAATCAAATCGTAAGCTGACTCATCTCCATTACAAATATCTATATATGGATCCCTCATCCCAGAGATCCAGAGGCTGAAATTTTGAATATTGTAAGGAATTCTTGTTGGTTTCTTGAGACAAACATCAGATTGTTGGGTGATCTAAGCTTTGTATGAGGTGAAGAGGGGCTTCCTTGTTGGGAGGTTGATGCTGGGTCAGAACAACTGGTTGTAACTCCTCTTGGCTCTTTCTTGTTTATCAATAAAAGCTATTCAAGTTTTCCTCCATGCTCTTGTGTCATTGTTGTTTGCTGCATTTGTATGGTCAATTTACATCTGATCCTAGATTGTTTATGATTATAGATCCATGTCTTTGTATAGTGATATGCTACTGTGATCTTACAGGTACTTTGTGAAGTTGGGCGTGCAAGAGAACAAGTAGCGAAAGACTATCAAGGAAGAGAGGAATCAAATCAGGAGATTAGCGCAAGACAGAGGTTGGTCTTTCTGTTCCTCTCTATCTATAATTTATAAAGGAAAAACGAAAGTAGCTTTACTCTGTTTGTTTCTAAGGCCGTTGTCACACCTTAGTGGGATAGAGCGGTTCTATATAGACACTTTTCCCTGTAACAAATTGGCGACTCTGCTGGGGAAGAATTAGTTTGTTTGTTTATCATTCCTTGTTGTCTATTTCATAAACTTACAGGTAGAATTCGAACTGCATTTGCCATAGCAAATGCAAAGTAGATAAATGCTACTTCATTCCATCTACTGGATCTGTTTATGATTTAAACAGCTGATTCACAAACTCTCTGATTGCCCTTGTGATAGCTCTTGATCCTCCTTAGATCTACCCCTGATTGTTGAGTTACTGATTGCCTTTTGCTCGGCCAAAACCCATGAACTGAACTGCAAACTGTGACCCAGAACCCAAACAGAGTCTCATTTCTGGCCCAGCATAGGTACTGTTAAGAGAATCTAAACTTCAGCGCACTTCCCGAGTGGAGAAGGTGTGCTGCATTTCAAATTCTCTGTGTTACAGGTGCGCTGATCAGACTAGGCTCTATGCAGTTTTGGTTTCTGTGATTCATTCTTTCCAGTTCTATTCCTCAATTTTACTGCCTGTGATCAGTATATGTTTGTTTGAAACCCCTTTTCCTTGCTGTTATTCCGCATCCTTTGTACAAAATAATTGTAAATGTTTTTGTGTGTTTGTTGAGTCATTTTCAGTTGTCCTTTGCAAAAGTAGCGTAATCGTACTGTCGTCCTTTGATTTGAAACTGTCACAAGTGTTGATTTCAATCATAGGAAAGAGTTTGATTGCTGTTGATAGTCGATTATCCTATTACTATTGTTTTTGGTCTGAATTTGTAAATTTTCTAGTGTCGAAAACAAGTATTCATTTCAAAATCGTAAGGTGTTGTGATCGTCTCCATTTTTTATTTCGAAAGGAAACTTGTTGATATTTGTCGCTTGAAAAGAAATTCAGATTTGTGCATCAACTTTCTTTTTAGCATTCATATACTAAGAAAGTCGAAAACAAATACATGCATGTGCATTTTCATATAGACAGTCTGATTGGTTTGATTTAGCAAAGTGCATTTAGAGTGTGCTCTTTGCTCTTTGTGAAAAGATTTTGTCTTTCTTTCCTTAGTAGCTAGGATTTTCATTGCACAAAGAAGATAAAAATATTGTTTATCATCTTAGATTGCATTTTAGGAATTACATCTACATCTCGCAGTGAACCTGAAAGGCAAACTTCATAAACAAGATCAACTACAAAATAAATTCAATGAATCTAACAACACTTTGGAACTTAACGCACAACATTTAGAAGTCTAGGCTAGAGACGTATTCCAGTGTCGTAAAGCCTGGTAACTGTTGTTATCACTGATGGTTGGGTGATTCCTCCACTTTGGGGCGATAAGTGCCAGTACGGACTTGTGCTCCCACGTACCGTCGAGTATACTTTGGGAGACCCCAATAGGCTTAATCCTTTATCCATAGGAAGCCGTGTCTGCCGCCCTATCGATCGCAATGCACTAAACACAGCATTCGGGAAGATTGACTGCTGTACCGTAAAAAGTATTCTGCAGTTTTGCGATTGGTTTGGTAATCCCTCTACCTAGACTTCCAGAGCAATCCCTTTCGTTCCTTTTCAGACTCTTTAAGAGAAAAGGTCCATCTGAGCACTTGTCACTTCAGGCTCATTAAAAATCAAAGGAGACTATAGTCATCTTTTGTTTTTTCTCGACTCTTAAAAATTGAAAAAACAAGTTGTGTCAAAGCGTCTAAAATTTATTTTAAACGGAATATTCATTACCCTTTCCTACGTTGATCTTGGGTTGAGAAAATGGAATCCACCAACCAAGGAATTCCCCTTGGAGGAAATCCTAGTCCCTTCTCCTCTTGGGGAGATGTTGGTGCACCCCATATGGCCACGTTGTCGCTTCCAGGACTGACAATTGGCCTGCCTGTATGGCTCTTCTCAACCTCTGTCATTCAGGACACCGCAATTCCTGAATAATCGAATCAGCAACTAGACGAGTCCAGAGTTACCCACCAACCTTCTACTTCCTCTAATTCTTCCTCTCCTCCTTCCTCTTCGCTTGACGGGGCTGGTAAAGCCAAAAGTCAAGTACCCAAGAAGAAGAAGGAAAAGAAGAAGAAAGAGAAGAAGAAGAAGGAGCCAAAAGCGAATGGGGGCAAACGAGCGTCGTCTAGCGAAAATCCACACACTACACCGACCAGGCCTAAATCACCATGTGTCATTTGCAAAGGAGACCATTATCATAGAGATTGTCCTTGCATCCCTCGGATCTTAAGGGACTGGTCTCCTCATTTGCACAACCCGGTGTCGTCAACCTCTGATGATCATGTTGAAAACACACTGTCAACTAGTGAAAGTGAAGCCCCAGGACAAAAAGGAAAGTATAGATTTCCTTGTAAACTGTGAGAAGGCGATCATGTCGTCCACCGTTGTCCCTTATTAGATGAGGCTAAAAGGGTTTTGGACGATCGTCCGGTTTCACCGTTACGACTTCCTCCTGGATATAAAAAACTCTTGCCAAGTCCGTCACTAGTTGAAAATCCGGTTGGCCTGCTCAGGTGGTCGTCTAAAGCATCTATCATTGAAGACAAAGCATCTAACCCATACCAGATGAAAGTCAAAAGGTCGAGGCGGCAGTTGACCCGGTCTTGCCTTCAGAGGTTCCATCTTCAGATGATACAGTCACCGAAGAGAACAAGGATGATACCGTCCAAATTCTTTTCATAAGCACAGACTCCAACGAACATGGGGGCAATTTACCCATTCCTTTACCGCAGGAAGGAAGTTCGTCAGAGTCGTACCCAGCCATCTATTCGGTCCCACCTCCAAGCAACCTAGTTGTCTCCTTCGACTGGAATCAACTAGGCAGACCCCGTTTACCAGCTAGTATACCATTCCGAATCATTGTTCAAATATATAGAATGGTTATGGCCGGTACCATCATAGATGAAGGGGCTTCTGTGAGTATCCTTTCCTCAACTGCTTGGAAAGCACTTGGTTCTCCATCGCTTTTGCTTGAGATGAGAAATCTAACAGGCTTTGATAAAGGAACCAGTCGACCGTTAGGGATCCTTCCCAATGTGCCCATAACATTGAGAGGAAAAACCATTCACATGAACGTAATGGTAGTTCAAGGACCCCTGGATTATAATCTACTCCTTGGACGAGACTATATTTATTGCATGGGAGCCATCGTCTCCTCACTCTTTAGAGTAATGTGTTTTCCGCACGAAGGAAGAGTGGTCAAGCTCGTAGACCAGCTTTCATTCCCTGGTTCACGCATAGAAAATAGTCATATACCATCCCTAAATGGTCTTTTCACGCAAGAAGTGTCTCAATCTCCAGTTCATCCGCCCGATGAGCGCGAGTGATTCGGGGGACATGACTAAAACCTAGGGGGCATGCACCCTGGTTTGCTTCGACAGGAAAACTTCGGGTATAGGGTAGGTTTCCGCGAGAGAATATGACTAGTCTGTACTCCTGTCCGTGATTGGAAGAGGGGGTTATTCTGGAACAAGATTCTCTTGTCAAAGTTATGTGGGTTGGCAGACATTGCCACTCACCTTTGTTTATTTCGATAAACATCGCCGAAGAAGTGTTTTGTTTACGCCGTAAATAGAGCAATCTTTGGTAACCTGTAAGAGGTAGGCCTCTCCTGGTAAAACAAATGTTTTAACGGAAGAAAGAAGGGGTAACCTTGAAACTTTGTTTTATACCTGGGGGCATGCAAACCTTTTGGAGTGCAAGCAAAGAGCGATCATTTATCTGTTTTTTGGATTGGTCATTTCCTAACTTGCATAAAGAAAGGATGTGGGGCAGAACTCTAAAAATTGTTGTTTTATATGAGACATTATTATCACACGACTGGATTAATCAAGCAGTTTTAGCGCATAGTTCAAGCTCGTTAAAAAATAAACATAAGACATGAGCAAATGTTTCCCCATGCGTTTAAGCTCATTAAAAAATGAACTATTCCCCGGTAAATAACCATCGTGAATGTAGTACTTCAGCCATTAAAGCCTTGGTCATGTTTGCACCATCACCTCCACTTTTGCATTGGCCGATCATTCACCTCCATTTGATTGTTTACCCATTTTGAGGAACAGATGCGAAGAGTGATCTCACTAACCATCCTTGTAACACTGTCGTGATTGGAAATTCCAAACCTTACCTGGAATCAGCTGCTACCCATTTTATCACTCGTTCCTCAAAAGACGAGTCTCCTTTAAGCTCTTTTCAACTGACTCGTAAAATATGAAAAGATTTCCAAGCCATGGGCCTCTCCAGCTCGTTAAAGGGACCGGAAGTGCTATCTCTCCTCTAAATTTTAATCTTTTTGGACCTGAGAGATTATTACACAAAAAGGTCGAGCGCTTGTTTTTTTGGCTCGTTAAAAGTATCGAAAATTCATCCCTTCTGTATTGTTTTATACTTTTTCGAAATTAAGGGATTAGATGACGAAAAAGGAATTTTGGAGTTTCCTTTACGTTCCTTTTCAGACTCTCTAAAATTGAAAAGGACCGAGTTATCTTTGTCGTTAAACTCGTTAAAATTTTAATAGCGACAAACTTGTCTATAGACGAGAATGAGTTTCACTATCGCTAGGCTCGTTAAAACATAGCGATGGGTTTGCCCAAAGGGAAAATTATAGAACAAGCATATGTTATCCTCCTCAAGCTTGACAAAAATAAAGAGGTACTGGTCAGCAATGACTGGGGAAAATTGGGAAGAAAACTTGAAGAAACTTTGTTGGTAGCAAGTCGCTCTTGAACATGACACTTTCACTCCGCATCCAAGTCGGGTTGGGTTGTTTCATTCACCGGTCACATCACCATGGTCCCATCACACCATCCACATTTGGAGTTAATGCTACCAATCCATCACATCAGTGTCACCGATATGTTCAAGAGAAGTCATTCAGAGAATTCACCTGTGTCTCACCCACTACCATACATTTACACTCCATTCTTTCATGACTGCCACCCTGAAACTTATATCACCAGATCATTTTCACCTCCATTAAAATCGTTTGCTCTGTTCCGTGTCATTGATGTGGGATTCATTAAGGCCCTCCTGTGACAGATCGCTTATTGTCGACATCAGCTCATTATCCAAGAAGTCGATCTAGGAACACCCCATTCAGTACTTTGAAGCTTGCATACCTCAATGGCAAGTTTCTCACTTCCGGCGACAGGTTTACATCAATGGCCTTCGACCGAAAGATTTTGCGTGGTGTTCGACGCCAAGTCCTTTATTCACACCACGTGAATTGTACTGCAGTACCTTGAGGGTCATTATCATTATTGGTGATTCCTCTCGCGCCTGTTAACAGCTTACATCATTGGCTGGTAATCAGGCGATGTCTTTCCATGTTCGACTCCAGAACATCTTTCACATGGATCGACTTGTACTTCGAGTGAAGATCGAACGAGATTGAAGACCCCAGATCTAGTTTCATCCATCCGGGCTACGATATATATTCAGGGAAATAAAGACATCAAATGTACATCATTGCTGCACAGATAATCATCCAATAAAAGGGATGATGGCTCTACCAGAATCATCAGTCTTCACTCAGATGATTGTCTGTCCTATGCACATGAAAATGAATTTATAAAGCTGAGCATGGGAATGCCCGCCTCAGCTAGATCATGAAAATATTATGAAGATAATGTATTGTATTGTATCTTATTACAGGTCTCCTCCCAGCTTGAAAGAACTTCAGATCCTCATAATAAAGAATTTCACCCGACATCAAAAGATTAACGACCTCATGCTTTAGGGGGCAACTGTTATAGACATTTCTGGGCACTACAACCCCAAGCATGAAATTTCCATAAACCAAGGGCTCCTAAGTCCCTAAAAGTGTTGTTCTAACCCCTAAAGGAACAAGGTCAACAGATTATAGCTTCTCCCAGAAGTTCTCCATGAAAAACTGCTCAGAATTGGTCAAAACAGGATCATTTCAGTTGCTCCACTGGCCAGGTGCGTTGCATCTCACCTAAATACACTGTGTGGGTGCGTTGCATTTCAAAAATCCCTTCTATGGGGTGCGATGGGCGAGAAATGGCAAATGGCAATGTCATTCCGCGAGGTGGAGAGGCAACGGAAGCTTCCAGAAACTTCTCCTGTGACACTTGCCTCTCTGAATTCGACCAAGGATGAGTAAGAGATCATCAATCTCCAAGTGGAAGCAAGAACTATCAGAGGGAAGATACTAATCAAATCATAAGCTGACTCATCTCCATTACAAACATCTATATATGGATCCCTCATCCCAGAGATCCAGAGGCTGGAATTTTGCATATTGTAAGGAATTTTTGTTGGTTTCTTGAGACAAACATCAGATTGTTGGGTGATCTAAGCTTTGTATGAGGTGAAGAGGGGCTTCCTTGCTGGGAGGTTGATGCTGGGTCAGAACAACTGGTTGTAACTCCTCTTGGCTCTTTCTTGTTTATCAATAAAAGCTATTTAAGTTTTCCTCCATTGTTGTTTGCTGCATTTGTATGGTCAATTTACATCTGATCCTAGATTGTTTATGATTATAGATCCATGTCTTTGTATAGTGCAATGCTACTGTGATCTTACATGTACTTTGTGAAGCTGGGCGTGCAAGAGAACAAGTAGTGAAAGACTATCAAGGAAGAGAGGAATCAAATCAGGAGATTAGCGCAAGACAAAGGTTGGTCTTTATGTTCCTCTCTATCTATAATTTATAAAGGAAAAACGAAAGTAGCTTTACTCTGTTTGTTTCTAAGGTAGTTGTCACACCTTAGTGGGATAGAGCAGTTCTATATAGACACTTTTCCCTGTAACACCATGAGTGTACTACAATCTGGATTCTTTGACAATGGAGTCTTTGGATCAAGTTGAAACTTGATTGGAGTTGCCAGGTGAATGGTTCAGCCTTCTTATGTCTAATCACAATCCACCATCAACAATCAAATCTGAAACTTGATACTCTTTCCTGAGGATGATGAAACCTTGTTCCCCAGTATGGTCGCTAGAATGTTATCACTCTGTAATTTCCCAAGGTTGTGAGAGAAACCCAAAGGTAACCACAAAACCACTTTGGAAGCTGGGATCTAGCCCTTCCAGCTTCAGAGAGGGATCTCTCTATATGATTTAGATTTGTTGATTTAAGATATTAGGCTAGTTATTGAGTTCTGAGTTTGGTTTTTTCAAAGATTTGGTTGAAAATGCAAGGAAAGTCCATTGGGAAATGGAGTCATAAGTCTTAGGGTGATCAAATACAAGAATGTCAGAACAGATGTAACAGGGCAAGGTAGGCAAGCTTTTGGATCTTTAGAGCATTTGTGGAGTGAATGGGATGAAAAGATTTAGATTCAATTAAATATAGAGCATACTAGGATGAATTATATATTTAATATCAGAATGAAAACATAAATATTGTTTACAAGCTAGAGTAGAGTGTATTTAAATAAATTAATCCCTTAATCTTCTTTGAACAATAGAGACAAAAAGAACATATGGCAAATTGGAAAATAACAATTTTACAAGAGAGGAAACTTCACCAATTGCCTAACACAGGAATCCTGGAACAAACTTTTATATTAATGGAAATGATCACTTCATTACATGTACAAATTTACATCAAGGATCTACTTTATTCATATGAGTTTCAACCCTTTGTACTTCGAAATATGAAGTACTTATACAAATTTATCAAAATATCTTGATTTAAAATATCAAAGATTTTCCTACAAAATATCCTACAAATAGTTTACAAAAATAGTACAAGCATATAGGAGAATTAAACTATTGAAGCTCTCTAGCATTGATTTTGAGGATTCTAGTGATGATTTGGACTGAAAAGGCTACTGCTCTGCTTTTGATATCTTCATAAACTTGAAATCTAGAGTTGTTGATTATCTGCCATTTGTCTTTCAACCGATAATTTTGTGCCTTAAAATTCAGGGTTTGTGAAGTTGATCCGGATTTAAGCAGGAACGCAATAGATTACAAAGATAACCATAAATATAGAGATGCGATAACCATAAAAATAGAGATGCAGCGGAAATAATACTTCATTTCATTAATGGAAAATATTGAAATATGCTTACAAATAGAAATAAACCAGCTAGGGCGATGGTAGCTTATCTCTGAGAAGAGATGTGTCGGCTACATGCCTCTGAACTGTTTCGAACTATGTTAGAATGAGGCTCGAGGGCCTATTTATTGTTGAGAAACAATGGAAAACCCTTCACGTTCCAAAACCTAACCCTAGAAGATGAAACGCCAGATTGTGGGCCCCGTTTTTGGGTAAGTTAGTACATCAACTTCCCTGGGTCGCGAATTGGTCGTACTATCTCCGTTTGACGCGCATGATAGCCCGTTGGAAAGATCTCTCCGAGGACTACGACGGAAAAGACTATTTTTATCAAAAAAATCGCTGGTGGTGGATTTCCCGAAAAACGTCGTTTAGGGCCTCAAAACGGCTCCAGAAGTTTAGGACCCGAAAAACTGCTAAAAATAGTAAACTATGCTATAATTAAGGAAACTGAAAAACTGAAAGAGACAGTTGTGGGGGTCCAAATGGGATAGGTGGGTGGCCACCAACATCCACCTGGATCAGAAGTTGACCCTGAAAATCTGTCAATTTTTTGAATTTACTAATGACTTTATGTCACTCTTTGACAATGCTTCACCAATGTCAAAAAATATTTTGGAAGGAAATATTGTATAATTTTTTTTCAAATATTGCGTAAATGAATTTCATATTTCTCTATTTTCATGAATTTACTAAATGAAATCCTCAAAATATCTCCTCAAATATTGTCTCTCGTAAATCCATCCATTATTTGAAATTATGTCTTGTTTTGAAATCTTTAAAATCCATGCCTTGTTTTTCTTTCTCATGGATTTTCAAAACTATGTGTTGTTTTGCCTTCTTATGGATTTCCAAAACCATGTGTTTTCATTTTTACTTTTCCTTTTTCCCTGTAAAATATTTGGATAAATATCTATCCCAATGTTATGTTCCCATACATTTTTCATTCATAATTCATTTTCCTTCCTCATCTCTGTAAGTCTCGTTTTTACTTCAATCTTGTTCACGTCAGTCTTATTCTTACTTAACCTTACATATGTAAATTTATTTTATAAATATATCACCCAAGCTTCAGAGGAATCCAAGCTCCAACTCCAGATAAATTCGATTAATCAAACAGAACCATTGACCTTCCTGCCATACTGTTAGATCAGAGCATACATAACACACAACAGATATTCTTGTTCTGGTGGTTTCCAGGCATTATATTTGTGTGAATGAGCTGGTCTAACCTTGTAAACACCAGTCTTTATCATTCCCAAAGTTTCAAACATTGTTGCACAAGTTTCGTCACGGTCATCGCAAAGTGTACCTTTAGTGTCGCACTTGTCATAAAGTCATCGCAAAATTGTTGCATTGAGGGAAATATGTTGTTAATGTGTTCCAAATTATCTATGTTGTTGTGTCATCAAATTGTTTCAAGTGTGTGATCACAGTCAAGTCATATCACTATTCACATCAGTCTCTTCGGTCCCACACTTAGCCAATTTTCAGAAATTCCCTAGCAACCTAGCCTCATTCGACCTTCCTCAACTGCGCACTGCACAGTTCCAACCCTCTAGTTGCATCCTTGTCCCTTGATACTACGCAATGCACAGTTCCTGCTTACCAAGATTGTTGCACTTCGCAATTCCAATGCTCAAGCCTGGCCTTGCCTCCTAGAACTGCGCAATTCATCTTCCCAGCTTGGCCTCAACTGCGTATTGTGCAATCTATAGCCTCAATCTCATCCCCTAAGCTCCTAAGTGGCAAAATTACATAATGTCCCAGCCTCCTCTGACTCCCATAACTATGCATTTCTCCCAAGTAGTGAAAAACCCTGCAGTTTATCTCCCCAATCCTGCCTGAACTATGCATTACATAATCTCAGGGCTCAAGCTTGACCGCCAAATCCTTGAGCTACATAATTGTGCAATCATTTGGGCTCATCTATCCTCTAGAACTACACAATAGGATGATCCAGTGCTCATCCCCTCAGCCTATCACACTGAGCTACTAGATTGCTCAGATTTCTTCCTCGATCCAGCCTGCATTGCACATTACACTGTCTCAAGGCTCAAGCTTCACCCCTGACTACCTGAGTTGTGCAATTGCGTAGTTACTAAGCTTCTTTCCCATCCTATCACCTAGTTCTGGTTCAGTTAGTGGATCAATATGCACCATCTTAGACTAGGGGTTTATCATATTGATGTCATCTTGTCATGAGTGGATTACAGATGCAGGTACTCTATCATGCTATGGCAAGATGATGAAGAAGGATATGGAGAAGGAGGACATACTAGAAGAAACATATGGAGTTAAAGAGATAAGATGATCATCAAGTGAGAAGACGAAGGAACACTTAAATATAACAGAATATTAAGACCAATATCACATGGAAGACTCCTCATCTTCAAGTAATAAGGAGGAGGAAGAAGAAGAACTTGTAACATCTTTTCAAGAAGACACAAAGAAAGAAGCAACTGGAAGGACAACTTCACACTGTCACATCATCATGCAATCCATGTCATCAGTGTCATGTCATGTCCTATCACAATTCATCATATGCCACATCATTATTGTGGATTATGTAATTACCTATTCGAAATATATTGTAAAGTGGAAGTTCAAAGGACACATTCAGAATATGAAGAGTCATGTAAGGTTGAAAAGTCATAGGAAGTAAAATAGTCATGAGGGTATTCAAAGAGTCACAAGGAAGTTGAAGCATCACCTCTTGGTTATATATACACCCTCATTGTATGAGAAAAGGACTTTTTTCACCTTGACTCCTCCAGTAAGGCATTAGAGAGACAAACTAGTTCTTTTAAGGAGAAAGGAGTGGCTCTAACACTCCAATATTGGAGCTGCTGATGTTCATTGTATAAATGTATCTAAGAAATTTTACTCAATAACAGAAGCCTTCATGGATATCATGTTCTTCATGCATGGATTATGAATATTTGTAAGACTACTCTGTGAATTTTTATATTTCATGTTTTCTTTCATTTGTACTAAAGTAGTTTAACTATTTCAGTTATTTTAGTACTTATCTTGGTGAGAATGTGTTGTAATGGTTTTTATTGTTGTCCCATCCTTGTGGACTATTCCATGGGATGCTAAATAAATCTTTCTTATTGATTGGTTGTAATGACAATCACATCTTTTGTGGACTATTCCGTTGGATGTTAGACAGATCCCTATTGTTTGCATGTGTCTCTTCTTGGTTGGTACTATTACCTCTCTCTTAGAGACTCACCCTACTCTTTCCCTCTGTAGTAGAAGAAATTTGACACACCTACAACTGAACACTCATCAGGCACATCTTCTTTCTTTTTGAACACACCACATGTTCCTCTCTTGCTGATAGTTAAAGCCGAGGAAAATCTATAAGAATACATGGCCATTGGGTTGATATTCTATATGGATCTCCTACTCCAAACAATGTGAGGTCTAATTAGGACTTCACTTCAGGGAGACCCCTTGGTTGACAGATTTCCAGCATTGTCAACAATTGGCACTAGAAGGAGGGCCAGATGACAAGCTGAGCCCTTTGAGTCTGTTTTGAATCTCTTATTGTAAATGGCTCATTCTCAAATCATACTTCTGGGGTGTTTTTCTAACCTATCCCCTTTTGAACTTTCAATCCCCAATAAGTCTCTCCATGACTTGTCTCAACTCAAGTTTGATGGTGAGGGTGATACTTCCTTTGCCGAGTATGAATCTATTTTTCTCAAGTTCTATGAATATTATGAAATCGATTGTGAATATGTGGCTTGTATTGTTTTCTGCCTCACCCTTGGAGGTCGAGTTGGCAATGGTGTCACACTCTACCACTTGCTTCTATTCATTCTCTTAACCATCTCATCGAGGAGCTTCATTTAGCATTTGACAGGTATGATTACTGAGATGTTTATAAAAGAATTGATCAGCTTCGAATGGAGCCTCATGAATCCGTTAAGGATTTCTATAATTGATTCCTTCACCTTTATTATGAATTTCCTGAAGAAGATATGTATCAGGATCTCTTGAAATTACATTATGAGTGTTTGGTTCATATCGCTTTGCATGGTGAATCCAAACAACCTAACGTTTCTTCATCCCCAACTCTTGTAAACCAAGAGACACCCCTAATTTTAGAGGAGGAACCTGTTGTTCCTTTTGTTCCTTGTCCTCTTGCTTTTTCAATTTTGTTGCAGGTGACTCCTTGTGATGACCGTCAAGTTGGGAAATCTACACATCAAATTCCTAATCCATCTTCTCATCCTCCTTTTACTTTTCATGATTCAAATCCAATAGAGGAACTCCCAAAATGGCTTATGAAGCCTATGGTGAAACCATTTTTTCTATTCCTCGAGATGGTATTAACACTCATAAATCCAATCTTGAATTTGATTCATATTTATGTCATCCTCTATCATCTACATGTCAATACTCTTTGTATTGTGATTCTCTTGATCAATCTGTTCCATCAACTAGTTTTTCGCGCACTCCTAATTTTCAAGTTGTTGGTCCAAATTGTGGTCAGGTTCAAGATAGTCAAATTACATAGGTAGGGGAGTAGGAAGGTGAATATTCTTTCAATATTTCTTCTCTTTTTCAAAATCCTCCATGTGAATATGGTGTTTCCTCATTCTTGGTTGATATCAAATCTATCAAACTCGAAACTTCCTCTTCATCTCACTATCCCTTGTGCTCTACCATTTGTGATGCATCTACTTGTGATGAAGATATTCCATGCTCTTCAAGTTCTTCATTTGATGAGTTAAAGTATCAATTAACACAAGGTGGTGAGATTATCAATGATGAGAATGAAAATAATCAAATCATCAAGTACTCTTTCCACCCCTCATCATCTCTTCTCTTGCATGAAGACAACTCTTCCAATCAAACTACTCTTGAAATTTCTTCACTTCATACATCTTCATATTCGTGATTAGAAGAATATTTTGATTTGAGTAATCTGGTTGTCAAAATTGTTAAAGCTAATCACCTTGGTGATAGAGATGGCTTCCATCCAGTTAATAATGATCTCATCGAAATTAGTGAAAAAACTATCCTCACACCATGAATTTTTTGGTTCAATCTTCGGAATGCGATTTTACAATCCTTGAAAGTTCTGGGACTTGCCAGGGAGTCGAGGTGCTTCAACTTCCATTAATGGTTTTGTCAGGATCCCGCAACTCAAGAAAGACCCCTGAACAAAGTCAAGTCTATTTTTCTTCACAAAACTCTTCCTTCTGCATGGTTTCACTTGATGTAAATTCTTTCTTGAAATATATTTGGCATTGCGGATATGATCTTTTGAACTTTCAAGATTTGATTTTTGATCGGATTCAAGTTTCTATTTCAGATTATTCATCTTCATGCAAATCTCCTGTATCAAACTTGGATTTGGAATGTGTATCTCTCATAAAATCATGGAATTGTGAAGTTGATTATTCTAAATATTATCTTTGGCCAAAGGATTCATACCTGTCACACTCTTTTGAAAAAAATCAGCTCCTGATCCTTCTTGTGAATATTCTGATGCTAATATTTTTCTTCATCGCACCTGAAATCCTCTTGAGCATCAGTGAATGCATGGGTGACTTGACGAATCAAATTCTTCTTCACTTGTTTTATGCTGACTAGTTTCATGTGTTTGTTATACTAACATTCCTTTTTACTCCTTTCGACGATTACGATGCTAGTGAAATGTGTAACCAGTTACAAGAAAATGGTTTGTTACACTCATCACGTGAGGAAGATGATTCTATTATGCAAATCATTTGCGATATTGTTCAAATTGATTTATCTTCGGTACTTAAAAACTAGGAATCTGATGCTTTAATCATCTTACCTTATTGTCATTATGTTTCTGATGACTGTCATTCAACTTACTATTTTCCCATCAACACATCCAATGACAGTCATTTTACATCCTTTGATTTTTATGGTTTAACATCTCACTATCCAGGTACTTGTCAAGCAATTGAGGCACTTTCGCACTCACGTACGGTTATGTCAAGTCCTCATTGTCTTGACACACCTGCTGAATATGATCAGATCTATTTTCCCTCATGAGATTCTCATCGTAATCTCGTCCCTCTAATTGAAAATTCATCTTTTCAAAGATTTCAAGGTTTTCAAGAGGATTGTCACGAATTGTACAATACAATCGTTGAATGGTTGGAACAATCTTACCTAGTAAGCTCTGTCACAAATAAAAAGTTTCAATCTCTCCTCACGCTTGTTAAGGAGTTCATTGCAGATGGAGACACATTTGTGAGAATTTTCTAAGGTTTTTTGAATGATGGTTCTCATAAAAAAGGTAAGAATATAAACTGGTTACAAGCGGTGGCTATGGCCTATCTTTCTATTGACAGGCAATACCTTCAAATTTTTGTGCAAGCTATTCAAGTTCTTATATTTTCTATTGCACATTGTTTTATATTTGTTTTAATCGATCACATATTTGTGATTGCAGGTCAAGAATAATTATGGTGGCTACATTGGAAATTCCATTATATGTGACCCTGACCTTCTAGCTGGTTAGGTTAGGAGTAGGTCTAGTTGCATTTTAGTTTACCTGCACATCCATCTTGCATTCGTTTCTTGTAGTTTGTCTTGTGTTTTCTGGTTTTGGTTTCACATCATGGTTTTGCTTTAGCCATTTTCTGTCTTGTCTTCTGGTTTTGTTTCCTTGTTGTGTTGTCTTTCCTTTCATTTTGTGAGATCGTGCATGAAGACGCTCTATTGGCTCAAAGGGAATGTGGCAAAATAGAAAAGGACTTTGTAACACTACAACATTTGGCTAACTCTCTGTCCTTCTTCCTTGTCTGGGTTACATATTTTGGTTGATGATGTTCTAATGGAAAATATGATCCTTGCGTTAAGAAAGCCTTGTGTCAAACCATGACCTCCATGTTTATTCTAGAAACCTCATGCATGCACTCAGGTTTTTATGTTTCCGTGTTTTTAGGATGATCCAATCAAGTAGAGAATGACAAGGGGAAAATCTAAACGAGCAAACCAATATCAAAGGTCTTATATATGCTTCTTGTAACAACCTTGGTTAAAATTCCATGTAAAAGTATAAGACCACGGTCATGGGACACATATTCCAAGTCATATGGTGGGAAAAACATCCTAGTGGGTGTTCATTTCGTTTATTATCGCTAAAGGAAAGACAATGGAAAAGGCTTTGGAAAGGAAAATGGCATTTTGTCACATTTATTTATGAAAATAATGGAAATTAGGAGAAAAGGAAGGTGAAAGGTCACAGGTTGCATGTGAGGAGGAAAATAATTGAAAATGAAGGAAATAGAGGCCTCATTAATAAAAAAGGATTCTAAGGATCAGTGGCTACGCTTGGTCAGTTCATTTTTGGAGCTCTCTCTCTATTCTCTCTCTCTCATACTCTTGGAAACTTAGATTTTTCTTGGATTACTCTTGAAGAGTGTGGCATACTTGGAGTTTTGGAGCATGAAGGCAAGGGAAGAGCAGGAAAGTGAAAGAGGACATCGAGATCAACAACTACAGTGGGTTTTTCTTGCAGGTACCGAGTTGCATGTATGTTCTCCTCACTAATTTTGGCATGCATGGCACATGCATGTGGTTTCTTGGTTATGATATGTCATTCGCATGGAGGATTGCCAAGATTGACAGTGGATTTGCCTAGCCTTACCATTTCCTTGATAGCCATGGTGTTGTGGGTTCGTTCATTTTTATTATTATTATTTTTTTTTCCTGGTTGGTTCTCATGTTTCCTTTAGCTTGGGTTGAGTTATTGGTTCTTGGAGCCTTGGTTGGAAAAATTTCCCTAGAATCCCTATAACAACTTGGGTTGAGTTACTATTCCTAGAAGCCTTGGTTGGAAAAATGCTCTGGAATCCTAGTGACAGTTGTGGGTTGAGTTACTAGTCCTGGAAACCTTGGTTGGACAAATTCTCTGGAAGCCCGATGACAACTATGAGTTGAGTTACTAGTACTGGAAGCCTTGGTTGGAACAAATGCTCTAGATCCCTGGAAGGCTTGGGTAGAGACCAATCTGATGATGGTTTGTGATGTTCGACCATGAGGTGGAATCATTGTTTGATGGGTTGAGGTGGTTTTGCCTCTAGAATCGCTCAATGGTTTTGGATTGATGTGTTCTATGAGATCCCACATTCATGCTTGGAATATGGTACGAGGGTGAATGGATAAAGAGAGATTTGGCTCAGCCATTCTATGGTCGGGTGGAACATGGTGGTCCCATACTATGTTGGATTTATCATCATCAATATGAGGTTATTTCCCCTTGTATTTCTATGAGTATTATAATGGTTTATATGTGGATTATATGGTTGTGATTTCCTAGGTATTTTTGTTGTTATTATGCTGGTTATGTATATGTTTTATGACAATAGCTATGTATGGCTCTCATCATGTTTTTACTTGTATATGAATCAACAATGTATCTATGGCCTAATGGATGATAATGCAATTAAGGTAATAAGGAAACAATGCCTCATAGAAAATCTCAAATAAGTATGAGACCCCTATGCTTAGCTATGTTGTTTAGACCTGTAGATTGCATTAATGCCAAGTGTTTGACAGAATGTCAGTCTCGGTTGGAGATGGTTAGGCCTAGTCTTAGAGTTAGTTTTTGGTATATTAGTCTTGTCATCATGTGTTTAATAGATTCCGGAAGTTACATCAAGTTCTGGGTAGTGGCTGGAATTCTAGGCTTGAAAAGTGCCTTAAATTCCCTAGACTTTGTCACAAGTTTACTGGAAATAGTCCCTAGACGCGAACATGCATGCCTATGGGAGCGTCTAGAGCTCTATAGACACTGGAATTCCCATAGCATGGGAGCATCCATAGGTTTAATTTCTTAAAATATCAATGGGACTCAGGGGCTGGTTAGCAGAAAATTTGGGATGGTTCCTAAGAGTCTTATTGCTAAAGTTGAAGGTAAGTGTGTTTCCTTTGGTTCCACTTCCTTAATGTGACTTAGGATGTCGAATTATATCATAGTAACTTCTCATCACATGTTCACCTCGGTTAGTCGGTTACTTGGGTAGATGTGGGATGAGGGTGTTACACTTCTCTAAAGGGACAACCTCTCCTGCTCTCAATAAGTTGGGATCCATCTTTCGCCCGTGAAATAAATAAGCATCGATGCATAATCCTATATAAATAAATAAATAAAGGTGAAAGAAGAGAAAGGTTTCCTGCACACAGAGGTGAAGCAAGAAACTATGTCAGATTACTAACCACACTCATTGGAAGTGGAGATATGTTTGTGTTCTTGAAGTGACTTTGTCGGGGTATTTTCCAGGCTTGTTGGTAGCAGAATAACACCAGAGAAGAAAAACTATACTCTGAAAATCTTAAGCTCACGAACTTCATTACCCTATCCTGATTTGAAACATTGTGTGATCGTTGATATTATGTTTGTGTTTAACCGAGTAAAGGAATGAAGGAGACTATGTTTATGCATAGGGTAAGTGGGGAAGCCACTGTAATCTCAATGATGAATCAATACTTCCTAAAGAACTAGACCTTGCACAAAAGAATTGACCAAGGCAAAGAAGCTAGAGTTCTACCAATGTGTCACCAAGTGTTGTCACTGCGACAAACACCCTCCAAAATTTTCTGTACACTCGAATTTCGGAACCTACTGTGGATCTTGTGATCAGTTGTTCCATAGTCACTTCTTGGTCAGTTGATGCTTTGAGGTCCCTTCTTGGATCAGAGGTGTCGAAGTCACTTGCTCACACATGCTCAGTCCGCAACAAGTTCATGAGCGCATACTTTTACGAAAACTTTTATGCATGTGTGATGTCCAATCCATGTTGAAAATCAATGTGTACTGACAACGACAGTTTCTCACATTCTAGTTGCATTCACACTTCCATTTCGGTGAGTTTTCCAAACTATTGTCATTCGCACCTTTTTTTTTGCGAGTATCTTTTTCATGCTTTCGACTGTCGCTTTCTCTTTCTTTCATTATAATTAGTTCCATTTTCATGTTATCTTTGCTCTGTCGTGTGTTACTTTCACTGTTGTCCACATATTGCAAGAGTTGTTCACACTTTAGCAATTAGCCTCTTTTCGCATATTAGTTATTGCACAATGTATGTATGCTTTTTATGGTGGTTTAAATGGGTTATATTTGTGTGAATGAGTTGGCATAACCATGTAAACATTAGTAGCACTCATTCCCAAAGTTTCAAGCATTGTCATACAAGTGTCGTCACTGTCATCGAAAAGTGTACCTTTAGTGTCACGCTTGTCGTAAAGTCATTGCAAAGTTGTCACAATGAGAGAAATATGTTGTTAACATGTTCCATATGATATATTTTTTGTGTCATCAAAGTGTTTCAATTTTGTGATCAAATTCAAGTCCTATCATTGTTCACATCAGTCTCTTCGATCCCACACTTAGCCAATTTTCATAAATTCCCTAGCAAACCTAGCCTTATCCGGCGTTCCTCAACTACGCATTGCATAGTTCCAACCATCAAGTTGCATCCTTCTCCCTTGACACTACGCAATGTGTAGTTCTTGCTTCCTAGGACTGTTGCACTACGCAGTTCCAGTGCTCAAGCTTGACATTACCTCCCAAAATTGCACAATTCATCTTTCCATCCTGGTCTCAACTGTGCACTATGAAATCTCTAGACTCAATCTCATCCCTTGAGCTCCCAAGATGCATAATTTCAGTATGTACCAACCTCCTTTTCCCCCTAGAATTGCACAGTTCTCCCAAGTAGTGCAAAACCCCACAGCAAAGCTCACTGAGTCCAGAAAATGTGTAGTTTGTCTCCCTAGTCCTTCCTGAATTGCGCACTGCATAGTCTCAGGGCTCAAGCTTCACCACTAACTCCCTAAGTTACACAATTGCGTAATCATTTGGGATCATCTGTCCTCCAAAAATGTGCAATAGGTTGATCTAGTGCTCATCCCCTCAGCCTGTCACTAAGCTCCCAAATTGCGTAGATTTCTTCCTCAGTCCATCCTAAACTATGCATTGCGTAGTCTCAAGGCTCAAGCTTCACCCTTGATTGCCTGAGTTGTGCAATTATGCAGTTACTGAGTCTCTTTCCTAACCTAACACCCAGTCCTGGCTCAGTCAGTGGATCAATATGCACCATCTTAGACTAGGGGTTTAGCAGAATGATTTCATCTTGTCATGAGTGGATTGCATGTTAGGCCCCTATACTAGTAGTGTAACCCCTTATTGTTATTAATACACCCCCTTTATTATATTTTTGTACCCATGTAGTCCCCATATTGTTACTATTGTGCCCGGTAGAAGCCCACTATTGCTATTATTGTGCCCTCACATTATTATTGTTATGTCGGCTTTGATTATATTATGACCCCCTAGACTCCTATATATAGAAAGGAGGTCTTTTCATTTGTATCATCCAAGAATCATTCATTTGTATAATGTAAAGGAGGTTGCCCCCTCAAAGAGGCTGAATTCTAAGGTGTTGATCTATCTTTTCTATCTTTTTGTGAGCCGGTTTCATTACATTGCAGATGCAGGTACTATATCATGCTATGGAAAGATGATGAAGAAGGAGATGGAGAAGGAGGACATCCTAGTAGACACATATGGATCTAAAGAGATAAGATGATCATCAGGTGAGAAGACAAAGGGACACTGAACTCTATTAGAAGATGAAGACCAAGATCACATGGAAGACTCCTCATCTTCAAGTCACAAGGAGGAGGAAGAAGAATAACATGTACCATCTTTTCAAGAAGACACAAAGAAAGAAGCAACAAGAAGGAAAACTTGGCACTATCACATCATCATGCAATCCATGTCATTAGTGTCATGTCATGTCCTATCACAAATCATCATATGCCACATCATTATTGTGGATTATGTAATTACCTGGTCAAAATGTATTGTAAAGTGAAGTTCAAAGGACACATTCAAAATATGAAGAGTCATGTAAGGTCAAGAAGTCATAGGAAGTCAAACATGAGGGTAGTCAAAGAGTGACAAGGAAGGTGAGGCATCACCTCTTAGTTATATATACACCCTCATTGTATGAGCAAAGGACTTCTTTCACCTTGGCTCCTCCCGCAGGCATTATAGAGACAAACTAGTTCTTTTTAGGAGCAAGGAGTGGCTCCAACACTCCATTATTGGATCTATTAATGTTCATTGTATACATGTGTCTTGGAAATTTTACTTAATAACAAAAGCCTTCATGGTCGACATGTTCTTCATGCATGGATTATGAATATTTGTAAGACTATTTTGTGGATGTTTGTATTTCATGTTTGCTTTCATCTGTGCTAAAGTAGTTGAACTATTTTAGTTATTTTAGTACTTATCTTAGTGAGAATGTGTTGTAATGGTTGTTATTGTTGTCCCATCCTTGTGGACTATTCCACGGGATGCTAGAGAGATCTTTCTCATTTAATGGTTGTAATGATTGTCGCATCTTTTGTGGACTATTTCGCTGTATGTTAGATAGATCCCTCTTATTTGTGTGTGTCTCTTATTGGATGGTACTATTACCTCTCTCTTAGAATCTCAATTTACTTTTTCCCTCCGTAGTAGAAGAAATTTGAAAAAACTACAACCGAACACTCACCAGGCACACCTTCTTGCTTTCCGAAGGCACCACGTGTTCCTCTCTTGTTGACAGTTAGATCCAAGGAAAATCTATAAGAATACATGGAAAATGGGTCAATATTCTGGATGGGGCTCTTACTCCAAACAGTGTGAGGTCTAATTGGGACTTCACATCGGGGAGACCCCTTGGTTGACGGATTTCCAGCACCATCAACATAGTAGATTTATTCTATAGGCTTTGGATAGACATCGAGATGGATCAAAAGATTGTAATTCTAAGCATGAATTATCAATTTATAATTATATTTTATTAAGATATCAATCTCAATATACTATATTATATCATTTCCCAAATGACATTGTAAGTATCAATCTAAAATAACTCACAAAGTGATAGAAAATAATTCACAGTTTTTTTTTTTTTTTTTTTTTTTAAATCAATATAAATCATGTAGTGATAAATCTATGAGGACTTTAACAATGAAAAAATTGTGTATTAGTATGTAAGATTAAATTCTTGATATGAGACGTAAAGTCATGTTTACTATATTTAAATTCGAGCTCTTGCAACATTATGTAAACTAAAAGGAGGTCTTATGCATGCATAAAATGTTGATACAATTTTTAATGGACCATAAGTGAAACAAATGAGCTTACATGGATGCGTAAGATGGTTTAATTTTTTTCTTCATGGATAATAGAAGAGTTTTGACTTTTCTTTTCAACAACAATTATAAATAAAATTTGAATTAATAAATATTTTATGGCTAAGAATTAAACAATAAATAATGTGATGGCGATTAAGAGGCATTTGTTTGACTTTTTAATAGACTTGGTGATGCATTTTTCTTTCCTCTTTAGATTATGTAAAAAAAAAAATATCTATTTTTATGTATTTATAATTAAATTATTTATAGTAGACATGTCTTTATCATTGTGAACATGATGCAATATTAGCTAGGAGAAATGTGAAAACATGAATTTTAGTGACTATCTCATGAAAAGTATGTGGAAAAAAACATATTTCTTGAGTTGTTCATTAAAAAATAATCAAATATATTATTAGTCAAAAAGTTAAATCTAATATAGTATATTTTTTGTATTATTTAACTCATATTTATTATTAATAAAAGATAAATTTAAATTAGTACAATAGCAAATAAAGAACCAAAATAGCACCAAATTGTTATATCTTTATTACTAGAAAAAATTTCACTTGTCTTTTAAGGGAGAACTTCCAATAGAGCAAATCCCCAACTACCCAATTTTACATTTCTTGATCCTCGCATTTAGAGAGACAAATTTCTTATTTAAATTGGTAAGAGTTGCTATAAATATTAAATTAATTTGCTTGAAAAAGTCAGAACTTTAGTGATAAATTAAATTTTATTAAAATAGAATTTTTTAAGTTATATTAAATCTAAATTAATTATAATAAATTATGACTTAAGTTTTTTTAAATTTAACAATAGATTGAATTTTATAAACCAATATAGATTTATCTTAACAATGGATCTACCAAGAGCTAGGGATCGAATCTTATTATATGAAAATATCTTTTTAGAATGTAAACTTGAAAAAAAGATGTGCATGTCAAAAGATTTAGTCTCTTATAATTTTAATAAATATGTAATTAAGATGGAGGGGTTTTTTTTTATCTCTCTATATAGTTTGACCATAGTGTAATTTTTCATTGGTTAAATTGTATTTTTGAATAATTTATTATTATTAATATTTTATATTAAAAATTGAATGAGTTACACATTTTTGTCTTATTAAGAACTAACTAAATTATTTTACCTTTAATTATTTTTTCCTTGTGAGTATTGAAATATTTTACTAATTAGGTTAGAATGAATATGAATGAACTATCTAAGCAATAGAAAAATATTTATGGTAATTTTACAATTATAGTTTCAACCATATTAAACTTTGTAATTTATAAAAATATATTTGCATTCTTTTAAAGCAAGTTGTTTTGCATGCAATTTCATATATAAAATTTTGATATAAGTTCACCAATACATAATCTATAATAAATATTATTTCATAAAAATAAACATCATGATGATAACCATCTAACAAACATAAACATCATCTAAGATACACATTCAAATTCACTACCATCATCTAATTATATACATCTCTAGCTCATATAAATGTCACTAGCTAGCACATAAATCTAATAATCTAACATGGAATCATCATCATGATCACATCTAACAAACACAAGCATTGTAATCTAACATCACCACCACTCACATCCTCAAATTAATATACATCTCGTGTCAAATAATTGCTATCACATACACATCTATCTTCAAGCACATTAAATGAACATATCTAACATGACCTAATAATATACACATCAACACCAACATATAAAGTAACATAAACATGAACAAAAGAAATGATATATATATATATGTGTGTGTGTGCGTGTGTGTGTGTGTATAAACAAGTCAAACAACTTCTTTCAAATATATTATACAACAGACGTAGTAGTGGCAACCTGGTATGTAGCAGAAGATGATGGATGGTCAAGTAATGCCTCAACAGTTGAACTATGAGGTGGAAGAGAAGGTGGTTGATCTTCTCTCTCAGTAGAAACATGAGGCACCTCCTCTTGTTCTAGGATGTGATCATCAAGCAAATGATGAGGAGGTGTACTACAAGAAGGATCAACAACACCCTGACCATGATCTATTGGGGTAGTACTACCAAAAGGATCACTGACACCTTGACCATGATCCAATGAGGTTGTACTACTAGAAACATGATCACCACCCTCATCATGTCTAACGAGTTAGCACTGCGTGAAGACTCATGTGACGTATCTGACGCATGCCCTGCATCCCTCCTCACTGCTAGTAACCTGCTAGCTCTAATGATATGACGTATAAGACTCATCATATCACGTAGACAATCCCTCAAGAGCTCCATGAACCTAGGATTTATGCTAATTTCTCTAGACCTCACAGGGCATACTCCCTCCTCAACCAAAACCCTAAACAATCAGTTGCAATAGTCCATCCTAAATTTGAGACCAGCACTATGGGTTCGCACACCGTGCCCCTTTGCAATTGATCAGGATGTCCCTCACCCACTGGGGCCTCGCTCATATCCACATCATCCCTCTAGTGGGGGAGGAGGCACGTCCCCAACAAATGAGCCGATGTCTACAAAATATTTAGTACACAACAATAATTAGACAATTTCATTAAAAAAATTAATAAAACAAGTTAAAGAACGTGCTAGATAAATTTTATTCTAATTAATTAAGACAAAATGAAACTATATTAATTTAAAGAAAAAAAATATATTACCTCTATCATCTGCAAGATCATCCGGTGTGAAGATGATGTTTCGACACAGTCTCCAATCCATCCTTGCATGCATGCCTGGCACCAATATAAACATGTGGTCAGCCTCACTGGATAGTAGCGCCAGTGCTTGGGCAGAAATCCTGGTCAGATACTCCAGCAAGCTCCTCTTGGGCATCATCTTGCCCCACATGCCCATCCGCACCTCAGTCATCAACCTAGGAGGGTGATGATCAAAAGTAGGCCTCATCTCTAGAAACCTCTCAAAAACAAAAATCTCTGAAGTGAAAGGGAAGTTCGCCCTCCCATGTTTCATCGCATGACATCTACCTAAAGCCCTACAAAACTGTCATAAAAAATGGCAGACCATTTAATACATTGTGGCACCTGCATAAAAGAATCAACATAAAATAAAAGAAAGAAACTAATGTGCTGCCCATCACTAGTAGAATGTGTAATGGTGATCACTAATAATGAGAGGCGCCTAACCTCCCGTACGAAAAAAGAAGAATTTGTAGCTATCCACCATGCACCTGAAAATATGTTGGATGGACTACATGAGCTCCAACATATCTATGAGAGTAGACAAGCTAACTCTCAGCCGCAACACCATGGGGGCCAGCAGGGAACTCAGGAAAATCCTCCCCTCTCCTGGATAGACCAATGATCAAATATATGTCCTCCTCAGAGGTCCTATACCATGTGTCAAGACTGACACAAAAAGACTATTGGTGGACATCCCACCGACAGATCAGTTATGCCAGCAAACCAGAGTGTGCCTTCAAGGATGTAGCCTCCTCATAGTACTTAAGGAGGCCTACATTCCTCAAGAGGACTCAGGTTGTTGTGCTAATAGGGCGAGGGTATAAATCTCTCTCCCTCTCTTGTGCCTCCCATGTTCAAACCATATTGTATTGGTTTTCCATTTCCTCCTACTACTCCTTTTATTGACGTCTTTGCTATATGATTGACATATAAAATACATCAACCTCATACATAAAAAATATATATATTTTTTATTAAATGAAAAATGTATTTATAAATATAGACATATAACTTTCAATTAAAAAAAACAAATCATCCCTGGTGCGCCCAAAAAACAGTAATGCACCCGATCCAGTGTGTTATATAACCGAAAAGCACTAGAAACAATGCGTGCATACATATGACACACCGCTTTTGGTTCGAATACATAAATTTTCAACGTGGTGCATCCGACAACATTATGCACTGATGCGTAAGTATAACCTTATCACACTGGTATGGAACATTCAAGTTATTGAACACATCGAGCTATACTTTTTTTAATATTATGTTTGTGGTGTGTTGGGTAAATATAAACACACCAGAAGTAACCTAAAAACTTATGCACCAACATACAATTTATAGTTTTTCCCAGTGCATTGTAATTTATGAAACACATCGATAACACAATGATACATTTAGTTTATGCACCAAACGATGGTGCACCTTGTAAATTTATAGGGTGCATCACTATCAATGCGAGCCGAACCTGTCAAATGTACCACGTAGGAAAAAAAACATTGGATTTTTTGACCTAATTTGCTAAATTAGAGAAAACATAGACATAACCTAGACATTTGGTTGTAGAGAAGGCATAATTGACATGTAAATGAGAAAAACAAATTTCACCACCGTTTGAGAAAAATGGAAAGCCACACACTAAGCACGGTATGGAAGGATGGTGAGCAAGAAAAGCACCGACGACAAGGCGCTTGCGGAGGCAAGAGTGGCACCGGTGCTTCAGAGCTCCACAACATTGGAAAAGGTAAAAATGGAATTTACGGTTGGCAGGTTTTTTTATTTAACCTTGTTTTAGTGCATTATCATGACAACATATGTGCAAACTATTTCCAAGAGCACCACATTTTTTTAAAACTAAAAACCCTATCGTGATACTCTTGTTGAGACACACAGAGGCGTTCTTATACATGAACCATACCAGTGCTTCGTGGGAATATAACACCACATTTTTTTAAAATTAAAACCCTGCTAGCAGTGCCCTTTATAATACACATTAGGGTGTTTTAATACATAAACAACATCGATGCTTCATGGGAACTTAGTGCACCACAATTTTTTTATTTAAAGAAAATAACTCTAACACAGTGCACCATGTTCTAGGAACCAGTGCATATGTGTATTTGAAAGAACCGATGCGTTTTTATAATATAGACACATTGTTCAAGAAACATCCGCTAAAACATTCACCCGCCCACCTTCGCTAGTGACCTCCGCTACAAAGGCATTTTTGGGCTATTTTTATGGGCACTTCCGCAAAAACCTCAGGTAGAAGGTATTTTCCTTGTAGTGAGTAGAAAAGTGTTGAACTCCAACAACTATTTCTTCATCACCATTCCAAGAACTATATTTCACCTATTTTAAACCTTCTAATTTGTTGCGAAACACACTGATTCCTTTGATTCTTCATCCTTCGAATTCCACGACAAATCTACTTCATCCAACTCCATGTTCGATAAGCTCTAGACAACAACTCTACAAGCCTAAATTGGTCTAGGCCATCAACTCACCAGGCCCAGATATCCTAGTCTTCAGAAACCCATAGTAATTTATGAAAACAATTTCAAAAAGTAAACTTTACAACCTTTTCACCTTATCACTGCATTTAAGGAGCAATTGTTGGTTTTAGGGATTCTTCGGTCCTTAGTTTAGAGTTTGGAAAGAATCATAAAACCACCCTTTATTTTTATTTTTATTTTCTGTCTAGGCCATCAACTCACCATGTCCATCTTAAAAAACCAAAGGTTTTATTAACTTATACATTGTACTTAATTATGAAATCAATTTCAACAAATGTACTATGTAGTGTTTTTGCTTATTAAGGCAGAAACAACTACCACTATTCCACATGGTAGAACCAATATTTCATAAATGCCACAAGGGCCAATATGTCTTCGAAGACTTGAACCCATGCTACTTAGGACACAAATCATGAACCATACCACTTGAGCTAAGTTAATAGGCCTAAACATAAAATTAACATGCAAACTAAATTCAATAATATATATATATATATATATATATATATATATATATATATATATATATATATGAAAGACACAATCTAACTTATAGAGGAAATGACTTTTAACCAAATTTCTAGTTAATTTTAACCAAAATCCATTTAGAAACTTGGATTTAAGTTGTTTAATCTAAATTCCAGTGCTCCAAGGGGTTTTTGAAGGTGTTGAATCCATTTATACATTTAAAAATGCATTTTAAACAACAAAAAATCACATTCTTTATTAAAATTGTTTTGTTGGATTTCTGTAAAAAAATTATTTCATCTATATGTTAGACTTTGTGTATATTAAACATACATCCAAATTAAACATACTTCAATATATTTAAAGTAATATAATATTAAAAACTAATATAAAAATTTAACCTAATAAGAATTAATAAACTTTACACTTGTTTATATGTTGTTCCTATCTATTTTTTATGTAACTATTTGTTGAAATTATGATGGGCATGATAACATTCTTTGTTGTAAAGAAGACTGCAACCCTATTTGGTTTACAGAAGAGAGTAATCATCAATGGGAAAGAATTTTAGAGGACAAAGGCCATAATCTCTTTGGTGAACAATTGCTTACTCCATGTGGGGCTTTCGATTCAATCATTTGTAATGGCTTGACTAAATAGGCAAAGTCCGGTAATTTCACTTACAATACTTACAATGGAGTAAGAGTAGTAGATTATGTAATTTGCTCGCATGGTTTGTGTGAGAAAATGGAGGAAGTTTTGATTGGAGATCAACTTTGGGACTTAAAATCAGATTACAAGCCAATTTATTTAAGTTTCTCTTGGATTGGAAAGAAGCAATTAGATTCAAAAACTCAGTGTGTTCAACAAAATCTCCCAAAGGGCAGAATTCTTTGACTCCAAAAAATTATAATACCTTCAAAATGATGCTAGAGAGGCTCTTTGAGAAGGAGAAAATCCCAATTCATGACCTTCATAGTCGTGTTAACGCATTTAATTCAAAGCGCACTTGCAGAGTGCAAAAAAGAAAAAATTAAGAAGTCTAAAACAATTGATTTCTGATTAATGCTTGGTTTGATGAAGAATGCAAAAAGGCAAGGAGAATGTGGAAAGAGTCAAACAAGGATAACATAAAGCTCAAATCTTACAAGCAGATATTAAGAAAGAAAAAGTCTGATTTCATGGTTTCAAGGAGGGAAGAACTAATCTTCCTTGGGAAAAATAATCCCAAATTATTTTGGAAGGAGTTGCAACCGAGAAAAATGCAAACTAAAAATAATATTACAACTTCTAAATGATTTGACTATGCAAGACAACTCTATGAGTAGGATCCCAAGGTTGACCCTCCCCCCTTGGTCAACACTAATACTGAACTCTTCACGGTGCAAGAGGTAGAGATGGGTATCAAGAAGTTGGGTTTTGGAAAAGCAAAAGACTTAGTTGAACTCCAAGCAAAGTATCTAAAGTGGGGCACAAAGATTCTTGCACCTCACATTACAAAAAATTTCAACAACGTCATACAACAGGAGTTCCCCTTAGATTGGATAACTAGTCTAGCAATACCTCTTTTCAAGAGTGGTGACGTCAATAATCCCTCCAATAATATGACCATAATGATAAACCCTTTGTTTGCAAAGTTATTTGGAAGAATGCTAGAAAATAAAATCAACAAGTGGTCAGAAGAAATAGATAAGTGTGCTAAAGGGCAAGTAGGTTTTAGACCTAAACATTCCACAATTGATCATTGTATAACTTTAAGGCACATCATTGAAAAAGTTTGGGAGAAAAAGGAAGAAGTCTTTTGTTGCTTTGTTGATTTCAAAAAAGCATTTGACACAGTTCCTAGGGATAAGCTTTGGAACAAAATGGAGGAACATGGGTTCCTAAACATTTTAGAGCAGTTGTGCATAGGCTGTATGAAGAGGTGAAAGTCAAAATTAAAACTTTAGCAGACATTTTGAAAGTTTTAGAAGTGATATCAAGGTCACACAAGGTTGCCCACTGTCTCCTACCCTTTTTGGTCTATATATCGACAAACTTGAGGAGTGGTTAAAATTAGAAGGGGGTGATGGTATCTATTTGGGCAAGTTTGTTTTAAGACTTCTTTTGTATGCATATGACCTTATTTTGATTGTTAAATCTGCTCTTGGTTTGCAAGAGCACTTACTATCCCTTGAGCATTTTTGTAGAAGGGTGGGGATGCAAGTCAATATTAGCAAAACAAAAGTAGTGGTTTTCTCTAAAAAAAGAAAACATAACCAACATAAGTTCTACTTTGAAGGCAACATTCTGGAAAAAGTTGCAGAATACAAATACCTCAGAATTGACTTCAACAAAAATCTAAACTGGGATGGTTGTAGAAAGAAAAGAACTTTGGTGGGGGGGGGGGGGGTTTGGAAAACCACTCAAACTCTTTTTGGGCTTCTAGTGATTATGGTGATTCTCTATGGTTGTGAATTGTGGGCCAACAGTACATCCGACATGCAATGGAAACAAATTGAGAAAATTTAGAAGCGTTTGATTACAAACAAATTCAAAATTAAAAGTGCAGTTCCTTATGCTATCTTGTTAAGCGAAACAGGGGTTGCTCCTATTGAAGCAATTGCTATGGTGCGAGTCATAACGTATTTAAAAAAACTTGAGCAAATGGAAGAGGACAAATGGCCTAAGGTTGTCTTTAATGACATATTGTGCAAAATAAAAAAGACTCAGATGCAACAAAATAACAAATGGTTTAGTAAATGGGGTATTTGCTTGAACACATGTCCCATAAGCAGTGAAAAGATAAAAACTTTTGTTATGGATAAGTTCCACAAGCCTACTTGGGATAAGGAGCTAGGGGGAAAGACAAAGTACTATATTGAAGTGTTTAATTCCACTCATAATCATCAACAAAAAGTGTACATAAAGATCAATATTCCTTGGAGAGCCAAAATTATTATAGTTCAATTAAGGACTAATTCTCATCAACTTTGTTTGGAAACAGGGCGTTGGAAAAAGCCAAAAGAAGTGTTGGAGGAAAGAGTATGTATTTTTTGTTGTTCCAGAAAAGTGGAAACAGAAAAGCATTTCATTTCAGAATGCGAGACCTTCAAAGACAACAAGGAAAGTTATGCAGATATTCTAGCAACTAGCTCTTGGGATAATCTATTTAGCAAGGAGTTTATTATGAAACTTAATAGGAACCCAGGCCGAATACATCAACCAAATGAAAAAGCAATATGTCCCATAGGCTATCTTTAGTCTCATAGACATTAAAATAATTTTCTTTTTTTCTTTCTTACACATGACTTGTGTTGTGTAAAGACTACAATAGCAACCATTATTGACACTAAATGAATATAATTTTTATATTTCACCATTCAATTTAAATCCACATAAAATTACTAATCAATGAAAAAAACAACTTAAATTTAAAAAAAAATTAATTTTTTTTTTTTTAATTTTTTCTGATATTTTTTGAACTCTCACACAATGGACTCCACCAGAGGGGAATTCTTTACCTCATAAACCCAAGGAAACTTAAGAGCAAATGACTTGGCACACAGACCTTCAACGAAGAGGGCTAAAGTGTACACCCTTTATTCTTTTATGGCGAAGCCCACCACACAAGATTGGGAAAAACTTGATGCAACCCGGCCCGAATAAAAGGCCCGCCGAGGCCTATATGCACACTCTTTTCCACTGGCGAAACAGATTCATGTTCTCTTTATCACAGTTTCAGCTTCTGAAAATCATTGTCTCTTTGGATTTACAAGCAGTAGCAATGGCGGTAGCAGATCCCGCGATGGAATATCTCCAACGCATTCGGTCAGTGATGTAATCCTTCGACGAGTGTCTGTCCCAGTTGTGCAAAGACAACATCAGCGAGTCAGCCCGCGATCTGCGGAAGAACCTGATGGAGTCTTATCATGACCTCCATAAAACCCCGCAGTCGAGGCACAAAACCCTAAATATAAAGGAGAAAAGACCAGAAGAAACGGTAACCACGGGCCAGAGCCAAGAGAACAAAACATCAAAGGTTACTGGTTCAAATCACGCATTCAATAAAGATGAAGTTCAGAGCGGCTCTGAGATCGAAATCCTCTGCGGTAAAGCTGACGACAATGGCCTCAGAAATTACGTAGTGGACCACATGAAAAAACGGGTAGCCCTGCAGAAAGAATGGTTCGTGGCGGTCTTTAAATCCCCGGTTGCGGCAAAGCTGGTGATGAATGCTTTGGAGCCCCCATTTTCTTGGGGTAGAAAGGCCTGCACTGGGCTATTGGAAAGCCTTTACCGCATTTTTGGTAAGGATGACAGTTGTGATTTTCCCTCGGATGTCAAGGATTTGGCCCGAGAGATTGCCAAGGCTTGGAAAGATAGGATGAATCTGAAGGATAATACTAGTCGTTCCGGGAGGGCGAATGTTTTCGCCTTCCTGAAGCTCTTGGCCACGTTTAAGATCGCGGCGGACTATGAGAGGAATGAGCTTTGGGGGCTACTGTTGGCTGTTTCGAGAAACGCGCAAAATCTAGTGCGTTGTCTTAGATTGTCTCCTAACGTATCAGGTTAGTGCCTTGATTAAATCTCCTGGTTTTAAACATCAGATAAAAAGTCCCGCATCAAGCGAGTGTAAAGTCCCACATCAACAGTTCTGAGATAAAGGTGCTTTATGAATTACTACATGCACTAAAAGCAACTTTGCCAATTCTGAAATTGGCTTGTGGTTGCAGGTCCCCAGAGCTTATGTGCTAGTTTGCTCTCTCGCTGCCTCACTTTGGCTGTACTAAAACTGTTTAGAAGTCTTTGTGTGCATTGTGTGTCCTCTTCACTGTGTTTGTTGTGACGTTTCCTTACTTGCAAGCAACCTAAGTATCCCAGTGCCATACCTCCTGAAAAGGCAAACCAATAAATATACGAACTTTCATTGACTAAACGGCCGTGGCAAGGGTGCTTTTCGGTCAAAATTACCTCGGGACATATAACCCAAGCAACAACTGCTTATACATATCTCTGGGAAATTAGAACTTTCACTTGACTAAGCGGCCAATGCAAGGGTGCTTTTCAATCAAAATTACCCAGGGACATATGACCCTAGAAACAACTGCTTATACATAACTCTATGGAATTCAGCTTTAGTGTGTGCTTGACATGTTAGCATCTTCACTGCTTAACCAGAAGACAGTCAGCAATGAAGCTTTTTTCAACAACCATTTAATTTGTTTCCTTTCTTATACAAAACCATCCACAACAAAGCTTTTTTCACAACAATTTAATTTTTTCCCTTTTTATAAACTCTTTTTTTAAACAACCATTTAGTCTGTTTTCCCTTTTACAAAACCATGAACAATAAAGCTTTTTTCCAGATGCATTCCAGATGCATAGCCAGCAGCGAGGGTAGTGGCATAGACAACAACAAAGTTAGTTGACCATGTGTGAAAGAAATAAATCCATCCTCTTAAGAACATGTTGAAATTGATCCGTACCCGGTTAGAGATCGTTTCCTGTCATTTTTCTTTTCTATTTTTCAAAATGTTTCCTATCATCACTGTGTGGCAAATCCTTTACAGTATATATATTTGACTTGGAAAATAAATCCACCCACTTAAGAACATGTTGATCCATATCCGGTTAGAGATCGTTTCCAATCATTCTTGTTTTTTCTTTTACAAAATGTTTCCTATCATCACTGTGTGGCAAATCCTTTAGAGTAAAATATGTTTGACTTGTAACATTCCAGGAAGATCTTTCTGCTGAAAAGCCACGGGCGTGGTTGATATATTTTTCCAAATTCCTCCCGAAGTTGCACCTGCCCCCACCCACATGAAACTGTTACTTTAATGGGTGAAATGGTGCATGAGGGCCGAAGTACGTCATTGGGGCTTTGAACGTTGGTGTGGGGTATGAAACATGTTGGTAATTGACAACAAATTAATGTAAATGTAAATTTGGGTAAATTGTATTAGTTATTGACAAGTTAGCTTCATACCGAATCAATAGTTATGTAACTGAGGAGGCTCATATAAAACTGATGAATGCCTGAATTATTGTAATGGAGAATCATTTCATTGATTGAATAGAAATTCCAATCCCTTGCCCCGTGGATGTTTCCTTGACACTCTGTCAGGGTTTTACCATGTAAATCTTGAGTTATTACTTGTATGGTTGTTGTTGGTTTCATTTCTTTCTTGTTTTGTAACCTCCATTAACTACAAATGGTATCAGAGCGAGTTGGAGGTGAATGTTGGTGTTAAAGAAATCCAGAAGTCTGCGTGTTAAAGACTAGAAGCGAGGTGGAGGTGTCTCGAGCGAGGAGTCTACGCTGCCAAACTAGAACCTGACTCTCTGCGTAGCAAAAACGGGAAGACTCCAAGGTGAGCTGCAAGAGGTGATCGACCGTAGCAAAAAAAAAAACACAAGTCTCTGCTCTGCATGCGTGTGCCTGTAGCAAAACTTGCTCTATGTAGCAAAATGGTGGCACATTGTTCAAGGTTTGTTGCTGGCCCTGTTCAGAACCTGTGTGGAGCGAGGAGGCCCGTTAGTGCTGCTGCGTGTTACCACTGGCCCTGTCTAGAGTCTGCGTGGACCATTACCATTGCTGGCTGTCCAGAAGAACTGGAGTCTGCGGAGCAAGGTTGCTGGTCGAGGAAGCCAGGTGGAGGCCCTATCCAGGTCGTGGAGCAAGTGTTGCTGCCTATTGCTGGCCAACTTCTGCGTGCTGCCAGAGCCGTCAAGGAGGTTGCTGCCATTGCTGGCCCTGTCCAGGACCCGTCGAGGAAGCTCCTGCCCCTGCATATGAAGGGACCTGCATGGAAGGTGGAAGCAGCGTAGCCTGCGTGTGAAGGAAGCCTTGCGTGGCTGCATGTGAAGGGAGGGACCTGCGTGTTAGCCAAGGAAGCCCTCTGGCTCGGTGTGTCGAGCAGAACCGCAGTGCTGCCCCTGCGCGTGAAGGGACTTGCGTGGAAGTCCTTTGGCCCGAGCTATTGTTGGCCATTTGCATACTAAAAACGAGTATTTTTTATTTTTATTTATTTATTTATTTTTTTTACAGTTGAAGGGTTTTTTTTATTTAATATAAAAAGGGGGCAATATATATATATTTTTGGAAGAGTTACACGAAAATTTGAATAGGGATTTGTTTTTAAACAAAAAAAAACTTAGAATTGTAGAAAAGAGTTCTTAGACTTCTGAAGAGGAAACCCTAAACCCTTCTTTTTCTAAAGAAACCTAGTTAAAAGAAGGATTTATAGGAAGAAAATGGCCAAGATGTTAAATGCAAAGTTTGAGGTGGAGAAATTCACTGGCAAGAGCAACTTTGCTCTATGGAAACTGAAAGTTAGGGATTTTCTAGTGCAACAAGGGTTGCACAAAGCATTAGACGGGGCAAATAAGAAACCTGCTAGCATGAAAGATTCGGACTGGGAGGACTTGGATGTCCGAGCTCTTAGTACCATCAGGTTATGCTTGGCGGATGAAGTTCTCTTCAACATTGTTGAAGAAAGTACAGCTTCAAGCTTATGGGAAAAACTAGAAAAACTATATATGACAAAGTCGTTAACCAATAGAATTTATTTGAAAAGACAATTGTACAGTCTTCGAATGAAGGAGGGTTCAAAAGTTGCAGAGCATTTAAATGTTTTTAATACACTTATATGCCAATTAGCAGATATGGAAGTTAAAATTCAGGAAGAAGACAAAGCTATAACCTTGTTGTGTTCTCTGCCCGAGTCATGGGACCACTTCGTAACTTCAATCAGTTTGAGCACCACTGATTCTTTGAAATTTGAATCAGTTGTGGGAGCTCTCTTGTCTGAAGAAGTACGAAGGAAATCCAGTATTGAAACAGCAACATCAGAAGCCATGATAGCTAGAGGACGGTCAAAGGAAAGAGGAGAAAAAACAAGGGGGTCTTCCAGATCTAAATCAAAGGGAAAGAAGTGTAAGGCAAAATGTTGGCACTGCAATAAAATTGGACACCTGAAGAAAGACTGTTGGAAACGAAAAGAGTCTGATAACCCGAAGAAGGAAGCAAATCAGGTTGATTCAAGTATGATAGACGAAGTTTTATCTGCTGAAGAATTATGTATGATAGATGAAACTTCACCTGTATGTAATGTCTCTCAGGGTTTTGAAAGCTGACTGTTAGAATCTGGTGCTTCTCATCACATGTGTCCACACAGAAATTGATTTACTTCATATGAAGATGTAAATGGTAGTTCTGTGTTTATGGGTAATAATGTATCATGTCAGACTGTTGGGATGGGAAATATCAGGATTAAAATGTATGATAACACAGTTAGAACATTAACTAGTGTTAGACATGTACCTGAATTGAAGAAAAATTTGATTTCTTTGGGAGTGTTGGATTCAGATGGTTATAAGTTTACAGGTCAGAATGGGGTGCTGAAAGTCTCTAAAGGCGCCCTAGTTGTTATGAAAGCAGAAAAGGTCGGAAATCTTTACAGACTCAAAGGAAGTACTTAGGTCAGTGAAGCAGCGATTGTGTCAGAAAAAGAAGAAGAAGGTACTCGCCTATGGCATCAACAATTGGGTCACATGACTGAGAGAGGTCTTCAGATATTGATGAAACGTAAATCTCTTCCCGATCTGAAATTTTTGAAGTTGGATTTCTGTAAACATTGCGTGTATGGAAAACAGTGTAAACAGAGATTTAAAACTGGAAATCATAATAGTAAAGATATTTTAGACTATATTCATTCTGAACTGTGGGGCCATCTCCTATTGTATCATATGGAGGTGCTCTATATTTTTTAACGTTTATTGATGATTTCTCCCGTAAAGTTTGGGTCTTTATGTTGAAAAAGAAAGTTGATGTATTCAATATCTTTAAACAATTTAAAGCAATGTAGAGAAAAGAATAGGCAAATCAATTAAATTTTTAAGAACTGACAATGGTGGTGAATTCACTTCAATAGAATTTGAACAATACTATAAGGATGAAAGAATTGTTAGACACAAAACTGCTGTTTATACTCCTCAGCAAAATGGTGTTGCTGAATGTATGAATCAGACTCTTATGGAAAGAGTCAAAAGCATGATCAACAATGCTAACTTGCAAAAGGAGTTGTGGGCAGAAGCAGTATCCACTGCTTGTTATTTAGTTAACAAATCACCTTCAGTAGCAATTAATTGTAAAATTCCTAAAGAAGTTTGGTTAGGTCAGTCTTGTGATTATTCACATTTAAGGATATTTGGTTGTGATGCTTATGCTCTTATTCCTAAAAATCAGTGTTCAAAATTAGATCCAAAATCGAAATGTTATGTCTTTGTTGGGTATGACTATGCGGTGAAAGGATACAGGTTGTGGGATCCTACATCGCGGAAGATAGTCATTAGTAGAGATGTAACATTTGATGAATCTTCTTTTTTAAAATCAAATGTTGAAAGAATTGAACAGGAACAGGTATCGCCAAATCAACAAATTCAGTTGGAGGCTAGATCTTTCGGTGACAGTCAAAAGGAAGAAGAGACTTCTGGAGAAAAAAGTGTTGAAGATACAAAGGAAACTGCTGAAGTTTCTGAACCAGTTCAGAGACTAGTCACTCTAAGAAGGTCTACAAGGGAAAGAAAAACTCCCAAAAGATATGAAGATTCTGCTTCATCTTTTGCTTTGATTACTGAAGATGGGGAACCTTCTTGTTATTAGGAAGCAGTAGATGATATGGATAGCGAAAAATGGAAAACGACTATGGAAGAAGAAATGGATTCCTTAGCCAAGAACAATACCTGGGATCTTGTAGAAATTCCTGAAGGGAGAAGTGTTGTTGGATGCAAATGGGTCTTCAAACAGAAATGGAAAGTTGATGGAAGTACCGAAAGGTATAAGGTGAAGGTCATGAAGATTTTTTCACCAGTTGTAGAACTTGTTTCTATTCATACTGTGTTGGCACTAATTGCATTACCTAACCTTGAGTTAGAACAGTTAGATGTTAAAACAACTTTTCTACATGGTGATTTGAATGAAGAGTTATATATGGAATAACCAGAAGGTTTTGTACAAGGTCACAACAGAAGATTAGTTTGCAAGCTCAGGAAATCATTGTATGGTCTGAGGCAGTCTCCCATACAATGGTACAAGAAGTTTGACTCCTTCATGGTGAGCCAGAACTTTATTAGAAGTGAGTATGATCATTGTGTATACTTCAAAAGTTTCAATGGCATATTCATTATCTTGGCTTTGTATGTTGACGATATGTTTATTGCAAGCAAAAGCATGGAAGAGATCAACAAGTTAAAGGCACAACTCTCTAGGACGTTTGATATGAAGAATCTTGGAGCAGCAAAACATATCTTGGGCATGGAGATACACAGAGACAGGAAAAATGGTAAGCTTTGGTTATCACAGCAGAAATATGTGGAGAAAGTACTTGAAAAGTTCTGTATGAACAATGTGAAACCTGTTAACGTTCCATTAGCTTCCCATTTTAATCTTTCTTCGGTTTTGAGTCCTAGAACTGATGAAGAAATGCAGTTTATGTCTCATGTACCATATGCAAATGCTGTAGGCAACTTAATGTATGCGATGATATCTACAAGACCTGACATTTCACATGCAGTTGGAGTTGTCAGCAGGGTCATGGCAAATCCAGGTGAAGAACATTGGTGAGCAGTGAAATGGGTGCTTCGATATCTAAGAGGCACAAGTGACCATTGCATCATCTTTAATGGTAGTGAAGGATCAGTCTGTGGATATGTAGATGCTGATTATGCAGGTGATTTGGACAAAAGAAGATCTACTACAGGTAATGTCTTTACTCTTGCAAGTGGAGCAGTTAGTTGGATGTCAAAGCTTTAAGAAACAGTTGCGTTGTCCACTATTGAAGCAGAATATATAGCTGCTTCAGATGCCAGTAAAGAAGCAATCTGGTTAAAGGGTCTACTTGATGAGATTGGAAGGACGCAGGAGAAAGTGAATGTACTTTGTGATAGTTAAAGTGTTATTCACTTGGCTACAAATCCTGCTTATCACAACAGAACCAAGCACATTGATGTAAGGTATCATTTTCTGAGACATGTGATCAATGGCGGAAAAGTAGCTCTTCAAAAGGTCCATACATGAGAGAATTGTGCAGACATATTCACAAATCCAGTTACAGTAGAGAAGCTGCGATGGTGTTTAGCTTCTCTTGGCTTGCAGAAAAGATGATGAATGGGCATGGGCAAGGGATTAGGAAAATTGTTGTCAAGGTGGAGTTTGTTGGTAATTGACAACAAATTAATGTAAATGTAAATTTGGGTAAATTGTATTAGTTATTGACAAGTCAGTTTCATACTGAATCAGCAATTATGTAACTGAGGAGGCTCATATAAAATTGATGAATGCCCGAACTATTGTAATGGAGAATCATTTCATTGATTGAATAGAAATTCCAATCCCTTGCCCCGTGGATGTTTCCTTGACACTCTGTCAGGGTTTTACCACGTAAATCTTGAGTTATTACTTGTATGGTTGTTGTCGGTTTCATTTCTTTCTTGTTTTGTAACCTCCATTAACTACAAAACATCCCCTTTAGCAACTAACCAAGATGCTCTCAACTTCCCATAACTTAGAAAAAACAAACTATATATATATATATATTATAAAAAAGAAAAATAGAAATATAATAGGCATTGTGTAAACATGTTATGTTTCAGAGATTTTGATGAATTTGGTGATTTTTTTGGCAAAATTTTAAATTGTGTTGTTTAAAATGGGTTTTTGACTGTATATATAGATTTAGCACTCTGAAAATTCTCTAGAGCACTCAAATTATAGAGAGTTTACAACTCAAACTTGTAATCCAAGAAATCTCTGCCAGATTCTAAGCAAATTAAACCAATAAATATATCAAAAACCCTTCAAAACATAAACAGATAAACTAAAACAAAAACAAAAACACTTAAACTCATGTTTAATAAACTAACTCTCATGGTCCTAAATCAAAGGAAATACGTTTCTAAAAACATTGTCTTTTATGTTTCATCAGCTCAATGTTTGATAAATGGCTGACATTTCAACTTTACAATGAGACATCCAAATTTCGTTCCCTAACATGACTGTTCAAGGATATCTACTCAAAGTTCAATAAGATAAGTTCCAAATATTGTCTAACGTGACCTTGGGTGAACATGGTTTTCAATGTTGTTAAATCATCCTCTTGAAAATTGAAACCTGTGCTTCAAATGCCTCCGAAATTAGCAGCTTAAACTACAAAGCTGAGATACCCATGTTACACATAAAAGTGTAACATTTATGTGAGTGCCAAAATTTGGCCTTGCTTTTATATCAAGTGTGATTATCAGTAAAATTACTACGAGTCAAATGCCTTTCCGACGACTGTTGTCGTCAAATCTCATATTTTCATAGTGTATCTTCTCAGTTCAACAGTCAAACTTGTGATCTTTGAGTGTTAGTTGACTATATCCAATCACTAACCTTTAAGCCAGAGACGTCCCTTATGTACCATCCCCTTATGTCAAGACCTACACGTCCCCTGTGAACTACGTCAAGGTCCGCTATTACACTTGCTGTCCACATAATGGACACAGCAAAGCAGCAAGGCTAAGGTGTCAGGAATCAGTTCTCAGAATTTAGTTCACCTAGTTCAGTGTTCACACTTCAGATTCCTGTGCAATTACAATGAAATGTAAATGAAAAGTGAATGTGGGTTGTTTATGTGTTTTTATAAGTTGAAAAAGGGTTTAGGAGATGGAAATATTAGGGTTACTTTTTCATTGATATTTTGCCTTTTACATGATATGACGAGAAATTTTCAAGGGCAGTGTCCAGTAGTGCCGAGCTTCCTGGACTACGCATTTAAGAGGGAAGACCCCTGTTCTCTCCCTCTCCATTTCCTGGTGTCTCTCCCACAAGGGTGTGCGGGGAAACATCCCCAGTGGAGTATCCATCCCAAGAGCACAGGAGAAATATGTAGTGCAGAAGCATGGCTATGCAAGAGTTTAAACTTTATATCATCCATTTAACCATGCACGAGTCTATGGCTTTGTTGTTTTGATTTTTGTGGTTCTTTGCATTCGATGTGGAGTTTCTGCACTGGTTTCATGCAGATGTATGATCTTGAAGTGAAGTCTCCAAATTGAGTTTTTTTTTTTAATATGTATTTAAACTGACGAGTATGAGTCCACGGGTTTTAGATAGATGGCGATCATGTGCTTTTGTTAAGACATTTATTAATGTGAAGTTACCCGTTCAATTCCCTGTTCCGATTGGGGTGATATATTAAATATGATGAAGATGTAGTTCTTCTATACTTACAAAAAAAACTGACGAATATGAGAGGTGTGATATCAAGGTGTCTCCACTGGCTTTTGGCAGCTCATTTCCTTGTTAAAATTCTTTGAATTTTGCCCGTTCTTTGTTGTTCTGTGAGAATTCAGAGTTGGGATGCTTTGAAAACTTTCCTGCCCACACCTCCTCAAACTAGAGGTATGGAGTTTCATCAGTAGGAGCTATTATGGAACATTTCTTATGGTTCTTTTAGATGTTTGCTGATCACAGGTTTTTGGTATTTATGCAGAATTTATCGATATGCTTTCCAATGATGGTCAACAGGTAGACGCCCTTAGATACGCTAATACATTTGGCATGTTGGACAAAATAGATCCTGTGGATTTGTTGACATCATATTTGAGAGATGTGGAGAAGGCTGGAAAGGAAGTTGTGACGAATGCACAAGGCATGGCTGCTTCTCAGGTTGTTACTGATGTTTATATCCTTTTTCTAAGATCAAAAGCTATTTGATGTAAATACTGAATTGGAAATGTATATTTTGATTTGTGTTGTAGGCACCAGATTATATGGCAAGACTCCAGCGTGATGAAGATATTAAGTTGAGGGCTGCCGTGAGAGATGTTATTGAGCTTCTCAGAAAGTATGGTTTGGATAGTCACGTTTTCGAAGACAAACTAAGAAAATTGGAACAGGAGAATGACCCAGAAGAACAACCAGAACCCGGAACCAAGGGCAAAAACAATGAGAGCAAAACATCAAAGGTAACCGTTCTAAATCCCGGCGTTTCAAATTTGGAACAGGAGGAAAAAGACAGATTAAAAAACAGCAAGAATGCTGGAAGAAACAGAACGAAAGCTGCTAAGAAAAATGCAAAGCAGGAAGAAGATGGAAAGAAAGCTGCTGAGAAAAAGCTACAGGAGAAAGAAGAGAAAGAAGACGGAAATAAAGGTGCTAAGAAAAAGGCAGAGAATATAGAAGAGAAAGAAGATGGAAATAAAGGTGCTAAGAAAATGGCAGAGAATATAGAAGAGAAAGATGGAAAGAAAGCTTCTGAGAAAAAAGCACAGGAGATAGAAGAGAGAGAAGACGGAAAGAAAGCTGCTGAGAAAAAGGCACAGGAAACAGAAGAGAAAGAAGACGGAAAGAAAGCGGCGGAGAAGAGGGCACAGGAGAAAGAAAAGAAAGAAGGTGGAAAGAAAGATGCTGAGAAAAAGGCACAGGAGAAAGAAGACGGAAATAAAGTTGCTGGGAAAAAGGCGCAGGAGAAAGAAGATGGAAAGAAAGATGCTGGGAAGAAGGCACAAGAGAAAGCTGGAAAGAAAAATGTTGAGAAAAAGTCACAAGACAAAGAAGATGGAGAGAAAGCTGCTGAGAAAAAGGCACAAGAGAAAGAAGAGCAAGAAGACGGAAAGAAAGATGATGCTGAGAAAAAGGCACAGCATAAAAGACGTCAATCTTTTGAGACGGGCTATAAGCTTTCGGAGAATGAAAACTATGCTTCAAAGAGTGCTAAGCATGCTTCATCAAATGAGATAACCAGAGTGGTTAAGCAAAAGGCAGAGCAAGAAGAAGATGGAAAGAAAGCTTCTGAGAAAAAAGCACAGGAGGAAGAAGAGGAAGAAGACGGAAAGAATGCTGCTGAGAAAAAGGCACAGGTTAAAGAAGGGAAAGAAGATGGAAATAGAGCTGCTGAGAAAAAGGCACAGGTTAAAGAAGAGAGAGAAGTCGGAAGAAAAGCTGCTGAGAATAAGGCACAGCATAAAAGACGTCAATCTTTTCAGCCTGGCTATGGGCTTTCAGAGCGTGAAAACTATGCTTCAAAGAGGGCTAAGGAGACAACCAGAGTGGTTGGTGGCATGGATAACTCAAAACCTTCACCCTACAACATTGATGGGGTTCAATATAACTATGGGTTGATTGGTCATGATCACCATCCATCAGCTTCTAGTGCCGCTAACACTGGGCTTCCTGCTGGTGCCTTTGCATCAGCACCTTCCATTGGAGCTCAAATAAATAATGAGAGAAGACGTCATGAAGGGAATCTCTTAGTTTTTGGGACTAGTAATCTAGCACCTATAGGATCATCATTGTACAGAGCTAGTGTCCCTGCTGGTCCTTTTGCAGTCCCATTGTCCAATGTGGCTGCAGTTAGTTATGATGGAAGAGGTCAGCAAAGCTATGCGATGAATTTTGTTGAAGTTGATAAAAATCATTTTAGAACATCAGTATATGGGACTAGGGATTTGTCAAATTCACTTGCCATGCAAAATAATTATAATTTTGGGGGAAGAGGTAAGGAAATCTATGAGTTGAATTTTGGGGAAATTCATAACAATCCTGTTAGAGCATCATCATATGTGACAGGTGTTTCGACAAACTCATCTGCCACTCAATGTCATTATGAGAGAAGGGTCCCAGAACTGTATACATCAACTTTTGGCTGTGATAATACGGCTGGCATTGGGTCATCTATATATGAATCAAATCTCTGTACGATTCCCTCCGGTGTGAACCACGGTAGTCATGAAAGAAGCCTTGGACAGTCTTCAAGTTTTGCTGGTCGAAATGCGGTTCCTGTGGAGCCATCTGGATTTGGATCTGCTCTTCCCACGTTACCACCTTCCAGTGTGAGCCAAGGTCACTTTGAGAGGAGAGGATCTGTTATAAATAAGTATACGTTCAACAGTGGGTAAACTTCTGATGATGAAAACACAACAGGACAGAGATCTGTATTAAATATTGTCCTGCTTATTGTAACCGTATAAAATTCTTATTCCGGCTGAACAAGATTTTTCTTCTGGGTGATCCAAGCACTGAAATTTCATTTGCTTGTGTTGGAAGACAAATTCATTCAGTGGAGGTGTACTTGCATACGATAGTGCAATTTCCTTCTCTATTATGAAATGTTAAAATAATCTCTTATTGATGGTGTGGATTATTATGCTGTTTATAACAAGGGACAAACGTGTCATTGTGTCTCATTGTCTGCTGGTTTGATTGTTGGGTTTCCTTTGACTGTGTTGATTGTGTCAAAGTATTGTAAGTAGGCAGGAGATTAACCTTACATTTAAAAAATTGTTTGAAAAAAGTTTAAAATAGTAATAAAAATACAAGTGAGGGCATGTGCACATATATCAACCTGATTTGTTTGATATAGCATGTTCTTGCAGGGAAGATTTCTTCCTATTTGGCAATACTGAAGGCCCTCAGACAGAGCTTGGGGATAGCTGAAGTTAGCTCGTGAAATAGGAAGCTGATGAGTGCAGAGTAGTGAAATATGCTTATATATATATACACTTTTGAATACTCATGCACTTTTTTGAAAAATTATATAACTTTATACATACACACCTGTTTGAATATGTCACATACCACCGTGGCCTAATTTTACAGTTGCCTACGAGGCTCCCATTCCTCAATTTAACTTTGTTAAAACTGGCAACTAGGGCCAAACTCCATGTGGGTCAGCTTATTTATGGTAGCGGATATTTTTATCGGATCCCTCTCATCGAGAGGTGTAGGATTGATCTAAAGATCATCCGATTCCGATAAGTATTTATGGAAATATGAATTTATTTTGATTATGAAATTATTATCAAGCCGACCAGCAACTTGAGTAGGCTCAGAAGCCCAATAGTCATGCCTATTCCAAATCTGCGTTTTAGTATAAATTGGTAAAGGCTTGAAGTCATTTGCACAACTATTCTTGGTGTGATCTCCTCCTCTCCATGTCTTGGGTTTTTGGTGCAGGAGAGAGACATCAAGGGTTATACGCTGGCCTACAAGTGAAGCCCTAAATTACAGTCATGAGAGACATTAAGACACAGATGAAGGGAGAGGATTCCAGTCGCAGTTAAGGGAGATCTTACCTACCCTAAACGCAGTGATGAAGGCCTTATACGCAGCCCTAAACTACAACCACGAGAAGCCCTAAACGCTGTAAGGTAAAGACTAATTAATGGCCTGAACCTGCTGTCTATTCTGCAGTCACAAAGAGGCATAGCCGCAGTAGGAAGGAGCCCTACCACAGGTTCTACTATGCAGCTATAGAAGATCTTCATACAGCCCTATATCCGCAGTTGAATACGTTGTACAGAGGAGGGCTAAACGCAGTCACAAGAGACCTCATCTATCCGCTGTTGAGGAGCCCTAATCCGCCACACTCAAGAAGATTTATACGCAAACCTATATGCTGCTTGAAGAAGCTTCAAACGCTGTCATGAAAAGGTATTAGAGCTACTTTGCTGTAGGTGACAACGTAGCCTATTCAAGGATTGTTTGGGCATGTTAGGACTGTGTGCAAGGAAGCTGATGACAACATGTTTGTGTAGAGGATACTGGAACTATAGCCTAGCTGCTTTGCTAGGCTGCAAGCCATGGCAAGCAGCTAAGGCTGATATGTATATGAACTAAATAATGAAGCAACAGAAGGATAGCAAGGGCAGCATGATGTATGAGATCATGGCCAACATGATGTATGAGATCATGAGCAGCATGATGTATGAGATTATGGGCAACGTGATGTATGAGATCATGAGCAGCATGATGTATGGGCAGCGTGATGATATGAGCATGGGCAACATAATGATGCATGATGATATGAGCATGGGTAGCATGATGATGAATGAGATCATGAGCATGGACAACTTGATGATGAATAAGACCATGGAAGATGCAGCATGATGAGCAACATGAAGATGAGAGCAACTCAGTCATCAAGGTTCAACACGTGATAGTACAACATGGTGTCACACAGTTATGTGCAACAAATGGACGAAAGGCAGCACTGTGATAGGTGGAGTGACCTTAGAGAGTTAGTGGAAACAATATGTCTTCAATTGATCTCATGCAGATATCAAAAGTCAAAGTGTTGACTTCTATTATAAATGTACTATCTCTCTCTCTCTTTCTTGCTGAACTTTGAAGAACATAAAAGAAGAATTGATCAAGGGTTTCCCCACATTGTGGGGTTTGTCCCTGGCTGGCGCTACATCTTGTGTCCTCTTGTCTTGGCTTGTATTCTGCAATTTATATTTATGTTCTATTTGCAGTTTACTTTAATGCTGATGTGATTGCTAACTGTGAAAATTTAAATAAATTGCTCTCGCATAGAACATACCTAAAATTAACATGGTATCAGAGCTGAGGTGAAGACAATGCCCAAGCAAGAGTGAAAGAGCAATCACCAAAGACAATTGGGACAAGACAAAAGGATCAATGGGTTCCTCATAATTCACCCAGGGTGAAGTCGAAGCAGAGAATATTATCAGAATGGCGCAGCGGAAGGTTCTAATGGCTTACCTAAAGATCACTTCATTGGAAAGTTCGGATCTAAGGGTGGAAGGAAAGACGGATGCCTTGGTTGCAATAAGTTCGGCCACTATGCGAAGGAGTGTTTGAATGGAAAAGGCATTTCTCTTGATAACCATAAACAAATCATTCCAGGGTCAAGGGAATGACAGGTAATATAGTTCATTAAGGAGAAATGGTTGACTCTTCAAAGAAAGCAAGGAACCCTAGTCACTTCATCGGATAAATAATCGTGGGATTATACTTGGAGCTGATACCACCTATCCCGGAAAGGGTGTAGGAAATGTCACCCCTCAATTGAATGAGGGTAACTCGATTCAATTACAGAATCTCTTTTATGTACCTGATTGTAAGAAGAACTTGGTGCCCATTTTAGCAATGGAAGTCAAAGGTTACAGGGTGGCACTCATTGATGGAAAGGTACGTGTTTGAAAATAGATTTTTCAAAGATGTTTTTGAGTTCAGGGCTATATCAAGTTGCAGGAAGTCCACTGGGGACCATGCCCTTTGACACAACACCAGAGGTCAGTAAGTCAGATGGTGATAGGGATACTTGAATTCAAAGAGAGCGTGAAGGTACATGTCTGAAATGTATCGAAGGAAAATCTTATGAGGGGGACCATTCCCCTCATGCAGCAGGTCCACAGGTTTGGAACACCCTGAGGAGTTTGAGATTCATGATCGGGAATCTCATGTATACAGGTGGAAGAAAGCCCTCTATGGCCTGAAGCAAAACACCTTGGGCGTAGTATGAGAGGATTGATAGTTGTCTAATGACGCTGAGATTCACTTGGAGTGAAATCGATCCAAACCATTACTCCAAACCGACACCTATGTTTGACAGGTGCAAACCCTCTCATTTGTAGGAGACAAAGGGAGTTGGATTCCGAATGTGGAAAGATAAACTGCAAGCCTGTGATTACCTCGAGGATCTTAACTTTCAGAAGTTACATGGTAGTGATGTCGGGCCAGATTTGGGAAATGCCTCTGAGTTTCATAAACTCATTTGCGTTGATGTTCTTGGTGAACCTCTGTCCGGACATATGTTTTGTAGTTAGTATGTTGAGTTCATATTTGGTTGAGATTCACTGGATTGGTGCCTAGAATCTTCTGAGATATCTTCAGGGCACAATCTCTCATGGATTGAGATACACTGCCGAAATATTTCAAATGCTGAGTGGGCAGGCAATGTGGAGGATCATTAGAGCACTTCTCAGTGCTGGTTCTCCTTGGGATCTGCTTCGACATCCTAGTTGAGCAGGAAGCAGAAGTCGGTGGCTTTGAGCACCGCCGAGGCAAGGTATATTGCTGCTAGCATAGCTACTTGAGAGGCAATTTGGTTACGAAAGCTCTTCAGTGAGCTGTTTGGATACCACTATGTAGCAGGATGATTAGTTCTCCTATGAGGTCTGGATGATGTGTTCTCCATGACGATTATGTAGCAGGATAATTAGTTCTCCTGCGAGGTCTGGATGATGTGTTCTCCATGACGATTATGTAGCAGGTTGATTAGCTCTCCTGTGAGGCCTGGATGATGTGTTCTCCATGGCTATTGTGTAGCAAGATGATTAGTTCTCCTGTGAGGACAAGATTGATTAAGTTCTCTTGTCGAGGGATCCTACCCATGCAATCTGGGAGTCATGGGAAGTACCTCTCATCTGATCAATGAGCAGGAAAATGAGGATAGGGACCATAGTAGTACCGATGTACGTATCGCTGTATCTACTGTACTCCCTATGCTAGGATGACCTTCATTGATCTGGGATCAATGATATTGGTTTGGGACCAGTTGTAGGAGTTGTACCTACTATGACACTGACTTCGGGTGGATTGAGACTGGTCTGGGACCAATGGTACATACTCTAAGACTAACTTCGGGTTAGTGGAGGACTAGTTTGGGACTAGTGAGAGTGGTATATACTATGACGCTGACTTCGGGTTGGTTGAGACTGGTCTGGGACCAGTGGTACACACTTTGAGACTGATGATACTGGTCTCGGACCAGTGGTAGGAGTGGTACCCACTATGACGCTGACTTTGGGTCGATTGAGACTAGTCTGGGACCAGTTGTACGCACTTTGAGACTGACTTCGAGTCAGTGGAGAATGGTGTGAGACATTCTCGATCAATTCTTCTTCTTCATGGTTCAACAGAGCTAAGCAGAGCAGAGCAGAGCCAGCAGAGTTGAGCCAGTAGAGCAGAACAAAGCCAACATAGCTAAGTTGAGCAAGCAGAGCTGAGCAGAGCTTAGTAGCGCTGGCAGAGACAGTATAGTCGAACATATGGATCAGCGGATGGAGTTCTCCCTAGTTGAGAGGGAGTGTTAAAATTGGCAACTAGGGCCAAACTCCATGTGGGTCAGCTTATTCATGGCAGCTGATATTTTTATTGGATCCCTCTCATCGAGAGGTGTAGGATTGATCTAAATATCATCCGATTCCGATAAGTATTTATGGAGATATGAATTTATTTTAATTATGAAATTATTATCAAGCCGATCAACAACTTGAGTAGGCTCAGAATCCCAATAGTCATGCGTATTCATCATCTACGTTTTAGTATAAATTGGTAAGGAATTGAAGTCATTTGCACAACTATTCTTGGTGTGATCTCCTCCTCTCCACGTCTTGGGTTTTTGGTGCAGGAGAGAGACATTAAGGGTTATATGTTGGCCTATAATTAAAGCCCTAAATTACAGTTATGAGAAACAGTAAGACGTAGATGAAGGGAGAGGATTCCAGCCGCAGTTAAGGGAGATCTTACCTACCCCAAACACAGTGATGAAGGCCTTATACGCAGCCCTAAACTACAACCACGAGAAGCCCTAAACGCTGTAAGGTAAAGACTAATTAATGGCCTAAACCCACTGCCTATTCCGTAGTCACAAAGAGGCATAGCCGCAGTAGGAAGGAGCCCTATCACAGGGTCTACTACACAGCTATAGATTATCTTCATACAACCCTATATCCGTAGTTGAATACACTGTACAGAGGAGGGCTAAACACAGTCACAAGAGACCTCATCTATCCATTGTTGAGGAGCCCTAATCCGCCACACTCAAGAAGATTTATACGTAGACCTATATGTCGCCTGAAGAAGCTTCAAACACTATCATGAAAAGGTATTAGAGCTACTTTGCTGTAGGTGACAACGTAGCCTATTCAAGGACTGTTTGGGCATGTTAGGACTATGTGCAAGGACGCTGATGGCAACATGTTTGTGTAGAAGACACTGGAACTATAGCCTAGTTGCTTTGCTAGGCTGCAAGCCATAACAAACAACTGAGGCTGATATGTATATGAACTAAATAATGAAGCAACAGAAGGATAGCAAGGGCAGCATGATGTATGAGATCATGGGCAGCGTGATGTATGAGATCATGAGCAGCATAATGAGATCATGAGCAACATGATGTATGAGATTATGGGCAGCATGATGTATGAGATCATGAGCAGCATGATGTATGGGCAACATTATGAGCAACATGATGATATGAGCATGGGCAACATAATGATGCATGATGATATGAGCATGGGCAACATGATGATGAATGAGATCATGAGCATGGGCAACTTGATGATGAATAAAACCATGGAAGATGCAGCATGATGAACAACATGAAAATGAGAGCAGCTCACTTATCAAGGTTCAACACATGTGACAATACAACATGGTGTCACACGGTTATGTGCAGCAAATGGATGAAAGGCAACACTCTAATAGGTGAAGGAGTCACCTTAGAGAATCAGTTGAAGCAATATGTCTTCAATTGATCTCATGCAAATATCAAAAGTCAAAGTGTTGACTTCTGTTGTAAATGTACTATCTCTCTCTCTCTCTTTTTCTCTGCTGAACTTTGAAGAACATAAAAGAAGAATTGATCAAGGGTTTGCCCACATTGTGGGGTTTGTCCCTCACTGGCGCCACATTTTGTGTCCTCTTGTCTTGACTTGTCTTTGCGATTTATATTTATGTTCTATCTACAATTTACTTTAACGCTGATGTGATTGCTAACTATGAAAATTTAAATAAATTGCTCTCGCATAGAACATACCTAAAATTAACAAACTTCGATTAAAGTTAGATTCAATAGTCATCACAAGTATAATTATTCCATCATTACATGAACAAATATTATTCATGCAGTGCTACTCTTAAACATTCAACAAAATCAAAAGTAATGAACCATAAGATAACACAATGCAATGATACTCCTAAGTTTAAAGATGTGACACATAAAGAGTAATGAGCCACATATAGAACATCCCAAGCAATTGAATCCAACTAGATTAGCTGAAGAAAGTCACGTGGAGAAACCAGCACCGCCACCCAACCTAGAACCGTCTTTTACCAGTGCACCCCTGAGCCGAGAGTTCTTGCCACGGATCAATTGCCTCTTGTTGATCTCTTCAATGGGTATTTAATACTTTTTTTCATGATATGGTTTCCATTAGCCGTGTCCTGCTTTTATGGATCTTTTTATCCATTTGCCTAGGGTTTTTAAAAAAAAGCTCACATTTTTCTCCTGCGAGGCTTTTCCTCATAAAATTTTGTCTTTCTCTCACAAGGGTTTTATGTTTTTCTTAAACTTAGCATCTTTCTCTAGCTAATTAACTTAATGGATATTTATTTCCAAATCCATTAAGCTTATCTAGATTTGGATCTAGATGTCTTATCATGAAAAAATGATCCATTCTCATTCACCAGTGGGAATTGACAAGAATCTCATGGTGTCTCTCTTTTCCAAGTGATTAGTTTATTTAATAATAAAATATTTACTTTCATTGTTACATATCAAACCTAGCTTTTCTTAGCTTAGGTCAACAGAGTGTTACATACAACAGAGGGGTGTTACATACTACCCCCCAAATTTACACCGTCCTCGGTGTATTACTGCATCTTACAATTTATTTCTTCATTCACCGGTGACTGTTTCTGAATTTCCAGGTTCCCATGGCTTTGCCCCTTGAACCAGATCTTCCAATACATTGGTTACAAGGGAGTTCTACTAACAATCTCCTTCCATTGCTACCTTTGCATTTGTTTCAATCAATTTTGTGAGAGATTGTCAGATGCAGAATTTTGATTTTTGTTTGTTACATGAGTAACCATGGATTAATGTTGCCCGCCCTCTAGTTGTGATTTCTCAATTTCAGTTTATTTAAATAATAGGAAGGAATGCATGTTTCTCCAATGTATTTGTGTTCTTGTCGAACACTCGCTTCCTGCGGTTTCCTTGCATTAGTCACAACAAGTCATACTAGCATATTTGATCAATCCACAGATATAAAATATCATATCAGGTTAGCTCACACATAATCATCAAAATCATAACTCATATGTAACCATCATAAATCAGGATCATATGTCATATGTATGCTAATACTGGGAAAAAAATTATGGATACTTATCCTTAGTTTCCAATACCAATTCTTAAGTTCCACCTTTGTCTTGCTTTTGCACTCTGGATTGGTTGCCACACCTAACAATCTCCTACTGCTTGTTTTTCAACCATGTGCACCTACATAGTGTGTGTAGTGCACACATAAAACTATATATGTCATATATCATCATCCATATCGGTACCATATGTACCATTTGTACACAACACTCCCTGTACAAATTGTACACCACACCAATGTTAATAGCATCACCTGCACGACATATACTTCATCCACATGTTTTCAACCATGTTAGTATTATTATAAAAATTCATTTATTTTTTCATACTACCTTTAGTCAAATTTAATCAAACAATGCTTGGTTTGTTGATTGGAGAATTAAGGAATCCATGGATCTGTTCATTTATGCAACCAGAGCATAATTGAATAATTTTATGTCAAAGTATTCAAGTGCTTTTATTTAGCTAGTTTTTTTCATGTATCTTGTGGTCGCAGGAAATTTTCAGCAAAATAGTAACATAGAGTTAAACATGTAGAACACAACTTTATCACACCAATAACCTTGAGTTTTTGGGATTTAATCTGTTACTTATACAAGGTCTTAATAAAAACGAAATATGACCTCCGCCCAATCATAAAGCAGACTATTGACTATGATAATTAGTCTAGCCTAGACTTTAATGTTATATTTGAAGTTTAATAACAATCTTAACCTTGTCTTTAGCCAATAAAAGTACTCCACACATAATCTAGTTATGCCATTCGATTTTTGGTTTGCCTTTTTTACTACTACTCCCAACACTTTGTTGGCCATTATTAATTTAGTATATATGAAAATCTAATCAGTATGCATGTACCTACATCTATACATAAATCATAAGTGAAGGTTACAATGTTTTAAATTCCACATCAAGTTTTTAGGCACACTGTGTATTAGGGTGTGATCTTAGGGCATTTACATGTTAACACCACATTTTAACATTAAATCACCCCTGGAAAACAAGAGAATATAACTCATTTATCAATTATCAGATTCGTTAAAATGAATTCCCGCGTCATTTATGCAACAATTGTTATGTTGCCCTATTCAGAACCAGACATCACTATCAATGCAATCTGACAGGGAAACCTCCCAATATTGCTTGGTAGGAAATAGTGGTACAAAATATACATCTCAGATTGTACAATTGTCAAATGATTTGAATAGATTGCTAGATATCATTTTATCGATCCCAATCACAATCTCAATTACCGGTACCATTTTTCCATCAATATGGTTGAAGCATCCTATTGATTTAACAATAAGTTGTTGCATGATTTGTTATCCTCTCTTTTCATCACCTAGATCTTTTTATATGTCACCTTACTTGGTGCATGTATTATTTTACTACTAGCATAAGATCCTTAGATCATCATACCAAAAATTTGTTTATTAGTTTGGACAAGTCATGTTCTGAATCTAGTGTGCAATTCCTACTAGTCATTAGGTTGCTCTGAATTGCTCTAATGCATCAAGAACCACCATATCTAGTCTGCAAGTATACTTTGTTTAAATAAAATAGAAGCACACAAATCATTTTAATCTTATTACTTCCCACAAGAAGTACATTTGTAAGATCTTCAATCATTCTGCGGATTGAAAAGGTTCATATTTTGTTAGATTTAAGACTTTTGTGATCCATAATTTAGAGAGCAATTTTCTGGATTAATCACATTGAAAGGATTGGGTCGATGTTTCGAACCAACTGATGTGGTTTATCCTCAGGACAAGGTGAGAAATCAATCGATCTAAGAGAATAAATAGCATGGATGCATCGTGGTTCAGGGTTCCCGCTTAGAATTAGCCGTTGGTGAAATAAAATTATTTAGTTAGAAACTAGCTGTTATGTAATAAATAATTATTTATTATTGAAAAGTTGTAATTTATTAATTAAATAATAATATAATTTAATAAAATAATATTAAAAGCAAGGGTTGACTTAGGAGGAAAACTAGTGGTTATATTAAAATAGTAATATTATGTAGAAAACTAGTCGTTATAATAAATAATTAATTTATATATTAATAATATTAGGTAAAAACTAGTTGTTATGTAATGAATTAGTTGTTATGAAATAAATTAGTTGTAGATAATAAAAATTAATATATCAATTCAATTAATAATATTCAAGAATAATCTATAATTTTATTAGTTAGAGATTGATGGTTATGATATAAAATAGGTTCTTAATATTAATGATTTATATAATAATATTAGGTTGATGATCAATATTTAAATTCATATGACCCAAGCTAATTATTTAAAATATTTATTTTAAGAATATTTGGTTAAAACTAGCCGTTATAATAAACAATTAATTTATATATTAATAATATTAGGTAAAAACTAGTTGTTATGAAATAAATTAGTTGTAGATGGTAAAAATTAATATATCAATTCAATTAATAATATTAAGAATAATCTATAATTTTATTAGTTAGAGATTGATGGTTATGATATAAAATAGGTTCCTAATATTAATGATTTATATAATAATATTAGGTTAATAATCAATATTTAAACTCTTATGACCTAAGCTAATTATTTAAAATATTTCATTTAAGAATATTTGATTAAAACCTATATTTGAATTAGGTATATTCTAAACCACAAAATTAAGAACTAAAATTTATCAAAAATCTAATAGGGATTATACGCTAGAGGAAAGCTCATCTCATTGAAAGGAGGAAAGCAAAGAAAGGAGGAGAACAAAAACATTTTTAAGGAATAAAACACCAAAAGCCAAGTAATGAAAGGGGGAGGAGACGACGGAAGAGTCAAGAGGCGAGAGTTGGGATCTAGCTTTTACTTAATTTCCAGCGGTCATTCCTATTAAGGTTTTTGGCATGCCTCTCAATCTCAATCGCTTCCTATGGTGGAAATGACCAATTTTAGCAATGACCTTATATTCTTCAATGCATACATGGTGCTTTGATTTTTTAGCATGTTCCGCAAGGGCTGATGTGCGGGAACGATTATGTCTGATGTCAGCTACATGCTCATTGATCCTCTGCTTAATGGATCTTCCAGTTTCTCCAATGTAGGGGATACAACAGGAACAAGGAATAAGGTAGACCACTTTTGAGTCCTTTGGGCTAATAGGGTCCTTAACCGACCTAAGATAATTTTTAATGGTATGGAGAGGTTTGAAGGAAGAAGAGACATTAGTCTTCTTAAGAATATGGGCAATCCTATCGGTGGTTCCTTGGATATACAGGAGATGAACCTTAGAGATAGGATCAGAAAGGGCGGGTTTAACCCTTGGTTCTTTGCTAGCTTTGCGAAAGGCCTTAAGGCTAAAGGATCTGCTATACCCATTATTTTCAAAAACCTCAAGAAGATGAGATTTCTCTTGATCAAGGTGGTCATCATAGGAGATTCTTAGAGCATGGGTGGTGAGAGCGCTGAGAACTCCGAATTTATGAGCAATGAAATGATGAGAATAGGCATGGAGGTTCATATTTGCAAGATATTACCAACAGAACCCCATTTATATCTGGATGGATATGTACATTAAGGTACACCTTAAGTTGCAAATTTTCACACATTAGAATTTGAGTGAATTGTTGGGAATGTGCTCTTAAGCTTAATATTGTCTTTCTGCTATTAACCAAGAAGCACCAGGAGTTTCTTTTACACTCCCATTATGTATTTACACTAGATGTACTTTTGGTGTTAGTCTCATTAACTTTATTAGGGTCATAATTTATTAATGTATGATGTCTTCTCCAACATGCATACAATGAGTTGTATTGCATTTGTGCATTTTATTCTCAAATCTGACCCTAGTTTCATCTAGAATAGAATATAACTTGTGCCTTTTTAGTTACAATTATTTTGAAATTGCTTTACTCAAAAGAAACTTGTAGGTTCCAAATTATGCATGTTTAATTAAATAATGAATAATAACCTTGTAAGACTTAGTTCCATTCAATAGTGTATATTTGAAGCATTTTCCCAATAAGGTGAATTAACAGCTCAACCAATGGCAAAACCACATTCCAAAATGGATTGCATCACTACATGTAGAAGCACTAATCAACACAACCACGATTCCACATTAAATCGAAAGAAAATTTTAAGTAATAAAAATATGTAGTCGCATACCACATATAGAGACTTGTCTTTTATGAGATTAACGATATTTCATGAAACTTCATGAATAAATACCATTTAACAAGACCTTCAAAACTGTTCTAGGATGGAAACCAATTAAAGAACCATCAATTTCTTGCTAATAATGATAGAATGTCATGAGCTTTCTTCCAGTGATTTATATAGATTCCCTCTATATATTTTATTTTTGACTTTTCCTCATGATTTATGGGAAAAGTCTTGTTTCTTTCCTTCATCTCTCATCCTTTCTTAAAATCTCTAAGAGTATAAACTTTATTCCATTGAGTTATGTACTGGACTGGGCTATCTTTACCGACATTAGTTTGTATTTTATTAAGCTATGTCCTTGCATATCAATCATACAAGTCATAATTTGATTTTAATATGAGTAAAATAATATGATGACCATATCACTAAAATTAATCAAAATATTAATCCAATAACCATACTTTAAAATCACTTATTCACAAACATTATTTACTCATAACTATATATCAATCATTTTTCCTAAAGCTATTTATACACTTTACTCTTCTTATGTCGAGGCATTTAGTATTTGAGCCTTCTCTTTCCTCAATTTTAATGATACATATTCTTTTTACAAATGTACTACATGTTATCTAATTGAATATCTCATCAACACTGTGGGTATAACATCCCCCTTTTGATGCAATAACTTTACAGAATTGTTTATTCCTCCCGCTCTACTGTGAACTTTTAATACTATGTAAATATCTTAACCCGACTTTAAATCATAGTATAGAGTAGTTGGCCCTAACTACTTAAGTTTTGGGAGACTTCCACACATATAATGAAATAAAATTTCAATCTACACATCTTTCCTAACATTCAACAATTAGGCACAATAAAAAGGGTAACCTAATTATAGTTGGCCATTTCTACATTTGTACATTTGTAAGATCTTCAATCATTCTGCAGATTGGAAAGGTTCATATTTTGTTAGATTTAAGACTTTTGTGTTCCATAATTTAGAGAGCAATTTTCTAGATTAATCACATTGAAAGGATTGGGTCGACGTTTCGAACCAACTGATGTGGTTCATCCTCAGGACAAGGTGAGAAATCAATCGAGCTAAGAGAATAAATAGCATGGATGCATCGTTGTTTAGGGTTCGCCGCTCAGAATTAGCCGTTGGTGAAATAAAATTATTTAGTTAGGAATTAGTTGTTATGTAATAAATAATTATTTATTATTGAAAAGTTGTAATTTATTAATTAAATAATAATATAATTTAATAAAATAATATTAAAAGCAAAGGTTGACTTAGGAGGAAAACTAGTCGTTATATTAAAATAGTAATATTATGTAGAAAACTAGTCGTTATAATAAATAATTAATTTATATATTAATAATATTAGATAAAAACTAGTTGCTATGTAATGAATTAGTTGTTATGAAATAAATTAGGTGTAGATAATAAAAATTAATATATCAATTCAATTAATAATATTCAAGAATAATCTATAATTTTATTAGTTAGAGATTGATGGTTATGATATAAAATAGGTTCTTAATATTAATGATTTATATAATAATATTAGGTTGATGATCAATATTTAAATTCATATGACCCAAGCTAATTATTTAAAATATTTCTCTTAAGAATATTTGGTTAAAACTAGCCGTTATAACAAACAATTAATTTATATATTAATAATATTAGGTTAAAACTAGCTGTTATAAAATAAATTAGTTGTAGATGATAAAAATTAATATATCAATTCAATTAATAATATTAAGAATAATCTATAATTTAATTAGTTAGATATTGATGGTTATGATATAAAACAGGTTCCTAATAGTAATGATTTATATAATAATATTAGGTTAATAATCAATATTTAAACTCTTATGACCTAAGCGAATTATTTAAAATATTTCATTTAAGAATATTTGATTAAAACCTATATTTGAATTAGGTATATTCTAAACCATGAAATTAAGAACTAAAATTTATCAAAAATCTAATAGGGATTATATGCTAGAGGAAAGCTCATCTCATTGAAAGGAGGAAAGCAAAGAAAGGAGGAGAACAAAAACATTTTTAAGGAAGAAAACACCAAAAGCCAAGTAACGAAAGGGGGAGGAAACGACAGAAGAGTCAAGAGGCGAGAGTTGGGATCTAGCTTTTACTTAATTTCCAGCTGTCATTCCTATTAAAGTTTTTGGCATGCCTCTCAATCTCAATCGCTTCCTATGGTGGAAATGACCAATCTTAGCAATGACCTTATATTCTTCAATGCATGCATGGAGCTTTGATTTTTTAGCATGTTCCGCAAGGGCTGATGTGCGGGAACGATTATGTCTGATGTCAGCTGCATGCTCATTGATCCTTTGCTTAATGGATCTTCCAGTTTCTCCAATGTAGGGGATACCACAGGAGCAAGGAATAAGGTAGACCACTTTTGAGTCCTTTGGGCTAATAGGGTCCTTAACCGACCTAAGATAATTTTTAATGGTATGGAGAGGTTTGAAGGAAGAAGAGACATTAGTCTTCTTATGAATATGGGCAATCCTATCGGTGGTTCCTTGGATATACAAGAGATGAACCTTAGAGATAGGATCAGAAAGGGTGGGTTTAACCCTTGGTTCTTTGCTAGCTTTGCAAAAGGCCTTAAGGCTAAAGGATCTGCTATGTCCATTATTTTCAAAAACTTCAAGAAGATGAGATTTCTCTTGATCAAGGTGGTCATCATCAGAGATTCTTAGAGCACGGGTGGCGAGAGTGCTGAGAACCCCGAATTTATGAGCAGTGAAATGATGAGAATAGGCATGGAGGTTCATATTTGCAAGATATTACCAACAGAACCCCATTTATATCTGGATGGATATGTACATTAAGGTACACCTTAAGTTGCAAATTTTCACACATTAGAATTTGAGTGAATTGTTGGGAATGTGCTCTTAAGCTTAATATTGTCTTTCTGCTATTAACCAAGAAGCACCAAGAGTTTCTTTTACACTCCCATTATGTATTTACACTAGATGTACTTTTGGTGTTAGTCTCATTAACCTTATTAGGGTCATAATTTATTAATGTATGATGTCTTCTCCAACATGCATACAATGAGTTGTATTGCATTTGTGCATTTTCTTCTCAAATCTGACCCTAGTTTCATCTAGAATAGAATATAACTTGTGCCTTTTTAGTTACAATTATTTTGAGATTGCTTTACTCAAAAGAAACGTGTAGGTTCCAAATTATGCATGTTTAATTAAATAATGAATAATAACCTTGTAAGACTTAGTTCCATTCAATAGTGTATATTTGAAGCATTTTCCCAATAAGGTGAATTAACAGCTCAACCAATGGCAAAACCACATTCCAAAATGGATTGCATCACTACATGTAGAAGCACTAATCAACACAACCACGATTCCACATTAAATCGAAAGACAATTTTAAGTAATAAAAATATGTAGTCACAAACCACATATAGAGACTTGTCTTTTATGAGATTAACGATATTTCATGAAACTTCATGAATAAATACCATTTAACAAGACCTTCAAAACTGTTCTAGGATGGAAACCAATTAAAGAACCATCAATTTCTTGCTAATGATGATAGAATGTCATGAGCTTTCTTCCGGTGATTTATATAGATTCCATCTATATATTTTATTTTTGACTTTTCCTCATGATTTATGGGAAAAGTCTTGTTTCTTTCCTTCATCTCTCATCCTTTCTTAAAATCTCTAAGAGTATAAACTTTATTCCATTGAGTTATGTATTGGACTGGGCTATCTTTACCGACATTAGTTTGTATTTTATTAAGCTATGTCCTTGCATAGCAATCATATAACTCATAATTTGATTTTAATATGAGTAAAATAATATGATGACCATATCACTAAAATTAATCAAAATATTAATCCAATAACCATACTTTAAAATCACTTATTCACAAACATTATTTACTCATAACTATATATCAATCATTTTTCCTAAAGCTATTTATACACTTTACTCTTCTTATGTCGAGGCATTTAGTATTTGAGCCTTCTCTTTCCTCAATTTTAATGATACATATTCTTTTTACAAATGTACTACATGTTATCTAATTGAATATCTCATCAACACTGTGGGTATAACATCCCCCTTTTGATGCAATAACTTTACAGAATTGTTTATTCCTCCCGCTCTACTGTGAACATTTAATACTATGTAAATATCTTAACCCGACTTTAAATCATAGTATAGAGTAGTTGGCCCTAACTACGTAAGTTTTGGGAGACTTCCACACATATAATGAAATAAAATTTCAATCTACACATCTTTCCTAACATTCAACAATTAGGCACAATAAAAAGGGTAACCTAATTATAGTTGGCCATTTCTACTTATTGTAATAATCAACATGTTCTCTGTTGTCATTTCTTTACATTACTCTTTATTCTACCACAACAATTCAAAGTTTTATGTTATCATATTGTAGAATTATTTGTTCCAAAATAGCCTTTTAGGATATCTCCTCCCCATAATGCTACTATAGCTATCTTGAGAATTTCCGTATAAGTGCAAGGATTAAATCCAACTTTGTTTATTCCTCAAGCTTGATTATAAATATCTAGATCTTAAATCAATTTTTAATTCATGTTAATTTGTGAAAATTTTGATTCATCCATGCATATAAGCCTACCAATGCAACTCATTGTAACCACAAAAATGAGCCCTACATGCAAACCATACATATATGTAAGCATAGGCAAGTAATTATATCATGAATATCCCCTTCAATCATAATTTGAATATGCAACTCTGAAAATAAGCATTCATATTATTTTGTTTTATGCATAAAAGAAAATAACTCATTAACTCATATAAACTGCACACACTCTTTTGTGTAGTTTTGTTTATACACGAAGTGCACACATGTCATTTAATCTTGTTTTTATGTAATGACCACTTTATGCAGAATACGCTGAAACAATATCCTTGCCATCAAGGAAATTACAATTAAGTATTGCAACAATTTGGCATTTTAATAAAATTGAAACTGGTAATATTCTTACCATAGCAAGCAAACAAAGTTTGAAGTTCCACTATCTCGATAATAAGGAACCACACTATGCATTTGGTCTATAATCCGGAAACAATTTCATCTCATGGTCAACTATTGGAAAGGTATGACATTCCTGTGCATTGCTTGTAAAATTAGAATAGGAAGCCTAGTAAGCCAGATTAGGCTTGTCAATGCTTTGGCAAATGGCGAACTAGTTTCTGATGGATGGATTATCATTTACCATACAAATGGAAATTGTCATAGAAGATATTGATTCAGTTGCCTACTACAACCATCTTTCTAAAATATGAAACTCAATCTGCTGTAATTGCTAGTTTCTCTGCCCAGAAGAAGTTATGGCACACATCACCACCTCAGAGTGACCTTTAAACCTCATGCATTGGCTCCCGCTCAAAATGCTACATTCTTCAGCTCCACAATGTGAAAAACAATGGAAAATCTCATTGTGTGACTTCTAATCATCAATTACTTATAAGTTATTGGGCTTTACTAGCCTTCTGCGTCCTATTACCACTTATGTACTTTCTTCATGAAAGATAGCAGATCAACATGCAAAAATGCCCTTGTGTCTATAACCAGATTTATATCCACGAGGTAACTGTTACACAATGAAAAGAGACCAGAACATTCATTACCTTCCCTGTTATCCATTAGGTCCGCTCCGTGCAAAGTTGCCACATCCCATTGTATTCAAAGACTATTGACTCTTTTCGCTTCTGCTAGAGATGGTCGCAAGTCTGTCTATCAGTGTTATTGTGAGGCTTCTCGCTTGGCGCATTGTATGGCCACTAGATTAGTGACTTAAATTGATGTCATGTGCCATCATTAATCAGTAATGCTCCAAGTGTGCCATGATTAGCCATCACTTCTTGTATGTAAAGCAGGAATTGCAGTCTTAGGAAGGTTGGGGTTGCAGCCAACCCAGGCGTGTGTCTTATTGCCATCCATATCACTGATGTTGCCATGACTTATTATGTCAAGATAGATTGGAGTGTGTATATTGAGAACTGTGAAAAGATAAGGATAAACGTCTAAGGCTAAGGATAAGTGCTATCCATGCACTTGTAAGGATAAGTGTTATCCCACTGCATGCATCCCTAGAAGATTCTGCAGCAATAAGTTGTTTCGGAAATGGGTCGACTTCTATGTGTAACTCGATAAGCCTCCAAATCAGCAGATAAGCATGCAAAAGAGTGACGTTGTGGATCAGAAGGAAACAACTGTCCTCAACCAAATTAGAAAGGTGTTGTTTTCTTTGTTTCCTAAGACTGCCATACCCGAGCGGTTGGCTTGTTGGAAGTCCATGCCATGTTGAGGCGTTTTTGTCGGTGCTCACTTTTCACCCGTCTGGAACTCAGGTCATTCATGGACATCCTTTTGCCGAAACTCTCAGAAGGGTTAGGATTACGATTATCTGTTGTCCGGCTATGGACCTCTTGCCCTCGTGTGAGAGGAAACTGTGTGACCGTGGCCTAATACCCAATGAAGAAAGGAGCATGTTGGGGTCCTCCATTCCCTTAAACTGTTGGATATTTCTGCCCTCGACCAACAATAGGTTCTAACTGGGGAGAGGATGGGGACTTGGAGTTGGGGTTGAGTGAGCGATGTTAAATCCCCCACAGTGGGATCCTACTTCGTACTCTGATCGACATTTTCTATGCTCCTTAAGGCGAAAGTTGCATGTATCACTTGTTTTAGAATGAAATTGAGGGATTAATTAATTCAATAAAATAATGCATACCCTGTTTTGTGTGGAACAAAGACTGACCACTACATATATACCTCAGAGCAATTATTTGATGGTAAAAATATAAAGATCTTCCGAGTTGCGACACTATATGAGTTGCATGGACTCAGAGAAATTTCAATTATGACGGGAATCAATTTTGACTGTGTGAACTTCAAATTACCGAGCTATTTGTCACCCAATCCGTGTGTATGTTGTAGCTAATACTGCCATGTATCCTAATCATAGTCCTATACTCGAAGGTATACATCTTATGCACTATGACTCATAGTGAATTAATGTGTATTGTTTCTAACACGAGCCTTCGTGAATGCAATTCAACCCTAGATACCTAATGTGTGGCATCGCTAACCTAACCCATAGTCTACACAATTGCAACCTCAATGACATAATTACAGCCCATAAGGTGAGAAAACCCCTTGACTATAAAATTGTATCGACAACTTGTAACAGTCTTGATTGTAATAACATAAATTGTTTCATTTGCATGCACAATATACCTCTTCATTGGTTGTTGCTTATGAGTCTCTTTCTTCGTAGACATTTTCTAACGAAGTGGAGAGGTATAAAAATATCGAATATTGCAACTTAAAGTACCAACACTTTCTGATTTTATATAAACGTGGTCATGGCCATTCTAATTTGAAATAGCTGATAAATAACTCATACCTCAACTCTTACGAGTTGATTCATAATTTTGACATATTTCATTACTAATCTAATTAAATAATTAGATCATCGAGCAGAGATGAAATACTTACTTACAACTATAGAGAAGAATTCCATCATCTATTTTATCCCCATGCATTCTTTACAAAATCATTATAAGAATAAAATTTTCATCGAAATATACTTTGAATTTATTCTACCTTTCTTTCTTCAATGTCTAATGCTCCAATGCACTAATTCTATTTTTTTTTTGAGTGATCTCTTTATGCAAATGGAAATACAACTAGTTACATGATTGTCAAGTAACATAGGAGACTTCACTCTTCATTCAAATATCCCTTTAGCTATTCCAAAATCCATTATTTCAACAACCTTAGTCAACATTATCTTTGATTCCAAGTAGTCAATATAATATTACAACATATATTATATTATATATGTTATTGCTACAAAATCCTCCTCCAATAAATGATTTTAAGATTTAATTTCAACGTTTATGGATTTTGGAATATTTTCCTTGTAACATTTTATAATTGAACCTTTTAGTGAAACCATTTATTTGTTTAGGACCTATTTGAGGACCTACAACTCACTCATATCTTAGAGAAGTGGGTTGGCCCTTAGGCCGTAATATTCGAACTTAGAGCTCCGATACCATTTGTCACATACCCCCATGGCCTAATTTTACAGTTGCCTACTAAGCTCCCATTCCTCAATTTAACTTCGATTAAAGTTAGATTTAATAGTCGCCAAAAGTATAATTATTCCATCATTACATGAAAAAATATTGTTCATGCAGCTCTGCTCTTAAACATTTGACAATATCAAAAGTAATGAACCATAAGATAACACAATGCAATGATACTCTTAAGTTTAAAGATAAGACACATAAAGTAAGGAGCCACAGACAAAACATCCCAAGTAATTGAATCTGACTAGATTAGCTAAAGAAATTCACTTGGAGAATCGAGAACCACCACCCAACCTAGAACTGTCTTCTACCAGTTCACCCCCGAGCCGAGAGTTCTTGCCATGGATCAATTGCCTCTTGTTGATCTCTTTAATGGGTAATTAATACCCTCTTTCATGATATGGTTTCCATTAGTGGTGTCTCGTTTTTATGGATCTTTTCATCCATTTGCTTAGGCTTTTCTAAGAAAATATCACCTTTCTCTCATGCGAAGATTTTCCTCATAAAAACTTGTCTTTCTCTCCCGCAAGGATTTTAGGTTTTTCTTAAACTTAACATCTTTCTCCAGCTAAGTATCTTAATGGATATATATCTCCAAATCCATTAAGCTTATCTAGATCTAGATCTAGAAGTCTTATCATGAAAGAATTATCCATTCCCATTCACCAATGGGATTTGGCAAGAATCTCATCTCTTGGTGTCTCTCTTTTCCAAGTGATTAATTTATTTAATAATAAAAAATTTACTTTCATTATTACATATCAGACCTAGTTTTTCTTAGCTTAGGTCAACAAAGTGTTACATACAACATAGGGGTGTTTCAGAATACTCTTGCACTTATATACACACATGTTTGGACCCAATTGTGGAAAATTAACTCTCTATTAGCTATGTAGAAATAAGAATAATCTTCTTTCTCAAACCTAATTATGGAAAATTAACATTTTTATAGGTATGTAGAAATAGGAAATAATCTCCTTTGTCAATCTCTTCTTGTGTTTGTTTTGTTGAGAGGAGATTTATTTACAATCTAACAAGGAGTCTTTTTTTTTTTTTAAATTTTAGATGCGACATTTTTAATATATATAATATAATGTGAAATAATAATAAGTTAAATCTTTATTAAAAATATTATTTTATATATAAAATGAAATTATATATAGTGTTAATTCAGTTTGGTAAAATAATAATAAGCTATTTTTCTCTGCTATATAAATATGAGTTAAGGGTGTGTTTGTATAGAGAGAGGAAGTTTAATGGATAAGCGCAATTGGTTCAAACCAATTGGAGGTGAGGCTGTGATGTCATGGGTTTCAAAGTTCAGTGTGGTCCCTAGTATTATGAGTGTTGTTTTTTTATGCCATGTCATGATATTTACTTTTATCATTATTAAGAAAATGTGAGGAATCACCACGAGGATTTCCTCAAGGACATTTTCCACTTGGAGGGTTTCATTGAGAAATTTTTCTAGGGGAACCTAAGGGATGCTTTACCACATTAGTGGATAACATCTTTATTAAATCCTTCAACATAAACTAGAGTGCCTTACCTTTGGAGATCTGAATCTTTAACTCATTAACATAAAGCTTGCTAAATGTCCACATAAGTGGATTTCATACCTATTAAACATTTCAACATAATTCAAATCTCGCACTTGTTGACATGGAACTAGTTAAATGCCCAACAATATTCATAAGTGGTTGAGAAAACCCCTTGAAATTGATCTCCTATATATATGTATATCTCTAAAGGTTAATTCAATTATTTGAACCATTTCCAAAATACATGTTGTTGCGGGGTTCAAGTTTGGTACACAATTCCTATAGGTTTGGATTGTTACACTTCACTAACATTTATCCCTAGTGTCATTTACAAAATATGAAAAAGCACCTTGATTTCCTCAATGACATTTCCTACTTAGAGGGTTACATAGTGAACATTTTTTAAGGAAACTTAAGGGTTGTTTTTCCTACATTATTAGATTGTATCCCTAGTAAACGCTTCAGCTTCAACTTCCTATGGGTTTGGATTGTTGTACTTTGACCATATTTACACCTACTACTGTTTACAAAATGTGACAAAGCACCTTGAGGATTTCCTTAATCACATTTTTCCCTTGTACATTAAGAATGAATTTTAATGAAACTTAAGAGATGTTTTTCCATTGTTAAATTAGCTTGAACCCAACAAATTGGCTAGTTAATTCCTAGCATATTATAGATCCAATAAATAAAAGAACCATTGTGATCTTAACATAAACATTTCTGAGAATAAAAATAACAACCAATCTTAATCACCCATTACACACAAATATTTGTCCCAATCAACAATTCTTCATTAAAATATTATCAGAATATACTCAGGCTCCCTTCTTGAGAAAATGACCCTCTAAGGAATCTAAGCATACAACATACCCTAGATCTTATTAAGCTAATCAAGCTCTAGATCTGTCCTTCTATTTGCTTGGATGATCTTGATGTCCTTTGTTGCACCCTTACACCTTCCTCATACATGATACACTAAATGAAACTCCTACACCCAATCATTGAGACATCCTCTCAAATCTTTTGCTGACTCAGTGTTGTGTGTATTTTTCCTCCCCATCAATCTTTCTTTTATAATTTCTCATTGAGATACATCCCTAACCTAATCTTGAAAGTGACGGATGACTAGGATTAAATCCTAAACCACTTGAACTCAATAGTTTGCCTCAACTTTTTAAAAATAAGTTAGGAGGTATGTCCATTGTGATGCCACCACCTATTTCACTGAACTTGCATAAACAATGGTTCAAACATTAGACAAAGTGTCCAAAATGTAGGGTATATTATAATTTTCCACCAATATATTTAATCGTTTGATCAGTGGCACCAACAAGAACCATAAAAACATGACCATATAACTCACTTCTCAAAAATAATATAACTATATTAAGTGCCAAAAAAGGGAATAAGATTAATAAAAAATAATTAATTATCATAAAATTAATTTATTAATATACAATAATAATAATAATAAAATATAAAAGTAAATAAATAATAAAAGGAGGAGTGGGGTCCACAGGGAAGAAGACTAACACTAACATGCCGAAATTAACCATAAATAGATAAGTGATGTGAGAACTTTGTTCATTATACTTTGAGGATAAAGCATTCCTTAAGATGGCGGCAATGTAACAAACATAATAATAATAATCAATAATGTATATGAAAAGGTGTAAAGGTGTGCCTTATCCACAAAGACACGATTATTTATATGAAAGGGAATCCCACCCAATATTTATAATGGGGACTCCTCATTTGTAACATCATCACTCTATCATTTTATCAATTATATATCTATCAAGACATTTATTACAAATATATTTCTTCTTCAATATTAGACATATATATATATATATATATATATATATATATATATATATATATATATTTATGATACCCACCAACCTTGTAGAAATATTGAAGTCATTGGAAGTATAATCACCCCTTGATCTGACCCCAAGACTTTGATCGTCCTTCACGTCTGATTCTCTACGAGAGCCTTAAACTTTTGGAACTAACTGAAGACATCATCATTGGTATTCTTGAAGTAAACCCACATCCTCCCAAATAAATCATTGATGAAGGTCACATAATAAATCTAACCCCTCATTGATGCTAGTAACATAGAATCACACACGTATGTATACACTAGATCTATTATAATCTTGAATCTAGTCTTGTTGTTAGGCAAAGAAGCCTTGGTAATCTTTCCAAGAACACACCCCTTGCAAACTCCCTATTTCTCCATGTTGAGCTCCGGAAGACTAGTGACAATATATCTTTGTATGGGGAATGCTCTGTGATGCAAGTGATCCATCATCTTAGGCCAAAGCTCGCATAGGTTGTCATAGTCATGAACTATGACTTGCACTGATTGAGCCTTCTCTGCCTCCAATAACTGGCCCTAAGTCAAGGCTAGATTCTTTTAACTAAATGAGAACTTGTCCATCCTGGAAAGTAATGGAACATCCCCTGTCCTTGAAGGATGAGACTTAGAGTAAACTCTTCTTAAGACTCATAACAAACAACACATATTTCACTTCCACAGAACCTCCTAAGTCCAGCTGGAAGATGATAGTCCCAACTCCCTTTACACTATACTTAGCATTATCTTGAAGCTTTAAATGCAATATGTCTTTCTCTTGTAGACTATTGAACAACTCTTGTGTTCTCTTCATGTGATGAGAAGCACCACCGTCCACAAACTAGACAACCTTGGAACTATGCAAAAAAGAAAAGATACTAAAGAGAACTCAAACTTTACAAAAAACTCCTTATTTTGAGTATCTACAAATGTTGCTACTTGTTGCAACTTTTCCTTCCCCTTCTTCCATTCATGATACTGTGAAGCATAATGTCCACTCTTGTGGCATGCAAAGCATTTCATTTTTCTCATATCCTTCTTCTTTCTAGCATATGAAATATCTTTTCCACTCGCATTTTTCTTACTCTTCCCCTTTCTTGCCTCACTAGCCAGGTCAAGGATCTCATCATCACTATTTCATTGGCCTCCAAGAGATTCTTGTCGAAGCTCCTCTTGGAAAAAATCATCCCATAGTCTGTACCAATTAGGAAGATGTTCTTGTGCAATGATGCCCTTGATGAAATGAACCCATGTTTTGGTGAAGCCATTCGAGGTTGTCATTACCATCTCATCCTCTGTCATGGCCTCCCTAATTGCTGCCAACTCTTCAAGAATCTGATTGATTGTGGTGAAATCACTAGCCATGATATATGATTTGGTCATCATGGTGTTCTTGAGTTTTTGTTTCAACACCATCTTCCTATTTGTGTTATCTCTTTGATAGGATTCGTTAGAGTCTCCCACATATACAATGTTGTCTTCTTCTTGGATAGGTGAGGAATCACATGATTTGTCATTGCATTAATTTAGATTATCCTCCTAGCTTTCACATCCTTCTCATTATAAATGACTAGTTCTATAGCATTTGTAGGAGTGGTGAGTTTGGTGCTAGCAAACTCCCATAAAGCATTCTCCATTAGGGCTAATGTAACCCTGACCTCCAAAGTGATGAAGTTTGATGCACAATGTCCAATGATATAATGGAAGGATCATGTATGTGTTCCTTATTCAAACTTTGTATTATTAAAAAAAAAAAACTTAACTTTAATTTTAGGTTTTAGATTGTCAAAGGATATTATCTTGAGTGGTTAGGTAAACAATTTGTTTCCACAACTATGTGAGTTCAATTCTCCAGAGACTTGTTGTATCTAACCCATTAATGGCATCTATGAAAAGTTGTATCTAGTGTAAAAGTGGCAATCAACCTATCAAACTTACTAATTCTCTAGAAATTTTAATTACTATTTAAAACAAATAGGCTTTGAATTGCAAAAAAAAAACCTAAATCTTCAAATTTATTTTGATGAACAATTTATTTTTATGTGAAAAAAATTGAAAATAAAATAAAATATGCATAGATGTATCTTAATTAATAGATTTAATGAAGGTAAAGAAGAATCACTTTTCGTTCATATGTAAGCGTTTTTTTTGTAAGCTTGGTGGTACTTTCTATTAATTTTAGAAAATAAAGTAGGTTGCAGCCATATGTTTGAGTGTTAGGTGGCCTCAACCTGCCCAGAGGGAAACCATATATGTTGGCCACCTAACCACAAAATACGCCATCCATAAACAAAAAATGATAAGTCTAACCAGTCATCATATGTAAACCTGAGAGTCTTTGTACTTCCTATTTTCTAAATAACTATAAACATAACTCCTAATAAGCCTAAAACTTTGGGCCTGGATAACCTGGATCATTCAAAATGAAAAAAAAGAAGGATGCACTGTTGCTACTCATCATCAATTGAATCCACCAGAGCAGGGTCCTTGAAAGTGGGACCTGAAAACTTTGTGGGGTATCCAAAGGATGTGCTGCTCAATTCGGCTCAGTCGACCACTCTGTTGTTGTAATTGAAACTGAATTTCTTGAAATTATTTAGTGTAATCCAAATTACCCTGGGGGGCTACGTGCATGTCGGGAGGAAACTACTATAGAGCTTTCTCCAGAATTATCTTCATCATCCAGAATAGAGGGACTGTCTGCTTGTATTGAGATACTCTGCCACAAGTGTGGCCAATATGTAAGCTTTTGAAAAGAAAGAAAAAAAATAAAATTGATCCTTAGAATACTTGATAAATCCTTGTATATATATATATATATATATATATATATATATATATATATATATATATATATATAGCCTCAAGGATTAGCTCAAGTGGCTTAGAGCTAGATGTGAAGTTCTTTGATATTGTTGCTAGTTTTTTTCTATCACGGGTTCATCTCTCTTCCATTCCCTTGGGGCAAGGCCCCATCATTAGGGCCGACGGTTTACGATCCATGAAATTTAGGGAATTACTCTGGGGTTTTCCTTGCTCTCATTCTAAGTTTTTGTGTGTGTGTATACTTATACGTATACTACTTTGTGAGATTCCTCCTTTTTCCTCCAAAATATTTGAATAAAGTTCAATGCCAAGTGCTAATGTTGATGAGGTCAATTGCCAATTGTAAAAGGCATTAGAAGCCTAAGAAATTCCCCTAGATTTTACTTTTGTTCTATGTCATCCAAATTGACCACATGTATTTAACATAATGTTCAACTAATTGAGTTGACCCTTGGAGTATATTTGTAAGATTAAGCTCAAGAGGTTAGCACAACCATTTGTTGTTGACATCATTGTGCACACACACACATACACATACCTGAATAACACTGTGAGATCCCCCTCCCCCTTTTTCTCTAAAATATTTGAATAGATTCCAGTTGATCCAGGTGGATGTTGGTGGCCACCCGCCTATCCCACTTAGACCACCACCACTGTCCCTTTCAATTTTTTAGTTTCCTTAATTGTAGCACACTTTACTATTTTTGGATTTTTTTCGAGTCTTGAACTTCCAGAGCCGTTTTGAGGCCCTAAACGACATCTTTGTTTGGGAAAAATGGAATTTAGTGATTGTTATAGCAATCACATCAACAACATTATTCCTTGAAGAGATCTTTCCAATGAGGTATCGTACATGTCAAATGGAGATAATATGACCAAGTTACAACCTCGGGAAGTTGGCTGCCCAACTAACCCCAACGAGGCCCATAAACTCTTGGTGTTACATCTCCTCGGGTTAGGGTTTTGGTTGTTTATGGTTTTCTCTTATTTTTTAATAATAAAAATGCCATTGAGCCTCATCGTAACTCAGTTCAGAGGCATGTAGCCGCTACATCTCTTCTCGGAGATAAGCTACCATCGCCCAAGCTATCTTTTTTTCATTCTGTTTGTAAGCATACTTCAACATTTTTATATTAATGAAATGAAGTGTTTTTTCGGTGCATCTCTGTGTTTATGATTATATCTATAAGTTATTGCATTCCTATTTGAGTTCGGATCACCAGTGCCGAGTGCAAAGGATGATGTCAATTGCTAATTGCAAAAGCCACTAGTAGCTTAAGAAATTCGCCCAAAGTTGACTTGTGAGTTATGTCATCCCAATTGAAAACATGTCTTTGACATATTGTTCAACCAATTGAGAACACACTTGAAGCTATATATGTAAGAGTAAGATTAAGAGTTTATCTCAATCAATTTTTCTCAAGAGGTTAGTGCAATCAATTGTTGTTGACATCATTGTATGTGCACACACACATACACATATATATCTGAATCACTTTCTGAGATCCCCCTCCCCCTTTTTCTCTAAAATATTTGAATAGATGTTAGTGCCAAGTGCAAAGGATGTGTTGTAGTGGTTGCAACACCCTCCAAAATTTTGGCTTGTAATTAAATTTCATAGCCTTCCTTGGTATTTCCCTTTATGGTTGCAAACACTTGAGCTCATTTCATGAGATTTCTAAGAGTATTTTCTCCCCTTTTGCTTGTTTGATCAACTGTCATCTTTTGCCATGTTCAATTGTTTTATCATGCTTGTTGTCCTCTTCTAGCGATTTTCAAGGTTAGCCTTTGTTTATTCGAGTTTTCCTAGCTATGTAAACTTCCGTCACACATACACAAAGTTTTAGGCACTATCGCACAAGAGTCGTCATGGTCATCCTAAGTCCATCTTAAGTATTGCATTTGTCGTTTTTCATTCTAGGACAGTTTCAAAGAGGGTAATGCTTTTTCTTGTTGTTCGGGTGGTCTATGTTGTCATGTCATCAAAGCATGCTAAGTGTGTGATCACAAGTTCAAGTTCCTCACAAGCTCAATTTCCTCCCGCACTTAGCCATTTCTCTGAAAATCCTTCCGATCGGGAAACTCACTTTCGCTGGACCTCGACTGAACTGCGCACTGCATAGTCTCAGCCCTCAGTGATGAAACCTTGCTTCTTGGAACTGTGCAGTGCACAGTAACTATCCCCAAGGCAGTTGCACTGTGCAATTCCAGAACTGAGTAGCCTGCCTTCATCACTAGAATTGCGCAGTAACTTCTCCCAGCCTGACCTGAACTATGCATTTCGCAAGATCATTCATCAAGCTTATTCCCTACCTACTGGAACCCCGCAGTGCATAGAGGAACAAGCGTGCCTTACCTCCCATAACTACACATAAGTGTCTCCCTACTGTCCTCCCTTAGTCGGGACTTGCTGATGTCAAGAACTGCACAGACCTATCCTCCCAAGACCCTCTTCTAGCCAATCTTACCTTGCCTATAAAAACTGTGCAAACCTGCCTCCTAGGGTCCCATCCTACATCAACCATTGATTTTCTCAACTGCACAATCTTGTCTCCTAGTGGCTTCTGTGCATTTCCCCCTAGTAGTGAGGTTTGTGCTCAAGGTTCCTTAGCTAAGCCTAAGATGCGCTTTATGCAATCTTAGTGACCAATCTCCCTCCCCATCATCTGGAACTACGCAATGCATAGTTACCGGGCCCTCTTTCCCAGCTTGGCACCTATCCCGGGCCCAGTACATGGATAACAATGCATCATCTTAGACTAGGGATTTTTTGGATTTTATGTCATCCCGTCATGAGTGAATTGCAAGAACAAGTACATTTTTAGATCATGGCAAGATGATGAAGAATGAGAAGAAGGAGCAAACATGTTAGAAGACTTACTCACAACTTGACGGATAAGAATATTATCAAGAACAAGCAATGGGAACACATTCATGCAACCACCTCTCAATACCGAAGATCGTTGAAGACCCTGCATCATCAAGCTATGCAAAGGAGAAGAGAAAGCACATCCAAGAACACATCTATCACTCAGCAACAACAACGGCTTGACATTGCCACCTCAGCAAGCTAGTCCATGTCAGCAGTGTCATGTCAAGTCATGTCATGAGTTTTCAAAGGCCACATCACCATTATGATCCATGTATATTGTAATGTAAAGTGGAAGTACAATGGGCACACATGAATATGAAGAGTCATAGGAAGTTGAACAGTCATGAGGGTAGTGAAAGAGTCACAAGGGTCAAGCATCACCCCTTGGTTATATATACCCCCTCATTGTATGAGCAAAGGACTTTTCACCTTGGCTCCTCCCACAAAGCATAGAGAGTTTCAGTCAGTTCTTTGAGGAGCAAGGAGTGGCTCCAATGTCCCACTATTGGGGCTAGTGATGTATGATGTAAATATGTGTCTTGGAACTTACTATTAATACATAAGCCTTTTCAGGCCAACACTTTTCCATGCATGACTTATGGATGTTTGTAAGACTATTCTGTGAGCATTTATATTTCATGTTTGTTTCACATGTACTAAGATAGTTGAACTATTTCAATTGTTTTAGTGCTTATCTTGTTGGGAATGTGATGTAATGGTTATCACTATTGTCTCATCCTTATGGACTACTCCATAGGATACTAGACAGATATTTCTCGGCCCATTGGTTATAATGACTATCACATCCACTATGGATTATTCTGCTGGATGGTAGATGAATATTTCCTTGTTATTTGATTTTAAGGATTGTCGCACCCGCTGTGGACTATTCCGTTGGATGTTGGACAGATCTTCCTGATTCACGTGTCTCTCTTCCTAGGTGGTACTATTATATCTCACTTAGAGGCCCACTTATCTCCCCCCTTTTGTTGTAAGAGAACCTAGACACAGTTACGTTGCACACTCACCAACGACACTCATCTTGCTTTTCGAAGATACCATTGCAACACTCTCTTGTGCTAAAAGCTAGAGCTAAGGCAAATCTCTAAGTAATTGAAAACTAGGTCATCATACTAGATGGGACTCCTACACCAAATGGTGTGAGGTCTAATTGGGACCTCATATCTGGGAGATTCCTTAAAGTTGGTGGATCCAACACCGTCAACATTTCGGGTGGTAGAAGGAGGCCAGATAGTAATTTATGGCTGATTGCCCCACTGACCCCACTCATCAATTTTCTGGTCAAGGCAGTAACATTCACTCCCTCTCCCTTAAATTTTGAAGTTGGTAATTCCTCACATCCCAGACTTGAACATGAAATCTCGTACCATCAAATCTGGGCTCTCCGTCCCATCACCCGTCAATTTGAAAAATTTGTTGCACTGATTCCGAGAGTGTACGCTCTTCCATATTCTCAAAATAAGAATGAAACTACCCTCACAGGAGTAGTAGTTACATCTGTTGAAGAAGCGATCTTTTCCACCCTTGAAGAGCTAGCAGAAACCGTAGAGAAAGAAGAAGAACATCTGCTCTTTCAAGGAGAAGAGGAAGGCAACCCCTTACTCTCAAGTTCAGATTCTGGTGGAGGCGGAGGGCAAGGAAACAAAGGAGTATAAGAAGAGGAGGAACCAACAGATTCAGAAGAGGAATCATCAAATTCAGAAGAGGAATCGTCAGATTCAGAAGAGGAAGAGGAAGGAAACGAAGAAGACAACATGGCAAACCAAAATCTGGATTGGATGACTCAGGGCCCATTGACACTTCTGGGTGTCCTACACAAAATGTAAATACATGCGAAGAAGATATTAATGAAATATGACGCTGACAAAATACTGAAGGCAAAGGATCACTTAAACACTTTCTACCTACATCTGCAGAAACTCAAGGTACGTTATGATGACGTTGAATGTAGACTATTTCCATGTACCTTGGATGGTAGAGTAGTTGTATGGTACCACAACCTTCCTCCAAACTCCATCCAGAATTAGAGGGTATTCAACGAGATCTTTCTTGAGAAATTTGTTGAAGAAAAGACCCCTGCCATGTTACTGAAGGAGTTGGGTAGTCTCAGGATGGAGCAGAAATAAAAGGTCAAATATTTTAATCAGAGATTCAACCGTATTTTGAACAAGTTCTCGAACGACACTAAACCTCATGACTCCATCACTATCGACTACTACATTTTTGCCTTGCCGACTAGTATTGCATAGTTTGTCAAGCGAGCTACGAAACCAAATTTAACAGAAAATTATGAAGAGGCTATTTCCATAGAGAAGGACATGCATGCTATTGGAGTCATTCCAAACGATGAAACCACTAAGGACTCCAAAGACACAGGTAATAGGTCTCAGACCTCTGTGAGCAAGGCCAAAGAAAAGGAAATAAGCGATATTGAGAACCTTACTCGTCTCGTCAAGTCCCTGACCAACGAAGTGGCTGAACTTAAACAGAGGACAAGCGAGACTACCATGAGAAGCAGGTCCCCTAAGTACCTGTCAAAAAAGAATGTACCTTCCAGCAACAGCAACAACCAGTTGGCCAAATCTGTGTAGAGCTCCAACATGGTTTTGAAAATTGAGAAAATCTCTATAGATTCATACTGCATGTTTCACCATGAACATCATTTGGAAAAAATGTGCCCAGAATGGAACTATGGAATGAGTAGTCTTGTTACATAGTTGTGTACAAGGTCATGGTTGATGAACAACTGGAGCCTGATGAAGAAGAAGAAGTTTTTGTAGCCTATCAAGCTCCAAGCACTGGGCATGTAGTAAACATGTATCAGTATGCTCTCGCAACCCACAAGATCACCACTGATAAGGAACCTCTGAGTGACGGCCCGACCCAAAAACAAAATAACCGATACAACTTGAGAAGTCAAGGGGACACCACTATGATTGAGGTATCGAAACATAAATACAAAGAAAATTTGTTAAGGACAATGGGTCCTCTGACTGACTCAACACAGAGCACTCAGAGCAAGTCCAAGAAGACAGCTTCAACGAAAAGTGTTTCCACAAGCAGTAAAGATAGAAACATCCCGCTAGAAACCATGAATTTAATTCCACCCTCGGACACCTCAGTGAGTCTTCCCGCAATAGAGTACAACATTGTAGAAGACATGAAGAAGGCTCATGTAAATATTTCTCTGTTTGAACTTACCCAAATCATGAGCTAGCGGGACATTCTTCTACGAACACTTGGGAAAAACTCTATTGGTGATGCCACCTCTTTAAACAAGGGATGTAGTAAGTCTTCTGACACTCTCACATCTATTCTTAACACACTCCACATGGAGGATGAAAACTCACTGTTCCCACCAATATTGTTGTCATTTTAAATTTTTAACTTCAATGTTCACAACTGCTTGGTTGATTATGGTGCATCAGTTAATTTCATGCCACTCTCCGTGGCCATGAAGATCAACGCTCAATGGAGTAAGACATAGGCATAGATCATTCAACTGGAAATAACTTGTGTGCCAACAATTGGTGAACTCAGGGATGTGATCATCCAGCTATCATCTGATGAACGAGTTCATCAATACATCAATATTGTAATTGTGGACATCCCAGAAGCATACGGGGTATTGCTGAGCAGAGACTGGTCAAACAAGCTGCAAGGATACTTTCTCACTGACTGGTCGCACTTATGGCTTCTGTATAAGGGCAGGAACAACCAAATCCAAGTGTTGTCAGAGAGATGGATGAAGCAGAACATAACTCCCTTGAATGGACAGAACGAGCAATTGGCTTTCATAGAACTTGTTTTCTAGAAACATAGTTGGGGTGCTATCTTGCAAAGCCATCCCATGTCCCACCAGACACACCGCTGGACCTTCTTCCATGTTCAACTGGCAGAAATGAAACTTGTATTGTAAGTAGTGGTAGTAGTAGTAACAGTAGTACTAGTGTGGTAAGCGGTCTCTACACAAATGATATCTAGACCATGTACTTCAACAGTTCCAAAACACAAGAGGGCTTTGGAGCTGATTGTGTTTTAATAGACCCGCTATAGAGAATACATTTAACCTCCAGTCACTTGTAATTCGAATGCATGAAGAACACCGCAGAGTATGAAGCACTTGTCTTGGGCTTACATAAATTCATATAACTTAAAGTTTTTTGTCCTGAAAGTGGTTAGTGACTCTGAAATCATGGTGTGTCAGGTACGTAACACTATACACTATGTGTCACCTCGTCTTAAGAGTTATCAACAAGAGGTATGGTGACTCATTTATCATTTCCAAGATTTCAATATTATTTCAGTGCCAAGAATGTGTAATGCAGCTGTAGATGCCTTGGAAAACACAACTGCAAGGATGTTACAATTAAGGGATAGTTTTACTATTGAAATTTTTTATAAATCATCTGTCCCAGACAACATCATTAATTTACTCATTTTTGATGATGATCAACAGATATTGCATTTCATGGATAATGCTAACATATAAAAGATGCAATGATAGAAGAGGACAAGCACGAACAATCTCTGTAGGATGCAACAAGTACAAGCAAAGGAAAACTCGTCCCCAAGGGTGTCATATCACTGGAAAATTTGTATGACTTTCAGAACCATTTTGAGGGACCTGTGAATGCTAAAACCCATAGCTCTACATTTTCGCATGAGCAGATCAATCTGGGAACATAAAAGATCTGAAGTATGTGAATCTTGGTACTTGTTGCACACTGCAAGAGAGACAAGTTTTTATTCGCCTATTCAAGCAGTATAGTGATGTCTTCACGTGGACATACAAGGATGTTAAGACATATGACACATGAATAATCCAACACATGATACCAATCAAAGAAGGGGCCAAGCCTTTTCAACATAAACTAAGGAAAGTTCGCCCAACGCTTGAGCCCCTCATACATAATGAATTGATGATGCTGTTGGATGCTCGGATCATGTACAAAGTGTGACATTCGACATGGGTATCTAACTTCGTCCCTGTAAGGAAGAATTCTAGGGATATCCACTTGTGTGTAGATTTCCGCAACCTCAATCATGCCTCAAACAAATACAATTACCTAGTGTCATCCATGGAGAACATATTGCAGACAGTATCTAGGGTAGTGATGTTTTATTTGTTAGATGGTTTCTCGAGTTACAACCAGGTTCTGGTAGCAGAGCCTGACAGACTGAAGACTACATTCCGTACCAAGTGGGGTACGTTCGCGTTCCACCGAATTTCATTTGGGATGGTTAACGCAAGTGCAACGTTTTAGCGTGCAATGGACATTGCTTTCCACGGTCTTATCGGATAGAGCATAATGGTCTACCTTGATGATGTAACAATGTTCTCAAGACAATGGTTAGACCACCTGCGCCACCTTAAGAAAATTTTGAGCAATGTAGGAAACACAAGATATCCTTGAATCCCAAGAAGATCATATTTGTAGTGTCTGAGCTTAACCTACTTGGACATATTATTTCTAAAAGTGGGAGCAAGGTAGATCCAGACAAGGTTCAGACTATCACGCATATTCCCCTCCCCATGAACAAGAAAGCCAAGAGGTCTTTCTTGGGGAAGATCAACTTCCTCATAAAGTTCATCTCTGACTATGCTCATATCGTCAAGCCTATATAGGAGATGATAAAGAAGGATGCAGTCTAAAATTGGGGCAAAAGGGAAAAGGATGTGTTCGCCTGTATAAAGCAAGCAATAACAGAGGCACCAACATTGTAAAACCCAGACTTCAGCAAAGACTTCTTGCTCTACACTTTCGTTTCTGACACTTCTCTCACTATTGTGCTCTCTCAGAAGGATGAGTTGAACAACAAGCAAACCATCTCCTTCATGAGCATGAGATTGCAAGGACCATAGCTCAACTAGCCCGTTGTGGAAAAACAAGATGATGTAATGTATAAGGTGGTGAAGAACTTCATACCCTATATGTTAAAAAACCGTTGTATTATATTTGTCCCAAACCCAACATTAAAATCAATGCTAGTTCAAAAAGAGCAGGGTGAGAGAAGGGAAAACTAGATGACTCGATTATAGGAATACGATCTTGACATCAAACCAGTTCACACCATCAAGGGTCATGGTATTTGTAAGTTAGCAGTGGAAGTCTTCAATGCACAAGAGGAAGAAGAAGAGCTCGCAGGCTGGGAGTAAGAAATGTACAATATTGAGCAAGCCTCTCCCACTTCAAACAGAAACTCTTGGTACGCAGATGTGCGCTGCTACCTCGAGTATTGCACCATGACCTCTCATTTTTATATGCAGCTATTACACAATATTTTTTCACACCTCTTGTTCATTTCTTGTTCCATATCCCGAAGTGCGAAAACATTGATAATTGTGAAACATATCCATCATGATATAAAGACCAAAACCTCCCTGAAGAATCAAAGGAATACTACCCTGAGTCAATTCTAAAGAAGGTTAACTAAAAATCTATTTTTTAGGGCCAACATGTTTTGCTACACTTCCTACCCATGCTGATGGTAGGTTTCTCTGTTTTACACTAGCACTGCCAGCACTGGTTCTAAAATGAAAACCCATGTTGAACCTCTTATGGTAGGTCTTCCCAAACTGGAGGAGAAGCTTCGTGCACTAGAACCTTCGAGAACAACGAGCTGGATATTGGTTGTTGTTGATATGGTTGAGCTCTCCCATTTGGACCTCTTGATCTTATCATCACGGGATTTACCCTTGATATGTGGACCTTCCTCCCTCTTTTGTGGATCCTAACTCCCTATCCCTTCCTATAAATCAACTCCCTTCCATCCCCAAATGGTTGGTCATTTATTGTTGCATCCATATGCTGAGATTATGCATATATGCTACCCATTCTAACTTGGAGAAGAAGTGCTCAAGGAGTCTTTTATTGGATTTGGACATCCACCAAAAGGAGGTCTCTAACATCAAGGCATAGTTTGCATGCTTCCATTTTTAACTCATTAATATATACATCTGATGTTCACTTTCCATAATTGTGTAAATATTTATGTTTTTAGCCTAATACTCCTTGATCTATTAAATATTTTATGATTAATGTATGTCATATATGATCTTGTATCTTTCATAGCTCTTTGATCTTTCTTGCAAGTACTCGCACATGAAGAACAAGTAAGAAGCAAGCTTGGAAGCAAAAGATTCAAAGTCATCTCCAAAGGATTGAGAAATTAGCATCAAAGCGAGGTAGGTCACTATCTCCCTACATTTTCCAAACATAAGATAGGAAAGTGTATGCTATTTTGTTTAGTTAGATTCTAGACCCACTCAATGGGCTAGAGGGATCGCCTCTGTCCACAGAGGGGATTTACCTTCACACAAAAAATGGCAACTCCGCTGGGGAATCTATAGCCTCTTCATCCTCTTTTCTTATCTGATCTCTTGATAAGTTTCACCAACCATCGATTTCTCAGTTATTCTGAGTTTGTATAGATCTGCACAATCACTGATTTCTACCTTAGAGTGCTAGGTCTGGAGTGTTTGTGGAAATATTTTATATTGTTTGCCTTATTCCTCACCCAGGGTGCTTTTTTCTCTAACAATAACACTGCTAGTGCACTTTCTTTTGAAACATTCGCACTAATCCCCTATTCAGTGCCTTTTTGGCCATAACATCCGCACTGATCTCAGAGATTGGAAAAAGTTTAGGGTTTTCTCTGTCAAACTCCGGTGTGTCTAAGCCCCTGAGGTCTTTTCTTTGTCTTGTGTGATTGAATTTAGTCTGATTACTTTATTTCATTAGACAATTCTTGTCCTTTTGAGATTTCAAGTGATTGAGTGAAATTGGATTGATTTTAGGGTTTATAGGTCATTTGATTGTCACTTTTCACTTGTAAATATCCCTAATCTTCTGATTTGTTGATTAGTTAGATCTGGTTGTCTATTAAAATAATTTAAAACATTAGTTTGCATTAGTTTTGGTTTGTCTTTTGCAAAGTTGATTTTAATTTATTAGGTCATCTTGCATTTGAAATTCATCTTTGTTATTCATCAAGCATAGATTACATTGCTCGGTTTTGCAAACTAAAAAGAGTGCATTTGTGTATCTATTTAAAAGAGAAAGTGAAAGGAATTTCCATTGAGTTCTTTTGGATTTGATTTGGTGTTGCTTTCATTGGTGCATCATTTGCATTAGGAGAATTTTGAATAAAAAATCTCATTTTTTTTCTTTAGTTGAAGCTTAATCTCATTAGAGCATCTAAAATCAAAGAGAACATAATTTAGATAAGTTCATATTAGTGAAGTTAAAGTCATTTTTTCTTTCGATAGATTGCATGTTGGATAGTGAAAGTGAAGTTTAAGTTTTGCTTTTGCATATTGCATTTGGAAAAGAAAAAACAGTGGAGGCATGTTATTTGATGAATTCTCTTGTTTGTTGCATTATTTGATTGAATTCTCTTCCCTTGCTAGTATAGCATTCATCAAAGTGAAAAGTTTCATTTTCTCATATAATTGCATTTTAGAATTCAGGTGACATCTTTTGAGCCAATAATTGAAACATAATTCAAGAACAACATCAAAATTTAATGAATTAACCTAAGGAGCATTTGGAACTTAACACAAACATTTAGAGGTCTAGGCTAGAGATGTGTTCCAGGGTCTATAATCCTAGAAGTTTTCGTTAACTGCCTACATTGTATCTAGGGGTGAAATATCGTTCCAGTATAGAAATATATTAGGGTTTTCCAGTACTCTTGGTTATATCAGAGGCACTCTAGTATGGAAAGTATATGGGAACACTCTCACCGAATGGTTATGCATTAGACAATGCTAACACAGACTTTTGCTCCCCGTACCATCATTTATATATTGGGAGACCCCACTAGGTTGCTATCCTTTAGCCACAGGTAACCAGGTTAGCCACCTTGTAGATGTGATACACTGAACACCAAATTCAGTAAGATTGGTTGCCATACATTAAGTCCTTGGTTTCGGCTAAGGTGTATGTAGCGGTTCACGGATACTTGGTAAACCCTCTTGCCTAGTACACCCTTTTTTATTTATTTCTCATTTTTTAAGTTATAAAATTTAACTTCCCACGATAACATGACTTACCGATGCAGTTAGCCTTAGCCTCACATTGACTGATTAATAGTAAATTTTAGTTTTAAGATTAAATCAACCATCCCTTATTGTTTTTGAGAAAATGTCATTGTAGCTAAACCTATGAGTTCACCTTACATATCCCCTTCATCATCTGACACTAAAGGGTCATCACAAGGAGTCCATCTTGAGATTTCACAGTCATTTGAAATCCAAGGTCTTGAACTAGGAATTATCCTGATTATTCAACCCCTTGCTTATCGTCCTCCACCTCGAGATTCATCATCTTAGGGAATCTGACCCAGAAACTTCTGAAAGTCCGTAGAGGTTTTTATTATTCCCTCTGAATCCTCTTTTTGATCTGTGGGTCATATATCCTCAACGGTTGTATAGTCCATATGATAATCCTGGTGTACCTTTGGAGCTTTCTCCACCATCATGCCATATTCCCCCTCACCGACTGTTTCCACCCATGGCATTAGAAGGTGAGTTTCAAACCTCTCCTCAAGGCCCTCCTCCATAATTCTCAACCACTCACACTCTTGGTGTTGGCGATGATTTTGAATATAACTTTCCACCTGAATGCTTTATGTATGTGGGAAGTGTACCACCTCCACCACTGCCTGAAAGCAATGAACCTTTATTTCCACCTGGTTATACCTCTTTGGCTCAATTGGTTTGAGGTACTCCAAGTGCACCTTCACTTTATCACAATCCTATTTTGTCGGGCACCGTGCGTACTTTTGGTTTGTTTTTTTCAAGCGTGGCCTCTCAAATTCCTATACCGACTATAATTTCTTTAGCTCCTGTACAACTGACAGTTACGGTTGGGATAGTTAATGTCCCTATAGGTTCTTCAGGCCCTCCATTAAGTGGACAATATGTGCCACCACCTATCCCACCACATGGGGGGAAAAAACCACCTCCTCCATATATACCTCCTTTTTCGGGTGGAACTTATGCGAGTGGATCTCAAGCTCATGTTGTTGGAACTAGTCAAAATGTTAGCAGTATACCTTATCCTATTGGATCATCTCTTTCATATGGATTAGGACAAATCCCGAATCAACTACCTCTTTCGGCCTAAATACCCTACCAACAACCGTACCCTCCGTATGGCTCACAACAACCTCAAAATCCGCCTTTTACTCAACAGGTAGGATCCCAAATGCAGCCTAGTTCAAATCCCTCATTTGGGACATCTAGTCAATTTCAAACTAGAACCTATCAATACCAACCTGGAACTCAGAAAATTCCACAAGGAACTTTCCAACAACAACAACCTTATGTACAACAAGGACCTTATGTGCAACAAGGGCTTTATCAACATCAATTGTAGCAGCAAAGTCAACCCTTGCAGCAACAAAACCAACCCTTGTATCAACAAGGCCAACCCTTATAGCAACAAGATCAACCCCTGCAGTAGTAGGGTCAGCAATTTTATTACCAGGTTCAACACTTGCAATAACAACCTTATACTCCATACTCTTCGCAAGATGTTTATCCACATTATGGTTCTCAACAGCCAATAAAGGGTCAGTATCAACCTTTCCCTGGTCAGAACTCACCTTTGTGGGGGAAAAATCCACCTTTGTATGGTCAGAATACCTCTTAGTGGGGGAAATATCAAGCTCCTTATGGTCAAAATCCACCACTTTGGGCCATAAACCATACCAACAAGGTTGGAATTCACAAGCTGGGCCATATCAAAGGTATCCCATGCCTTTCAATTCACAATTTCCATTTCTAGCAACGTTGGAACTACCGGATGTATCAAGGCTCACAAATGACCCAATACTCCATTTGTCGTATTGGCCTCCAGTTCCCACTAAGATTCCTAGCGATTGTCCGAAATTCGAAGGAAAGTTTGGAGAAGAGCCCCCGGTCCATGTTATGACTTACCATTTATGGTGTTCATCCAATTCTTGGGTTGATGACTCCATTCATATACGTCTTTTCCAGCGAACCCTGACGGGTGTTGCCGCGAACTGGTACATCGATTTACCTTGAGGTGCCTATCAAGACTTCAACTCTTTGGAAATGGCCTTCCTTACTCACTTCCAGTTACCAGTTCGATATGAAATTGGTACCCATATGCTTACGTCTTTGAAACATAATACTACTACCCACATCTCTGATCATATCCATGAGTGGAGACGTCGGTGTCGCCTTATCAATTTTGATATACCTGATGATTTGTTAATTGAATGGTTTACCAAATCATTCGTTAATAAAATTTCCAAGGACATAGCTATGGGTGGTTATGTGACCGAAGATAAAGCCATTGCCTGTGCCCAATATTTAGATTTGGTATATTCCCAATCTAGCATGTTATATGATCTCTTGCCTGATGCTTCGAGATTGTCTACAAATCCTGCACTTCCAAACCTCCTGAGGTACCACCTGTCGTTAGTATTATTGGGTCAATGACTCAAACTTCCAGTAAAGTTTCTCCGAATTAGAAATCCATTTCAACTACTGCATCCAATCCTCCTTCGAATCCCTCTCAAAATCTCAGTAAAACCTCTGAGGTTAATGTCATTCAGTCTACCACGGCAAAAAAAACCTCCAAAGGTAAAAAGAAGGGTAAAGGAAAAGCCAAATATAATACCCCAAAACAGCATCCTCTGAAATCATTTATTGATGATGCATCTAAATGTAATCCCAAATATCCTTGCCTCATTTGTGAGGAATATCATTGTACCAAGGATTGTCCCTGTCGTGCTAAAATTAGTCGCTTCTTAAAAGGAACCCAAGGGACACCGATTGTATTAAAAGAACATTTTCCATCACAACAAACCCAATTGATAGAACAACTGCAAGATTATACATCTTCAGGTTCTCAGGTTTATATGAGTGGAATGACACCTATTTCTGTTGCCACTCAGTCCAAAGAGTTTTCGATTTCTTCCAAACAGGTTGTGGAAAAGAAGTAATTGATACACCTTCCACTTCTACTCCACCCAGTTCTGGACCTATTCATATCGAGAGACCTAGTAATGACTCCATCATCCAACCACCTCCTAAGGGTGTCCTTCAGAAATCATCATACTATTTGAATGCATTAACTGCCCAACATTACAATATTGTCAAAGATTTAGCTCAAGCGCCTTCGACAATGCAAACCTTGGAATTTCTCCATAGTTTTCCATCGTAGAAGAAAGCATTACTATCTGCTATAGGAGGAATTGGCCCTACTGATTCGAGTCTGACTACCTTTGACCTGGAAAACCATGTTCCACGTCTTCCACATCAACTTTCCTTTTTGATCCAAGCCATTATCAAAGGTAAGACAATCCATAGGACTATTTTTGATGAGGATGCTTCCCCCTGCATCATGTCTGTCTCATGCTGGAAAACTATTGGCTGTCTGCCTCTCAACCAATCTCCTAACACCTTAAAAGTGTTGGCATTATGTTTTCTGGTATGACTGTATGTTACAGATGTTGTACTTGATGGAAACTCCAGTGGTAAGGCTCTCAGTTTGATGAAAATTAAGAAGGACGTAGGCAATCGGTTCAGAAAGTGCGCCCCTGCAGGTATACCATGCAGAAACCGTGTCCAGGGACGCCGGCTGGCCGTTCAGGGGGTGCGTCCACCCAGTGCACACATTTCAAGACAGAGAAAAGCACGTGGGGGTTTCTTGTGTGGTATCTAGCCGACGGTTTTGTGTTTCTATGGTGTCGGCTCGTGGTATTGTTCCATGTTTTGGGGAGAAGCTTGCCTATATAAAGCAAAGGAGTTCATTTGGATTGGGCAATTGTCTTGGGTTGAATATCTTATTTGGTGAGATCTAGTCCAGATCTAAAAAGGCGAATCTTCTAATGGACTGTGATCTCTATGGCGCATGAACAGATCGGTAGATCTGACTGTTTGGTTTTGTTCTGAAGTCTTCATATCATTTATATCTGAAGGGTCGCAGGTGCAGTGAAGGGAAAGTGCGTCGGGACGCAGGTACTGTAAAGGGCAAGTGCGCCGAGATGCAGTACAGTAGAGAGAGACCTGCGTGGGGACGCAGGGCGATCAAGGTTTAGGTGCGTCTCTGAAGTAGAAGGACGCGACGCGATAGTATTTTCAGGTGCGTCTCTGTAGCGAAAGACGCGGCGCGATAGTATCCTTGGGTGCGTCCCTGAAGCAACAGAACGCAGTTCAGTCAAAGGAATAGTGCGTGGGCACGCAGCGAAGCAGAAGGATATCTGCGGGTGGACGCAGAGTAGCAGAAGGTTAACAGCGTCTGGTCGCAGGCCACAGAAAGAAAAACTGCGTCTCTGTTTTAAGATGTTCTGTTGATTGAATTTCTCTATTGATAAGGTGTTCTGGGTTAGTTCAGTTATTGCTGATCTGATATCTGTAGTGGTCTATATCTGTTATGTACTTATTGATCATCTGATGCGTTATGAAAAGAAGTAAGGGGTTGTAGCTCCCTTCCAGAAGTAGACTGGAAAAAAGAGAAAGAGAGAGAGTTGTAGCTCTCCGCAGGTTGCAGCCTGCGTACTGGTAAAGGACTGCACCAGTACAAAATCATTGTAAAAGAAGTTTCTAAATTGAAAGAAGATAGAGACATATTGCAGCAGGTGGTTTTCACCCACATTGGGTTTCCACCTTACATCTTGTGTTCTTTGGTGTGACTATCTGCTTTTCATGCTCATTATTTTATGGTACTGATATGCAAAAATAATTCAAAGATCAAATAAGGAAGATTTATTAAATTGCTTGATAATACTGATTCACCCCCCCTCTCAGTATTATTTTCAACAATTGGTATCAGAGCAGGTCCTTCAGAGAAGCTTGATCGCTTGAAGGTAGATCATTCATCATGAGCAACTACGAGAAAGAAGCATCAATCAGGCCACCGATTTTTGATGGGACAAATTTCAATTATTGGAAGGTAAGAGTTACTGCATATCTTCAATCTCTTGGTACAGAAGTTTGGAACATTGTAGAAACAGGTTATGCTTTTCCTTCAGCTACTCCTACAGATCCAGCTGAGAAAAAGCAGTATGAAACAAATGCAAAAGCAGTCAGTACTCTATTAGGAAGTATATCTCAAACAGAATTCATGAAGGTAATGCACTTCAAATCAGCAAAAGAGATATGGGACAAAATGATCACTAGCTATGAAGGAGATGAACAGGTAAAACAAGCTAAACTTCAAACTCTCAGGATTCAATATGAGACTCTCAAGATGTATAATGATGAAAGTGTGGCTAATTATTTTCTTCGGGTAGATGAGATTGTTAATTGTATGAAAAATTTGGGTGAAGAAATAAAAGAGACTATAGTAGTTCAATAGATTCTAAGATCATTATCCCCCAAGTTTGAATCTAAAGTATCTGCAATAGAAGAAAAGGAAAATCTCCGTGTTCTCACTATGTCTCAGCTACATGGAATTCTAACTGCTTATAAAATGAGAAAGGGAGGTCCATCAGACAGAAGGGAAGCTGCTTTTAAGGCATCAGGCAAAGAAGATTACTATGAAGCAAGCCATGTTCCAGAAGAAGAGGAAGAAGAATCAAATTTTGTCAGAAATCTTCAAAGGGGTTCTGGAAGGTTCAGAGGTAAGCTACCTTTCAAATGTTTTGCTTGTGGAAGAGTAGGTCATTATGCTGCAAAATGTCCTTATAAGGATAAAGGAAAGGAACCTGCTAGATGGAACAAGAAACAAAGTGCAAATAAGAAAAGCTACTACACCCATGAAGATAGTGATGGCTTATCAAACAATGATGAAGATGAACAAGGTAATAAATATAAGCTGTTAATGGCATTTGAAGATGATGATTATGAGGATGCTGTAGATGTGGATAATCTCTATGATGAAATTACTAGACTCAAGAGATGCATAGAAGAAAAGAATGTGATCATTGATACTTTGCAATTTCAAATTGATGAAAAGGAAAAACATCTTGAAAAACTAGAAGGTGAAATTGTTGGTCTCAGAAAAGAAATTGAGAAAACAAAAGCTATTAATCTTAAGTTTGTCAAAGGATCTGAAACTTTGGATGAGATTATCAATGTGCAGCGGTCTCCTCTAAACAAGACAGGTTTGGGCTATAATGGAGAAACCTCTCAAGCATCCACCTCAAAAAGTTATCTTGATGCAGCAAGAAGAAATGAGCAGAAGAACAATGAAGATAATCAGGTAAAGCAGGGACGAATTACAAACAGAAACTATCAGGGACAATCCATCTTAAGGGTGAACAAAAGCTACAACCAGCCACAGGTAAAATCTTCTCAGTTTGGTTCAAGAATAGATGAAAATAGAAATTACAATCAGTTGGCTGGTAGATTCAATAACCGCAGAAGCTTCTTCAATGGACAATGCTTTTCTTGCCATAACTTTGGTCACAAAGCAGCTCAATGTGTTGCATATAAAACAATCATGACTAGGGAAGCTCAAAAACAAAGAAGTATGACAGGGATTACAAAAAGGACCTATAACAACTTTTCGGTTCTTGAAAATGAAGTTGAATGTTCTATTTGCAATAATTTTGGTCATGAAGACTCTGAATGCAGGAGCAGGTTTCAGGAGAAAAAGGAACAAGCCACAAGCACCAAAACATGGAGAATAAAGGAACCTCAAACAGAAAGATGTGGGATAGCATTTTATGCAGAAGGACAGGAAAATCTATGGTACATTGACAGTGAATGTTCGAAACATATGACAAGTGATAAAGAAAAACTTGAATCTTATTCTACTTTAGAAAAGGGAAAGAAATTTTCTTTTGGAAATGATACTCCTGCAACTATAAAAGGAAAAGGTATTGCTCCTTTGAAAGAAAAGGTCAAGGCTGGAAATGTCTTGTATGTTGATGGATTGAAGCATAATCTACTAAGTGTCAGCTAGATGTGTGATAAAAAAACCGAGGTTATTTTCAGATCGAATGGATGTCTTGTTCGTGATCTTGATACAGGTAAAACAATACTCAAGGGAAAAAGAACTCCAAATAATCTGTACATATTTGAAGAAGGACAACAACAATGCTATCTTAGCAAGGATGAAGAGCACTGGTTATGGCATCGAAGGTTGGGACATCTAAGCTTCTCACAAATAAGGAAAGCATGCAAATATCAGGCAGTTCGCGATCTTCCAGATATCAAAATTCCTGACAACACCATATGCAGATCATGTCAGTTTGGAAAACAAACCAGGACTAACTTTCCAGAGAAAGAGGGATCAGCTAGCATGCCTCTTGAGCTAGTACATACAGATACATGTGGCCCATTCAGGAAAAGAACACCTAGAGGAGAGGAATACTTGATATTATTTATTGACGATTTCTCCAGGTTTGTCTGGTTAGGACTTATGAAACACAAAGATGAAGCATTCGAAAAATTCAAGTCCTTCAAAGCCTTGGTTGAAAATGAATCAGGTCACAAAATTAAGTGCCTCAGATCCGACAGAGGTGGGGAATTTACTTCAAATGAATTTTTCAATTTCTGTGATGAACATGGGATAAGAAGAGAATTCTCTACAGCTAGAACTCCTCATCAAAATGGAGTTGTTGAAAGAATGAACAGAACAATCCAACAAATGGCTCGTGCTATGCTTGATGAATCAGGAACTCCCGCAACTTTCTGGGGTGAAGCTGCACATGCTGCGGTTATTATTCTCAACAAGACAAATGTCCAGGTGAACAACACTCAAACTCCTCATGAGCTCTGGAGTGGTAAAACTCCTTCGGTAAAGCACTTCAAAATCTTTGGGAGCAAATGCTATATCAAGAATACTGATGAGCAGCTTGGCAAACTTGAACCTAGAGCAGATGAAGGCATTCTTCTTGGCTATTCTCCACATAGCAAAGCATACAAATGCTACAATAAAAGACTTGGCAGAATTGTTGACAACATTGATGTAGTGGTTGATGAGAAGGGATATATCCCTAGGCAAGTACATTATGAAGATATAGAAGAAGATGACGGCTACCCTCAAAGACAGAATAATGAAGAAGAAGAACCCCAAGGAGAACTTCAAGAAGAACCAGAGGAGCAGACAAGAATAGAAGAGAAAACTCCATCTAGATATGTTCAGAAGAATCATCCAGAATCTCAGATTGTGGGGCAGAAAGAAGCAGGTGTACAAACAAGAAGAACAGCTGCAGAAGCCTCAAGCTATTTGGCATTACTCTCCTCTACTGAACCACAAAATGTGAAAGAAGCTTGCAAAGATGAATGTTGGGTGAAAGCAATGGATGAAGAACTTGAGCAAATCGAAAAGAACAACACTTGGGAGCTGGTTCCTAGACCAAAGGACAAGAATGTTATCGAAACAAAATGGGTCTTCAAAAATAAATTGAATGAAAATGGAGAAGTAATTAGAAATAAAGCCAGACTTGTTTGTAAAGGGTATGCGCAGCAAGAAGGAATAGACTTTGAAGAAACTTTTGCTCCTGTTGCAAGACTTGAGGCCATCCGAATGTTCCTTGCTCTCTCAAGTTTTCAAAACTTCAAAGTATTTCAAATGGACGTGAAATCAGCCTTTCTGAATGGAGACTTGGAAGAAGAAGTGTACATTGAACAACCAGATGGGTTCATTCTTGGAAATGATCCAAATCTTGTATGCCGATTGAAAAAGGCTCTCTATGGTCTCAAACAAGCTCCAAGGGCTTGGTACTACCGGTTGGACAAATATCTTCATCAACAAGGTTTCTCAAAAGGTTCAGCAGATAGCAATATGTATATAAAAGTTGAAAATGACAAATTGCTAATACTTGTTGTGTATGTAGATGACATTATTTTTGGCAGCAATGAAGAAGCTATGAGTCAAAGCTTTGCCTCGGTCATGCAGAAAGAATTTGAAATGTCCTTGCTAGGAGAACTGACATATTTCCTTGGTTTGCAAATCCAACAAAAGGAAGGAGGCATCTTTTTATCTCAAACCAAGTATCTCAAGCAGATTTTGAAGAAATATGGCATGGAAGATGCCAAACCAGTATGTACACCCATGGTCACAGGATGTAGTCTCAGTACAAATGATGAATCTGCAGCAGTACATCAACCAACCTACAGATCTATGATTGGAAGTTTACTATATTTGATAGGTACCCGACCAGACATCATGCATACAGTTGGAATAGTTGGAAGATTTCAGGCAAATCCGAAGGAGACTCATCTTCAGGCAGTAAAGAGAATTTTCAAATATCTTCAAGGGACTCAAAATTATGGCTTATGGTATCCTAGAGATACAGATCTTACTCTTCATGCTTATACAGATGCAGATTGGGCCGGAAGCGTGGATGACAGGAAAAGCACAAGTGGTGGTGCGTTCTTTATGGGTTCCAGACTAGTATCTTGGTTCAGCAAGAAACAGAGTTCGATTGCCTTGTCTACAGCTGAAGCGGAATATGTTGCTGCTGCATCTTGTTGCACTCAACTCCTTTGGATGATGCAGACCTTGCAGGATTTTCAAATCACTTGTACACCACCTATCCCCATCTTATGTGATAACACAAGTGCAATCAGCATCTCAAAGAATCTGGTCATGCATTCAAAAACCAAGCACATACCAATCAAGTACCATTTTCTCCGGGAACAAGTGCTTGAACAGAAAGTCAAGTTGGAGTATGTTCCTTCCAAGGAACAAGTTGCTGATATTCTTACCAAACCATTGCCCAGGGACACGTTTGAATACCTCAGGCAAAAGCTGGGGGTTGTTGATGCATCATCTTGTTGAACCTCTTCTTATTGGTGGTACAGGCTCAGGGGGAGCACATAATGCATTGTTGGCATTATGGAGAAGGAGATCTTGGAAATAGCTGCAATATGTCTCTATCTCTTTCATGGTGGTGCGTTGCTGCAGATCTGGTTCATATTCAGGGGGAGCATGCGCTTAGGGGGAGCATACCCTTTGCTCTTGATGTCAAAGGGGGAGAATGAAGCTAAAGTTTGTGAGGTTGCCATCAAGTCCAAAGGGGGAGATTGTTGGCATTATGTTTTCTGGTATGACTGTATGTTACAGATGTTGTACTTGATGGCAACTCCAGTGGTAAGGCTCTCAGTTTGATGAAAATTAAGAAGGACGCAGGCAATCGGTTTAGAAAGTGCGCCCCCGCAGGTATACCATGCAGAAACCGCGTCCAGGGACGCCGGCCGGCCGTTCAGGGGGTGCGTCCACCCAGTGCACACATTTCAAGACAGAGAAAAGCACGTGGGGGTTTCTTGTGTGGTATCTAGCCGACGGTTTTGTGTTTCTATGGTGTCGGCTCATGGTATTGTTCCATGTTTTGGGGAGAAGCTTGCCTATATAAAGCAAAGGAGTTCATTTGGATTGGGCAATTGTCTTGGGTTGAATATCTTATTTGGTGAGATCTAGTCTAGATCTAAAAAGGCGAATCTTCTAATGGACTGTGATCTCTATGGCGCATGAACAGATCGGTAGATCTGACTGTTTGGTTTTGTTCTGAAGTCTTCATATCATTTATATCTGAAGGGTCGCAGGTTCAGTGAAGGGAAAGTGCACTGGGACGCAGGTACTGTAAAGGGAAAGTGCGCCGAGACGCAGTACAGTAGAGAGAGACCTGCGTGGGGACGCAGGGCGATCAAGGTTCAGGTGCGTCTCTGAAGCAGAAGGACGCGGCGCGATAGTATTTTCAGGTGCGTCTCTGTAGCGAAAGACGCGGCGCGATAGTATCCTTGGGTGCGTCCCTGAAGCAACAGAACGCAGTTCAGTCAAAGGAATAGTGCGTGGGCACGCAGCGAAGCAGAAGGATATCTGCGGGTGGACGCAGAGTAGCAGAAGGTTAACAGCGTCTGGTCGCAGGCCACAGAAAGAAAAACTGCGTCTCTGTTTTAAGATGTTCTGTTGATTGAATTTCTCTATTGATAAGGTGTTCTGGGTTAGTTCAGTTATTGCTGATCTGATATCTGTAGTGGTCTATATCTGTTATGTACTTATTGATCATCTGATGCGTTATGAAAAGAAGTAAGGGGTTGTAGCTCCCTTCCAGAAGTAGACTGGAAAAACGAGAAAGAGAGAGAGTTGTAGCTCTCCGCAGGTTGCAGCCTGCGTACTGGTAAAGGACTGCACCAGTACAAAATCATTGTAAAAGAAGTTTCTAAATTGAAAGAAGATAGAGACATATTGCAGCAAGTGGTTTTCACCCACATTGGGTTTCCACCTTACATCTTGTGTTCTTTGGTGTGACTATCTGCTTTTCATGCTCATTATTTTATGGTACTGATATGCAAAAATAATTCAAAGATCAAATAAGGAAGATTTATTAAATTGCTTGATAATACTGATTCACCCCCCCTCTCAGTATTATTTTCAACAAAAAGCCTTTGATGGTAGAGGATTTCATCCTTACAATATTCTCACAAACTTATCATAATGTTGGAAGGGAAAACCGTTAACTTAAAAGTAGAAGTCATTGATACCAATCTGAATTATAACCTTCTACTTGGTCAAAGTTGGACCCATCCTATGATTTGTGTGGTTTCTAATTTGTTTCCCGTGCTCCATTTTCCTCATGAGGGGAAAATAATCATTGTCGATCAGTTAGCCTTTTTCTCTTCTAGCTCTTCAAATGGAAATGTGCCATATGTGGGAAATAATGACATCCCTTATGAGAGTGTTAGGGCAGGTCCTTTTAAAGACTCTGCTCTTATGGGAAAATTTTCCCTACCACCTCCAAACTTCGCTTCCATCAACATGATCTTTACTTTGCATGATCCTTGGATCGTTCCTCATCTTGATCAGGTTGATTCTTTTGGCGATGTCATGCCACTCATTCCAGCAGAACAAGCCTATCAAGCTATTTTTTTGCTTCAACAGTCACTTATGAAAGTCATGCTAATCTTAGTATGCATCTAAATGTGTATTCACAATCCCCTCGGCTTGGTTCTTGGGATTCTTTGAACCCCTTGAGCGAGACATTTCCCACTTACGAGAGTATCGTTGAGGTTATGTCTCTTCAAGAAACTCCCTGGAATGATGCCCATCATCATTCCTCGTTTTTCCCAAGTCTTGGAAAGATTTTGTCTTTGAGGTTTCTGCGAGTTTCATGTTTGTGTAGTTTTTCTTCCGGATCCATCGCATGCAATTTCTTTTTAGATCGATGTTTCGAACCAGCAATGGTGGTCCATCTTGGAAATATTTCATCTTGTTTAGACACCTTTGTTTCCCATGCACCGACTCATCCACTTCAAATGCCTATTTTTGTACATGAAATTTGGACTAAGGGAAACATGGGGAATATTACTGTTCCCATCAACATTTCTATTAAACCAGGAATTGCCGAAAAGATCCATGTCTGGGTTTCTTTTTCTCCAAATGAGATGAAGATTTACACTGCCCTCTTTAAGGAATTCTGTGATGTCTTTTCCTGGTCATGTGAAGAAATTCCTAGCATAGGTCCGAGTATAGTTGTGCATGAAATTCCAACTTATCCAAATGCGAAGCCTGTTTGTCAATGCTTTTGCCTAGTACACCCTAGAAAGGAAGCCACTATAAAGGGAGAGGTTGAAAAACTTCTTAAGGCTGGTTTCATTTACCCCATTCCATTGACAGGTTGGTTTTTGAACATTGTCCCCGTGACTAAAAACAAGGGACTATTCACGTTTGTGTTGATTACCATGATATCAATCGGATGTGTCCAAAATATAATTATCCAACTCATTTTATAGACCAGATCATCGATGAATGTGCCAAGAGTGAGTTTTTTCTTTTATGGACGGTTTTTCTGGCTACAACTAGATTAAGATTCTTCCCATTGATCAGCATAAAACTGCTTTTATCTGTCCATGGGGAACCTTTGCCTACAAAAAAGTCCCTTTTGGTCTAAAAAATGCTGGTGCTACCTTCCAACAAGTGTTTTCCTTATGCTTTTCATGACATTAAACACATCGTTCAATCGTATCTTGACAACTTACCAACTCATTTTGCTAAGCATCATGATCATCCTGACCACCTTCGAGCGATTTTTCTTCACTATAGATACTAAAATATTTGTTTAAATCCGCATAAGTGTGTTTTTTGCGTCGAATATGGTGGTCTCCTAGGGTTTTTTGTATCTAAAGAAGGCATCCGGATTTACCCCCTCAAAGTTGAGGCCAATGTAAATTTACCCCTTCCATCATCTTTACACCAGTTGTAGAGCTTGCAAGGGAAACCTAATTTCCTTCGTCGTTTTGTACCCAATTATGTTGAACTTGCCAAGGGATTTACTCATTTTCTAAAAAAGGGGATCCCATTTGTTTGGGGTGAATTCACTAAAAAATATTTTGACACATTAAATAACACCCTCATTAGTGCTCCTTTATTACATCCCCCAAATTATCACCATGATTAATTCTTGTACTTGGCTGCATCTGACAATAATATTGCCATGGTACTGGTGCAAGACGATGATGATGGAAATGAACACGTGATTTACTACTTAAGATGAAATCTTATTGATACTGAGACTCGATATGACCATGTCGAGAGACTAGATTTAGCAGTTCACATTGTTCAATTCTTTTGACACTATATTCTCTTACGGAAAACCACTGTGATTTCTGACTGCAACCCCATGACTTATATTCTGACTTGTAAATTGGTGGGGGGAAGTATTCTAAGTGGATTTTTATCCTCCAGGAGTTTGATTTGGAATTTGCTACATCCAAATCAAAGAAATCATTGGTTTTCACCGAGTTAATTTGTGACCTTCCCTTTGCAACCACATATACGAATTTTGATGAGTTCATTCCTGACGAAACTCTCTTTCTCATCAGCACTCTTCACCCATGGTACAAGGATATTATTAGTTATCTCCAAATCCAAAATTTTCGATCAGAGTTGTCCAATTTTGAACGTCGTTGCATTTGACATTACTCCCAACCTTATCACATTATTGGCAATAATTTGTACTGTGGTTGTGTCGATTCTATCCTTCGTAGATGTTTGACACTTGAAAAAACTAAGAGAGTCCTAAATGACCGCCACTCTGGGGCATGTGGTGGTCATATGTCAGGATATGCTATTGCTTATAAAATCCTCCGTGTCAGTTATTTATGGTCTTCTATCTTTAAAGATTGTATTTTAGCAGGTAAAAAATGTCATGCTTGCCAAATTTACAACCATAAACAACGTGCCCCACCCATACCCCTACACGCAATTGTTATCGTCAACCCTTTTTCTAAATGGGGTATTGATTTCATGACATGTAACCCTCGCTCAATCGGGGGGCATGGTTATATCGCAATCGTCATTGATTATTTCACTAAATGGGCCGAGGCGATGCCCACATATGATGTTGGCGGTAAAACTACCGGTCAATTTCTTTTCAACCATTTCATAACTAGATTGGTGTCCCTCAAGCCATCGTTACTGATCATGGATCTCATTTCCAAAGTTACATGATGGCAGATCTCATTGCTTGGTTGGGCTTGCGTCACGGCAACTCAACTCCTTATTATCCACAATCCAATGGCCAGGTTGAGGTAGTCAACAAAGTCTTGGTTACCATGCTTCAACGCACCATTAGGATGCATAAATCAAATTGGAATCTCATGCTATTTTCATTTCTTTGGGCCTACCGAACTGTAGCTAAGACTTCCACTAGATTCACACCCTTTCAACTAGTGTATGGTCTAGAGGCAACTCTTCCAATTGAGTGTGAAATTCCTTCATTGAAACTGGTTGTCGAATTACTCCCTGATACCTCACCTGAGGAGGAACGTTTACTTTACCTCGAAAGGCTCGATGAAACTTGCCTAATTGCAGCATTAGTAATTGAATCCCATAAGAAACGAGTTAAGGCTCAATACGATAAAACTATTTTCCCCCCCATTTTTGCTGAGGGTGACTTGGTCTAGCTTTATGATCAAGCCAATGAAAAATTGGGAGCTAGGAAATTCAAAGTAATGTGGTATGGGCCTTACATTGTTAAATGTGTTTTACAAAAATGTGCCTATGAGTTAGAAGATTATGAAGGAAATTCTTTGGTTGAGCCCCGAAATGGGCTTTACCTAAAGAAGTATTATGCATGATTTTCCATGTAGATACTTTTGTACATTAGTGCGTGTTCATTAGTGTGCAGTGTGGTTTTGGTGTGTTAGTTTTCTTTTGCAAGTGTTTTCCTCTACTTACCTCATGCTCTACTTGGTTTGCAGATGTCATCCAACTGTTATGTCATTTTTGCTGATGGTGCTTGTCGTAGTACACAAAATCTATCTTTCATTGCATGGGAAATCTATGGCCCTAATGGTGAGTTAGTGAACTTACAAGTTATATGTTTAGGTCGTATGACTAATAACATTTTTGAATATAGTGCGGTCATCGAGCTTTTTTCAAAAGCTATCTCTCTTGGCATTAGAGAGTTAATCGTGAAACTTGATTCACAACTCATTGTACTACATCTTAATGGATAATATTCAGTTAAAAACCCTCAAATTTTATATTTGCGATTTTGTCTCTTGGAACGAGACTTTGATTCATTACTTATCATCACATTCCAAGACACATGAACACATTAATAGATGCATTGGCTAACTATGCATTAGATAGACATTTTTGAAACATATAAATGATAAAGCATCACATAATAGAAATGGTAAACATAAACACACACACACACACACACACAAACACACACACACATATATATAAAGAGAGAGAGAGAGAGAGAGAGAGAGAGAGAGAGAGAGAGAGAGAGTTTGAAAAAGTGTGCTAAATCAAAATGACAAAATCTGTGTTTTGAGGCACATGGATTTATAAGCTTACAACAGTGCAGAAAGTAAACTACAGCTGGATATTCTCCCACATGGAGCTCATGATAGCATGAGATAGCCCTAATGATTCGGCCCAACAACCGATGTAGTCTAACAAAAACCCATATAGTGTGTCTCTAGTATCGCAATGGCACATCATCTATCGAGGCATACTCTGGAATGCCCATGGTTAAAGCTTCCAGGTTACACTCTACCTCGACAATCAGATCAACTCCCTTCTCATAAGGAGCCTCCTCAATCTGGCGTGCCACTCGCCTGGCTATCAAAGAAACCCCTGGAGGTCTCTCTAGTCCCACATCTGCAAATCATCATAAGTCAAACCTCAGTACACATACAAAAAAATATAAAAATTCAAAAATAGTTTTAACGTGAATAGGTCCACTGTGTGCCAGGTGGAAGTGGAATATTTGGATCTCCTCGTAAATCCATGGATGCATATCCCCAATCATCAACCATGATTAGCTACTAACACAACCATTTTAAAAATGTCGGAGGGAATGACGTTTGTTGGCCACCTCCATGACAAGGCATCATCTCACCCCATCTAAGTAATCGTGGATCTCTAGGTGCTGGTGCATCCACTTCTATCCACTGATAATGAAAAAATGGCACACGTTCCAAGAAGAACGTCACCAAAATGGATCTGAAACCGAATTGTTTTAGACTCCTTGACTTTAATTTGGTAAGTTGGCACTTCATGCAAACCAACAAACCCTCACTCTCATTGAAAATTGTGGGATTCAGACACTCGATTGCGTACTGGAAATGAGATTTTGTTGCCTCATGCAACGCTTGAGCCCCAACTATTTCGACCATAGTATGTAGGATTTTTCGTATTGGGATATTTTTTATGGTATTTATATCGATCTTCCCACTTTGCGTCTTTTTGGTCCCTAGACAATGCCTTGCAATCAGCATATATGTGCTCTCTCCTCCAGTGCGTGAACCGGAAAACTGAATCCGTTGTACCTTTCTAGACAAACTGGGAATGAAATAAATGTTAGCGACATCCATTTCGAGTTCTTAGTCCCCGATCATGAATAGTTGACAATCCACATCCCACCAACTGATTAGATGCTGTAATAACTCAGGCTGGGATATAATCCCAAGAATCCTGAAGAACTTGAGCAACCCACATGCTCGTAGGGCATCAATACAATCTTTATCTTGAGCAGCTTGATGGTCTTCAGCTCCATGTCCTCTTTCTTTCCATTAAACCACCATTTTGGATTGATTATGCTCTGGAAAATCAATAAAACAACATTTCATGAGCTTCCATGGAGACAAAATCTAAGAAAAACCATTTAACATGGAGATTTTCACAAAAAAAAAATTACCTCGGTGCCAGCGTGACTGTATGTGAATTTTCACACGCTACCAGCGTGAGGGCCTAATTGACCACAGGGTGAGAAGCACGAGTCTGATGAGTAAAACCTGCGTTGGTCACCCCCGACATAAAATTTTTGCAAGTCCGCCTTGCAGCCTAATCTATGAATGAAAATGCATGAAATGAGTACCAAAATGAGGGGAAGGGACAGATCTCTTACATGCAACAACTGGCTCGGAAAATGGTGTTTGGGATTGATCGTACTCCTTGCCTAAAAATCGAGGTAAAATGCGGTAAAATTCTCTCAGAATTGTAAATTGGTGAAAATGATTTACCTTTTGGGCTTTTTATAAATTTTCAACAATATTTTTTACCAAATTAGCACAAATTTCACTCATTTTTTAAATATTTTTCCTCTAAATCGGTAATATGTGTTTCCTTGTGTAGTGAAAGGTCATACATACTTGGTTACTATGATTTATTTTGACTGATTCAACAAGTTTTATTTTATAACTTTTTTGGACTCGTAAAAAATAAACAAAAAAAGCGACCCCGTGGAGTCATCTTTAAGCTCTTTTTTGACTCTCGAAAAATGAAATGATTGTCGAGTACTTGTCGTTTAAAACTCAATAAAGTAAATGAAATGATGTCTACTTAGTATAAGTTTAATCCTTTTCTAGACTGAGATAGACTATTGTACAAAAAAGGAATACCTTAGTCAAACATGGCTAAGATGTTCTCTTGGATTGTTTTCTACATTTTCGGGTTCAAGAGACGATTTACGAAAAGGGACCATTGGAGTTTTATTTTTTTCTTCTTTTTAAAAATATCTAAACATGAAAAATATTTCGAGTTTCACCTTCGTCAGACTCGTAAAACATAAATGACGTAGGACTTATCACCATGACGAGATCGGGTTTCTCCTTCCTAGGGCTCATAAAACTTACTAGGATGGATTCATCCGAAGGATGTACTTATATGGAAAGCATATGTTATCCCCTTCAATATTTCAATAAAAAATATATCGGGTACTTGCCAGAAATGGCGGGGGGGAAGTGAAAGCGATCATCTTTTGTGTTCTGTAAAGGTAGCATGTCGCTCTTGAAAACGACACTCTTCTGTTGCTTGTGTCGGGTTTGGGACATCCTCACCTAGTCACTTTCCTTCTTGGGTTTGGGAAATCCATTTTTCCTCTCATATGATTATATGATTCTGTCATCATGACCTCTGATCCTATGTTGAGTCAAATGTTTCCAAACTCTGAAGTCATGTCACCAATGTGTTCAAGAGAAGTCCTATCTGCATTTCTTTACTGCTTTTAAATTGTCTGATTTTTTGCCACAATCCTGGATCACACTTATCTACTCTATTATATCCTTTTATTTCATGTCGATGATGTGGGATTCATTACGGCCCTCCTTTGATGGATCACTTCCCATCAACTTCAGCTCATTATCCGTGAACATGATCTAGAAACTCCCTTCCAGTACCTTAGATCTTTCATGCCTCAATGGCAAGTTCTTCACATTCAACGACAAGTTTACATCATTGACTTCAATCGGATGATTCCATAGGTGTTTGACTTCAGCTTTGTAGACTTAATGACAAGCCCTAAAAGCTCTCAATGGGAGATTGACCTAAAAATAAATTTACCTTAAGCATGAAACCCATGCCTCAAGAACAACAATAACAAATTTATTTTTCTCTTTATATTGAATACATAAAGTCATGATTACATATGTCATTATGAATACTGAACCTAGTTACGTATTTCAACGCTCCCTCTTAACTAGGGAGGTATTCATAATCCATACAAGGCACTTGGACATTCTTAATCTAAAGAATTATCATAACAAGATTCAGATTGGTGAGCCATTTGTTTAGCATCATATCGACCAACATTGTCACATAGCAAGGCCTTGAGTAACAAATCTATCTCTCGGCAAGATCAGATCACACTGCTGGCAAGACCAATGACAGATAGATACCACCATCATTCTCTCTCAAGGAACATACCCCACCCGGGTGTTCACAGGGCATGTCCTTCCAGGACTATGCTTATCTTGGGTTCCCAATCCTAAAAAATATCGGTCCTCAACAACTACTCTTCTCTTGGATGCCCTACCTCATCCTCAAAGGGTATCAGATGCCAGATGCTTAACCAATCATCCATTTTTTCTTCACAATATGAAGACAAGAAGGATGTGTCTATCTCTCCCTCTTAACCATGGAAGATATACCCATTCCTATAAAGGAATGTACCCAAGCTCCCTCTCATCTAGGGACTTGTCCAAACTCCCTCTCATCTAGGGACTTTTCCAAACTCCCTCTTAAGTAGGGACTTTCTTTCGCTAGCAACTATTTGTTCTTTGGTGGAGATTCTAGGACCTTCAGCTTCTTGCAAAGCTCCTCCTTTCGATGTCATGAATTTTCATCATTATGAAGCTTTCATTTCCTAGTTCTTATTTTGCATCACTTTCCTTCAACGAACCATAGGAGTGAACCAATAGTCATGTCATCCTTCTTTTCATCGGAAAGTGATATTTTAGCCCATATCTGGCTTTTCTTCGTACAACTACCTCTTCTAATTCATGTTTCCTTCAAGATCTTCCATCCAACCACATGAGTTATAGTTGTAGGTGGCATCTACAACTTTCTTTTAGTAGCCCTGTCTCAACCCATTCATATTTTTTTCAAAAAAAAAAATGAACATCAACTCAAAGTTACCTTTTGTGATGGCCTCTCTTCATGACATATGCTTGCTTGCAACATCAACATCTTTCACATTCATAAACACATCTCCAGTACATTCAATGTCAAGGGTCTCCTTCCTTTATAGACTTTATTAGAGTCTTCATACCTTCTCCATGGAGATGTCTTAGCCAATTTTTTTAGTCATTGGATGTTGATTCCATTTTCTTATGTGATCATAGTTGCATCTTTCATGATTTCTTGTTTCTTTATTCACGTATCTCTTCCCAGGAAATTCCATTCATAGTTCCTTTATCTTTGTCAACCACCTCATATTCCATATGAAAACATATCATGTTGATTTCATCTTATCAATATGTGAACCATGCCTTCATCCATCTTTCAAAAAGGAAGAGATCTTTTTTCTTTGATCATGATCATGATGTTGAGTATTTACCCATGCAACCATATGATTACTTAATCAAATACATGCATACATACCTCTTTACTTCTTTTGGTTATCTAGAAATCCTTTAGCAACTTCCTTTCCTTGAAAGTATGTTGACATGCTGCACTTCTTTGCCACCATACCATCATCTTTCTAAATAATGTATCCCACACAAGGTGGAATGATCAGTGAGACTCTTGCTCCTTCCATGTAGAGGTGAACCTTCTAATTAATATTCCAACGGAGGATCTTGATTATCCTCATCCTACAAATTCTCCTTCCTAATGATGATGATGTATGATGAATTCTACACTATATGCCTTTCTTCTACTCATAAGTGTTACTTATGCTTTCAATGAGGTTACTAAGAGCTACTTCCTTTCTATGATGACTGCTACATCCATGTATACTTCTACCTCAACTATATTTCAAGCTTTTATGAGGATGTTATGATCTCTTGCTTATAATATGATGTCATTTACTAATATGATGCATCCTATCATACTTATAATGATTTATACCATGATAGTTATCTTTCACAAAACTGAAAAGTGTTGAGAAATTAAGGACAATATAATTGTTCTATTTCTCTTTACTATGATAACTGCTTGAAATATTATTTTCTTTAGAGTTTATTGATATTATTACCATGTAGTGTTATCATCAACCAGCTATCAAAACAAGAAAATCAATCATGCCCAAGTACACAAGATATTGGCACCATGCCAGGGCAAAAACCTCTCCAAAAATTGAGAGGAAAAACCCTTGAACTATTTCTTATAGAATCTTTAGTGAGAAGTTACATGACCCGAACACTGACCCAGAAATGACTTCAACATCAAAAGACAATACCTCAAAATGTGTACCCAATCACACTGCTCAATTGTGCAATGAATGAGCATGACAGTCTACATTAAACAATTTGGATAGGCTCTCCTAGCCTCGATCTATCTTCACATTATATGTAGATGCCTCATACGCTTCCAAGGTTATGATTAGAGATTTTCTACAGGACTTCACAAGACAACAACATTGACTGTCAACATAGTGAAGGTAGAAGTCCTAGTTTTCAAAATGTATGCATATGCATGAATGGAGTTAGGGCTCTCCTAGCCCTACAATACCTTCACACCTTTCAACAATAGTATCATTCTTTTGTTGCGTCCAAAAATTCCCTTCAAACCATCCAAACCATTATGTGATGCAAGACCCTAACCCAGATCTGAATTTCATGATGAGGAGCAGGCTCAATGTTGACTTTGCATGAGAGGATAAACTTCCTCACGTGCTGCGGCTACCTTCTCTTTCCTCGAACTTAATGTTGTTGCTCTTATTTGTGAGAGAGATGAATAGAGTTGCATTTTGGAGGAGCCACACATAGCCTATATATAGGCTTGTCCTCTAATCTATTGAGCCAACATGAGCCTAGATTAAGCCGACATGTCCTTTGATTAAATAGTTGAGCCGACGTGAATCCATGGCCTTCCTTTGAGTGGTTTTTTCTTGAGTAAATCTGTGGGTACACATTTGAGTATTTCTTTGATGATCTAGAAGGACTTACATTCATTACATTTACACAAATAATACATGATTGTCTTCACTTTTACATGATTTGTCTTGAGATCTTTAATTAGAGCAAAAAAAATAATTCTTTTAATGCAAAAATACATTAATGCAAAAATTTGACAAAATGAAGACTGAACCTAGTTATATTATTTTCAATACCCCCTCTTAACTAGGGAGGTATTCATACATACATGGTACATGGACATTATCAACATAAGAGTTCTCATAAGCGAAGAGTCGGATTAGTTATCCATTTGTTATAACATCATTTAAACCAACATTATTTCCATATAGAAAGGCCTTGACTAATCGCTTTATCTCTCAATAATAGATAAGAGCACAATGCTGGTGAGACCAATGAATTATAGACACACTCTCCATTGTCTCTCTTAGGGTGATACCCACCCAGGTGTTCTTCGAGTATTCCCTACTAGGACTATTCTCATCTTGGGTTCCCAACCCTCAAGAATATCATCCTCTTGCCCACTTTTATCTTGGATGCCCTACCTCATCCTCAAAGAGTGTCGAATTCCAGATGATAACTCAATCCTCAATTTCTTCTTCATTCTCGGAAGATAGAAATGTAGTGTCTATATTTCCTGCTCAAATAGGGACAACATATCAACCAGACCAAGCTTGTCTCGAAAATACACAAGCTTCTTGTTCAAAAGTGATTTTGTTAATATGTCAGAAGTCTGCTCTTCCATGGGAACATACTCCAGCTTCAATACTCCATCCTGCACCATAATCCGAATATAATGATACTTGTTATTTATGTGCTTTGTCTTCCCATGAAACACTGGGTCCTCAAACAATCTTATACAACTGGTATTATCAAAATGAATAGTTGTAGGGGCCAACGATTCTGCAAATAAGTTGGATAACGATTTCCTTAACTAGACCGTTTCTCGGCTAACTTCACATGCTGCTACATACTTGGCTTCAACGCTACTTAAGAAAACTATCTCTTGCTTTCTTCTCATTCAAGAGACCATAAAGGATCCTAGACTGAAGCATCCTCTGGTTGTGCTTCTGTCATCCTTTTTTGCTGCCTCCCTAATCAAATTAGTAAATCCTGTCAAAATTACATCTTTCCATTTCTCATATTTTAGGCAGTAATATATGGTTCCCCGCAAGTATCTCAGTATATGCTTGGCTGCCACCCAATGATCATGACGAGACTCCATCTGGAACTGACTAAGAACATTCACTGCAAAACAGATATATGGCCGAGTATTTACTAGGTACATCATGGATACGATTAATTTCCTGTACCTTGTGGGATCCACCAAACTAGAATTAGAATTTCTCAATAGTCTAGGTTTCGTGATCATTGGAGTCATCATAAGATTGCACTCCATCATATCAAACCTTTTGAGAATTTCAATTACATACTTTCCTTGACCCAAATAAATCTCATTGGGTTCTTGCCATACTTCCAGTCCTAGATAATAGTGCATGGATCCTAGATCCTTCATATCGAATTCCGCAGTTAGTCTTTTCTTGCATTCTTGAATACGTTCTTCTACATTAGTTAGTATAAGATCATCTACATATAGTAATATGATGACATGTTCATCTTTTACCACTTTCATGTAGAGATTGGGATCAATTGAGCTTTTGGTAAGGCCCAGTGTTTGTAGATAAGCGTCCATCCTTGTGTACCATGATCTAGGTGCTTGCTTGAGGTCATATAGGGAATTTTTCAATTTGCAAACACAGTCTCCTTTACCTTTTACTTTGAATCCCAAAGATTGCTCAATGTGGACTTCTTCATCTACGGTGCCCTTCAGGAATGCAGTCCTTACATCCATTTGATGAACTTTCCAATTCATGGATGTAGCCGGAGAAATCAATGAAGGAATGGTTGTATATCTTATTGTAGGAGAAAAGGTTTCTTCATAGTCAATTCCTTGTTCTTGTGATAAACCCCTAGCTGGAAATCTGGATTTGTATTTGTCTATGCTCCCATCCACAACATGATTAATTTTGTAAATCTGTTAGATCCCTATAATACTAGTGATTACCCCATTACTATTGTAGTTGTATCCCTTAGTAATATTATTGTGGCCCTATTGTCCCCATAGTGTTATTATTGTGCCCCATAGAAACCCTCTATTGTTATTTTTGTGGCTTTATATTATTATTGTTAAGTCGACTAAGTTATATTGTGACTCCTTAGACTCTTATCTATAGAAAGGAGGTTTTGTCATTTGTATCATCCAAGAATTATTCATTTATGTAATGTAAAGGAGGTTGCCCCCTCGAAGAGGCTGAATTCTAAGGCGTTGATCTATCTTTTCCATATTTTCTTGAGCTGGTTTCATAACATTTGGTATCAGAGCTTTGGATTCTAGGGTTTCGCTGCTCCAAACAGGTCATCGTGGAATTTTCGCTATAACTTTTTTTCTGCGACGTTTCAGAAACTAAAAAAAAAAACCATTTGAGAAGACATCGCGCTGAATCTCAGGTCCGAATTTCAGAGCTTTTCTCTCTATATTTGCGGATACGTGATCTGAGGAAGTTGGTCTTTTTGCAGACTCCTGAATTACATTCCAAACAGGTGACCTGGGGAAAATCGTCATAACTTTCTCTTTGAGCATCGGATTGAAATTTCGTAAGAAGGAACAGAAAGAGGACGCTGTAGTTTTCTTGTATATATTTTTCAGAGCCAAAGGTTGAAACAGTGACTCGTGGCACATCGTACAATTTCGCTCTACTGAACTAGTCTATAATCAGGTCATTGTGGGAGATTTGGCATAACTCTTCCCTGGAGAATCTAATTTGGATCAGACTGGTGGCATTGGAAAGAGGACACAAAGAGATATCACAAATTGTAATTTTAGAACTTGATGATTTGAAATTACAGAGATACATCATATTCAATATCAAGCTCCTACAAAGTGAAAAAAGGTGTGTAGTTTTTTTAAATTTTTGCATAAGCTTGGTCTAAAAAATTAGTTTGAAGGAATTCAAAGGGCATAGTAAATCATTATTATCCTTAATTGATGACCCGAGGGAAGAAAATGCAAACACTTAGTAGGCAACTTGAAAGCTCTAGCATGACTCATGAAGAAGAGGAAGAAATACAACATGATGTAACAAAATTACGAGACCAAGTGCAACAAGTGTCACTTTCACAAAAAGCAACGGAATCTAAGGTGGATGGTTTAAAGAAAGATGTAGAAGCTAATATTGATGGTTTAAAGAAAGGCGTAGAAGCTAAGATGGATTGTTTAAAGACAAACATGGAAGATTTGAAGATAGATTTGACAAAGTTTCTACAAGGAATGCTTACTAATGGTGAAAGGGTAGTAAAGGAAACTCATGATGAGAAAAAAAGAAATGTTAATCATGATTTCATAGACTCTAATGTTGGATCGAAGACCCACCATATTCCAAATATTGATATGAGGAAGTTTGATGGCAAGGATCCCACAACATGGATATTACAGATGGAGCAATTTCTTGATCTCAATAATGTGCAAAACACACAAAAGGTACGTATTGCAACTTTATATTTGGAACCAAATCAGTTTGTATGGTATCAATGGCTTTGCTCTCGTAAACAAATTATCACTTGGGCAATTTTTATGGAAGAATTGACAACACATTATGAGGATACGAAAAGCAACACTTTTTTTAGCCAATTGATAAGTCTCAAACAAAAGGGTTCAATAATGGAGCACATTGAGGAGTTCCAAAAATTGAACATAAGGGTAAAAGATATTCCAGAGGAGCATATGATTGATGTGTTCATAGGGACTTTAAAGGATAATATCCAACATGATGTTCGCCTTTGGGAACCTGATTCATTAGAGAAGGCATTCAGGTTAGCAAGAAAAATGGAAAGCAAAATTATGGCAACCAGGAAGCATACCACTCACAACTATAAAGATGGAAGTGTTGTTGCCCCTAGTCTTCCACAACCTATAAGGTGACACCACAACAATTGGAAGAAAAAAGAGCAAAAGGGCTTTGTTACAGTTGTGATAGCAAATACACTAAAGGTCATAAGTGTGCTGAGAAGAAATTATTCTACATAGATTGTGAAGAGGAAGAACAAAAGGAGAAAGAAAGGTCAAAAGAAGAGGATATACTCCAGGAACAAAGCCTAGATAAAGAAGAAATGAATCCGACCATATCTTGTAATGAATTGGCAGGAATTACCACTCCTCAAACCATCAAGATAGAAGGACAAATCAAGAAGAAAAAGGTAATAGTGTTGATTGATTCAGGAAGTACCCACAATTTTATTCATTGTAAGGTAGCAAAAGAATTGAATTTCTTCTTATATCTAGCACCAGAGTTTCAATTGATGGTTGCAAATGGAGGAACAATAAATTGCTCTGGAAAGTGCCATAATATTAAGCTATCCATGGGAGAATATGTATTGACTAGCCCAATGCTTTCCATTCCAATGGGAGGTGCTGATGTTGTACTAGGAGTCCAATGGCTACAATCCTTGGGTACAATATCTTTTAATTTTCAAGAAATTTTCATGAAATTTTATGCGGAAGGAAAGGAAGTTGAATTAAGGGGTATTGCAGGGAAACTGGGAAAGATAATCAGCTCTAACGGTATGACAAATCTTCTAAAAAAGGAACAAAGAGGTGTAATTGCACAATTATGTTCGCTAGATGTTTCCACATCGGAATCATATATTTCTCCAGATCTCCAAAAAATCTTGGACAATCATTCCAAGGTATTTGAGACTCCCAAAGGTATCCCACCTATTCGTGATCATGATCATGCTATTCATCTGATTCCAGGAAGTGTTCCTCCAAACATCAGGTCGTACAGATATCCCTATGCCCAAAAGAGTGAAAATGAAAGTATGGTTGCAGAAATGCTAGAGGCTGGTATAATTCAACCTAGTCAAAGTTCTTTCTCTGCTCCAGTAGTATTGGTGCACAAGAAGGATGGATCATGGTGCATGTGTCTGGATTATAGGGAGCTCAAAAAGCTCACTATTAAAGATAAGTTTCACATTCCTGTCATTGATGAATTACTGGATGAATTGCATGGATAAATTTACTTCACCAAGTTGGATCTTTGTTCAGGATATCATCAAATTAGAATGAAGACTGAAGACATTCCGAAAACAGCATTTAGAACTCATGAGGGTCATTATGAATTTTTGGTCATGCCTTTTGGCCTTACCAATGCACCTTCTACATTTCAAGGTTTGATGAATTCCATTTTCAAACCCTTCCTTAGAAAATTTGTGTTAGTATTTTTTGATGATATACTAATCTACAACAAGTCTTGGAAGGATCATGTTGAACATGTTGAGAGGGTGCTACAACTATTGGAGGAGAAACAATTATATGCAAAAAGATCCAAATGTTTCTTTGGAGTACAAGAGGTGGAATATCTAGGCCATATTGTATCTCATGAAGGAGTTAAGGTAGACCCTAGCAAAATTAAAGCCATTAAGGAATGGAAAATCCCCACATACATAAAGCATCTGCGAGGATTTCTCAGGTTGACAGGGTATTATCGCAAGTTTGTTAAGAATTATGGGAGAATAGTAGCACCTCTAACAACATTATTGAAGAAAGATTCATTTTCATGGACTCCAGAAGCAACAAAGGCCTTCGAACATCTTAAAGAGGCAATGTGCCAAGCACTGGTCTTAGCTACACCGAACTTCACAAAACCTTTATTGTGGAATGTGATGCTTCAGGAAATGGAATTGGTGCTGTTTTAATGCAAGATGAAAGACCCATTGCTTTTGAAAGTCGTCCAATCAAGGGAAAGCTTTTACACAAAGCTATTTATGAAAAGGAAATGTTGGCAATACTACATGCACTTAAGAAATGGCGACCCTACCTAATGGGAAGACACTTCAAGGCAAAAACGGATCATGATAGCCTTAAATACTTTTTAGAACAAAGATTATCCTCGGAAGAGCAACAAAAGTGGGTCATGAAGATGTTGGGTTATGACTTTGAAATCATCTACAAAAAAGGGAAGCAAAATGTGGTGGCAGATGCACTTTCAAGAAAGGATGAGGATGTGGAAGCATTGTTGTGTGCCATTTCTATTATCCAACCCGATTGGATAAACAAAGCAAGGGAGGAATGGAAGAATGATGAAGAAGTGTGGGCACTTATTCGAAAGTTACAACAAGATTCCAGTACATCTGATACATTTAGCTGGAAAAATGATTTGTTATAGTACAAAGATCGCTTATACCCCTGTAAGAATTCCCAACTCAAACAAAAGATTCTTATGGAATTGCACACTTCTCCCTTAGGAGGGCACTCAGGATTTTTAAAAACTTACCACAGGGTTAAGAAGGAATTTTTTTGGGATGGCCTTAAATCGAATATTCAAAAGTTTGTGGCAGAATGTTTGGTTTGCCAACAAAATAAAGTTGAAACAATTAAGACCCCGAGTCTATTACAACCTTTATCCATTCCAAGCCAACGTTGGGAGGAGGTTTCAATGGATTTTATCACAGGTTTACCCAAGTCTGAGGGAAAGAATGTCATCATGGTGGTAGTTGACAAACTTACCAAGTATGCACACTTTTGTGCATTATCACATCCATTTAAAGCCAGTACAGTTTCTACTGCATTTATGGAAACAATTCAAAAGCTACATGGAAATCCAAAGATTATTGTAAGTGACAGAGATCCCATCTTCACTGGAAATTTTTGGACAGAATTATTTTCTTGTATTGGTACTCAGTTAGCTCATAGTTCATCTTATCATCCTCAATCTGATGGGCAAACTGAGATAGTAAACAAATGTCTAGAAGGATATCTTCGTTGCTTTGTATCTGATAAACAAACACAATGGGTCAAATGGTTGCCTCTAGCTGAATGGTGGTATAACACATCCTTCCATACAGCAACAAAAATGACCCCATTTATGGCACTTTATGGATATAAGCCACCATCCATCACATCATATTTAAGAGAAAATTCTAAGGTTCAAGCAGTGGAACATCACATCGAACATCAACAACAAGTCCTCCAACTCTTAAAGGATAACCTCGTGTTGGCACAGAATAGAATGAAACAACATACATATCAACATCGCAACGAAAGACGTTTTGATGTAGGTGATTGGGTATTCCTACGGCTACAACCATATAAACAAATGTCCCTGAAGCAAGTTAGGAAGGATAATAAATTATCACCAAAGTATTATGGTCCGTACAAGGTGTTGCAAAAGATTGGTACTATGGCATACAAATTGGAGCTTCCTGCAACTTCTCGAGTGCACCCAGTTTTCCATGTTTCATGTTTAAAGAAGGTTATAGGCGACAAGCTCCCAGTTTAAACAATATTGCTAGAACTTGAGGAGGAAGGAAAAATTATATTGGAACCGGAAGCAGTCACAGAGACAAGAACTAGATAGCTATGAAATTGATCAATTTCAGAGTATCTCATCAAGTGGAAGAACTTATCCGCTGAAGATTCCACATGGGAGGATGAGATTTTATACAAAATCATCTAGAACTACTCAAGCGTTGAGGACAACACTTTTTTGAAGGAAAGGGGCATGTTAGATCTCTATAATACTAGTGATTACCCCATTACTATTGTAGTTGTATCCCTTATTAATATTTTTGTGGCCCTATTTTCCCCATAGTGTTATTATTGTGCCCCATAGAAACCCTCTATTGTTATTTTTGTGGCTTTATATTATTATTGTTAGGTCGGCTGGGTTATATTGTGACTCCTTAGACTCATATATATAGCAAGGAGGTTTTGTCATTTGTATCATCCAAGAATTATTCATTTATGTAATGTAAAGGAGGTTGCACCCTCGAAGACACTGAATTCTAATGCGTTGATCTATCTTTTCCATCTTTTCTTGAGCTGGTTTCATAACAAAATCCATTTCGAAGTTACCATTGATTTTCTTTCTGGTCTAGGAACAGCTTCCCAAACCCCATTCTTCATTATCGATTGATATTATTCATTCATGGCAAACTTCCATTCAAGGTACTTGGAAGCTTCTTCAAATGTGGATGGTTCATTTTCTATTAGTTTTGACATGTAGGTTGCATACCTAGAGTACCTTTTGGGTTTCTTGCTTTCTCTGAACTTTCCACTAGCCTGATTTCCTTCAGCTTCTTGAAGTGTGGAGGTCAACCAATTAGGTCTCTTCCTCTTTTCCGGAACAGTAACAGGTTCGCTCGGACCTTCATCTGCTTGACGAGTATCTTCTTCTTCTTTGTCGATTTCTTCCTCAAATATAGGAAGATCTTCTTCATAGAAATCGAATGAAATGTCCTTTGACCTTTTGAATGCAATATTTTCATCAAAGATTACATCTCGGCTTACTTCTATATGATCTCCTTCCTTAATGTAGATTCTGTAAGCCTCGGATGAATTACTATATCCCACAAATATTCCCTTCTTGCTTGCTAGATCTAGCTTCTTCCTTTTATCCTTGGGAATGTGGATATACACAGGACATCCAAATATTCGGAGATGATCCACATTAGGCTTCTTTCCAGTGAAGACTTCTTCAGGTGTTTGATTATTCAGAGACCTATGGGGACTTCTATTTTGAACATATACAACAGTCTTTGTTGCTTCACCCCATAGGAATTTCGGTAGATCTTGGTCATGAATCATAGCTTTGACACTTTCTTCTATGGCTCTGTTCTTTCGTTCAGCTACTCCATTCTGCTCAGGATTATATGGAACTATAAGCTCCCTCTTAATCCCAGCCTCCTTGCAGAAGGCTATAATTTCCTTTGAAGTGTATTCTCCACCGTTGTCAGATCTCAAAATCTTGACTTTCCTTTCTATGAGATTTTCTACTTCGGCTTTGAATTCTTGAAATTTTGAAAAGACTTCATCTTTGGATTTAAGAAGGTAAACCCAAGTTTTCCTGGAGTGGTCATCTATAAAGGTGACATAGTATAGATGTCATCCAAGTGGTTTAGTCATAATACCATAAACATCAGAGTTTATGAGATCAAGTGTTTCTTGAGCACGAGATGTGCTATGTCCAAATGGCTTCTTTGCAATCTTGCCCAATGCACAACCCTTGTATATACCTTCATGCTCTTCCTTAAGGTTTGGGATTCCATTTACTATGGAATTCAGAGTTGGAAGAATTTTGAATTGTAGGTGACCCAACCTTCTATGCCATAATTCACATGGGATGATTTCAGTATGTACGAGTGCTTGATCTGTAGGAGTGGCTAGTCTGTATAATCTGACTTCTCAGACACCAATAGTTCTATATTTTTCAAGACTTGAGTATTTAGCCCAAACAAATACCTTTCCATTTATAAAATCTACTCTATCACCCTTTTCTTCTAAATATGAAATAGAAATAATATTTTTGCACATACTTGGAGCATAGAGGATGTTGTTGAGATGAATGTTGCTTTCGTCATCAAGCTTGATGGAGGTAAAACCTATGCCTTTCACTGGATAGTTTTTATTTTCACCAAGCTCCAAATAATAGGAGGAATTTTCCTTGGAGAGAGTCTTGAGTTGATGATGGTGACCAGTCATATGCCTTGAAGCTCCACTGTCTATTACCCAGATGTTTTCATCTTGAAATGTGCTCGAGAGTGCGGAGAATAAACCATCAGATTTTGTAGATTTGTCAAATTTGGATATTAGATAAACCCATGCTTGCTTGATATTTTTATTGATGAGGTTTTTCAACCATAGCCCAATACTTTCTAACTGCTGCATGAGGGAGTTGATCTTCTTTCTGCCCTTTGATGAACCACCCTCTGATACCATGTTGAGAAATTAAGGGCAATACAATTTTTCTATTTCTCTTTACTATGATAACTGCTTGAAATATTATTTTCTTCAGATTTGATTGATATTATTACCATGTAGTGTTATCATCAACCAGCTATCAAAATAAGAAAATCAATCATGCACAAGTACACAAGATATTGGCACCATGCCAAGGCAAAAACCTCTCTAAAACTTGAGAGGAAAAACTCTTGAACTCTTTCTTATAGAATCTTTATTGAGAAGTTACATGACCCAAACAATGACCCAAAAATTCCTTAAACATCAAAAGATAATACCTCAAAATGTGTACCCAACCACAGTGTTCAATTCTGCAGTGAATGAGCATGACAGTCTACACCAAAAAATTTGGATAGGCTCTCCTAACCTCGATCTATCCTTGCATTATATGTAGATGCCTTATACGCTGCCAAGGTTATGATTAGAGCTTGTCCACAGGAATTCACAAGGAAACAACATTAACTGTCAACATAGAGAAGGTAGAAGCCCTATATTTCAAAACGTATTCTTATGTGTGAATGGAGTTAGGGCTCTCCTAGCCCTACGATACCCTCGCACCTTTCAACAGTAGTCTCATTCTTTTGTTTGCAGCCATAACCGCCCTTCAAACCATCCACATCATTACGTGATGCAAGCCCCTAACCTAGATCTGAATGTTGTGATGAGGAGCAAGCTCAATGGTGGCTTTTCATGAGGGGACAAACTTCCTCACGTGATGTGGCTACCTTATGTTTCCTCGACCTTAATGTTGCTGCTCTTCTTCGTGAGAGAGATGAATTGAATTGCATTTTGGAGGAGCCACATGTAGCCTATATATAGGCTTGTCCTCTCATCTATTGAGCTGACATGAGCCTAGATTAAGCCGACATGTCCTTTAAGTAAATAGCTGAGCCAACGTGAATCCATAGCCTTCCTTTGAGCGGTTTTTTCTTGGAGTAAATTTGTGGGTACACACTTGAGTATTTCTTTGATGATCTAGAAGGACTTACATTCATTAAATTTACACAATAATACATTATTTTCTTAACTTTTACATGATTTGTCTTGATATCTTTAATTAGAGAAAAAAATAAATTATTTTAATACAAAAATACATTAATGAAAAAATTTGACATAATGATGACCGAACCTAGTTATACTATTTTCAACAAAAAGAACTCGGTGGAGGAGATTATCTTAGTCATAGTAGAGATCTTTCACTTCCTCCTTCTTTGATTTCTTATTTTCAACTTTTTCCACTCCTTTAGTGATATGGGTTTCTTCCCTTCCTATTTTGTTATTGTCTTTCTGAGATTAGGGTAATTTCTCTTGTAGTGCCCATATTCATGAAAGCCATAACATTGGCTTTTTGACATATTCTTCTTTTTCTGAGGACCAAATTTTCCTTTCTTCCTAGCCATGTGTTGGGTAATTTTATTGTTCTTAAATTACATCATTAATTGTCAACCAAGATTTGTGTACTTATGAGATGTTTGTGCACTATATATGCTAGGAGTCTTATCTATGCATTGAATTATTATAAACATGAACAAATGTTGAATGAGATTTAGAGAGTAATCACACACAAGTTATTTCTATTTAAAGTTACATCAAAACCAATTACTTAATTGAATTGAAATCTATTGCTTGTAGAATTCAAAATTTATCTCTACTTGCAGAAAAGGAAATGCTAATACTAAACTGCAAGAAAAAAATCTAATGCTATTTGCAAAATTGAAAATACTACAACACTATTTTGCAGAAAGGAAATTCTACACTAATTGCATAAGAAAAACTAATTGCAGAAAGGAAATAGACTAGAAATTGATTGCAGAAAGAAGCTGATAGGAATAAAAATCAATTGAGAACTTGCAATTCTAAATAATTACTGATGTGTGTGATTAATCCTAAAAAACATATCTTTTTTCATCTATAAAATTAACTGAGTAGTGTGTTAGCCTCTTGTTGCAACAGGTATTCATCTTTCATGATCGACATTTTTACATGCCAAATATGTCATCTTTTCGTGCTGCAAGGTTCCATATTTCCATAAAGAGGCCATGAAAGTATGCCAGTCTAAGTGCCACTGTTGTATTCCAATTTTGATGAAGTTATTCCATTTTTGAGGAATTTTTCAGTTAAAGGAAAGCCAACAGCTTAATCTTAGCTTCCCTAGGTTTCAATTGCTTGTCTTAGAATATAGAGAATGAATATCTATCCAAACTGTTTAATCTTGGCAGATCAGTAGCTAGGTAGAGAAATAAAGGAACCCAACAGCTTAATCTGGGCCCTTGGAAGATATAAGGGTACGTTTAGATAGGAGGGCAGTCAAAGGAAAAGAAGATAATCAGGGTCTGCAAGTCCAAGTGCACCCATGCAAAAAGAAGAAAAAATGCTAGGTAAGTAGGCTGGGTAAGTAGTTTTGTGGTTGCAGAATCAAGCTATGTGATCCATTTCATGTTTTTAAGTGTTATATCTATTCAGATCACAATTATGAGGCACCTTTTTCATTTGGAGGAGCTCAAGCGAGGCATGTCTAACTCCTCCTTCTTCTCACTCCCTAAATCACTCACTAACATCCCCTTGAGGACTTTGGGATCTGCCCAACCAGTCCTGTTACCACTTCATTTTTTGTAGAATACTAAGTCAAGCTTTGAATTTCTTAAGTGAAAAGAAGCCACATTTATTGTGTAAAAATCATTTCTCCACAGTCCATTCACTTCCTATGCCTAAGTTTCAGTTCACAAACTTAGCCCCCTACACTTCACCTCACAAACTCATATTAACTTCTAAACATTATTATGTAAATCCCTATCTATCCCCCCTTCCCCTTACTAAAAGCACTAAATAGCTCCCCTATGTACATATTCCCATCCCCTGGCACTATAGCCCTATAATATCTGTTTGGGGAAATGCTGAGTTCATTTGGGGCTTAGCATTAGCCTTCCGTGTCCTAACCCTGGGATTAACTTAACATTTGGTTAAAGCTAATAACCTCTTTCCTCACCCCTCTACCCATAAACCTTAACTATTTTACCCTGCGCGCTCACATTTTCGGGTTTGGTTTAAATATTTTGATTAAACTTTACCCTCGGTGCACAAACCATGTATAAAACCCACAAACCCAAAGTCTAACTCCCGCAGCATTGTATAAATATTCGAATATTCGAGCGGGCCCCGCGCACAAACCTGCCGCCAGCTCTACGCTCCGTCAGCCCTCTGATCCGCCCTCCCAGATCCGACGACTCTCAGCGATTTTGGAGCCGCCCCGTCACTTGACAGTTAGCATCCGATAGCCTGGCGGTTTTGCCGTCATACAGAGGGACATGTGTCCGCCCTTGATTGCATTGGAGCCCCTCTGACATTTACCACCCTCGTACAGAGGGCGGTTCGACGAAACCACAAACCGCCTTCTGTCTCTCCTCCCCTGACGACAGCACCAGGTCAACACCATGTCACCTCTGCATCGACCCCCCCCCACTGCTACATGTCACTGCCACCACATCACCCTACCATACTGCCATGTCACCGCCGTACCAGGACCCACTGCGGACGTCATGCTTACTTCATGCTGTCGTCATGCTGACGTCATCACCGAAAAAGGCGCGAAGGGCGAAATCACAGTGAAGGATGCCCAGAATGAAAAACTGAGGCAGTTTTTGATGCGCGATTAGCGCTTAGTGCTAATCGCGCATCGCTAAGAAAAAATGATCAAAATGGAAAGCTACCTATGGCTAGGCTACCAGCAGGCCCGGAAATGCGCAGTTTGACAGGATTTCTTCGTGAAGGTTCAGAAAAGGGGCGATTTGAGAAATTCAAGAGTATCAGAGGAAAGACGAAGCCCAGATTAAATTAAAAGAGTATCAGTGAAGCGGAAAAGAGTATCAGATCGGCAATACCAAAGCAGGTGAACATTAAAGACCCCCAAAGCAAAGTCAAAGAAAACGGTGAAGCCATCTAAGGCTCTCAGATCACAGTTAATGCACATCAAAGTCACTCGAGAGCAGGGGATCAAAGCCCAATGCACAGTTATGGCTAGATGAACAGCACAGAGCCAAAAGGACACCATATTAACTCATTTTGATTCCGATGCCTCTAACACGGCTCAAAGATATTTTCCTGCATTAAATTAAGGACAAAAATTATGTTAAGAAGTTATTTCCCTCAGACCTGTTTCAGGTCTGCTGTAATAGATATTTTTAGATATTTTCCCTATATAAACCACCCTAATTCATTGTTTAAAAGGTTGGTTGGTTGATATTCCTCATGCTGGACTTGCGTTGTATTTTTGAGAAGCTATGTAATCAAAGACTTCTGGAATGTTTTGGATGAACAAATGACTGTTGTGTTATTAATGGTTAAAGAGTGACTATGGAATTCCTGTGCTACTACATGGCTCAATAAGTTTTTCTACCTCTGTTTATAGTTTTATTATGTTTATGCACAATTGTGTTACCATCTAAATAGCAAGAAAAAAGAATAACTTAAAGTTTTGCTTAACTGCACCTTATGCTCAGTTCTTGTTATTTCTATATGTTTTCGTCAGAAATGGTTATGAATATGCTACTTAAATGATCATATTTACCCTATTTCTTTCATATATGACTGTTTTTTAGGAATTCTTTATTGCTCCTAGACAAACTTTCATCCACCTTCCCTCTATGTTAGCTAATGGAAGATTCTTAGTTGCCTTTAATTTCTGACCTTCATTCCATCTTTATTCCAGCTTGATATTGTTCTATGTGTAGCTATCCTACTCTATATTCCTCTTGTGACCAGGAAAACGCAACAGCAAGCCCTAATCCATGACTCCATGCCCAATGGTTTGAACTTCTCATAGTATGCATCCCAACTCTGCTTGAAAACATCTCCTTCCCACCAAAATCAAAACAAAACCCTTGTACACCATAACTAGCCTAAAATCAACCCAAAACAAAGTTAAATCATAAAGAGAGAGCCCTCTTTGACTGCAGGTAGGCTAGGACCTGCAGCCCAAAGATTGGTTTGTGGTTACCTCGGTCGTATCCCTTAAGGAGCTCAGGGACAACCTGAGTGTTAACATAGTGAAACTTGAAAGGAAATGCATATACAAATTAAATATTTTTGGTAATTTTTGTTTATGACTGCTCTAGAACTGGAACAAAAAATGATCATATTAGAATGGTAATGAAACTATCTTAAGAGAAATTAAATTGTAAAATATTATTGCTCAGTGAGAAAATGAAAACATAAACAAAACTAAACGTCCTTACAACTCGACAGGGGACCCCCCCGTGAGCGTAAGTCTACTTTCGATCAGATGATTTCTTAGTCACACATTTGAAAATAGAGGATTGTATTTACTTGAAATAGAGTATCACGATTGACCACAATAAACTTTAATAATTGAACTAAGATTTGGGTCTCGTCTTATGGCTTTTTATACAATTTTTCATCAAACAAATTCAAGATTTTTATGCCAATACGAAATGAAACTACTTTTCCATCTATGAAATGAAATTAAATAAGGAATTTATCTCCTCATGATTGAGGTATTCTTCTCAGATCGTATCCTTGTGGTTGAACAAGTCTTTTCCATGCTCGCATGACGTCGTTCTATTCTCCTATTTCTTTCACTTGACCGCTGCATCGTCATTCTCAGAGTTTGAATTTGAGTTTGACTCTGATATCTCTTAATCCTTATAGCCTTCCAAGTCATGCCAATAGGTGGTCATCCATGTGGTGAACATTTTTCATCTCCATATAATCATGTTTTTACTGAAGCACTACAACCTATCTATCCATGAATATCATTGTGGAATTCAACATTAGCAATGGAATGTTTATGATTATGTTATTGTAAGAATGTTTTGATAAAGAAACATAGATTATAAACATGGATGATAAATAAATTTTTATAAGTTGAATTTGACCTTGAGAATGCTAAGAATGTTATAAAAATGGTGACAAAAAGGTGAAAGGAGATGGTAAAAGGGTAGTCAAAAAGGAAACAATTTCATACTTCAACATTCCCCCAGACCAAAGGTCTTGCATGTCCTCATGCACTAAAAATGCAAAATTGGTTCTTCTTTTCTCCTTCAATGTATGATTTCTGAATCCTATGCAAGCACATCCAGACTTGTGGTTTCGTTTTTGTTTTTAAGGCTGAAGCTGTCCCTTGGTTTCTTCATCAAAATTTTACTTTGCAAACCACTAATTCTATTCTTAAGAAACTTGTTATTAGCATTAAGTTTCTTATTTTTCTTATACCAATGGCAGATATGTAGAATAATATTATCATTTTAGGTTCTAGGTATCTCATTTTGAACTTTTTTTGCTTCCCTTTCCTGTATCAAGCGTTTATTTAGAACCTCTAGCTCATATATGTCATGTTTCAAGGCATATTCAACTCTGCATTCTTGTTCTGGAGTTTGTTATGTCAAGGAAGTTTGACCAATTTCATTCTATTGATACTGAGAGAGAATTTCCTTTTGTTGTGCTCTTTGTTCCATAGATTCTACATAATCATAAATTTCTTGCTGGACTGGGTCAATATCTCGAATTTTTCTTTTCATGCTGACTGTGTGAGGTGGTGTTATGTACCCTTCTTCAAGATCAATCGTTTCGTGAGACTTTGTACTTGAAATTTTTGAGATTATCTTTCTTCTTCTCAATTTTACTCCTGATCCTTCAATGTTGTTTTGTCTTTTTGTTTTACTAACCTCTTGTTTTCTTTTCTTTGCTTTCTCACTTTCTTTAGGTATCTTAGAGCTTGATTTGGATATATTTCTTCTCAGACTCTATTTTTCATTTCTTTGTTTACATTTCTCAAAATACTAGGAAAGTAGAGTATCATCCTCAAATGGTTCATCTGGTACCTCTGTCTCATTTTGTTCTTTAACTTTATCTTTTTTTAGGGTTAAGGTTTCGTACTGACTTCGTTGACTCCTCTTAACCCTACTGCTTGTTTCCTCCTCCTGGACTTCTACAAAATGATTTCTAACTAGGAAATCTTTCCAATTGTACCCCTTAGCTTCCAAATGTACCTCTATAAGGATTTTGATGTGTCAGTGATGAGAGAGGGAATTATCAATGAACCTAGATTCTCTTTGTGTACTAAATGCCATTTTTCTAAGACTTTGGAGCAAGAAGTAAGGCAAATTGTTTCATTTCCATTGATAAAATGCATCAAGAGAAGGGCATGGTAGAAAGACATAGTTCCAAATATACCTTCACAAGTTACAAACTTTTGAATAACCAACAATAGATTTCTCCATTTCCCTTTTAATGCATTGATTGGAATTTCCTTTTTAAAGATGGATATATCCATACCTAATTCTCTAAGGAAATGTATCTAGTCATTCTCCTTGATTTTTCTATTCTTAAACTAGCTTTCTCCATTTCTAGGAAATCTCACAGCTTCTCCCATAATGAACTTTGTTAGGATAAGCTTGATGTCTCTAATTTCTGCTTTGACCCCATCAAAAGCTTGAGCAAAAGCTTTGGTAACCTCTGTCTCATGATTGTCAAAATTTTCAAAGAACTAAAGCCACCCTGCTTGTTGCAATTGGTCTATAACCCTCGAGTATGCTTGAAGAAAATTAATTCTGTTTGGTTTAGAGTGGACAATCATTCCCATGGTGAGAATAAGTTTCAATATTTGACTCTTTCCTTTCGACAGGGATGATGGAAGTTTGAGAAAGGGAATGAGCAAAGTGTGAATGATAGGGGTTTCAGAAGGGGGCGGAATGAATATGAGATGGAGTTAAATCATAATGAAATAAGGTGCTTGATGCAAGAAGTTGTGTTATGATCAGACTGTACCTTCCCACAATTCCCAAGTCCGATTTTAGAGGATTGGTGGAATGTATTTGATTTTGATCATATTGATGTGGCCGATAAAGTAATGATGAGGGAGTAGGGTATAACGATCATGACAATGAGTGTAATATCAGTTTTATAAGGTCTTCAAGCTTTTCCTTAATAAAATAATCCATGAATTAAACCTAAGTTATTATATGAAAAATAATTTCAACATTCTACATACCTTTACTTTTGTGAATTGCTTGATATTCTTTTGTTGTGGATTTTCTAATATTGATGAAGAACTCAAACTTGGCTACAGGATTGAAGATCGGCTATAGAATGATAAAAATTATGTTTGTTGCGTATAATTTCTTGAATTTTCCTTGTTTTATCAAGAGAAGACTTATCTATTATTGTTGCTGCTTTTAGTGGTCAGTGAAAATACTGATCCTACAAAATTTTTCTTACCACATGAAATTTATTAGAAAAATAAGTGTAGAAAGAAATAGGGACAAGAAAAAGTGGATCAAGAAAATCTAAACCACCAAGAGATATTGGTTTTTAGTTAATATTTTCTATATAAGCATGCCAACATAATTGGTTTTCATGTTTATACTTTTATTATTATTATTATTTCTAGTTAAGACTAACCTAAGTACCCACGGGGGATTTGAACCAGTGACCTATCGCAAGGAGTGCCTTAACAGCGCACCCATTCACCGTCAATCCAAAGCCCGTGGGCTTTTATTATTATTATTATTATTTATATATCTTTTTTTTTGTTTGGAAAAATTACAATGAAGTTGGAGAGTGAGGAGAAGAAACTCCTTTCTTGACAAACTTGAATTCAGAATTCTCTTTCAAATATTTGACAAATTCTTCCTTTGTCAATGGTTTATGATACAACCTTAATCTATGACCATTAACAAAGAAAGTAATTTGTTCACCGTCAATAGTTTGATTTTGGCTGCTCTATTATCAAAAATAGTATCAATCTGTTAGGTCCTTATAATACTATTGATTCCCCCATTAATATTGTAATTGTATCACTTATTGTTATTATTGTGCCCCTATTGTCCCCATATTGTTATTAGTGTGCCCCATAGAAGCCCACTATTGTTATTGTTGTGCCCTTATATTATTATTGTTATGTCGGCTTTGATTATATTGTGACCCCTTAGACTCCTATATATAGAAAGGAGGTTCAATCATTTGTATCATCCAAGAATTGTTCATTTGTGTAATGTAAAGGAGGTTTCCCCCTCGAAGAGGCTGATTTTGAAGCCATTGATCCATTTTTTCTATCTTTTTGCGATCTGGTTCATAACATTTGGTGTCAGAGGTTTGGATTCTATGGTTTCGCTGCTCCAAACAAGTCATCGTGGAATTTGCGCTATAATGTTTTTTTTTGCAACATTTTAGAAGCTAAAACACAAACCCATTTGAGCGAAATCTCAATGATCCTTAGGTCTAAATTTCATATCTTGTCTCGCTATATTTTCGGAGATATGATATAAGGAAGTTAGGGTTTTTGCAGGATTTCGAATTACATCCCAAACATGTGACCTTGGAAAAATAGTCATAACTTTCTCTCTGAGTATTAGATTGAAATTTTGTAAGAAGTTACATAAATAGGATGGACTGTAGTTTTATGTGCATCGTTTTCAGGTCCGAAAGTTGAAACAATGACATGTGGCACTTAGTACACATTCGCTCTACTGAAAAAGCATATAATCAGGTCACCTTGGGAGATTGGGCATAAATTTTTCTTGGAGAATCCAATTTCAATCAGACTGGTGGAATTGGAAAGAGGACATAGAGTGCTAACATAGTGCACAATTTTAGACCTTTGAGATCCACAATTTCAGAGATACATCATATTCAATATCGAGCTCCTACAAAGTGAAAAAAGGTGTGTAGTTTTTTTTTAATTTTTCATAAGTTTGGTTTGAAAAATTTGTTTGAAGCAATTCAAAGGGCATAGTGAAGAAAAATTATCATTAATTGATGCCCTGAAGAAAGAAAATGGAAACACCAAGTAAGCAACCTGAAATATCTAGCGTGACTCATGAAGAAGAGGAAGAAATGCAACATGATATACCAAATTATGAGACCAAGTGCAAAAAAATTCACTCTCACAAAAAGTAACAGAAGCTAAGATGGATGGTTTAAAGAAAGGCGTGGAAGATAATATGGATGGTTTAAAGAAAGACATGGAATCTAATATAAATGATGTGGAAGCTAATATGGATGGTTTAAAGAAATGTGCGGCAGTTAAGATGAATGATGTGGAAGCTAAGATGGAAGGAAAAATGGAAGATTTGAAGAAAAATTTGACAAAGTTGCTACAAGGTTAGTAAAGGAAACTCATGATGACAACAAAAGAAATGTTAATCATGATTTCATAGACTCTAATGTTGGATTGAAGACCCACCGTGTTCCAAAGATTGATATGAGAAAGTTTGATGGCAAGGATCCGGTAACATGGATACTACAGATGGAGAAATATTTCGATCTCCATAATGTGTAAAACACACAAAAGGTATGCATTACAAATTTATATTTGGAATCAAATCAGTTTGTATGGTATCGATGGCTTTGATCTAGTAAACAAATTGTCACTTGGGCAGTTTTTATGGAAGAAATGGTAGCACATTATGAGGATACAAAAAGAAACACTTTTTTTTAGCCGATTGATAAATCTCAAACAAAAGGGTTCAACGATGGAGCACATTGAGGACTTCCAAAAATCTAATATAAGGGTAAAATATATTCCAGAGGAGCATAGAATTTATCTGTTCATAGGGACTTTAAAGGATAACATCCAACATGAGGTTCACCTTTGGGAACTTGATTCATTGGAGAAGGCATTCAAGTTGGAAAGAAAAATGGAAAGCAAAAATATGGCAACAAGGAAGCCTACCACTCACAACTATAAATATGGAAGTGTTGTTGCCCGTAGCCTTCCATAAGCTACAAGGTTGACACCACAAAAATTGGAAGAAAAAAGAGCAAAAGGGCTTTGTTACAGTTGTGATAGAAAATACAATAAAGGTCATAAGTGTGCTGAGAAGAAATTATTTTACATAGATTGTGAAGAGGAGAAAGAAAAGGAACAATAAATGTCAAAAGAAGAGGATATACACCAAGAAAAAACCCTAGAGAAATAAGAAATGAATCCGACCATATCTTGTACAAGAAGGATGGATCATGGCACATGTGTCCCGATTATAGGGAGCTCAACAAGCTCACTATTAAAGATAAATTTCCCATTCCTGTCATTGATGAATTATTGGATGAATTGTATGGATAAATTTACTTCACCAAGTTGGATCTTCATTCAGGATATCATCAAATTAGCATGAAGACTGAAGACATTCTGAAAACAACATTTAAAACTCATGAGGGTCATTATGAATTTTCGGTCATTCCTTTTGGCCTTACCAATGCACCTTCTACATTTCAAGGTTTGATGAATTCCATTTTCAAACCCTTCCTTAGAAAATTTGTGTTAGTATTTTTTGATGATGTACTAATAGACAACAAGTCTTGGAAGGATCATATTCAACATGTTGACAAGGTGCTCAAACTATTGGAGAAGAAATAATTATATGCAAAAGTCTCCAAATGTTTCTTTGGAGTACAAGAGGTGGAATATCTAGGTCATATTGTATCTCATGAAGGTGTTAAGGTAGACCCTAGTAAAATTAAATCCATTAAGGAATGGAAAATCCCCACATCCATAAAGCATCTGCGAGGATTTCTCGGGTTGACATTGTATTATTGCAAGTTTGTTAATAATTATGGGAGAATAACAACACCTATAACAACATTATGTTGGCATTATGATTCAGGTGTTGTCCTTGATGGCAAAGCCATTCAGGTGATAAATCAAGAAGGACGCTGGAAATATGTTCAGCCAGTGCGTCCCCGCAGGTATACCATACAGAACCCGCGTCCAGGGACGCAGGCCAGCCGTTCAGGAGGTGCGTCCGCCCAGTGCACACATTTCAAGGCAGAGAAAAGCACGTGGGGGTTTCTTGTGTGGTATCTAGCCGACGGTTTTGTGTTTCTATGGTGTCGGCTCGTGGTATTGTTCCATGTTTTGGGGAGAAGTTTGCCTATATAAAGCAAAGGAGTTCATTTGGATTAGAGTATCATCTTGGTTGAATATCTTTTGGTGAGATCTAGTCCAGATCTATGAAGGCGAATCTTCTAATGGACTGTGATCTCTATGGCGCATGATCAGATCTGTGGATCTGAGTGTTTGGGTTGGTTCTGAAGTCCTCTTATCTTCTATATCTGAAGGGACGCAGATTTAGTGAAGGGAAAGTGCGCCGGGACGCAGTACAGTAAAGGCTCAGGTGCGTCTCTGAGGCAAAGGACGCGGCGCGACTGTGTTATTGGGTGCGTCTCTGAAGCAAAAGACGCGGCGTGACTGTGTTATTGGGTGCGTCTCTGAAGCAAAAGACGCGGCGCAACAGTGTCTTTGGGTGCGCCGGTCGCAGCTAAGCATAGAGGAACAGTGCGTCTGCACGCAGAGCAGCGGAAGGTAGACTGCGTCCAGTCGCAGGCCACAGAAATAAAATATGCGTCCCTCTCTTGAGATGATCTGTTGACTGTATATTTCTATTCGTAAGGTGTTCTGGGTTATTTCTGTAATTACTGATCTGATATCTGTAGTGGACTGTATCTGTTGTATACTTGTTGATCATTTGATTCTTCATGAAAAGAAGTAGGGGGTTGTAGCTCCCTTCCAGGAGAGACTGGAAAACGAGAGAGAGTTGTAGCTCTCTGCAGGTTGCAGCCTGCGTGCTGGTAAAGGACTGCACCAGCACAAAATCATTGTAAAAAGAATTTCTTGAAAGAAGATAGAGACATATTGCAGCAGGTGGTTTTCTCCCGCATTGGGTTTCCACCTTACATCTTGTGTTCTTTGGTGTGACTGTCTATTTTCTTTATTCATGCTCATTGTTTTTATGGTACTGATATGCAAGAATAATTCAAAAGATCAAATAAGGAAGATTTGGTAAATTGCTAGATAATACTGATTCACCCCCCCTCTCAGTATTATTTTCAACAATTGGTATCAGAGCAGGTCCTTCAGAAAAGCTTGATCGCTTGAAGGTAGATCGTTCATCATGAGCAACTACGAGAGAGAAGCATCAATCAGGCCACCCGTCTTCGATGGGACAAACTTCAATTATTGGAAGGTAAGAATTACTGCATATCTTCAATCTCTTGGTACAGAAGTTTGGAACATTGTAGAAACAGGCTATGCCTTTCCTTCAGTTACTCCTACAGATCCAGCTGAGAAAAAGCAGTATGAAACAAATGCAAAAGCAGTCAGTACTCTATTAGGAAGTATATCCCAAACAGAGTTCATGAAGGTCATGCACTTCAAATCAGCAAAAGAGATATGGGACAAAATGATCACTAGCTATGAAGGAGATGAACAGGTAAAAGAAGCTAAACTTCAAACTCTCAGGATTCAATATGAGACTCTCAAGATGTACAATGATGAAAGTGTGGCTAATTATTTTCTTCGGGTAGATGAGATTGTTAATTGTATGAAAAATTTGGGTGAAGAAATAAAAGAGACTATAGTAGTTCAAAAGATTCTAAGATCATTATCCCCCAAGTTTGAATCTAAAGTATCTGCAGTAGAAGAAAAGGAAAATCTCCGTGTTCTCACTATGTCTCAGCTGCATGGAATTCTAACTGCTTATGAAATGAGAAAGGGAGGTCCATCAGACAGAAGGGAAGCTGCTTTTAAAGCATCAGGCAAAGAAGATCACTATGAAGCAAGTCATGTTCCAGAAGAAGAGGAAGAAGAATCAAATTTTGTCAGAAATCTTCAAAGGGGTTCTGGAAGGTTCAGAGGTAAGCTACCTTTCAAATGCTTTGCTTGTGGAAGAGTAGGTCATTATGCTGCAAAATGCTCTTATAAGGATAAAGGAAAGGAACCAGTTAGATGGAACAAGAAACAGAGTGCAAATAAGAAAAGCTACTACACCCATGAAGATAGTGATGGCTTATCAAACAGTGATGAAGATGAACAAGGTAATAAATATAGGTTGTTAATGGCATTTGAAGATGATGATTATGAGGATGCTGTAGATGTGGATAACCTTTATGATGAAATTACTAGACTCAAGAGATGCATAGAAGAAAAGAACATGATTATTGATACTCTACAATTCCAAATTGATGAAAAAGAAAAACATCTTGAAAAATTAGAAGGTGAAATTGTTGGTCTTAGAAAAGAAATTGAGAAAACAAAAACTATTAATCTCAAGTTTGTCAAAGGATCTGAAACTTTGGATGAGATTATCAGTGTGCAGCGGTCTCCACTAAATAAGACAGGTTTGGGCTATAATGGAGAAACTTCTCAAGCATCCACTTCAAAAAGTTATCTTGATGCAGCAAGAAGAAATGAGCAAGAGCACAAGGAAGATCATCAGGTAAAGCAGGGACAAATGTCAAACAGAAACTATCAAGGGCAATCCAGCTCAAGGGTGAACAAAAGCCACAACCAGCCACAGGTAAAATCTTCTCAATTTGGTTCAAGAATAGATGAAAATAGAAATTACAATCAGTTGGCTGGTAGATCCAATAATCGCAGAAGCTTCTTCAATGGACAATGCTTTTCTTGCCATAACTTTGGTCACAAAGCAGCTCAATGTGTTGCGTATAAAACAATCATGACTAGGGAAGCTCAAAAACAAAGAAGTATGACAGGGATTACAAAAAGGACCTATAACAACTTTTCAGCTCTTGAAAATGAAGTTGAATGTTCTATTTGCAATAATTTTGGACATAAAGACTTTGAATGCAGAAGCAGGTTTCCGGAAAGAAAGGTACAAGAGCAGAAAAAGGAACAAGCCTCAGGCGCCAAAACATGGAGAATAAAGGAACCTCAAACAGAAAGATGTGGGATAGCATTTTATGCAGAAGGACAAGAAAATCTATGGTACATTGACAGTGGATGTTCGAAGCATATGACAGGTGATAAAGAAAAACTTGAGTCTTATTCTAATTTAGAAAAGGGAAAGAAAGTCTCTTTTGGAAATGATACTCCTGCAACTATAAAAGGAAAAGGTATTGCTCCTTTAAAAGAAGATGTTAAGGCTGGAAATGTTTTATTTGTTGATGGATTGAAGCATAATCTACTAAGTGTAAGCCAGATGTGTGATCAAAGAACCGAGGTTATATTCAGATCAAATGGATGTCTTGTTCGTGATCTTGATACAGGGAAAACAGTTCTCAAAGGGAAAAGAACTCCAAATAATCTGTACATATTTGAAGAAGGACAACAACAATGCTATCTAAGCAAGGATGAAGAGCACTGGTTATGGCATCGAAGGTTGGGACATCTAAGCTTCTCACAAATAAGGAAAGCATGTAAATATCAGGCAGTTCGCGATCTTCCAGATATCAAAATTCCTGACAACACCATATGCAGATCATGTCAGTTTGGAAAACAAACCAGGACTAACTTTCCAGAGAAAGAAGGATCAGCTAGCATGCCTCTTGAGCTAGTACATACAGATGTATGTGGGCCATTCAGGAAAAGAACACCTAGAGGAGAGGAATACTTGATATTATTTATTGACGATTTCTCCAGGTTTGTTTGGTTAGGGCTTATGAAGCACAAAGATGAAGCATTCGAAAAATTCAAAACCTTCAAAGCCTTGGCTGAAAATGAATCAGGTCACAAAATTAAGTGCCTCAGATCTGACAGAGGTGGGGAATTTACTTCAAATGAATTTTTCGATTTCTGTGATGAACATGGGATAAGGAGAGAATTCTCTACAGCTAGAACGCCTCAGCAAAATGGAGTTGTTGAAAGAATGAACAGAACAATCCAACAAATGGCTCGTGCTATGCTTGATGAATCAGGAACCCCCGCAACCTTCTGGGGTGAGGCTGCACATACTGCGGTTATTATTCTCAACAAGACAAATGTCCGGGTGAACAGCACTCAAACCCCTCATGAGCTCTGGAGTGGTAAAACTCCTTCGGTAAAGCACTTCAAAATCTTTGGGAGCAAATGCTATATCAAGAATACTGAGGAGCAGCTTGGCAAACTTGATCCTAGAGCAGATGAAGGCATTCTTCTTGGCTATTCTCCACATAGCAAAGCATACAAATGCTACAATAAAAGACTTGGCAGAATTGTTGACAGCATTGATGTAGTGGTTGATGAGAAGGGATACATTCCTAGGCAAATACATCGTGAAGACATCGAAGAAGATGAAAGCTACCCTCAAAGACAGAATGATGAAGAAGAAGAACCGCAAGAAGAATCTCAAGAAGAACCTCACGAAGAAGCAGAAGAACGAACAAGAATAGAAGAAAAGACTCCATCCAGATATGTTCAAAAGAACCATCCAGAATCTCAGATCATGGGACAAAAAGAAGCAGGTATACAAACTAGAAGAACAGTTGCAGAAGCTTCAAGTTATTTGGCATTACTCTCCTCTACTGAACCACAAAATGTGAAAGAGGCATGCAAAGATGAATGTTGGGTGAAAGCAATGGATGAAGAACTCGAGCAAATCGAAAAGAACAACACTTGGGAGCTGGTTCCTAGACCAAAGGATAAGAATGTTATCGGAACAAAATGGGTCTTCAAAAATAAATTGAATGAAAATGGAGAAGTAATTAGAAACAAAGCCAGACTTGTTTGTAAAGGGTATGCACAGCAAGAAGGAATAGACTTTGAAGAAACTTTTGCTCCTGTTGCAAGACTTGAGGCCATCCGAATGTTCCTTGCTCTCTCAAGTTCTCAGAACTTCAAAGTATTTCAAATGGACGTAAAATCAGCCTTTCTGAATGGAGACTTGGAAGAAGAAGTGTACATTGAACAGCCAGATGGGTTCATTCTTGGAAATGATCCAAATCTTGTATGCCGATTGAAAAAGGCTCTCTATGGTCTCAAACAAGCCCCAAGGGCTTGGTACTACCGGTTGGACAAATATCTTCATCAACAAGGTTTTTCAAAAGGTTCAGCAGATAGCAATCTATATATAAAAATTGAAAATGACAAATTGCTAATACTTGTTGTGTATGTAGATGACATTATTTTTGGCAGCAATGAAGAAGCTATGAGCCAAAGCTTTGCCTCAGTCATGCAGAAAGAATTTGAAATGTCCTTGCTAGGAGAACTGACATACTTCCTTGGTTTGCAAATCCAACAAAAGAAAGAAGGAATCCTTTTATCTCAAACCAAGTATCTCAAGCAGATTTTGAAGAAATATGGCATGGAAGATGCAAAACCAGTATGTACACCCATGGTCACAGGATGTAGTCTCAGTGCAAATGATGATTCTGCAGCAGTACATCAACCAACCTACAGATCTATGATTGGAAGTTTACTATATTTGACAGGTACCCGACCAGACATCATGCATGCAGTTGGAATAGTTGGAAGATTTCAGGCAAATCCGAAGGAGACTCATCTTCAAGCAGTGAAGAGAATTTTCAAATATCTTCAAGGGACTCAAAATTATGGCTTATGGTATCCTAGAGATACAGATCTTACTCTTCATGCCTATACAGATGCAGATTGGGCCGGAAGCGTGGATGACAGGAAAAGCACAAGTGGTGGTGCGTTCTTTATGGGTCCCAGACTGGTCTCTTGGTTCAGCAAGAAACAGAGTTCAATTGCCTTGTCTACAGCTGAAGCAGAATATGTTGCTGCTGCATCTTGTTGCACCCAACTCCTTTGGATGATGCAGAATTTGCAGGATTATCAAATCACTTGTACTCCTCCAATCCCTATCTTATGTGACAACACAAGTGCAATCAGCATCTCAAAGAATCCGGTTATGCATTCAAAAACCAAGCACATACCAATCAAGTACCATTTTCTCCGGGAACAAGTACTTGAACAGAAGGTCAAGTTGGAGTATGTTCCTTCTAAGGAACAAGTTGCTGATATTTTCACCAAACCGTTGCCTAGGGACACTTTTGAATACCTCAGGCAAAAGCTGGGGGTTGTTGATGCATCATCTTACTGTTGATCATCTTCCTATTGGTGGTATAGGCTCAGGGGGAGCACATAATGCATTGTTGGCATTATGGAGAAGGAGATCTTGGAAATAGCTGCAATATGTCTCTATCTCCTTCATGATGGATTTCTGGTTACAGATCTGGAGATGCATGAGCATAGGGGGAGCATACCCTTTGCCCTTGATGTCAAAGGGGGAGAATGAAGCTGAAGATTATGAGGTTGCCATCAAGTCCAAAGGGGGAGATTGTTGGCATTATGATTCAGGTGTTGTCCTTGATGGCAAAGCCATTCAGGTGATAAATCAAGAAGGACGCTGGAAATATGTTCAGCCAGTGCGTCCCCGCAGGTATACCATACAGAACCCGCGTCCAGGGACGCAGGCCAGCCGTTCAGGAGGTGCGTCCGCCCAGTGCACACATTTCAAGGCAGAGAAAAGCACGTGGGGGTTTCTTGTGTGGTATCTAGCCGACGGTTTTGTGTTTCTATGGTGTCGGCTCGTGGTATTGTTCCATGTTTTGGGGAGAAGTTTGCCTATATAAAGCAAAGGAGTTCATTTGGATTAGAGTATCATCTTGGTTGAATATCTTTTGGTGAGATCTAGTCCAGATCTATGAAGGCGAATCTTCTAATGGACTGTGATCTCTATGGCGCATGATCAGATCTGTGGATCTGAGTGTTTGGGTTGGTTCTGAAGTCCTCTTATCTTCTATATCTGAAGGGACGCAGATTTAGTGAAGGGAAAGTGCGCCGGGACGCAGTACAGTAAAGGCTCAGGTGCGTCTCTGAGGCAAAGGACGCGGCGCGACTGTGTTATTGGGTGCGTCTCTGAAGCAAAAGACGCGGCGTGACTGTGTTATTGGGTGCGTCTCTGAAGCAAAAGACGCGGCGCAACAGTGTCTTTGGGTGCGCCGGTCGCAGCTAAGCATAGAGGAACAGTGCGTCTGCACGCAGAGCAGCGGAAGGTAGACTGCGTCCAGTCGCAGGCCACAGAAATAAAATATGCGTCCCTCTCTTGAGATGATCTGTTGACTGTATATTTCTATTCGTAAGGTGTTCTGGGTTATTTCTGTAATTACTGATCTGATATCTGTAGTGGACTGTATCTGTTGTATACTTGTTGATCATTTGATTCTTCATGAAAAGAAGTAGGGGGTTGTAGCTCCCTTCCAGGAGAGACTGGAAAACGAGAGAGAGTTGTAGCTCTCTGCAGGTTGCAGCCTGCGTGCTGGTAAAGGACTGCACCAGCACAAAATCATTGTAAAAAGAATTTCTTGAAAGAAGATAGAGACATATTGCAACAGGTGGTTTTCTCCCGCATTGGGTTTCCACCTTACATCTTGTGTTCTTTGGTGTGACTGTCTATTTTCTTTATTCATGCTCATTGTTTTTATGGTACTGATATGCAAGAATAATTCAAAAGATCAAATAAGGAAGATTTGGTAAATTGCTAGATAATACTGATTCACCCCCCCTCTTAGTATTATTTTCAACACATTATTGAAGAAAGATACATTTTCATGGACTCCAGAAGCAACAAAGGCTTTTGAACATCTTAAAGAGGAAATGTGCCAAGCACTAGTCTTAGCTACGCTTGACTTCACAAAAACCTTTATTGTGGAATGTGATGCCTCGGGAAATGGAATTGGTGTTGTTTTAATGCAAGAAGAAAGACCCATTGCTTTTGAAAGTCGTCCAATCAAAGGAAAGTATTTACACAAAACTATTTATGAGAAGGAAATGTTGGCAATACTACATGCACTTAAGAAATGGTGACCTTACCTAATAGGAAGACACTTCAAGGTAAAAACGAATCATGATAGTATTAAATACTTTTTAGAACAAAGATTATCTTCAGAAGAGTAGCATAAAATGGTTACAAAGATGTTGGGTTTTGACTTTGAAATCATCTACAAAAAAGGGAAGCAAAATGTTGTGGCAGATGCACTCTCAAGAAAGGATGAGGATGTGGAAGCATTTCTTTGTGCCATTTATATTATCCAACTAGATTGGATAAATGAAGCAAGGGATGAATGGAAATGACGAAGAAGTGTGGGCACTCATTCAAAAGTTACAACAATATCCTTGTACATATGATATATTTAGCTGGAAAAATGATTTGTTATGGTACAAAGATCGCTTACGCATATGTAAGAATTCCCAACTCAAACAAAATATTCTTATGGAATTGCACACTTCTCCCTTAGTAGGGCACTCAGAATTTTTCAAAACTTACCACAAGGTTAAGAAGGAATTTTTTTGGAATGGCCTTAAATCGGATATTCAAAAGTTTGTGGCACATTGTTTAGTTTGCCAACAAAATAAAGTTGAAACAATTAAGACCCTAGGTATATTACAATATTTATCCATTCCAAGCCAATGTTGGGAGGAGGTTTCAATGGATTTTATCACAGGTTTACCCAAGTTCGAAGGAAAGAGTGTCGTCATGGTGGTAGTTGACATACTTACCAAGTATGCACACTTTTGTGCATTATCTTGTCCATTTAAAGCCAGTACATTTTCTACAGCATTTATGGAAACAATTGAAAAGCTACATGGAAACCCAAATATTATTATAAGCGACAGAGATCCCATTTTCACTGGAAATTTTTGGATAGAATTATTTTCTTGTCTCGGTACTCAGTTAACTCATAGATCATCTTATCATCCTCAATTTGATGGGTAAACTGAGATAGTAAACAAATGTTTGGAAGTATATCTTCGTTGCTTGGTCTTTGATAAATAGACGCCTTGGCGTCAAATGGTTGCCTCTGGCTAAATGGTGGTATAACACTTCCTTGCATACTGCAGCAAAAATGACCCCATTTATGGCACTTCATAGATATCATCCACCATCCATCACATCATATTTAATAGAAAATTCTAAGGTTCAAGAAATGGAAGATCACATCGAGCATCAACAACAAGTTCTCCAACTCTTAAAGGATAACCTCACTTTGGTGCAAAATAGAATGAAACAACAAGCAGATCAACATCACAGTGAAAGAAGTTTTGATGCAGGTGACAGGGTATTCCTACAGCTACAACTACATAAACAAATGTCCCTCAAGCAAGCTAAGAAGGATAATAAATTATCACCAAAGTATTATGGTCCATATAAGGTGTTGCAAAATATTGTTACTATGGCATACAGATTGGAGTTTCCTGCAGCTTCTCAAGTGCACCCAGTTTTCCATGTTTCATGTTTAAAGAAGGTTATAGGTGACAAGCTCCCAGGTCAAACAATATTTCCAGGACTTGATGAGGAAGGAAAAATAATATTGGAACCTGAAGAAGTCACAGAAATAAGAACTTGATAGCTACGAAATCGATCAATTTCGGAGTATCTCATCAAGTGGAAGAACTTACCCGCTGAAGATTCCACATAGGATGATGAGAATTTTATATAGAAGCATCCATAACTACTAAAGCATTGAGGATAACACTTTTTTTAAGGATAAGGGCATGTTAGGTCCCTATAATACTAGTGATTCCCCCATTACTATTGTCATTGTAGCCCTTATTGTTATTATTGTGCCCATATTGTCCCGATATTGTTATTAGTGTGCCCCATAGAAGCCCACTATTGTTATTGTTGTGTCCTTATATTATTATTGTTATGTCGACTTTGATTATATTGTGACCCCATAGACTCTTATATATAGAAAGGAGGTTTAGTCATTTGTATCATCTGAGAATTGTTCATTTGTGTAATGTAAAGGAGGTTTCCCCCTCAAAGAGGCTGATTTTGAAGTCATTGATTTTTGTTTTTTTTTTCAATCTTTTTGTGAGTTGGTTCATAACACAATCTGATAAGGACCAAGCCAATGATTTTTAATTTCCCTTGAAAATATTTTACTTTGGAATAAAAAAGAAGAGCCCATTCACCTTTCTTGAACGTTTTAGCTTTGATGAATTTTACATGCCACTTTGATCTTTGTTGCTGAGCTGCATTGGTTCTTTGAATAACATTGTTGACACCTAATCCTCGACGGATGGGTGAACTGGAACGCAATCAGTCATCAAGAAGATGAATTGATCCGTCCTATTTCTGTATATAAATGATAGTTAGCTAATGAATTATGCAATCAGTTTTCTTCTGCCTATTCTGGAGTTACCCTAGCCTGACATGGTATCAGAGCGTAGGTCCCAGATTCCTTGTAACTCCTCTAATATTGCCTCTGCCTGAACGTTTGCCTGGCGCCTCTGCCTGAATGTTTGCCTGCCCAGAAATGATGGTGCACTGCACCACCTCTGTCACTGCCCAGAGATGCGTTGGACCCAACGCTCATTGAGGCGGTAGACGGTTTGCCTCAATTCCCATTGAAGGCAGCGGGGTTTGCTCTTGACAGCGTCACAGATTGACCGGAACTGCTGGACGTTATGAACAGACTGAATCTGGGTTTGGGGAATATGTTGGTGGAGATAATTAAAGCTATGAAAATCAAAGCCGAGCAGCGGAAATATTGAGATTGGTATTAATGAAGATTCAGTGATTAGTGTGATCTTAGAGGTATGTGAATGTAATGGTTGTTGCATAAAATGAATGTTGTCGACTTTGAATAGATTAACGTTTTTTTAGTACGTTGGTCTATCGATTAGACGTTGTATCTTTGTTCCAAATGCTGTGGCGGTTCTAGTTGTGGTGTGTTGATCTTAGAGTCACTGCATCGTGTGCTCGGACGCCGCCGTGACTGCGCTAATAAGTGCTTCCCTCCGTCCCGTCACTGAGAGCGACCGACTGCTGGAGAGGGGTTCTGCGACCGACTCATGGTATCAATCTTTCGATCACCAAATAGCATGTTGAGTTTGTATGAGGCCCTGTTCAGTCACGCTTAACTGAAGAAGTAGGCCGAGATTTGAGGCGCATATTGGGTTTAATTATTTTTTCTTGATGGACGGTTTCCGCTGGGTTTTGTTTGAACAGTGTTTCTGAGCGCCTTTTTTGGTCCTATTTCTAATAGAGCCTCTGGACTCTAACGCAAACTTTTATGAAGGCATTTTGTGGCATCTTTAAGGTGAGTCTGAGTTCTGGGCAGAAGTCCTTTTGGGCATACCCTAGAACAAATTCTGGTATTTTCTGTGGAAAATTATGATCTGATCTGGGCCCCTTTCCCGAGTTTTTGCACCAGATTTGTGGATTTTTGGAGAGTTTCTGTGGCCTGTGGCATGAAACTTCAGCCCCTTTTTGGTACATTTGGTACGATGAATAATACGAAGAGTAACTTTAGTGGTATAAATAAAGACTCCCACTTGTGTAGCTTGAGTTGTGAAAATTTGAGTTGATTGCCATGTAACAAAAAAAGAAGAAGTGCTAGCGGCTAAAAGCATTATTTGTGAAAGTACCTTGACATATATATATTAACCAACCAGTGTTTTGAATAGCATATATATATCAACCAGCGTTTGAGTTTTGAATGCGTAAGTCTATACATATGTAATATGGTGAGGATCTTTGGAGGGCTTTGAAGAAACAGTAAAGCATTTGCTTTTTTTTTAGTACAATTTCACTGTACATCAACAAAAGTTTTTTTATCAGCAGAAATTTCTTATCAGCAGAAGTTTTTTTAGCAGGAGTATTTTTTTACAGAATGCATTCAATCATTTCTATGGTAGGAATAGTTCTCACTGGCAAGGAGAACTATTCTGAATGGTCTCGGATGGTAAAACACACCCTCATCTACAATGAGTTGTGGAAGGGAGTGTGTGTCGGAGAAGAAGACAAAGACCCTGTGCAGCCTACATCAGACAAAGAACTCGCCATTTGGGAAAACAAGAACAACAAAGCCTATGCATTGATCACAACATCTGTAAATGAAGAAGTAAGTCGTCATATTTCATCCTATTCTGCCTTTGAAGCTCTACAAAAGCTGAAAGAACTCTGGGATACACATTCTGCACTTGAAGTTGTTCAGCTCATGATTAAACTCTTCACTCTTGAACTGAAAAATAATGACCCTCTTGCTCTTGCATCTGAAATAAAGTCTATAATGCATGATATTAAATCCACTAAGGTTGAGCTGGATATCTCTCTTATTGCCTTTCTCAAAGCACTCTATCCTACCTACTCCAATTATCTTGAGTCATTTCAAGCTAATGGAAATCTTAAAGATATAACCTTTGACTCTCTTGTGAAAAGGTTTGCTGAAAGAGAGAAAGCCTTTGGAAAGAAGACAGTCCCTGAATCTTCTGAAGAGACTGTTTGCCTTGCTCATAAAGAAAATCATCCTGCTCAAGATTCTACAAGAGGAAGAGGTGGACGAAGAGGAAGAGGAAGATACTTCAGAGGCAGGGGGGCAGACATTCTCAAGCAGAAAAAGCAGACCTACATTGCATTCGCTGCAAACGAAATGGATCACATGATGCTTCTACATGCAAGCTACCATGGGATAAAATTGAGCAGAGAAGAAACCAGCAGAAAGGTAAAACTGATGACACAGACAAAGGTAAAGCACCTGAATCCGCTCACTATATTGAGGCACAATGTAACATTGGAGTAAATGAAGATTTGTTTAATGCTTCACTTGCTTCTTCGAAAAATGAGTGGTTGCTTGATTCAGGAGCAACCTGTCATATGACTCATAGGAAAGATTTTTTTGAAGATTTCACTGACTATGTTCATGGAGCAGTATACTTTGCAGATCAGTCAAAAATCAAGCCATCAGGGCTTGGCACAATCAGGCTTAAACTGCCTGGTCTTCCAGACTTTCTTCTGGATCATGTTCTATATCTCCCACAGCTCAAGAGAAACTTGTTGTCCCTGGTCCACATCCGTCAGTGAGGTCACTCCATTCACATGTTTGATGGAAAGCTTGAGGTAAGAAAGGCATATGACCACTCACTTGTCATGAGGGGTATAGAAGAAGAAAGACTTCTTAAACTGCAAGGAACCTCTGCTCATGCACAACATTTCTCATATATTTATCATCATGAAGAAGGTACACTTACGTCAAGTTTATTATGGCATGCTAGATTTGGACATTTAAACTATGATAGTCTCCGCTTGTTGAAGAAAAATGGTGTTGCTGGTTTGCCTACAATTCCTAGAAAACATAAGCAATGTGATGCTTGCATTCTAGGAAAGCATAGCAAACAGTCTTTTCATGATTCACATTCAAGAGCACATAGGAAGCTTGAACTCATTCATTCAGATTTATGTGGTCCAATGCCTGTTCCTTCTGCAAATGGAAATAAATATATCATGACATTTATTGATGATTACACCAGAATGTGTTGGGTTTATTTATTGAAGAACAAATCTGATGCTTTTCAAACATTCAAGAATTTTCATAAGTGGATTGAAAATGATGCACAATCTCATATTGGGTCTATTCGCACTGATAATGGAAAATAATATACATCAAATGAATTTGAACACTATCTTCGCCAACATGGGATTAAACATCAAACAACTGTGCCTTATAATCCTCAACAGAATGGTGTAGCTGAAAGAATGAACAGAACAATTTTGAATATGGTACGATCCATGCTTTTCTTCCAAAATGTAAAGATAATGTTTTGGGCCGATGTTGTTCTATGTGCTGCATATATAAAGAATAGATGTCCATCTAGTGCTATAAGAAACAAGACTCCTTATGAATTGTGGTATGGACATGTTCCTTCGGTAAAACATCTCAGGATCTTTGGTTCCACCTGTTATGCTTTAATACCAAAGGTACATAGAAACAAACTTGGTGCTAGAAGTCATAAGTGTATCTTCATGGGGTATTCAAACACATCTAAAGCATACCGTCTCTATGATGAAGTAAATAAAAAGTTTGTTGTATCTAGAGATGTCATTTTCTTGAATCATCCAAATCTGACAGTGTTGTTGAGCGGAAACTTGATCGCTTGGATAGATTCACAAAACCAAAATCATTTCAAGAGTTTGATAATCAGATTCCACATCTTGAAGGGGGGAATCCTATACTATATCAACATGTGGAATCTTCTTCTGAAGAACAATCTCCCCTGCATGACACTCCAACAACGGATGATGCTTTAAGTGATGTAATTGACAGAATTGGGAGACTCAATCTTGATTTAGCCCCAACTCAATCAACAGAGCAGCCTGGACCATCTCAGAAAGGTCTCCCAAAATGGCTGACAAAGACACTTGAAAGTGTTCATCCTGATGAAATTGGAAAAACAGGAACCAGAAATACAAACCGACAAGATGGAGGTGATGTAGATAACTCTAATTCACCTGTTGATATGGATGTTACTTATGATTGTGAATTGAACTTGTCTACAGATTTTGAACCAACTTCCTTCAAAGAATCTGCTTCTCATGATGAATGGAAAGAAGCGATGCAGAAGGAGTATGATGCCCTCATAAAGAATGGCACTTGGAAGCTGGTTGATCCTCCATTTGGAACCAAACCAATTGGCTGCAAGTGGGTCTACAAGAACAAATACAAAGCTGATGGCTCACTTGACAAGCACAAAGCTAGGCTTGTGGCAAAAGGTTTTGCACAGAAGGAAGGGGTCGATTATGAGGAAACTTTTGCCCCCACAACAAAATGGGTCACCATCCGGACACTCTTTGCACTAGCTGCTCAGAACGGTTGGAAAGTCCATCAAATGGATGTAAAAACTGCATTCTTGAATGGAGATCTAAAAGAGAATGTTTTTATGTCCCAGCCTGAAGTATTTGCTGTGAAAGGACATGAACATAAAGTATGCAAACTTGTGAAATCCTTGTATGGCCTCAAACAAGCACCACGAGCCTGGTATGAAAAACTAACTGAGCATCTTCTGAAACTCAACTTCAATCATTTTGATCTTGATGATGCAACTTTATTTGTCAAGAAAGTTGGCAAAACAGTTGTATATCTTGTGGTATATGTAGATGATCTTTTAATGACAGGGAACAATGAAAGCTATATTGCATCCATAAAGAAAGAATTAGGATAAATTTTTGAAATGACTGATTTGGGCTATGTTCATTACTATCTTGGCATTGAAGTAACCCAACATCCAAAATCCATATTTCTTTCTCAAAAGAAATACATTGGAGATTTGTTAAACAGATTTGGCATGACAGAGTGCAATCCTCTTTCTACTCAAATGGAACAAAACTTGAAGCTCACATCTATTGAAGGAAAGGAATTTGAGGATGCAACAAAGTATAGACAGCTTGTAGGAAGTCTCATCTACCTCACTACTACCAGACCAGACATTTCATTTGCTGTTGGAATCCTCTCCAGGTTTATGCAAAAGCCTTGTGAGGGACATTGGTCTGCTGCAAAAAGAGTTCTAAGGTACTTGAAGGGAACTCAAGACCTTGGAATCAAGTATACACAGGTGGACGACTTCAACTTGATTGGATACTCTGATTCAGACTTCGATGGAGACAAAGAAACTGGGGTATCTACTTCAGGATATGCTATGAGTCTTGGATCAGGAGTTGTCTCCTGGAGATCACGTAAACAATCAGTACCAGCAGATTCCACAACAGAAGCAGAATATGTGGCAGCAGTTGAAGCAACGAAAGAAATTGTGTGGCTCAGGAAAATTCTTGAAGATTTGCAGGTAAAACAAATACAATCAACTCCACTCATGATTGATAACACCTCTGCAATAAAGTTGGCCAAGAACCCAAAGTTTCATGATCGTACTAAGCACATCAATACTAAATATCATCTGATCCGACATCATGTTGAGGCCAAAACAATCCATCTCCATCATTTTTCCACAAACGAGCAAATTGCAGACATCTTCACCAAAGCGCTTGGAAGAGAAAAGCTTGAAAGATTCAGAACGATGCTTGGACTCACCAACATCCCTTCAGATTAAGGGGGGGAATGTTGACACCTAATCCTCAACAGATGGGTGAACTGGAACGCGATCAGTCATCAAGAAGATGAACTGATCCGTCCTATTTCTGTATATAAATGATAGTTAGCTAATGAATTATGAAATCAATTTTCTTCTGCCTATTCATTTAATTATGATAATATCTATTTTTGAGCTTATGATAGATCAAGGCCTAATTTAGCAATTTTTATGAAGGTCTCCACTTGGAACTTAATCAGAAGAAAAACTTGCTTTCCATAGACAAGCTCATAAGGAGTGTGTCTAGTTTTGTTCCTCCATGTAGTTTGGTATGCCCATAGTGCTTCCAGAAGCTTTTCTACCCAATCCTTCCAATGCAAATACACAGTCTTAGTAAGAATTTCTTGAAGTACTTTGTTGGTGGATTCCACTTGTCCATTGGCTTGTGGATGATATGGAGTAGACTTTTTATGCTTGATCTTATATTGCTCCATGATATTTTGCACCAACTTGGATGTAAATTGAGTACCCTGATTTGTTAAAATTTCTCTTGAAACACCAAAATGAGTAAAAATATCCTCAAAAAGAAATGTAACTACAACATTTTCAGTTGCAAATAAAATAGGTTTAGCTTCTACCCATTTTGTAACATAATTCGTGCAAACAAGTATGTACCTTTTCTATTTAGATGGAGGATTTATTGGTCCAAAAAGATCTAGAGCCAACTTCTCAAAAGGTTCTATAAGTACCTGTGGTTGTAGAGGCATTTCATCTGATGGAATAGGATTCCCTACTCGTTGAAAACTATCACATATTTTGACATATTATTTGGCATCCTTGAAAATGGATGGCCAATAATATCCCAAAAGAAGGATTTTGTAAGCAGTGCTTTTGTCAACAAAATTTCCTCCACATGGCTCATCATGAAAAGTTTTTAAGATTTCAGACACTTCATCTTCTTGAACACATCTTTGGATCAATTCTCCATCTATCCAAGAATAAGGTGAACTAGTTTTGACCCTTTTTGCTTTTATTTGGCTGATAGTTGTGGAGGTAACTTTCCTGTAGCCAAATAATTAGCAATATATGCAAACCAAGGTGTTTTAGTAGATATTACAAAAAGATATTTATCACGAAATTTATCTTTTATAAGAACATCCTCATTATTATTCTACATTCTATAAAGAAAATCAACAACTGTATTTTCTTTTCCTGGTCTATCAAGAATAATAATGTTGAATTCTTGTAACAATAGCAACCATCTTGTAATTCTACCATTAGTAATTGGTTTGTTCATTAGATATATAATGGAAGAATGATATGTATGAATGAAAGTTTCATAACCAGTGATATAATGATGAAATTTATTAATGGCATGCACAACAACTAAAAACTCATTTTCTGTTACAATGTAATTTAACTTTGTTGGAGTCAAATTTTTGCTTGTATAATAGATAAAATAAGGATTTATATATTTTTTGTCCCAACATAGCTCCTAGATTTTTATATGAAGCATCAGTAGAAATGTGAAAAGGAAGAGCACAATTAGGTCCCCTTAAAATTGGTGTTTTAGTAATATTCTGTTTCAATGTCTCAAATGATTTCATATAGGAAGAATTTCAAACAAATTCAAAATATTTTGTAAGGAGTTTGAAAAGTGGAGAGGCTATTTTTTTGAAATTTTCTATGAATCTTCTATAATACCCAGTAAATCCGAGAAAACTTCAAACATCTCTTTGACAAACAAGAATTGATATTTTAAAAATTATTTCTACTTTAGATGTATCCACTTTAATTCCATCACTTGAAATATGGTGGCCTAAAACAATCCCTTCATTGAACATAATAAAACATTTCTCATGGCTTAAGGAAATGTTTGCCTCTTTACATATAATAAGAAATTTTTCCAAATTTTCAATAGCTTCTCCAAAAGTATCACTATACGCAGCAAAATCATCTATGTATACTTCCACACAATCATGAATTAGATCGAAAATATACCTAAGACTGCTCTCTGGAATGTGGCGGGTGCATTACGTAATCCAAAGGGAATAACCCTATAGGCATATGTTTCCCATGGACATGTAAAAGTAGTTTTATCTTGATATTCTTGCACTAGTTGGATTTGGTTATATCCACTAAAACCATCTAAAAATGAAAAATACTTCTTTCCTACAAAGGTATCTAATACTTGATCTATAAAAGGTAGTGGAAAATGATATTTCAAACTAGCATTGTTTAATTCCCTATAGTCAATACACACTCTCCATTTTCCATTTTTCTTAGGAATAATCACTAAAGGTGACACCCATTGACTATTTGATATCGGATAGATGAAATTCACATTAAGTAACTTTTGTAATTCCTCCTTAACAATTTCTCTCATATTAGGATTCATCCTTCTCTGAGGTTTTCTAACTGGTTTGGCATTTTCTTGAATATAAATATGATGCATACAAGTTTTAGGATTAATCTATTTCATATCAGTGTACTCCCATGCATAAGCAAAAGAGCGTTTTTGTAGCATCTGTATCAATTTATTCTTTTTAAATTCTTCCAAATTATTGTTAATATTTAATGTTTTATCTGGAAAAAATCTACTTGAGAATTGCCACACTTCTCCATATAATGTAAACTCATTTGGTGAGATGATATATATTCAATATTGCATTGTTCTTGAAAAATTTGATCTTGCTCATAGTATGAAGAAGAATCATTATTATTCATTAAATTTATCAATTGATCTTCTTAATCTAATTTTGAAAGAGTATAAAATGGTTGCATATCATCAAAGTCTTCATTATCATCATCTATCCAAATTTCACTTTCTACTTCAGTTATTTTTTTTGCAGCTTCCATCAGAGATATATATATCACTAGATATAAAACTTTTGAATGCGTCAATTGTAGCTAGCCATGGTCTACTGGGGATCAATGGATAGCCTCCTAAATTATTCTTGGGATTTAAAATCATAAAATCTACATGATATTCCCAAGAATCTAGAGAAATAGACACATCTTCTCATACTCCATCTGGTTTGATAACAGATCTATCTGTTAATTGTAATAATGTAGGAGTATATTGAGGATTAAGAATCTTAAGTCACCTCATTAATTGTTTACTCATGATATTGATGGTTTCTCCTAGAAAAATTAAAGTGTTTGTAATTTCAACACCATTGATATGAATTTTCACAATGGAACTACCAAGATCTAGAAATTTTTGAAATATAGGTTTCCTAATCATGATACCAGCAATTTTTCCGACCAATTGGATTTTTTTAACATCTTTTCTCTTTCTTCCTGGTTTCCTAATGCATAGCTCCTTAATAGCTTTTCCAAATATTGGTATTTCCTTTATAGCTTGGAGTAAAGGAACGCTAATGCAAATATTTCTAAGTTCATCTAGCATGTCATAATCTGGTAAAATAATTTTCCTTTCTATTCCTTTATCAATTTTGAGCCTTTCAAGAAAAGGTGGATCTTACAAATAAATATAATGTTGTTCTACTAGAGGAACTGTAGGAGCTTGATTCATTCGCTCATCCTTTGATTGTATATGAACATCTTACTTTAGAGGAGTATTTTCTTGCTCAAGATTTTCATCTTTTTCATGAATTTCATCCTCTTTAGATTTTTGGATGGCGATTGTTGGTGAATTATTTTTTAAAACCCTACCAGATCTAAGTTCAACATCATTTAGACCTAATGGGGTAATCATAAAATCTTGAAAATTGTGTCCTTCAATATTATAAACAACTTTTTTTATTTTTATTGTTTGGATTTGGAAGTGTTTGAGCAGGTAGTTGATTGGGTTTCTCAGGAAATGGTAATGAAAGTTGTTGATTTGGATTTTGAAATTGAGGAGATTGGGTTGGTTGAGGAGGATAATATTGCGGTGGAAAATAAGGATAAGGTTGTTGGAATTGAGGATATTTTCCATAACTATTTTTCCAACCTTGTGCCCAAGATTAATTTTGAGATTGTGGGGGCCAAGGTTGCCATGACATGGGTGCATTCCAATTGTTCTGTGGTTGTGCATATGATTGACTTTTGAAACCTTGAGTCATATTTGATTGTTGATTTTTCCATGGTATTTTAGCAATAAAACAAAGATATTCAGCTTGGCTTGTTCCAACTTCATCTTGAAAAACAACTTTAAGACCAGGCATCGAAGGTAATTCCTTCGCATTATGATTTTCAGCACATATGACACAAATTTCTATACTATTAAGGGGATATTTTCTTAAGAAATGTTTCTTCCTACACTTGGGACATAAAATAGATAATGCATCATTCTGTAGTTTTTGTTTGTTTTGTATACTAAGGGTATCTAGTTGTTCACTAAGACTCCCTAGGATATATGTTTTGAAATTGTCAAGAAAATTTCTTATTTCAGATCTACTTACTACTTCAGTTACAGATTTATTAATTCTAGACATCACAGGATCTCTTCGATTTTTGCGAGATCTAGCCTTACCCTTTGAAATATGCTTACACAAATCACAATTTTTTCCAAATCATACTTTTGAAACATCTCCCTTTCCCATTAAATTAAGAAGGTCAATCCATTCATCTATGATGGATTTTAATGGATTTTAACAAAATAGCCTTTAATGTTTCATCATCCAAATTATACATCTTAGCCATTTTTATGTTGTAAGCAAATCTTTCAACTAGGTCTTCAAGGCTTTCATCCTATTTATACCTCATCTTAAAGACTTCATCATTGAGGTTATGGGGTGTGCAATATTCCTTATATTTTTCTAAGAAAAATTATTCATTTCTTCACGTGTTCTATAGTATGTGTTTCTAATCCCATGAACCATTTAAGTGCTCCATGTTTAAGAGGAGCTATGAATAATTTCAATTTTTGAGGATCAAGTATGTAGTCATAAGTTCTACATAAAACTTCAAACACAAAAAGAAATGTTTCAAGGTCTTGATTGTGGTTGTGGTATCTTCATAAAAAATGGAAAATCCATAAGGATCTAGTTCTCCCCTACCAACTCTACCACCTTGACTACCACCTCCTCCTCTATTTCATCCTCTTCCTCTTCCACCTCCAATCCTAGGTTCACCATTTACATTAGGCACTTCTCCTTCTCCTTCCCTTGCCATTGTAGATTCTTCAAAGCTAATATAAGGTTCTATGATAGGATTATCTTGCTTGTATTCTGGTTCCTCTACTAATGGTATATTAAAATCATTTTCTTCTTCTTCTTCACTAGGAACCTCTAGTTCTTGTCCTATACGTTGCTTTCTTATTGAAGAGAGGAAAATTACTCCTTCTATTGGGTATGTAGGTTCTTTAACTACAACTTCAGTAGAGGAAGTTGGTGATTCTTTTGGTTGCATTTCAGATCTATTCACCTCTTGAATTATATTTATATTCGTCAATGATGGAATGGGAGTATGAGTGGATGGTGTGGCACTACGAGGTCTAGCGGGGGTGAGTAGTGATGTTGGAATTGAACTTCTACCTCTACTTACAAATCTACCCCTAGAATCCCTTTCTCTATGCATAAATGATTTTTACCATGATTTAATTATGCGTACAAATTTGAATGCACCTAAAATGATATGAAAAGCAAGAATAGAATCATATATACACCTCCTTAGCAATGATGCCAAAATTTTGAGTAATTTAATTATTGTTAAATTACTTCATTAATTTTCAACCAAGGTTTGTGTACTTATGAGATGTATGTGCACTATATATGCTAGGAGTCTAATCTATGGATTGAATTATTCTAAGTATGAACACATTTTGAATGATATTTAGAGAGTAATCATGCACAAGTTCTTGTTAATTTTTTTAACTAGGGTAAAATTCAACCTTGGACAACTCAGATGACCGAGATGATGATTTCATTAAATTCCTCTTTTCCAGAGGACAAAAATAGACCTAAATAACACCCTATTTGGACAAGAAGAAGTTGATTTTTGAATTATTTTATTCACGCATGTATAATGGAATGGGTCGGCCCTATGCACATGTGAAATTGGTTTGGTCGGCCTCAGCCCCAAGTGGACCCTCATGGAAGCCTATAAATAGAATATACCTCAAGCTCATTTCCACACATTGAGTAAGCCATCTTCTACTCTTCTCTTTCATCTTGTTTCGCACAGGTATGGCAGATCAAGTTCGTGCAAGGGTCCGAAATCACAGTGATGAAGATCACACAGATCTAGGGTTTCTGTTTCTTGAACACAAGCACATAAATAAGCTTTTTATTCCCTGGACACACTCACACATTAGCTAAGGGATCATCCAGGAAGTCTCAAACACTCGCACAGAGGCCTGAACAGAGCATCCAGGAAGCCTCATACACTTGCACAGAGGCCTGAAGGGAGCATTCAGGGTTTCATAGGAAAATCAGACAATATTAGTCCCTAGATGCTCTCACAAAGTAGTCAAGGGAGCGTCCAGGTAGTCCTAGATGTAGACACAGTAACTGCAAGAGAGCATATAGGGGTTTGGAGCAGATCTAGGTGAATTTGACCCCAGACACATGCATATAGTCTTCCTGAGAGCGATCGGGTAGATACATATGCCCTCACGTAATGGTTGAGGGAGTGTCTAGGGAGTTTCAGATGCTCATAGTTAGTCTTGCTAGGAGTGTCCTGGATTTTGATCTAGGGTTTGGCAGTTTCTTTCGGTTGGCTTCAGTGATTTGGTGGATCAAGGGTTTCTCTTTGTTGTTATGTAGATGTACAATCTGTTTCTGTAAATCTTTGCTGCAAATTTATGTATTTGGCTCATTGCACTCTCTGTTAAAAAAAAATATGACGTTCTAATAAAGAAATAGATTTGAAAGGGATTTCCCCCTTGTGGGGTTTTTCTCTAGTCTTGGACCAATCTATTGTCTCTTATGGTTATGTTTTTGTCTTCTTTGTCATTGCATATATTTTTCTATCTTCAGTTACAGTTTATGATTGGTTACATTTCTCATACTTGGATGAATTGTTAATGAAGAAATAAATTGGGCTAAAGTAATTGATACAATATAGAACAATTTGAAAAATTAACATGGTATCAGATTTGAGGTGGAGGAAACGCCCAAAGGAATACAAGAATTGAAGCCCTCGTTATTAGAAATAAGATTTCCTAGTCAAGGTCAAGATGTCTTCCTCTACCTTCAAGGAGCATGAAAATTTGGGTGGTGCGTCAAACATTGTTGCATGGAAAGTTTGGTTGGAGATCATAGCTAACAGCAATGATGTGCTGGAATACATTCAAGGAAGGATGCTCGAGCCTCCAGAAAATGCTTCTGCTTCCCTAAAAAACAAGTACAAAAAGGTGAGTCCAAAGCAAAGCAAATTATAACTAACGGTTTACAAGATCATTTACTTGCATATGTTGGGAATTTAAGAAAGTCTAAATACATGTATGACAAGATATCCAGCATGTATGAAATCAACAATTTGAATGAGCTCGTCACCTTGAAATATCAACTCAAGGAAAATATGATCAACAAAGGAGAAGTTGTTCAATCCTACATTATGACGATTTCTTGCCTTAGAGATCAATTACAGAGAGTTTGAGAAAATGTGCTTGACAGGGAACTAGTAGTTGTGACTGTTAGAGGTCTCCTTGTTGGAAAATCAAGGATATTATATTAGGGTTTGATTATCATTTCTTGATAATTACTTGTGAGTGTGTTGGCTTCTTTTAATTCTTTATTGTCTTATCTTTCATCAAGCAATTATACATATATGAAGATCACAAAACAAGATACACAAGATATAGGCACGTTCCAGGGAAAAACCCCCCTCGAGGAGAAAACTCATTCAAGATAATTCTTCCTTTCAATAGTATTTTTTATACTCTTTACCTTAGAGCAAGACCAGACTTTCCCTCCACACCATTTCAGCCTCCAAGATCTTCTACTCCTTCTAGCAAATTTGACTAGACAACATCTTCTGGAAACATGCATCTTCTCGCAATAACAAAATCTTAGGAGACTTTGATCTCCCAACCTAGACCATGAAACATAGAGAGAGAGAGGCACCAAAAACTTGATTTTCTTCTTCTCTAGAGATTCCCCCAAACTCGCACTTATTTCTTCCTCCGGCCAACATACTTCACACTTCTCCGGTTATTCTTGATATATCGAACCTCCTTGAGAGTGAGTGCTTCAAATGACTTTGACCTCCTTTAATATATAGGCTTCTAGTGGGTCGAATGGGGGTTCTTAGGCCTACTTGATATTCCTTAGTCCGACATGATGTGGAGGACACATAATTCATATTTGACTTGATACAAAACCTTTTTACATGATTCGAAATCCCAAGAAGGGTCTCTTCGAATATACAATGACTCTATAAACTCAAAATTAATCCTAGGACTCCACAATGGGGAATTTGACTAATATAATGATGACCCAAGAATGAAACCCATGCTTTAATAGGTCATTGTTACAATAATAAAAATTATTTTCTTTATTCTTTTGACAAGTACATTACATACTGACTCAAGTACATTATTGAAGACCGAACATAGTTACATTTTATAACACTCCCTCTTAACTAGGGAGGTATTCCTAATGCACATAATCGAATATCTCAAACTATATGAAAACATGAGGAACATTTAAGCACCACAATGCCATGGACTAGATTCTTGACCAGGGAAATATATCCAAGTGGGACTAAGGTGGACTCAATCTTTTAGTCCCTCTAGGTACCACTAGGATTACTTTCTTACCACCAACCCAAACATACAGGTGTGTATCCAAAACAGATCTCAATAAACAACAACAACTTTTCAATTTCGGGATTCTAGACATCAACACAGAGTGCCAGCCTGATGTCTCCCCAGGAAATGCTTCACTCACAAAGCTTCAAAAAATCTCTTCCATTTCCTTATAACCAATACAATCACTAATATCTACCAAACCCAACAGGTTCCTTAGATATTCAAACTTCTTATTAGGAAGAGTCATTGTCAATATGTCTGCTACCTGTTCATCTGTCGGAACATATTCTAACTTCACAATCCCATCCTGTACCAAGTTCCTAATAAAGTGGAACTTATTGTTGATATGTTTCATCCTTGAATGAAACACAGGATCTCCAGACATTTTGATACAACTTTGATTATCACAATTAATCACAGTAGGACCTGTTAGCTCTGCTACAATTTTCAGTGTTTGGAGGTCAAATTTGGGTTTGGTGATGGGTTCATGCCGTTGAGGAAGCTCACAGCAGTCTCTTCTTCCCCCTCCTTTAGCTTCTTCACACCCCATAGCCTCGCCTTTTCTCTTTCTCCTTCTTCGAAACTTCTTTGTTCCCTGTTCAAACACTCTATTCCACCGTCACTTCGTTGTGTAAACTTATCTGCTTTAGGCCCTTAGCGCTAATTCTGATCGCCATGTGACCCGACCATATCACTCGGCACTCTCTTTTAAACCCCGATATCTCTATTTATTCCAAAACCTCACATAAACCTGTTTGCTTTAACTCCCGGGCGCCAAGATCATACTGCCTTGTAGCCCCTTTTCCTTAGTCCCCCGGTGCTTAACTCACGTAGCCACACCCATACAACCCTCCGTCACTTTTACATTCATAGCCATTGATTGCCCTGATCTAACGGTCCCCGTCACCGTAGCCCACACGTTAAACCTCATGCAGTTTTCTTGTCATCTGACCATCCGTCGCATGATCGGACGACAGTCGCAAGCCCCGATCACGAGACTTGCGCGCGCGTTAACCCGTGGGGGCGATGGTTTTCATATGCCACGTGTTACAATGTTGTTGGATCGCATGGGGTTATATAGAAACCATCGTGGGTCCGTAGGCGGTGCGGGGAATATCGCCCGCCTCTCTAAACTATTTTCCCGCATGTTAATGTGCGTGCATCTTCCGCTTCCGTCAACCGTCAGATCTGGACGCCGTTGATTTATATGATCCGACGGCTCACGATGCACTCCACCCGCTTCTCCCGATAGCCCCTGCAATTCATCCTCTGATGTTCATCTGTGGATCCGACAGTCGTTAAATGTGCTTGTTCTGTGCCCACCTCCGCCATACCATCTTAACTCCGTTGACTGTCTTGAGCTCCCAAGGGACAACAATGATCAGCTACCCTGTACCTGCACAGTAATATCTCAGCAACCGCATTTAACAAGCAGCATGGCTGAGGAAGAAAAGTACAGGAAAGAGCAGTTAAAAGCATTTATCAGGCATGGAATTTCATCCATAATTTACTCCAGCTGCCCGAGAAGGACATCAGAATATCAGAAAAGATCAGATTTTTCATTAAAACTAGCATATCTTAGCAGAGGCCCATTTTAGAGAATTAATGTGGTTGGTGGTCAGTTATGACCCCTCCACGCATAGGTTAGCATAGATTTTTTGTATTCAACCTCTATATATATCCATAAGATAGAAGGTTGATTATTGATGAATGTTATTTTGTTGTAAGCTTCAAATTTTGGAGACTGTAACTACTATAATACCTGCAGCGTCTGATCTTCATTTTCAGCTAATGCAAGCTTCTTTTGCTGTTAATTGCTCACTTTTCACTTCTTCTTCTTTGTTTCAGGCTGTTCCTGTTATGCATTTATTCATGTGTTGTAGATGTTTAGCATTAGAGGGGCTGTCATCCCACCTCTGTGTTTGAATCTAGCATGTATCATTGAATTTGTATGCAGATTTCTATTATTTTAATGCCAGAGAGTTGTCATCCTGTATGTGCATTAGGAAATAGATTTACAGACCTTTTAATTGGTTGCAGCTAGCCATCACAGGGTCATATGCATATGTTGGTATGGTCAGTATTCTCCATCATCACATTTTCCTTAAACTGTGAGTAATTGGTGGTCTAAAGCCTTTTAGTCTGAGGGTGTTCACCCATGTCTGGGCTTAAGCATAGTAGAAGTGGTTATCTGGATTTTATGTAGCATTTATTTCATTCATCCACCATTTTCCAACATTTTGTTGAGTTTTTAATGTTCCCGAGCATCTCTGATATACAACCTAGGAGAGTTTCTTGGGGTGATAACATTAAATGGCGTCGTTGCTGGGGAGAGGAGAATCAAAGCTCAGCTTCCCTGGGAGAATGACACAGTTCCAGATTTTGATGATAGACAAGGTCTGGGTACATTTTTTGTTGTAATCATCTATCTGGAGACTCCACTGGTGGAAGACCAACCTTTGTCGACTCCACATTGCAATTCTGGTGTAGTTGGTGAGGCATGTTCAGTGAAATACTTAGAAACCATCAGCTAAATGAATGCCTGATCCTAAGAAGATTGTTAAGTAGAAGAAAATCTCACAGTAAGGAGCACCAGGATCAGGTAAGCCTTAGAATTTTTATGTATCTCTGCTAGTGTAGAAATACCTTCAGAGATCCATACAGCTCCTTGTTAATCATTTCCCTTTCGGACCTCAGTTCAAAGAAGCATCCATGATGTCCATCATATTCCTCTATTTCTGTCATTCTTTTCATTGATTCATTCCACTCAGTCCACCAGTATCCCTTTCGTATACCTCAGTCATGGCAGGCCACCAAGCCCTTACAAAGATAGAAAGAATAATGCTACTAGGTATGGACCCTTAGTCTTGCCTACCCCGTTGAATGCCATGTCTGCAGGAGATTATCAAGAATTTATGCCTAAGTTTACTGGTGCAGAAGGAATATCAGCTGAAGAGCACCTTGAGACCTTTTATAGCTATGCTGATAACCTAGATATCAATGAAGAGGATGTCTGGATGAGGGTTTTGTCCAAAGCCTAGATGGGGAAGCTAGAAAATCGTTTAGAGAATTACCCCCTAGTTCTATTGCAGATATTGAGGCCCTAGATGATGTGTTCCTAAAGCACTGGGGGAATAATAAAGATCTGCTCTTTTATCATACTGAATTCGGGAATTTGTAGAGAGAAAATGGTGAACTGTTGTCTGATTTCAACATCAGATTTAATCATATATACAGCAGAATGCCAGCTGAAGTCAAACCCACCCCTACTTTTGCTATGATTACTTATGCCAATGCCTTCGATTCTCAGTTCTGCTTGTTGTTAAGAGAAAGAAGATGCACTTCTTTGGCTGATATGCAAACTACAACCTTTGAAGTAGAAGCAAACATCATTGTTGCAGAGAGACTTGAAGGTGATGCTGAAGGGAGAAGACAGGGAGGTGAATCCTCATCATCCTCAGAGCCTGAGATTGATGAATTAGCTAGGATGATTGAGTTCTTGGCCTCTGAAGTTTCCAAAATAAAGGTTGAGCAGTATTCTGAACAAGCAGGAGTTTCTTGTGAATACTCTCTTCCAAAGCCAAATCCATATAGAGGAGCACAGGAGCAATTGCAGATTTTGCAGAGAAACAAATATGCAAACGAAGATCAAAGGGTGAAGACCCTTTGTCAAAATATAGTCATGGAAGAAGAACAGCCTAAAGAAGATGAGGAGGTCCATGTTTTGGAAGGTGCTCCTTTCCTAACAAGGGCTGCTTATGAGAAAGCAATATCCAAAGGCACTGCTCATGAGCTTGTTATAGTTGCAGAACAACAAGCTGATCAGCAGTAGCAACCAACAGAAGGTCCCTTCATCTTCCAAGAACCTGTGCTCACAGCCAGCTCATCTTCACATGGCTATGCAAATCCACAAATTTTTCAACCTGCTTTGGTCCCCTGTCCAGTGATCAGTAAGGGAGAAGAAAGCTCCCCATTATCTCTTGTTTCTCTGTCTGCTCAAAGGAGAAGCCCTACAAGTTGCCCCCTGAACATTGAGGCAGGAAATAGCTCTACTCCCAAGGCTGAGACTGATCACCTCAGTTTTGATTTCCTGAAACCTGCTCAGATGGCCTCCATACAGATTGAAAGGGCAGCTTTTCAGATGATAGAGGAAGAGGATGCTCAGTCTTGGAACTCCTACTTGGATGTGGACTGTTTCAAGAAAAATGAAGGAGTAGATAATGTCCCTATGTCCCGTGCACAAGAATACAGTGGTGCATCTTTCATATTAGTTTTGCAGACTACAAAAGACACAGACATGTACACAACAGTCATGATTATTCAGCGGGTGTACAGAGGCTCCTGTCAAAAACATCCAAGGAGGAGAGCATGTAAAAGGGAGATGAAAGTTTTTCCATATCTACCTATTAAGCTCAAATGTCCTAAACTGTTTGAGGTAGAGGATCAAATAAATCATGTCTTGTTGATCTATGATGAACCGAGAGCAGGAGAAATAATTTTGGGTGGCCCAGCAGATGGGCAGTTTTTAAAAAGTTTTAAGTTTTTAGGCCTTAATGATTGTAAGCAGTTTCTTTTTCAGGTTTTAGTATAGACTTGATTTGACTCCATGCCCAATGGATACTAGGCACTGTTTTTAAGCTGGTTTTGCATGAAGGCATTGGTCTGCAGGTTCTTGAGACCTCACAGGGAGGATCTCATCCCCAGAAGGAGCCAGTGTTAGCTCTGCTACAATTTTCAGTGTTTGGAGGTCAAATTTGGGTCTGGTGATGGGTTCATGCCGATGAGGAAGCTCACAGCAGTCTCTTCTTCCCTCCTCCTTTAGCTTCTTCACACCCCATAGCCCCACCTTCTCTCTTTCTCCTTCTTCGAAACTTGTTGGTTCCCTGTTCAAACACTCTATTCCACCGTCACTTCACTACATAAGCTTATCTGCTTTAGGCCCTTAGCGCTAATTCTGGTTGCCATGTGACCCGACCATATCACTCGGTGCTCTCTTTTAAACCCCGCTATCTCTATTTATTCCAAAACCTCGCATAAACCTGTTTGCTTTAACTCCCGGGTGCCAAGATCATACTGCCTTGTAGTCCCTTTTCCTTAGTCCCCAGGCGCTTAACTCACGTAGCCACGCCCATACAACCCTCCGTCGCTTTTACATTCGTAGTCGTTGATTGCCCCGATCTAACGGTCCCCGTCACCGCAGCCCGCACATTAAACCTCATGCAGTTTTCTTGTCATCTGACTGTCCGTCGCATGATCGGACGACAGTCGCAAGCCCCGATCGCGCGACTTACGCGCGCATTAACCCGCGGGGGTGGTGGTTTTCATATGCCACATGTTACAATGCTGTTGGATTGCATGGGGTTATATGGAAACCGTCGTGGGTCCATAAGCGGTGCGGGGAATATCACCTGCCTCTCTAAACCGTTTTCCCGCAAGTTAATGTGTGTGCGTCTTCCGCTTCCGTCAACCGTCGGATCTGCCGCGTCCAGATATGACGGCCTTCGTTCTTTGATCCATATTTCTTCCTGATACCTCCTTCCGATGCGTTCTCCATCGTTGATTTATATGATCCGACGGCTCACGATGCACTCCACCCGCTTCTCCCGATAGCCCCTGCAATTCATCCTCTAATGTTCATCTGTGGTCTGACGGTCGTTAATTGTGCTCGTTCTGTGCCCACCTCTGCCATACTATCTTAACTCCGTTGACTGTCTTGAGCTCCCGAGAGACAACAACAATCAGCTACCCTGTGCCTACACAGTAATATCTCAGCAACTGCATTTAACAAGCAGCATGGCTGAGGAAGAAAAGTACAGGAAAGAGCAGTTAAAAGCATTTATCAGGCATGGAATTTCATCCATAATTTACTCCAGCTACCTGAGAAGGACATCAGAATATCAAAAAAGATCATATTTGTTCATTAAAACTAGCAAATCATAGCAGAGGCCCATTTCAGAGAATTAATGTGGTTGGTGGTCAGTTATGACCCCTCCACGCATAGGTTAGCAGATATTTTTTGTATTCAACCTCTATATATATACAAAAGATAGAAGGTTGATGATTGATGAATGTTATTTTGTTGTAAGCGTCGACTTCTGGAGACTGTAACTACTATGATACCTGTAGCATCTGGTCTTCATTTTCAGCTAATGCAAGCTTCTTTTGTTGTTAATTGCTCACTTTCCACTTCTTCTTCTTTGTTCCAGGTTGTGCCTGTTATGAATTTATTCATGTGTTGTAGATGTTTAGCATTAGAGGGGTTGTCATCCCACCTCTGTGTTTGAATCTAGCATGTATCATTGAATTTGTATGCAGGTTTCTGTTATTTTAATGCCAGAGAGATGTCATCCTATCTGTGCATTAGGAAATAGGTTTAAAGACCTTTTAATTGGTTGCAGCCGACCATCACAGGGTCCTGTGCATCTGCTGGTGTGGTCAGTCTTTTCCATCATCACATTTTCCTTAAACTGTGAGTAATTGGTGGTCTAAAGCCTTGTAGTATGGGGGTGTTCACCCATGTCTGGGGTTAAGCATAGTAGAAGTGGTTATCTGGCTTAAATATGCAGCATTTCTTTCATTGATCCACCATTTTCCAAAATTTTGTTGAGTTTTTAATGTTCCCGAGCATCTCTGATATACAACCTAGGAGAGTTTCTTGGGGTGATAACAGGACCCAGGGACTATTGGAAACAATGATAATACTGGGGGGGGGGGGGGGGTGCGGTGAATCAATATTAAGACTAATTTTAACTTTTTATGCCAATTTACTTTTATGATTTACTTGGAATCCATGCATATAATGAGAAACAATATGAAATCAACAATATAGCACAGACCATGAGCATCATACATATGAGACACAAGGTTTTACGTGGAAAACCTTTCGGGAAAAATCCACCAAAGCTTTTTGTCGTTATTGATGTAAATAAGAGAACCTACTCTATTACATCAATATGTTTTGTGAGCACCCACTTATAGGAAGCATCAACTCCCTTTTATTGTTTGCTAGCACCAACTAGCAGTAATCACCAACTCCCTCTTTTTGTAAACACTTGTCCAGCTTACCAGAAGCACCATGTGAGGCACCAACCTCACTGATTTTTTGCAAGCACCATCTCGCAGCTCCTTGAATTTTTGCAAGCCAACTTGTAGGAGGCACCAACTCCCAAGCCTTCTCAAGCACCCACTACATATGGAAGCACCAACTTCCTGTATGCAAGCACCAACCCACACTCAAATAGGAATTGAATGTTCTCTAAAATTGGCAGCCACTCTACCTTATCTCATCTTTGTTCTTTTCTCGCTCTGCTCACTCTGTAGTAGCAACCTAATCTGCTCAACAATAATCACTCGTTGCAGTCTGTGCAACTTTTTCCTCTACTCTCCATCATCATGCTCTCATCTCTCGGCCTTTTTCTCTCTTTAGCACAGGCTCAGCTCTTGACCTTCTTTCTCTGCATAGGCACCTTTGTCCTTTCTTACAGCACATGAACTTTTGGCATTTCTCACACAGCACAGGCGACTTCGGCCTTACTCACACAACATAGACAACTAAGGCCTTGTTCAAAATATCACACAAGAAACTTCTGCCTTACACACAACGCACATGCAACTTCTACCTTTACTCACAAAAGTGCAATTCTCAAGGTCTCTTACCTCCGTAAAGTCTCTCTTGGTCTCACTCTATAGAAATGGCTCTCACTCAGCCTTACATAGTAGTGCACACACTCGAAGCTTTTCCATTTATCTCTATTGAAACTATGCTTATTTCCCCCACTTTGCTCATTTGAGATCCTGGGTTTTGTTGCTCTGTTGCCCCCCGATCGATGTTGCCACTCTGTCCTGCATTCACACACGTGAGTGTACCTCAACATGGTCCTTCAATTTTGTTGTCATGTATAGATTAGTCTCTGCCACTGCATTAACCATGAGATTGGGTACTTGACAATTTCTCCATACTAATAATGAATTCTCAGTCCACCTACACACTTCACCATACACAATCCTCTCTGTGAACAGATCTCCTATCATTGAGGCTCTCCATGCTTATTCATGGTTTCGCATGGCTTGGATATCCTTCAGCATTACTTCTGAACTGTACTCAGGAATGACCTTCCTTGTTTTTTGTGTCTCTCCTGTTTGTTTCTTGTCACAGTGTAGAAACAGTAATCAACCTTACAGTCCTTCATCACTTGACTGCATAGTGCTCCACGCTGAGAAATTAATTCTCAGACGACCTCAAGGCAGATCCAACACTCCTTCTCGAAGATCATGGTCCTTGTTGCCTTGACTCAGTGATCTTTGACAGTCACCATTACTCCTGATACCAACTCCTACGTTCCTGCATTCAAATTCGCAGTTTTCGACCCATACACCTTTACCACTTTGTACTTCGCTATCAGAGAAATTCCACATTGTTACACCACAGTGGTATTGGTGCAATGTTCCTATCAGGGCCAATATTCCTTTGTTATGCTCTACGTGCTTAGCTTTATGGATTTACATGACCAAGAGCCTACCCAATATCAGAAGCTCCCTCCATCAGAACTTTTCAATAACCAATTGCTATAAAGTTCCAATATCCTAATCCTTTAATTGTCGAGCTCCTTATGTTTATCCCTTACCGCGCTCCTCACCATAGGACCTTTCCTTGTGACCTGCCGCTTAGCATTAAGGTGCTAAGCCTTCAGACTCCTGCCGGTGGCCATTCTCCCTTTTTTAGTAGCTCTCCACCCTTGGTTCGTTGAGCTCTTATGACCATGATTCAGCCCATATCGGAAGCCCTCTATATCAGACCTTTTCAACACTTGATTTGTTATAGAGTTCTGACATCTTCAATCCTCCAATCGCCAACTTCCGATATGATGTCATCACTGCCATGTGGTGAATCTTTAGAGGTGACACATGTCACCCAGTTATGGCCAATTAGGCCACCCAATATGGTTGAATATGCCTACCACGTGTCCTGTCGTATTTCCACGTCATGCTGACATCAGCTACCACTATACCTTATCATAGCCAATCTGATGTTGCCATGTGTCCTTATCAGAGACAACCAGATGTTGCCATGCATCCTTATCGAAACCAATCACATGCGGTCATGGTTCCTGCTAGAAGAGAGAGAGGAGGACCCACCAACCTTGGCTTTACACCGAAATCCTTTGTTAATTTTTTTTTTGACATTCCTCAGTGCTTTTAAATTCTTATTAGCACTTATCGATATTGCAACATTTTATAGGTTCCTCACTTGACAAAGTTCCAATATTGTGATCTCTGATATGCCAATGTTTTGATACACCGATCTCTGGTATTTCAATATCATCCAACCTCCGATACAACCTACTCTAATGTATTGCACCTCCGATATTCTGATATCACTGATATGCTGACCTCTGACATTCCAATGTGTCAATACACCGATCTCCGAAGTTCTGATCTCCTGATGAACTGAGATGCTGACCTCTGATCACCAATGTGCCAACGATGATGTGTCGATCTCCGATATCCTTGACCTCCGATATTTGAGCCTTCTTAGGGCTTCAAGTCCCTATTCATCGGCAAGACATAAATTTTGATCCAAAAGTCCACTTTTGGACTTCCACATATCATTGGAAATATCTTCCAGAGAAATTTCCAATGGAGAATGTTTGATGTAGGTTTTGAGCCCATCTTTTAACCCTAGGATGGATCCAAACTCTCAGCCATTATTCTGCCCCTTGACTCTCCAAACAACTAAACTCACAACCACCAAGGTGATCCTCTACATGAAGCCTGCAACTACCATGGACTTCCATCTGGTCCATCACTGTAATAATCATTTGATGGCTTCTCCAATAAGTCTGCTACTATGATGATTTTCTTCATGAAGCCTGCAACTATCATGAGATTCCTCCTGGGCCATCACTGCCAACATCTGTTGTGACAAGCATCCAAGCTAGTCTGTTTGACATCAATGCCAACACTCTTGCCAATAGTTAGGCAATGCTCCTGCCAACAGTTAGGAAATTCCAACTGTTCAACACATCTCCCTAACATGATTGTTGACATCAATGCCAAAAAACTTGCATATGCCTTTAACTAGTCCACTAGCCATCCAGATAATGCCAATTGTCCAAAAATCTCCCCCTTCGGCATTGATCATAACACTCCATCCTTCTCTTCATGTGATGACCAAACCTCATGCTACTTCCACACATCTCATTGCATGAGAAACCATTGGCCTGCTTTCTTCTACACATACCATCACAACTTCTCCACATATTCTCTCCCCTTTGACATCAATGGCAACAGGAAACAAGCTCCCTTTCTCTCCCCATGCAATCACTTGGCTATGAAGACCTGACTCTAGCTGTTGAGATGTGCATTCTGCCTTGCAAATATCTCTTCCAGGACTGTCACTGTTGTTGCTCCAAAAAATGGGCATATTTGATATGCTCACCCTAAACATATACTTCCTCTTCTTTGTCCTTCTAGGTTTGGGCACCTTATTGTTTCTCGCTAAGAAATCTCTCCACTAATGCATATTTTGTATCAAAAATATTGATACCCATTAAACTTCTCATGGTGTTGTTGCTTCTGCAAATACCAACTAATGATGATGCATTTTGGCTCACACTTCTTCGTTGCTTCTGCTACTTCTGAGATTGTGCTCACATTCTTTAGCATCTCCACTTCTCCCCTTGAGATCACTCTCATACAATAGGGATTGCTTCTTATACCAATTGCACCAAAATAAATGATACAAATGGAGCATTGTACCAGGAAAACTCTAATATTTATTTTCTCAAAAGTAAATGTTCATTTGCACGCAAGGTTACTCAACATGAGCCCAACACAACTAATTGACATATTGATACCAATTGAGGGTTAAGGGAAATGAAAATCTTACACCAATTGTGTTTCATGAACACAATATTTCTATGCATAATAAACCTCACAACCTAAATGAAATAAGGGAATTTCACCAAAGATGCAAACCTTAATTTGTTCAACAATCTCCCTTACTGAGGCTACCCATTTTTGCTTGCTATAGTTTATCAAAGTAGCTCCCCCTGAACCAATGCTCCTTGATCTCCTGCAATAGCTTTCTTGCCTTTGCATGAGGACTGATCCTGTGGACTTGACTTGACTATGAGCTTCATGTCATTCCACACTTCCATTGCAACATATCTTCTTCCCACAACATTATATATTTTTGTATACTCTTTATGTTAGTTGCACTCCTCCTTTTCAATGTTGATACATTCAAAATAAACCAATTCATTCTTGTAATAAACAAGAAAACACAACCATACCTTCATCAATCAGATGCACATTTCAATTCATTCTTCTTGGCTTCCTGCATATGACTTATTTGGCTTCTCTTGAGGCCCTTCTCTTCCTTTACTAAAGAGAAATAGAGGATATGCTCCCCTTGAGAAAATCATCCTCTGTCTTCTTCCAAACCTTCAATGGTTGGGTCTTGACAGAAGCATTGCTCTACAGCTTCTTCTATGCCCATGTTTGGGCTTCTTCTCGGCTCCTCATGGGTAGAGGAAACCTCTCTTTTAACTCCTCTTTCTTCACCCAAATCCACTTGGAGCCTTTCTACCTTACTGAGGGGTCCTTCACACGGGTAAGAGGTTCGTTCTTCTTGTTTCTCCCTCCTCTTTTCATCTTTCTCTTCTCATTCTTGCAACCATCTTTCTTGTACCCAAATTTACCACAATTGTATCATTTGATTTAGCCAAATAATGGGGTAGATGATTTACTCCTTTTGACAACGCTTTTTTCAAAAATCCTATCATTGCCAACATGCCTTCTAATATCCTTTTTGTGCATTCTTGGGTTGCTCCTGCCCAGCACATCTTGTTTCTTTGCATTCCATCTACAGTTTATGGCTTTATGTCCAAAATTATTGTAAGAAAAACAAAACCCATAAAAATGATTTTGTTGACAGAGGTTGCCTTTTCTCTAAAGGCTTTGTCGTTGAGAAGGAAGGGTCCTATGTTGGTTCTTTATGTGCCTTCTATGACATTTTGCATTATTGTCATGCACTCTTTCTTGCAGCTGCCTTGCCCTATTCTACTGCACTTCTTATTGTTGCTTCTTAGCGTTCTGCTACTACATTTTCTTCTTTTGTTGTTGCTACTTTCCTTTCTGTTTTTGTTGTCCAACAACCTTTCTTTTTTTGTTGTTGTTGGAACCTTGGTCTCCCTTTACATGGGAATTTGACAATTCATCCTTCACAATCTTGGAGATTGGGTTTTCCTGGAAACCCAAACCCACCTTAATGAGCATGGATTTTTGCTCAACAAGAATCTCCTCCAAGGCCTTTGTGCTCCCCTCAAGGTTCTGATATTGAGACAACTCTATTTTTAAATTTTCTAACTCATGTCTCAATGAGACTACCTCATTTTGTAGTCTCCCACAATAAGCTTCCTTTTCACTCAACTGATTGGCTAACATTCCAGTCAGTCTGCTAGCCTCTTCTTATGAGCATTTATTTCAGCTAATGTTTTTCTCAACCTTTCATTCTCAAGCTCATAAATTTTCATTTTCTCCTTTTTCTTGAGATTTTCCTCTGATAGGTCCTTGACCTAATTTAGAGCTGATATCAACCTATTTCCAAGAAATATCTTTTCATCTATATCCTTTTCTTCACTACTAGAGGTGCTAGCTTCTAAGCAGCATGGTCTCTCTTCTTATACTTCTTCCTCATCAACAAGAGTGTGATGAGCAATAACTTATCCACGTCCTGGTTCATTGCTAAAGCAGCAGGGTTCCTTAGCTACTTCTTGATCCATATGTATATATTCATCATGTAGACATTATAGTCTGTCAAGAACTTACATTTTTGACTTACAATTCCTTACCTTATCAGCATCTGGCTTAGACAACCCTTTCATGATGACCTCCTTTCCTTTTACATTCTGCTCATTCTTTTCTCTATGTATTACGGAGTGCCACATGTCAACATTAAAGGCCAATAAATATTCCAACATTAAAACCTACCAGACTTCGTAATCAAGCCCATGATTTGATTCATTTAAGAATGGAACTCCATTTGATTTTAGCCAAAATTTATTATCCATTATTACCCTTTGATCTACCTTCTAGAGATTAAATTATTTCTGAAGGAACTTTTCTCTTATACCAACTGTTGGAAACAATGATAATATTGAGAGGGGGGATGAATCAGTGTTAAGGCTAATTTTAACTTTTTACGTGAATTTACTTTTCTTATTCAAACTTGGAAACCATGCATATAATGAGCAGCAATATGAAATCAATAATCAAGCACACACCACGAGCATCATGCATATGAGTCACAAGGTTTTATGTGGAAACCCTTTCGAGAAAAAACCACCAAAGGTTTTTGTTGTTATTGATGTAAATAAGAGCACCTATTCTATTGCATCAATATGTTTTGTGAGCACCTGCTCACAGGAAGCACCAACTCCCTTTGATTTTTTGTTAGCACCTACTAGCAAGAATCACCAACTCCCTCTTTTTGTAGACACCTATCCAGCTTACCAGAAGTACCATGTGAGGCACCGACCTCAAAGATTTTTTGCAAGCACCAACTTGCAGCTCCTTCGACTTTTGCAAGTCAACTTATAGGAGGAACCAACCCCCAAGCCTTCTCAAGCAGCCACTAGAGATAGAAGCACCAACTTCCTTTATGCATGCACCAACCCACACTCAAATAGGAACTAAATTCTCTTTGTAATTGGCAGCCACTCTGCCTAATCTTAGCTTTGTTCTTTACTCACTTTTCTCACTCTGTAGTAGCACCCTGATTTTCTCAACAACAATCACTCATCGCAGTCCATGCAACTTTTTCATATTCTCTCCATCAGCATGCTCTCTGTTGGGTTGTGTTATATTAGGTGGACGGACCTACCTATGGTTTTGTGCATGGTTTTCGCACATGGTTTTGGGCGCGATGGTTTTTGGTCCATGGTATTTTGTAGATCCAGGCAAGGGAACTACAGTTATGTTCTAATCCATAGTTAATGGATTGGGGTTTATGGATGCTTTGGCATGTATATATATGTATTGTAACATTGAAAGGAACATAATGAAAAATCAATCTGGTAGTCCCAGTTTTGGGATCCAGGGGAAAATATCTGCATATATTTGTTTTATGTGTTATGCTCTCGCCTTTGTTTATTTTCTATTTTTTTAGAATTCATATGCAAGTAATTTCTGAACAGAGTTAAAACCTACACTTTCAGCTCTCATCATTTTGTTATCCTTAGCACAGGCTCAACTCTCAACCTAGGCACCTTCAGCGTTTCTCGCAACACAAGCAATTTCATCCTTGCTCAAACAGCACAAACAACTATGACCTTGCTCACAACAGCGCACAGGTGGCTTCCACCTTACATGTAGCGCATAGGAAACTTCCACCTTACACACAATGCACATGAAACTTTTTCCTTTACTCACAGCAGTGCAGCTATTAGGGTCTCTTACATCTGCATAGGCACTCTTGGCGTCACTCTGCAGAACTGTCTCTCACTCAGCCTCACACAACAATGCACACACTCATAGCTTTTCCACTTATCTCACTTGCAACTATGTTGATTTCCCCCACTTTTCTCATTTGAGCTCCTGGGTTTTGTTCCTTTTCTGCCCCTCGATCGATGCTTCCACTCTGTCCTACATTCACATTGTAGGAGTGTACCTCAACATGGTCCTTCTATTATTCTTTCGCGTCTGACTTAGTCTCTACTAGTGCATTGACCATGAGAGTGGGCACTTGACAGTTTCTCCATATTGAGAATGAATTCTCAGTCCACCTGCACACTCCACCAAACACAATCCTCTCTGTGAACATATCTCCTATCACTGAGGCTCTCCATGCTTATTCATGGTTTCACATGGTGTGGCTATCCTTCGGCATGGCTTCTCAACTGTACTCAAGAATGGCCTTCCTTGCCATTGTTGTGTCTCTTGTTTGTTTCTTGTCACAGTGCAGAAACAGTGCTCAACCTTGCAGTCCTTCATCACCTTACTACATGGAGCTCCATGATGAGAAATTAATTCTTATATGACCTCAAGGCAGACCCAACACTCCTTCCCGAAGATCATGGTATTTACTACCCTAAACCAACAATCTCTGATAGTCGTCATTACTCCTGAGACCAACTCATATATTCCTGCATTCAACTTCACATCTACCAACCCATACGCCTTTACCTTTGTGTACTACGCTATCAGAGAAATTCCACATTGTCACACCACACTGGTAAAATGTTGCTTCCAGGACCAATCTTCCTTTGTTATGCTTTGTGTACTTGGCTCTATGGATTTACATGACTAAGAAACTACCCAATATTGGAAGCTCCCTCCATTGGAACTTTTCAATAACCAACTGTTATAAAGTTCTAATATCCTAATCCTCTTAATGTTGAGCTCCTTCTGCTTAGCCCTTACCACGCTCCTCACCATAGGACCGCTTCCTATGACCTACCTCTTAGCATTAAAGTGCTAAGACTTCAGCTCCTATCGGTGGCCATTCTCCCTTTGTTAGTATATCTCCACCCGTGGTCCATTGAGCTCTTATGACCATGTGCTAGCCCATGTTGGAAGCAAAAATAATGATGAAGCAGGAAGAATTAGAGGAAAAGGTATAGTCAGTTTGAAAAATGAAAGAGAAAAGGCTCAAGATGTATTGTTTGTATATGGTCTAAAATATAACTTGTTGAGTGTAAGCTAGATGCGTAACAATGGGTGCGATGTTCTCTTTAGAGCTCAAGATTGTGAAATCGGGTCAACATCTACTGCGAAGATTCTAGCTAAAGGAGTTTGAACTGAGAATAATGTATATATCTTGAAATAAGAGAGTGAGGAATGCTACATCAACAAACAAGATGAGTCTTGGCTATGGCATAGGAGATTGCGGCATCTCAGATTTGATCACATCATCAAACTCATCAAAAAGGGGGCAGTGAGAGATCTACCAACAATAAAGAAGCCTCAAAATACTATCTGCAAGTCATGTCAAATGGGAAAACAAACACGAACATCATTCAAAATCAAAGATAAACTATCAAGTAGTAAGCCTTTGCAGCTAGTTCATATGGATTTGTGTGGGCCTTCCAAAACAAAAGCACTAGGAGGAGAACGATATTTCATGCTAGTAATCGATGAGTATTCAAGATTGAATAGGGTGGCATTTCTCATAAATAAGTCAGAAGCATTTGAGAAATTTAAAACATTTAAGGCATTGGTAGAAAATCAAACAGGGTGCAAGATAAAGTGCATAAGGTCAGACAAAGGAGGTGAATTTACATCAGATGAGTTTGCAGACCTATGTAATGAATTTGGGATAAAACAACAATATACTATTGCAGACACATCACAATAGAATGGAGTCACGGAGAGAAAAAACATGTGCGTTCAGTAAATATCCAGACCCATGATGCAGGAAAGAAACATTGCACAAACCTATTGGGTAGAAGTTGTGCATATAGAGGTACATATTCTCAATAAGGCGCATCTCAGACCAAATTGTGATAAGACACCTTATGAACTGTGGCACGAGAACCAGAAACAATCAAACATTTTAAAGTATTTGGGAGTAAATGTTATATCAAAAATAAAGATGAAAAGCTAGGAAAGTTTGATGCTCGATCTCATGAAGGAATATTTTTGGGATATTTGTCAAAAAGCATGGGATGCAGATGTTATAATAAAATACTCCATATGATTGTGGAATGCATAGATGTAAAGGTTGATGAAGAGCTACCCAATAAGAACAAGAGCACAGGTTTTATCAATCCTCCACATCATCATCATCATATCAGTGAGGAGAATGAAGTACAAGATGAAGAATTAGAATAGACTGAGACTCATTCAAAAGGACCTTCAAGACGCACTCAAAAGAATCACCCTGAAAATCAAATTGTTGGAGACAAAAGTGAAGGAGTAAAAACAAGGAGGCAACTAGCAGAAAAATCTGAGCAAGTTCATATCAACATGGTGTCACAAATAGATCCAAATAACTTTGAAGAGGTAAGTAAAGACAAAAATTGGATAGATTCTATCAATGAGGAGTTAGACCAAATTGAGAAGAATGATACTTGGGAACTAGCACAAAGACTTGTTAGAAAGAATATCATTGGCACAAAATGGGTATTCAAAAATAAGATGAATGAATAGGGTCAAGTTATTAGAAACAAATCCAGACTCATGTGTAATGGTTACTCACAAGTAGAAGGACTTGATTATGGGGATACCTTCGCACAAGTTGTGAGATTGGAGGCAACCGAGATGTTTTTGGCCTTTGCATGCTACAATTATTTCAAGTTGTATCAAATTTTCCTGATATCAATGCCAACACTCCTGCCAACAGTTAGGAAGTTCCAACTGCCCAACACATCTCCCCAGCATGATTGTTGACATCATTTCCAACACACTTGCATATGCCTTTAACTAGGCCACTAGCCATCCAAACAATGTGAACTATCCAACAAAGACTTCTCGAACAAATCTGTCAGAAGCTTCCTTAAAGAAACATCCTCTTTTCCTACTTCACATGCAGCCACATATTCTTCCTCAGCACTACTCAATGCAATGGGATATTTCTTCCTTCTCATCCATGAGATCATAGCATCTCCCTCACTATGCATCCTCAAGTAGTTCTCCTTCCATCGGTCTCACTTCCACCCCAATCAAAGTCTGTGAAGCCAATTAGCTTGACTTCCTTACTATCATACTTTAGGCAGTGATGTATAGTGACATGAAGATACCACAATATATGTTTGGAAGTTATCCAGTGATCATGACGAGACTCCAACTAAAAATGACTAAGAATGTTCACTGCAAAACACATATCTAGCCTAGTATTTACAAAATACATCAGGGAACCCACCAATTAATGATATGAGGTAGGATCCACGATACTAGAGTTAGAGCTCCTCAACTTCTTGAGGTTGGTGATTATAGGAGTAACCATCGGCTTGGAGTCCATCATCTCAAATTTCTGTAATAACTTGATGATGTACTTTTCTTGCCCGAAATATATCTCCCTAGGTCTCCACCATACTTCTAGACCTAGGTAGTAGTGCATCAATCCTAGATCCTTCATCTCAAATTCAGCTGCCAAAATATTCTTACATTCTTAAATCCTTCGTTCTACACCAGTGACAAGTAGATCATCCACATATAGTAGAATAATGATTCGCTCATTATTCATGGTCTTGATATATAGATTTGGATCAGCATTAATCTTCACGAACCCATTCCTTAGAAGATATGCATCCATTATTGCATACCATGCCCTTGGTGCTTTCTTCAAACCATATAGGGCCTTCTTGAATTTACAAACATGAGTCCCTACTATTCACTTCAAATCCTTCAGGTTGTTCGATGTACACTTCCTCATCAATGGTCCCATTTAGAAATGTGGTCTTAACATGCATTTGATGGATATTCCACCCCACTATAGTAGCCAATGAAACAAACGATCTAATGTTAGTGTACCTTATAGTAGGTGCACATGTTTCTTCATATTCAATGCCTTCATTTTGAGAGAAACCTCTTACGATGAAACATGTCTTTTACTTTTCTATTCTTCCATCTATAACATGTTTGATATTATAGATCCATTTCGATGTGACAACCGATTTATCACTAAGTCTAGGAATGATTTCCCAAACCCCATTCTTCATGATAGAATGATATTCTTCCTGCATATCTTTCTTCCAACCCTCTTTATGCTTAGCTTCATGCAATGTAGATGGTTCGACTTCAATCAACTTTGTTATATATGCAACATAACCAAAATACCTTTTAACTTTCTTACTTTCCCTGGAGGACCCTTTCGTAGCTTCATGTCCTTCAACATCTTCTAATGTATCTTTCAACCAATTTGGCCTCTTCCTTGTGGTTGGGATAACCATCGATTTAATAGGCTCATTTGGTCCTTCTTCTTCATCATTTGTAGTATATTTCTCATGATGAACTTCATCTTTTCAAATATGGGAACTTCTTCGTCATGATAATCAATAGGAATATCCTTTGATTTCTTGTAAGCTTGATTGTAATCAAATATGAAATCCTTGCTTACTTCAATGTCTCTTCCCTCCTTTATGTAAATTTTGCATGCCTTTGAGGAAAGACTATAACCACGGAATATTCCCTCTATGCTTGTCAAGTCCAAGTTCTTTCGCTTGTCTTTCGAAACATGGACATATGCTGGACTTCTAAATATGCAAAAAAGATCCACACTTGGCTTCTTTCCTGTGAATACTTCTTCGGGTGTAGTATTATCAAGACTCTTATGAGGACTTCAATATTGAATGGACATGGAAATCATCACTACTTCACCCCATAAGAACTTTGGAGCATAGTTCGAATGCCTTCTTCAATTGACCTATTCTTCCTTTTGGCCAATCCATTTTGTTCGGGATAATAGGGAACAATGAGCTCCCTCTTAATATTTGCATCCTCACAATATGTAATTAACTCTTTAGAGGTATATTCCCCACCATTTTCATACCTTGGAGTCTTTATCTTCTTTTCAGTTAGGGTTTCCACCTCAACCCTAAAATCCTTGAACTTATCAAATAGTTCATCTTTAGTTTTGAGTAGGTAGAGTCATGTCTTCCTCGAATGGTCATCAATGAATGTTACATAGTAGGGATGACCTCCAAGTGTTTTTTCAAACATGGGCCCGAATACATTGGAATGGATGAGATCTAATATTTCTTTAGATCTAGATTCACTATGATGAAATGGATTTCTAGTATCCTTCCCCAAAGAGCATCCCTTGCACACACCTTCATGATCTAACTTCATATCAAGAATATCATGAACCAATTGACTATGAGTAGGGATGACCCTATAATCAAGATGGCCATACCTTCGATGCCATAGTTCAATGGGACTTATTTCCATATGAACCAGAGCTTGAGGAATGGATTGATAACCCGGTAAAGACTTCCTTCACGAACTCCAATAACCCTAGCTTCATCAATACTAGATTTCTTTCCCCAAACCAATACTTTTCCATCAACAATAGCAATCCTTTCCCCTTTATCTTCTAAATAATAAATAGAAAGTAAATTCTTTTTCAAACCTGGAACATATAGAATGTTGTTGAGATGCAAATTTGATCCATTATCCATCTTCAATGAAGTATATCCCATCCCTCTAACAGCATAGATTTTGTTGTCACCCAATTCCACTACATGATAGGATGACTCCTTTGATAGTGTATCTAGTTTCTTTCTTTCACCTGTCATGCGTCTCGATGCTCCACTATCAATGATCCATGCATTTTCATCAGTAAGAGAACCTGTAAGGGCAGCCAAGAATCCTTGACCCTTGACTTTGTTGAATAAGTAGTAGATGATTTTCTTAATAAATATTTCAGCAGAGTTGAAACCCAATATTATGTACTTCACGAGGGCACCGTTCCCTTCTAGTGAGAACAAGACAAATGACGTCCTCTATCTCATTCATTCTGATCAATGTGTTCCAATGCTTGTACATTCTATTGGTGGTCATCTCTACTACATCACCTTCATTAACGAATTCTCAAGAAAGACATGGATATACTACCTTAAGCACAAGGATGAAGCCTTTGAAATGTTCAAGGAATTCAAAGCCTTGATCAAAAATCAAGTAAGGAAGATAATCAAAGTTTTCAAGTCCGACAATGGAGCGGAATACATGTCAAACGAATTCATAACATTTTGCAAGAAAGAATGGATCAAGAAGGAAACAATTGTTCCATATACTCCCAAAAATAATGGTTTAGCTGAAAGAAATAACAGGTCTATCTTTGAGGTTTCCCATGCCATGCTCCACGATCAAAAGGTACCTAAATTCCTTTGGGCAGAAGCCACATATGTTGTTGTATATGTTCAAAACAGGGTGCCTCATCAAGCATTAGAAAAAAGAGCCCCGAAGAAATATTCACGGGTGCCAAGCCCGATATTAGCCATCTTCCTGTATTGGAAGCCCCATATATTTTCATGTACTGAAAGAAAAAAGGAACAAATTGGAAGCTATAGGAAGAAAAGGTACGTTTGTGGGTTATTATTTGTTATGAAACTAGCTCACAAAAAGATAGAAAGGATAGATCAACGCCTTAGAAATAAGCCTCTTCAAGGGAGCAACCTCCTTTACATTACAAAACTGAATAATTCTTGGATGATACAAATGACAAGACCTCCTTTCTATATATAGGAGTCTTAGGGGTCATAATATAATTAGAGCCAACATAACACTAATAATGTAAGGGCACAATAATAACAATAGTGGGCTTCTATGGGGCACAATAATAGCAATATGGGGACTACATGGGCACAACAATATAATAAGGGGGTTGCTACTAATAACAAGAAGGGGTTAAACTAGTATTATAGGGGCCTAACATGCTCCTCTTCTTCAAAAAGTGTTGTTCTCAACGCTTGAGTAGTTTTGGATGCTTCTGTATAAAATTCTCATCCTCCCATGTGGAATATTTAGCGAGTAAGTTCTTCCACTTGATGAGATACTCTGAAATTGATCGATTTCGTAGGTGTTGGGTTCTTGTTTCTGAGACTGATTCAGTTTCCAATATGATTTTTCCTTCCTCATTAAGTTCTAGCAATATCGTTTGAACTGGGATCTAGGTAAGGTCACCATTTCTCAAGTGCATGTAATCTTGCCAACATTTCCTTCTCATAAATAGCTTTGTGTAGCTACTTTCCTTTGACTGGACGACTTTCGAAAGAAATGGGTCTTTCTTCTTGCGTTAAAACATCACCAATTCCATTTCCCAAGGCATCACATTCAAAAACAAATGTCTTTGTGAACTCTGGCATAGCTAAGACCGTTGCTTGGCACATTGCCTCTTTAAGATATTCAAAGCCCTGTGTTGCTTCTAGAGTCCATGAAAATGCATATTTCTTCAATAATGTTGTTTTTGGAAAGCCTTTAGTCTTCATTCTGATTTGGCGATATCCTAAACGAAGATCCAACTTGGTGAAGTAAATTAATCCATGCAATTCATCCAATAATTCATCAATGATAGGAATGGGAAAGTTATCTTTAATAGTGAGCTTGTTGAGCTCCCTACAATCTAGACACATGCGCCATGACCCTTCCTTCTTGTGCACCAATACTACTAGAGCAGAGAAAGAACTTTGACTAGGTTGAATTATACCAGCCTCTAGCATTTATGCAACCATACGTTCAATTTCACTCTTTTCGGCATAGTGATATCTGTAAGTCCTGATGTTTGGAGGAACACTTCCTAGAATCAAATTAATAGCATGATCATGATCACGATTAGGTGGGAGGATTTTGGGAGTCTCAAATACCTTGGAATGATTATCCAAAAAGTTTTGGAGATCTGGAGAAATATATGATTTCAATGTGGGAACCTCTAGTGAACATAATTGTGCAATTATGCCCCGATGTTCTTTCTTTAGAAGCTTTGCCATGTTGTTAGAGATGATTATCTTTCCCGGTTTCCCTTTGATACCCTTTAATTCAACTTCCTTTCCTTCCCAACAAAAATTCAAGAAAAGTTCTTGAAAATTAAAAGCTATTATACCTAAAGATTGTATCCATTAGACTCCTAGTACAACATCTGCACCACCCATTGGAATGGAAAGCATTGAACTATTCAAGACATATTCTCGCATGGATAGCTTGATATTTGTCACTTTCCAGAGAAATTTATGGTTCCTCCATTTGCAACCATTACTTGACACTCTGGTGCTGGATATATAAAGAAATTCAATTCCTTGGCTATATTACAATGAATAAAATTATGGGTACTACCTAAAGCAACCAACGCTATTACCTTTTTCTTCTTGATACGCCCTTCTATCTTAAGAGTTTGAGGAGTGGTAATTCCTACCAATGCATTACAAGATATGGTCGGATTCATTTCTTCTTTATCTCAGATTGGTTCTTGGTGTATATCCTCTTCTTTTGACATTTCTTGATCCTTTTCTTTCTGATATTTCACTACTTGAACCTTCTTCTTCTTGATATGTCCTCTATCTTGAGAGTTTGAGGAGCGGTAATTCATGCTAATGCAGTACAAGATGTGGTCGGATTTATTTCTTATTTCTCTAGGGTTGCTTCCTGCTGTATATCCTCTTATTTTGACATTTCTTGATCATATTCTTCCTCCTCTTCACAATCTATGTAAAATAATTTCTTCTCAGCACACTCATGACCTTTAATGTATTTGTTATCACAATTGTAACAAAGTCCTTTTGCTATTTTTTCTTCCAATTGTTGTGGTGTCAACCTTGTACGTTGTGAAAGGCTAGGAAAAATGACACTTCCATCTTTATAGTTGTGAGTGGTAGACTTCCTTGTTACCACAATTTCAATTTCAATTTTTCTTGCCAACCTAAATGCCTTCTCCATTGAATCAGGTTCCCAAAGACGAACCTCATGTTGAATGTTATCCTTTAAAGTCCCTCTGAAGACATCAATCCTTTACTTCTCTGGAATATCATTAACCCTTATATTCAATTTTTGGAATTCCTCAATGTGATCTGCCATTGAACCCTTTTGTTTGAGATTTATCAATTGGCTAAAGAAGGTGTTTCTATTTGTATCCTCATAATGTGCTATCATTTCCTCTATGAAAATTGACCAAGTGACAAGTGGTTTATGAGAACAAATCCCTTTATACCATAAAAATTGATTTGATTCTAAATATAAAGATGCAATATGTACCTTTTTTAACAGTTGTACATCATGTATATCAAAATATTTCTCCATCTATAGTATCCAATTTACCGGATCCTTGCCATCAAAATTCCTCATATCGCCTTTTCTTGATTTTAGGAACTCGATCTTGAAACGAGTGTAACTCTGTAATTTCCGATCTCCAAGTTATGAAATTGCATCTTGTGGTAGCTCTTTGAGTCCTCTTTCTAACCCCACTAGTGTGATCAATATTGGATTCTTCAAGAAAGAGTTATGCCAAAACTCCTACAATGTCTTGATTATAGACTAGTTCAATAGAACTTGTACGACCTTCCCCGTGTCCCTATTTTGATCTTCGGACTTGAAAACGATGCACAGAAAACTACAATCTGTCCTATTTCTATAACTTCTTATGAAATTTCAATCTAATACACAGAGAGAAAGTTATGACGATTATCCCAAGGTCACCTGTTTGGTATGTAATTCGGGAGCCTGCAAAACGCCTAACTTCCATGGATCATATCTCCGCAAATATAGCAAGACAAGATCCAAAATTCAGAATCGATCTTCAGCAAGATGTCAACTCAAATGGATTGTAATTTCAGAGTCTAGACCTTCATAGAAAAAAATGTATGACCTATTTGAGATGGAATTATGGAGCTTTCAAAAACCCTAACTTCCTCAGATCATATATCCGAAAATATAGCTAGAAAAGATCTGAAATTCAAACCCAAGGTTCATAACAATCTTGGCTCAAATGGGTTTTTTTTGGCTTCTAAAACATCGTAGCAAAAAAGTTATAGCGAAAATTCCACGATGACCTCTTTAGAGCAGTGAAACCCTAGAATCCAAAGCTCTGATACAAAATGTTCTGAAACAACTCACAAAAAGATAGAAAGGATAGATAAACACCTTAGAAATAAGATTCTTCTAGGGGGAAACCTCCTTTACATTACACAATGAACAATTCTTGGATGATACAAATGATAAGACCTCCTTTCTATATATAGGAGTCTAAGGGGTCATAATATAATCAGAGCCGACATAATAGTAATAATGTAATGGCACAATAATAACAATAGTGGGCTTCTATGGGGCACAATAATAGCAATATGGGGACTACATGGGCACAACAATATAATAAGGGGGTTGCTAATAATAACAATAAGGGGTTAAACTAGTAGTATAGGGACCTAACATTATCAAAATTCTAAAGCATATACAATATATATTCCTGGTCAGATGAAGGTAGAAATCAACAGGGACCTAACATTCAATGAAGATTCAACTCTTGTAAAAGCAATATATCTTCCTCCACTCTTCCTTCACCTCCTCCTCCCAAGGAAGAGAATGATGAATGAGATATTCTAGACGGTCCTTACATGCCCAAGTCTGATATTATTGATGATCCCATGGAGCCTATGGATCTTTTAAATCCTCCTCCAAGTGATCCTCCTACTAGGAAGAGACCACTTTGGCTCCGCGATACTCTATAGAATGTTGAAAGAAATGTTCCCATTCGTAGATCATTTAGAGAAATGAAGAAACCATGTAGGTATCAAGGATATGTTGCAGCAATGAGCACTATGATTCAAGTTGAACCGTCCTCATTCGAAGAAGTTGTAAAAGAACAAGTTTGGAAGGATGCTATGGCCGAGGAATATGAATCAATTGTGAAAAATGATGTATGGTATGTTGTTCCAAGACCGAATGCGAAGTATGCCATGACTGAAAGTGGCTATTCAAGATAAAACATGGAATTTATGGCAACATTGAGAAATACAAAGCAAATTTTGTAGCTCAATGATTCTTTTAGAAAGAAGGAGGATATTATGATGACATATTTTCTCTTGTGGCTTGATGTACAACCGTTCGTTCGATAGTTTTCCCTTGCTGCTAGTCAAGGATGGACTCTTCATCAAATGGACGTAAAGATGAAATTCCTTCATGGCATGTTACAGGATGAAGTACATGTTGAACAACCATAAGGATCTGAAGTGGAAGATCAAAGAACGCATGTTTGCAGGTTGAATAAGACATTGTATGGTTTGAAGCAAGCTCCTCGAGCTTGGTATGCCCTCATTCATAGTTACTTAATCAAGCTGGGACTCACAAGAAGTAATGTCAATCCAAACCTTTACTTCAAGGTAGTCCAAGTTGTGCCATTCATTTTGGTTTTACATGTTGACGATCTATTCTTAACAGGTAGTGAGCCTCTGATGATCGAATGTAAGAGGGAGCTAGCCTCTAAATTCGAGATGAAAGACCTTGGACTCATGCATTATTTTCTAGGCCTTAAGGCATGGAAAAGGCTCGGTGAGATTTTCCTTTCACATGGAAAATACATTGTGAAGTTGCTAGAAAGATTTGGAATGACTTAATGCAAATCCATGGCTACATCGATGAAAATGAACTTCAAGAAATTGTGTGGAGAAGCTGCAGAACCCGATTTTGAAAATCCATCTAAGTATATACAACTAATTGGGGCTTTGATGTTCCTAGTGAACACCCTTCTAGATATATGCTATGCAGTAAACACATGGAGTCAATTCATGACCTATCCCCTCCATGCACATTAGATCGATACCAAACACGTATTGAAGTATTTGCATGGGTTGATTAAACGTGTTTTGAGATATTTTGTCGAAGATGTTCAACTTCATGGATACACTGATGTTGACTGGGCAAGAAATGTTATCGATAGAAAAAGTACATCTGGATGTTGCTTTAGCCTTGGATCTTCCATGATATCCTAGATGAGAAGGAAACAAAAGTCTGTAGCATTGAGCACCGCCGAACAAGAATACATTAATGATAGCATGGCTAGTTGTGAAGCAAATTGGTTGAGGAAGCTATTTGAGTAGGTCCTAGACACTACAGTGATATATTGCAACAAAAAGAGTGGGATTCATCTGGCAGAGAATCTTGTGTTTCATAACAAGTCCTAGCACATTGAGATTCGATATCACTTTATTCGAGACATGGTGTAAAGAGGAGTTGTTAGACTCCATCATATTTCAACAGATGAGCAGATTGTATATATTCTACCTAGGGAATCATGAAAGGAAAGTTCTTGGTCTTTAGAGAGCATCTTGGACTGGTGAATGTAGCCCCTCTAGACAAGGGGCAACGCTGATCAAGGACACTAAGCCAACTCTTCCCACCCTGTTTGAGCTCCCAGGGTGAGGAATTGAGATAGAGGGCTCCTGGGGTTGAGGGATCTCTAGACAATAGGGTACTCCCCTATCTGTTACCCATAAGGTTGGATATGTTTCTCCCCTCTCTTCATAGGGTCGTAGATGTTTATCCCCTATTTGTTCGATGCAGAGTATACCCCAGTTGGAATCATACCCTCAAGCAAGGCTTGTTGGGAATATCGCTCCCCATTTGGCCAACGGGTTGAGAGTGTACTTGGGGTGTACGAGCCAAGTCGATTATGATGCAAGCATTCTACCACATGACCATTAAGGGCCGTTGATAGGAATATCAGTAGGAAACATGATAGGGTTGATACTTTCCCCCCTTTTAAGATTTCGGGTTGAGAATGAGCTCCCCAATGAGATTCCAAGGTAGAAGATATGCTCCCTTGTATGATAAATTTATCCTATTTCTTGGTATGGGTGGAAGCTATTTCTACCCATTTCTTCTTATTTTAGATCCGAGAAAGTTTCAGAAGATAAGAGTTTAGCAGAGACAGCCAAAGCATGATGACAACATGACAGGATGATGTGATGATCAGCAGACAAATATTGGTAGGTGGAATTCTTCCTAGTTGTCAAGGAGTGTTAATTTTTTCAAATAGGGTCAAATTCCATCTTGGACAACTCAAATGAATGATATGATGATTGCATTAAATTCCTCTTTTCGAGAGGACCAAAATAGACCTAAAGAACACCCTATTTGGACAAGGGGAAGTTGATTTTTGAATTATTTTATTCACTCGTGTATAATGGAATGGGTCGACCCTTGCACATGTGAAATTGGTTAGGTCGACCTCAACCCCAAATGGACCCTCATGGAAGCTTATAAATATAAGAGACTTTAAGCTCATTTCCTAATTGATCGAGTCATCTTCTACTCTTCCCTTTTGTCTTGGTTCACACAGGTTTGATAGATGAAGTTCGTGCAAGGGCCTGAAATCACAGGGGTGAACCTCGCATGGATCTAGGGTTTCTGTTTCTCAAATGAAAACATATAACTGAGATTTTTTGTCCTCAGACGCATGCACACAATAGCTAAGGGAGCATCCAGGAAGTCTCAGACACTCGCACAAAGGCCTGAAGGGAGCGTCCAATGTTTCAGAGGCAGATTAGAGAGTATTAGTCCCCAAACGCTTATAGAGTAGTCAAGGGAGCATCTAGGCAGTCTCAGACACACGCACAATAACTCGAAGAGCGTCTTTGTGGGTTTGGAGCAAATTTGGGTGAGTTTGACCCCGTTTGCACACATACAATCTTCCTAAGAGTGTATGAGAAGATACAGACGCCCTCACACAGTGGTTGAGGAAGCATCCAGGGAGTTTTAGATGCTCGCAGTCAGTCTCGTTGGGAGTGTCCTAGATTTTGATCTAGGGTTTGGCCGCAGTTGATTTCAGTTGGCTTTAGTGATCTAGTGGATCAAGGGTTTCTATCTGTTGTTCTGTATATCTACAATCTATTTCTGTAAATATTAGTTGTAAATTTATGTATTGGGCTCATTGTACTCTCTACTGAAAACATTTTATGACGATCTAATAAAGAAAAAGATTTGAAAGGGTTTTCACCCTTGTGGGGTTTTCCCCTGTTCTTGGACTAATCTGCTATCTCTTATGGTTGTGATTTTGTCTTCTTTTTCATTGCATATATTGTTCTATCTTTAGTTACTGTTTATGATTGGTTACATTGCTAATACTTGGATGCATTGTTAATGAAGAAGTAAATTGGGCTAAAGTAATTGATACAACATAGAACAATCTGAAAAATTAACAATTATTTCTATTTAAATTTACATCAAAACCAATTACTTAACTGAATTGAAATCTATTTCTTGTAGAATTGAAAATTACAAAATTCAAAATATATCTCTACTTGCAGAAGAGGAAATGCTAATACTAAATTACAAAAAAAATATTCTAATGTTATTTGCGGAATTGAAAACACTACAACACTATTTTGCAGAAAGGAAAGAGACTAAAAACTAATTGTAGAAAGAAGCTGACAGGAATAAAAATCAATTAAGAACTTGCAATTCTAAATTATTACTGATCTGCGTAATTAATCCTAAAAGACATCTCTTTTGTCATCTACAAAATTAACTGAGTAGTGAAACCTGAAAGGAAATGCATATACAAATTAAATCTTTTTGGTAATTTTTGTTTATGAGCACTCTAGAAATGGAACAAAAAATGATCAAATTAGAAACTATAATCAAACTATATTAAGATAAAATAAAATGTAAAAGATTATTTCACTGTAAGCAAGTGAAAACATAAACAAAACTAAGTGTCCTTACAACTCGATAGGGGGCCCTCCCATGAGCGTAAGTATACTATCAATCAAATGATTTCCTAGTCACACATTTGAAAATAAAGGATTGTATTTACTTGAAACAAAGTATCACGATTAACCACAATAAAATTTAATAATCAAATTGAGTTTGGGGTCTTGCCTTATGGCTTTTTATACAATTTTTCATCAAACAACTTCAAGAGTTTTATGTTGATACAAAATGAAACTACTTTGCCATCTAAGAAATGGAATTAAAATAAGACTTTATCTCCTCATGATTTGCTACTAAAAGAGAAAATCATGAGTAATTCTTCTTAGTTCGTATCCTCATGGTTGAACACGTATTTTGCACGCTGGCCTAATGTCTTTCTACCCTCTTGTTGCCTTCACTTGACCATTGCACCATCATTCTCAGAGTTTTGTAGAAATTCCCACTGTATATCAACAAATTATGCAATAGACTAAAACATAATACAAGATATAATTCTACAACACTTTGCGGAAGCTTAATCGAATTGAGAAAGATCAAGAGAACACATATAACTAAGAATGAGAAATCAATCACACATAACACAGAGGAAATAACTCGGGGAAAGCCTCAGCCTAAAACCCCAATCTTTGTATTATCATACAAGTGGAAATCTTGTCCAAGTTACAAAAAGAATCAGCTCTCAAGCTATCCTGCTCTCTCTGCAATCAAACAATACAGGTCACATACTAAATAGACATAGTATATGTCCTCCTCAATCCCTCCAAGCCTCCTATTTTATTGTGTAGTTTTTCTTGGGGTCCAGTGAAGCCACAAGTGTGAATTGGCCTCATCACACTCACTAAACCTGAAGAAGTAATTGCGCAATCCTCAAGGAAAGAATTCCTTCTGCATGTAAGGAATATTCACAATGGAATATTCTAGCAACTGATAGTACACTACCCATCCATCTGATCTCAACTAGGTCTCTGTCTGAACTGACATGCATGAGTTATTTATGAGAGAATACTTAGTTATCTGAAGTGGAGTAGTTACATGCATGCAAGCATTAACTAACTGAACTTACATTAATTCAACAAACTGTTTGAATTAATCTAACTGGACTTGACTCAATTAACTAAGTCAACTAATTACAACTCATCCTTATCTCTTTAACTGATGGATAAATTCCTCAATTAATGGAGAAACTGTTGCATGTCCCCACATAGGCTTCAAGTTTGATTTTCCTTAACTAATTAACTCAAGATGAATTAATTAGTTATTTTACAAACCACTACTAAGATCAAATTCGAATTTTACTTCACTATTTTAGTTTAGGGACTGACTAAAATACGAAGGTATCCCGAAATTCTATTTATAGAATGCTATTTTTAGCACTTCCATTTTTTCATCCATTTTTTCTAAGATCAACACTGACTGAACTGCGATTTATAGCAATGTTATTTTTAGCAATTCTATTTTTAGCATTTCTTGTTGCTATTTTCAACACTCCCTCTCAACAAGAAAGGGATTATCAGTAACCCCAATCCTGTCTTTGTGGAACTCGAACTTGGATTTTGACAATGCCTTAGTCAAATTATCTGCATCTTGTTCCTCGGTCGAAACATACAACAACAACATGATCCTCTTGACCACACAGTCTCGAAGATGGTGATATCAGATATCTATGTGCTTGGACTTGTCATGAAAAACTAGATTCTCCGAGAGTTTGATACAACTCTGGTTATCACAGTAGATCATTGTAGGATCCATCATCTAACCAAACAATCCCACTAGAATCTTCCGCATCCAAATGGCCTCACATGCAGCCTCACTAGCAGCCATGTATTCAACCTCTGCTGAGCTAAGTGCAACTAATCTTTGTTTCCTGTTGTACCAGGAAACTGCAGCTAAACCAAGGTTGAAGATTCCTCCAGAAGTGCTCTTCCAATATGATGGACTCCTTGCCCAATCCGCATATGTGAAGCCCTGAAGATTCACTCCCTTTGTCTGTGTGTACCACAATCCGAACTAAGATGTGCCTCTGAAGTATCTCAGCACATGCTTCACTGCCTTCCAAAACAGCTTGGTAGGCTGAACCATAGCTTGACTCAGCGGGTTCACCACAAAGCATAAGTCAGGTCATGTGTTCACCAGATACATAAGTGAACCCACCAGCTACGGATAAATAGTAGCAGCTACTACCTCACCTGAAGTAGCATCCTCCTTCCTCCAGTTCCCAGCTAGAAGAGTCTGCATGGGCTTGCACTTCTCCATGTGAAAGTGCCTAAGTATCTCATTGGCATACTTGCCTTGAGACACAAATACTTCGTCATCTTTCTCGCACACCTCCATGCCTAAAAAGTAGTGCATAAGGCCCATGTCCTTCATCTTGAACTCTCTTGCAAGGTCCTCCTTGTAAGACTGTATCAGCTGATCATCAACTGTCAAAATTAGATCATCGACATAAAGAAAAATTATCAATGGTTTACCTTCTACCATGATGTGGTAAAGGTTCACATCTGCTTCACTCTTGGTGAAGCCTAAACCGGTGAAATAGTTGTCGATCCTAGTGTACCAAGCACAGGGTGCTTGCTTCAACCCATATAAAGCCCTCTTGAGTCTGCACACATGCGACTCATGATCAAAGGTCTTGAAACCCTTTGGCTGCTCAATGTACACCTCCTCCTCAATATTCTCATTGAGGAATGATGTCTTCACATCCATCTGGTGGATCTTCCACCCCATCTGAGCTGATAATGCCAATATCGATCTAATCGAAGAGTACCTTGCTACGGGAGCAAAGGTCTCATCGTAGTCGATCCCCTCGACCTGTGAGAAACTCCAGGCAACAAACCTTGCCTTATGTTTCTCAACACTGCCATCAATTGCCTGCTTTACCTTGTAAAGCCATATGGAACTCACTACTGACTTGCCCTTAGGCCTTGGGACAACATCCCACACACTGTTCTGAATGATAGAGTCATACTCCTCTACCATTGCATCAACCCAAACTGGTTGTTGCACTGCCTCCTCGAATGAAGAAGATTCGATATCTACACACTCCCCAACCAGGGCATGTACCCAGTGTACCACTCAGGTAACCTCCTCTATCTGCATTGAGAATATGGTTGTCCCACATTCTCCCACGCATCCAGCATCAACATGTCAGCTTCCCTTGAGTGTTTCTGCCCATCTTTGGAAGTATCAGCATGAGCGGATTTCTCCACTCCCGGATCCTCTGCATGCGGTTACTCCACATCAATTTGAGGCTCCTCATCCTTAGGAGCTAAAAGTTCCTCATCTGCATGCAACTCGAGCTCCCTCTCAAGTGATAAGTGCATGGCTTCCTGCTTGTCAAACTTCAGATCCCTACTTACCACAGTCCTCTGAGTGGAAGGCAGGTACACCCGATAGTTGTGGGGTGTATCTGTGTACCCCACAAGTATTCCCAACTCAGTTGTTGGGTCTAGCTTCTTCCTGGCATCTTTGGTCACATGATAGTAAACTGATGATCTAAATATTCGGAAGTGACTTACATCAGGTCGCTTCCCAGAATAGGCCTCCATAGGTGTCTTCATCCCCAGTATATGGTGCGGGCTTCTATTTTACAAGTATACTATTGTATTGCATGCCTTAGCCCACAAATGCAGTGGTAGGCTTTGGTCATGCAACATCACTCGAGTTGCTCCCACAATTGATCTATTGTTCCTTTTGGCCACCCCATTCTGTTGTGGGTTATGGGGTGTTGTTAATTCTCATTTAATACCTTTTGTAGCACATAAGTCTTTAAACTATTGGGAGACATGCTCTCCACCATTGTCGCTATGCAAGGCTTTTATTTTCTTTCCAGATTCTTTCTCTACCAAGGCTTTAAACTCACAAAATCTCAAGAAGGTATGATCCTTCTTTTTCATAAAGTAGATCAAACATCTACAAGAAAAATCAACAATAAAAATAACATAGTACCTTTGTTTAGCGGTGGAGGTTGTAGAGAAAGGTCCAAAAACATTTGAGTGAACTCGCTCCAAGATTTCTCCAGCTCTACTGTCTCGATCAAGAAAGGAAGATTTCGCATACTTACCCAAGGTACAACCTTTGCATGTACTCATCTGCTCAAGTTTTCCCTTAGGTAATCTGGTAGAAATCTACTGCATGATCTTCAGGGCTCCATGGTGCAAGTGACCCAGTTTTCTATTCCATAGCTCGCCAACATATTGGCTCTACACCATCTCAACTTTGAAACTCAAAGCAACACAGTTGTCTACCTCCAGCTTGTAGATATTCTTAACTCGAATCCCTATCTGCTTTGTCTGTCCAGCACCGATATGCCTCAGGAATAACTTTCCTTTACTAAAGACTACATCATAGCCTTTATCTTCTAGCATAACAACAGACACAAGATTCTTCTTCAGACCTGGTACATACTCTATATTAGTCAGGGTGAGGGAGCTCCATGCTCCCTCTAAAACACAATTGTACCTTCACCTGAAACATGGTACTTTCCATCATTGCCCATCTCGATCCGCATCTGGAGATCCTTCTCCTCCAAGGTACTGAAAATATTCTTGTCACCTGACATGTGGAATGAAGCTCCACTGTCCAGGTATCACACACATCCCACCATGGATGAACCATGCATGTGATAAGCAAGAAATCTAGCTCAAACTATGAGGCCAGTGTTTCACCATCAGATCCCTTTGAGGAACCCTTCTTGGATTTCTTCTATGGACAATTTGTAGCATAATGGCCCACTTCGTGACAATGAAAGCATCGTACTTTCGATTTGTCAAACTTCTTCCCACCATGGGAAGAACCGGATTTGGATGCCTTCCCTTTCCCTTTCCTCGCCTTACTCGCTAAGGCTAGATTTTCCTCATCATCTTGCTTCGATGAGGATCCATCTTTGGTGCTTCTTCTTATTTCCTCCTGCATTAGATCTGACCAAAGTCGTTGCCAATCTGGCAGTTTTTCTCTTCCGTTAACCGAGTCTTGGTAGCTATGCCATCTCTTAGGAAGACCGAGGAGTGCAAGACTCACCATGTCATCATCAATGGTCGTGATCCCTACACTTCCAATCTCATCCCTGTAGGTGGTGAGCTTGTTCAGATATGTAGAGATCGTGTCACCCTTTTCACACTTGATCTTACGAAGCTTGTCTTTCAGCGCCAACTTCCTCTAATCATTGTTGTTCTGATATAAATCTTTCAATGTTTTGCACATTGAAAACGGTGTCTCCTTCCCATGGAGGCTCAAGACAATGTGGTCTTGAACTCCCTCCAGGAGGATTCTCCTTTCTCTCGCCACACATTTCTTCCATTCCGCCAGTTGAGTAGCATCAGTCAGCCTGGGGACTTCTTGATCAATGAAGTCCTTTAGACCGTTATCCTCTAATACTGCCTCCATGCGATCCTTCCAGGCTATATAATTCGAGCTGCCATCAAGGGCATACTCGAGCCTTAAATCACTGGACGCCATTCGTGAAATTGAGATGTGATAAGAACTCGATTTTTGTATTCAGGAACCACAAACTTTGAACTTCTCCTTCTAGTATATTGTTCTTCACCTTCATCACCTTTGCTCTGATACCATGTAGAAATTCCCACTATAGATCAACAGATTATGCAATAGACTAAAACATAATACAAGATCTACTTCTACAACACTTTGCGTAAGCTTAATCAAATTGAGCAAGATCAAGAGAACACATATAACTGAGAATGAGAAATCAATCGCAGATAACACAAAAGAAATAGCCCGGGGAAAGCCTCAGCCTAAAACCCCAATCTCTGTATTATCATACAAGTGGAATTCTTGTTTAAGTTACAAAAAGAATCAGCTCTAAAGCTATCCTGCTCTCTCTGCAATCAAAGAATATAGTTGACAGACTGAATAGACATAGTATATGTCCTCCTCAAGCCCTCCAAGCCTCCTATTTCCTTACGTAGTTTTTCTTGGGGTCCAGTGAAACCACATGTGTGAATTGGCCTCATCACACTTACTAAACCTAAAGAAGTAACTGCGCAATCCTCAAGGAAATAATTCCTTCTGCATGCGAGGAATACTCATAATGGAATATTCTAGCAACTGATAGTACACTGCCCCTCCATCTGATCTCATCTGGGTATTTGTCTGAACTGACATGCATGAGTTATTTATGAGAGAATACTCAGTTATCTGAAGTGGAGTAGTTACATGCATGCAAGCATTAACTAACTAAACTTACATTAATTCAACAAACTATTTGAATTAATCTAACTGGACTTGACTTAGTTAACTAAGTCAACTAATTACAACTCAATATTACAACTCATCCTTATCTCTTTAACTCGTGGATAAATTCCTCAATTAATGGAGAAATTGTTGTGTGTCCCCACATAGACTTCAAGTTTGATTTTCCTTAACTAATTAACTCAAGATGAATTAATTAATTATTTTACAAACTGCTGCTAAGATCAAATTCGAATTTTACTTCACTATTTTAGTTTAGGGACTTACTAAAATAGGAAGGTATCCTGAAATGCTATTTTTAGTACTTCCATTTTTCCATCCATTGTTGCTAAGATCAACATTGGCTGAACTGTTATTTATAGTAGTGCTAATTTTAGCATTTCTTGTTGCTATTTTCAATAAGTTTGACCTTGAGTTTGACTCTTACATCTCTTAATTCTTATAGCCTGCAAAGTCATGCCGATAGGTGGTCATCCATGTGGTGAAAATTTGTCATCTCCAAATACTCTTCATCATTTTACTAAAGCACTTCAACCTGTCTAACCATGAATATCGTTGTGGAATTCAACATTAGTTGCTGAATGTTTATGATTTTGTTATTGTAAGAATGTTTTCATTATAATTCATAAAGAAACATAGATTCTGAACATGGATGATAAATACATTTTTACAAGTTTAATCTGACCTTGAGCATACTAAGATTGCTATAAAAATGGGGACAAAAGGTGAAAGGAGATGGTAAAAGGGTAGTAAAAAAGGAAACAATTTCATGCTTCAACACCATGGAAGTGAATGCTTGAATTTGGTCATTTGATCCTACATCACTCTTTGTCTTTAACTTGGTTTATTCGATCTTACATAATGACCAAAGTTCACTGAATGGAGTAGCTTCCTTCTTTCCATAAAGACTTGATGTAAAGTTTCCCATTCCTTTGGTTGTGCATTGAGCACTATGGTGGTCATCTCTTTATCAGACCTTATTGCTCCCAACTCTTGTAGTTGGTCTCTTATTTTTTATACCCTCGTAAAGTATGAGGTTATTCCATCTTCCTTTGAGATATTCATTTCGTGTAGCTCATTTCTCAAAGATAACACTTCTCTGGCAGTACTTACGAAGAACAATTCTACTATCTTCTCATATATTTCTTTTGATGTCTCCAATTTTACAACATATGGTATGAGGGGATCTTTGATGGATTCTATAAGGATATTTTGAGCCCTAATTTCACCTTTTATATACTTGGTTAGGGATTGAGCTTCTTATTTTTGGGGTTTAGTGATTGAACCCTTAACATGTTCAACGACTTCATTTTCTATGAGGATCAAATCTATCCTCTTCATACATGAAAGAAATTTTGATGACCCAACCAATTTGTTGCATTCCTTACAAAATGAGGTCATTTTGATAGCAGATACTATCATAAATATGAGGGTACTTACTTGAAAAGTGAAGATTCTTCTTGATGACAATATCTTCAACTTGATGTCTTATTTATGTTAACAATAGAAGATGTCTTCTTGATGAATATGTCTTCCTTCAAAAGTGATCCTTCAAAGAGAGGGAGATCACCTTGATGCCTTGATTATTATGACAACACTCCTTCTTTCTTTCCTTGGACTTCAAGGTGCTTCAATGAGTAGTCCTTCTTTAAGTGGAGGAGGGTCTTGTAGATCCTTTCTTTGTGATGAGGATGTGAGATTCTCAAGAGTGCTTGAAGTGTATAACCCTTATTTGAATGAGCTAGAGTTTTGAGGTCTTCTTTCTTTGATATGTGACGATCCTTGAAATGGGTGGTCCTTCTTAATGATTTTCTTGGGCTTCGACCTTTGAGTGTCTTTATTTGAGCTTCCCTTCGTTGACTTGTCACCTTAGCTTTGAAACCATGTTGATAAATCTAGGGAAACTAGGTTAGGTGATTTCTCTTTCTTTTGATAGTTGTTTGTGATATATTTTTACTTAACTTGATTAACTTCTTTTTTCAATTGAGTATTATTAGTGTTCTCTTCATCAAACAACTACCAAACCATAAATAAAAATAAGAAAAGAGGACACATAATATATGTGATCAGCTAGGGCCAAATCCTCTCCCACTAAGTGGAAAACCCAAAGGAATTATTCTCTTATTATATAATTTCAATTGATGAATTCAAAGACCTATGACCCTTTACCAAGACCCTCCAAGACCAAGTCATATTTTTCCTTCTTTCCAGCAACCTTGCAACTTCCGAAATTTTGATCTTAGTATATTTTTCTGCAATTTCGACCTACCCAGTAGTTTTGTCTACAACTTTGATATCCTTAATAAATTCTTCTATAACTTTGATATGCCCTGTAAATCCTTCTGCAAAAACCCTAGCTTTGTAAACTCTTGATAACTTTGTAAACTTTGATATCCTTAATAAATTCTTCTGCAACTTTTAACAATGTAAACTTTGAAATGGGAACTATAAATTCAAAACGGGAACTCTCGCCAAAAAACCCCAAAAGAACATGAAAAACAATGCTAAAAATTAAAAGAGTTGATGCTGGAATAACAACTTTTATTTCTAGGGTAAATTTTCAACATGTTTTAAAAATAGCAATGAAAACCAATTTTTTGTGCAAAAAACACCCTCAAAATGACAAGTGTTGATGCTAAAATGACACCTTTTTTCTAGGGTAAATTTTCATTTTAAAAATGGCAGTGAAAGCCAATTTTTTGTGCAAAAAACACCCTCAAAACGAAAAGTGTTGATGCTCGAATAACACTTTTCTTTTTTTTCTAGGGTAAATTTTCAACATTTTGAAATAATGGAGCAAAATATTTTATCATGACTCCTGAAAACATTAAATTTTCAAAAAAAACAAACAAACTATAAAATTAAGTAAGTAAAAATAGAAAAATTTAAAAAAACATTAAAAATAAACTATAAAAATAACCAATCAACCAACGAATTAGCGAGCATTCGGGTGACTTAAGGCATGGTAGGACCAAGTCCTCAGCCCTGGCTGAGCATGCAGAGAAGACTATGCACCATGTATGTATAGAGGAGGCTCAAGTCATTGCCAAAGTTGCGCAGTTTCACCATCGCAAATTTAGGGAGGCCCTGGAGATTGAGAAAAGGCCAAACAATCTTAATAGGGATGATGGCTGGAGGATTAGCAGTTGCTGGGTCCCAGCCTTGGCTTCCTAGTCTCCTCATTCCCCGGTGTTAGGTCTTAGGGTTTCTGTCTTCCCTCTCCTTAAGTTTGTTTTTGGCAGGTTAGTCCTAACATTATGGAATGTTTGAGTTTTTATTAGGTTATTAATTAATTTCGGGCTAATTATTGTTTATGATGCTATTGGGTATATTTTAATTAGATTTGAATTTTTGTTTCCATAATGTCAATGGTTTATGCCTTTATATTTAGTTCTACTATAACTCTTTTTAAACCATATAAGTAATAATTTAATTACCGAATGACATAATTATCTTTAATTATTTTATTGAATATTGAATAAATACTGACTACTTATTCAATATAACTATCTTTTGCTTAGTTGTCTTACACCTAATATAACCAGATTTATATAGTTATATATGAATTTATATTTATTTACCTCACTAATAATACCATTTATATAAATTAAGTAAATAACTTATTTTTGCTATGATTTTATATTTATCTATTTATTTAATAAGTAAACAAATATATTCTTATTATTTATATATTTATTTAATAAATAAATAAGTTATTATTTTATTTATATATCTATATATATTTAGTGATCTCACACCTAATATAACTAAACTTATATATTTATATATGATTTTATATTTATAAATTAAGTAAATATTTTACCTTGCTATTTTATTTATTAATTTATATTTTTAGATTTATTTTATTTAATAAATAAATATAAATATAAATTATTTTTATTTTTATTTTATTTATTTAAATAAATAAATATAAATTATTATATTCTTTATATATTTATATATTTATTTAATAAATAAATAATTTATTATTACTTTATTTATATATTTATTTAGTTATCTCACGCCTAATTTAACTAAATTTATATATATTTATTTATTTTCGATTTTTTATTTATATATTTATTTAATAAATAAATAATTCATTATTACTTTATTTATATAATTATATATTTATTTAGTTATCTCACACCTAATTTAACTAAATTTATATATATTTATTTATTTTTGATTTATTTATTATTATATTATAATTTTATCATTGATATATTTAATTATTTCTTACCTATTTTAACTAAATTTGACCTTGCTCCTTAAGTCAATCTTTGGCCAGGTAACCGTTGGTGTCTCTGCTCTAGCTATTTAAACAGGCTAAGCTCGATCTGTTCTTCAACTTGTCTTGACGATAAACCACACTGGTTGGTTTGAAACGCGTCGACAAAATATTGATTATGTGATTTCGCTGAAGATTATCTATACAAAATAATAGAAAATTAACAAAAAAAAATTAAAAACCTACTAAAATTAAGATTAAAAACATTAAAAAAACAACAACAACAAAAAAGAAAAATAATCTCAAATTAGAAAAACAAAAAAAACAAAAACAAACATTTAAAATATATATATATATATATAGTGCGCATTTTATTATTTAAAAAAAAAATTAAATATATATTTTCATTTAAAAAAAATTATATGCATTTTTTATTTTTTTTAAATAAATGTTTAAATTGTTTTAAAAAAAATAGTGCCCTGGATTACCGTTGCCCGGCCGCCCATGGGGGCGCGGCCTTGGGCGGAAATCTGATTGTAACTCTATCACCCAGGGTCGCACCCCCACAGGCGACTAGGCGATAGTAATCCGGGGCACAATTTTTTTTTTTTTTTTTTTTTTAATTAAATTTATATATTTAAAAAAAAACAATTTAAACATTTATTTCTTTTTAAATTTTAAAAAAAAAATGCATATAATTTTTTTTAAATAAAAATATATATTTAAAAAAAAATTATATGTTTATTTTTTTTCACGTCAAATGTGGGTTTTTAAAAATCATATATATATATATATATATCTTTTAATTTTTAATTAAAAAAATACATGGTTTTTATAAAAAATTTAAATATATATATTTTTTAAATCAAAAATAGATAAATAATAATAATAATAATAATAATTTTAAATGTTTTTTGATATTTTTTAAATTTGAATATATATATTTTAATTTGAGTATATTTTTGTTTTTAAAAGTTTTTAATCTTAGTTTTAGTAGTTTTTTTTTTGTAATTTTCTATTTTTTTAATCTAGTTTGTTCTTAAATTTATTTATTTATTTATTTTATTTTTTTAAGTATACATAATAAATTTTAAAGTGTCAAAAATGTAACATTTAAAAAAAAAAATCCACACTTAATACATTAAAATTTTAAAGTGTCAAAAATAAGCCCTCTAAAAAAAAGGTTGATGTTGCATCAACACGTTTCAAAATCAACGTGAAAATCACTAACATTTAAAAAGAAATATTTATATTTGATACATAAGAAAATTTAAAGTGTCAAAAATATGCTTGAAAAAAAAAGGAGTGTATTTTGCATCACCACTTTTGAAAATCGGGTCACTTTTTTGCTACCTCTACGAAATAGGTAATCGTATCAGTTATTTAAAGTGTCAAAAATATGCTCTGAAAAAAATAAAAAAATAAATAAAATGTATTTTGCATCACCATTTTTCAAAACCGGGTCACTTTTTTGCTACCTCTATGAAACAGGTAATCGTATCAGCTCATGTTTCAAAGTTTACATTGTCTTTTGTACGTGTGAAAAATAATGGTAAATTCTTCCTCTTTTCCTCTTCACTTGAGTTGATTCTCTCTCCTAGAGAACTTGAAATGCAAAGTGTCCTTAATAATGCCCTAATTAGACTTTTGCAACTCGAATTTTTCTGTTGCAATAAGTGCCTTAGTCATTTCACATATATGGAGAGAAGTAGCCCAAAATCAATCCAAAGACCTTGTCCTTCTCTTCTTCCTTCGTCCTCCTTTTCCTCTACACCTTTCTTTCTCTTGTGATTGAACTTGTGTGAGTAGTGAGTGAATGTCCAAAGTGAGTTCGAAGTCTCTCTTATTTATAGGCTTTCTACTAGGTCGAATTGCACCCTTTAGGTTGACATATCTACTTGAGTAGGTCGACTTGATATTTGCAGCATGACAAGGTCTTAGAGGGTCTTTAGACTCAAATAATTTTTTCTTTACAATATGTAATATGCCCAAATGGGTCTTCCATTCATGACAATGACTCTCTCGACTTATAGACTCAATGAAAAGCCCAAGAAACTTTCAATGGGAGCTTGACCTAAAAATAATTTTCTCTCGGGCATGAAACACATGCCTCAAGAACAAAAATAATAAATTTATTTTTCTCTTTATATTAAATACATAAAATCATGATTACATATGTCATTATGAAGACCGAACCTAGTTACATATTTCAACAGGTGGAAGCCAGGAAGGGATAAGGAAACCATTGTCGTGGTCCTTAAGAATCTTGATAAGCTATCCGAGGACATGAACTCTAGGGATAGACTTTATATGAATAAGTTCACCACTCTTGAAAAGGCTCAAAAATCAAATTTCATTCCCATGAACAAGCCTTTACCTAAGAAAGCTAATGATAAAGATAAGAAGAGTCCACCCCAAGTTCCTAACACTTTATCCCCAACTAATATGGTGGAATAAGAATCATCTTCTGAGAATGAACAAAGTAATGATGAAGAAATTGAATATGAGGAGGGTGTTTAGCAAGAAAATATTGTTGAATCTCGTGCCTTCAACATTATGCTAGGTGGTGCATACAATCATCCTTTGATTAGTGAAGTAACCTTCAAGGAAGAAAAGGATGAGTTGATCATCAACGTTGATGATAGTGGGAGATTCAAAGGGGTCCAATATTAAAGAAAGAATGACAAAAACCCCTCCACTAGCTTCGAAGAATCTAGCAAAAGGGAATCTCCTCCTATGCAATCCCTTTTGAAACAACCTCATCATAAAGAACCCCCAAAGAAGGATCTTCCCAAGAAAGACAAGGACAAAACGAATTTTCCAAAGGAGGAACCTAGACACAAAGCTAAAGGTAAGGAGATTAAACTTGATATTAATGCAAGTGTTGCAATAGGAAAGATTACTATGCAAGTCCCTATAAAGGAGCTAGTAAAACTCCCTTACCAAGGATGGCAAGTGAAGAAGGCTTTGGGGTTTGAAGAAGAGGACAAACCAATCACTTTACAAAACATACACCTCTCTAATGCTAACCCTGTCCACAAACCATTATTGCTTACCTTAGACATTAATGACCTCCTCTTACACTATTGTATGTTGGATTTTGGGGCTTCTGCAAACATCATGTCATTAAAATTCATGAAATAACTCAATCTTAACATCACCCGCAGGTACAAGAACGTATGTGGTTTCATCTCTCAGCCTATTGAAGTAGAAGGCCTCATAAAAAATCTCAAGGTGTCATTAGCGATGAACCCATAGATATCATTTCTCATGGATGTTTTTGTCATAGATATATCTGAGGTATCGAGAATGTTATTGTGTAGGAAATGGGGTGCTACTATGGGTGGCCAACTTCAAATGGACTTATCTTATATCACCATTCCGCAGTCCGATGGTACCCCTTTCATTCTCTACAAGGAGCCTTTATACCCAACTCATGTGGTTAAACCAGGTCCTCCATATTACAAGGCCCCTGAGGCTGAGAAACCATCTGTTATCCTTCTCTCTCAAGATGTATGTATCCTTTAAAGGCCAAATAAAAAACAAAGCAAGAAATGGAGACCCAAAGGGAATTCAAAGTCGAGGACATTGTATTGGTTGAAAAAAATCCTATCCACGTCAAGATTCATGGTAAGTTCGGTGAGGAGTATTATTACATTGCTAGACTTGGTGATGAACTTCGACTGAAGCTGATCAAATTAAGTCATATCACCCCTTTCATTGATACTTGACATTGTATAACATGCATGTTAGAGTAGACTGCATTGCATGTTTATTTTCGCATTAGAACTAACATCATATTATGTTATCATGCTAGATTAGGTGCATTTAGAATTAGATTTTACTTTCTTGTTGACTTTTTATGGCCTAATGAAAGCATGGGTGATCATAAGACGCTACAAAAACATGATGCCCCATGTGTTTAGTATTTAATGTGCATGTAACAGGTTTATAGTCCCAAGAGATTGTTGGTGTTCTCATGACCTCCCCGTTCGAGTACGTTTGTGAAAAATACTAAGAGAACATATCCCAATTGGAGCCATATGTTACACACCACCAGTGGGTGACACCTATAGGAGAAATTTTTGCTCCTATAGTCTCATCAGGCGAAAACTAACAACCCCTTATAGCCACCAGATAGCTTGATGTGCCACCATCTCCACCACCTAAGCCAGTCATTATGTGCCCTATGCCATATGTTATGATCGTATGTTTGAAGGTGGGCCTTCCAACCCTGAAGGTATGGCTTTCATTATTTAATGGGTGTTTTTTCTTGCTTAACATGGACACATATGGACATGGATTAGTGGGGGGATTCAATGGAAAGAATTGGATTGGTCTATACTCTTGTCCCCTTGTCCAACTTGGTGGTTAGTCTTGTATCCTAGTCCTGTGGTATCTCCTTTATTGGCTACTAGCTTTGGGAGTGAAACTACATGGGAAACCCCAATTTTGGTTGCGTGGTCTCACTTCCTGACACCACATACATCACTCCCCTCCACTCATTATAACCCTTTTACACATATTTCCCATATGGGCCCACATTTTTCCATTGGGTCCACAAGGAGTTAGCCTCCCCTTCCCCTTGTTCACAGTTTGGGTCGGGCTTGGAATGATGCCTCGGAGGTTGATGCAGCGAAAAAGAAGTTTAAATCATAATTGGCCACTTACAATAGGAAATGTACCATAAAATGCAGAAGATGGTCAGGACATAAAATATTAGCACTTGGGCAAAAGCCAAACATGAGCTCTACCCTTCTCATTATGGTCATCACCCTAGTTCCTAGGGCCCCTTAAATGAGCCCTCTGAATCGTTAAGGAACCCATGATTATGCCAACCCCCGGTGGGTGATGAACTACCCTACCCTAAGGGGGTATTCACTATCATATCATTCACATCATGTTTTCATTCCCTGGAGCCCCAAGCAGCTAAAAGAAAGAAAAATCAATAAAAGGCAAAAGGCATATGAAGAAGGGTGGAAAAACAAAGGCCGTGGTAACTCGTGTACCATTATTACTCCCTCCTACATCGATACACCCAAGTGTGGGCCTCCCTCATTATAGTTACCCTTGTACCATGGCATGTGGCTTGGAGCCTCCCCTATTGCCCCACTTTGTTACATAATTATTTCATATGACACCTAACACTTGATGGATGTACCATGGACCTATCACCCCCTTAGAGGTTGAAACCACCTAATAGGGTCCTTGATTAACCTCCTTATTGAGCCTGGAGACACGTGTACCTTATAAATCCCATTATAGAATGGCATGCTACTATGAAGTGCCCACTTGGTTCCATGATTTGTAAGTTTAATTGCTCAATCGCACTAATGAATTATTGTACTGGAAGGTGAGGAGACACATTAGATCTTATACAAGAGTGTAAGTGGGTATTCATCTTGGGGTTGGGCCTCCCTATACGGGATCCAAGCCCTCTAGAGGGTCATGATAGCCCTTGTAGGGTGATTGTTGAGAGCCATGGGACTTCACCACAACAGAGAGGTGGTAGCCACACCATGGGATCCTCCAACACCACCTATTGCTCGCTTGTGTCCTATTTATTCGATGATGATGATGCACTTGAACCACATTGCCTAGTCGCCAACACGCTTCTACCACTCACTTGGTAGTTGATACAGGGCCTATATGGGGTTTTCTCTCAACTAAGGAGACATGGGAGTGATTATATCATCGTTCCAACTTTTAATGATGGAGCACAAGCTTGCTTGATTCAATTGGAGACCCATGAGGCAATTCTTTATGCCCCCACATCCACTTAGGAGCATGACAGATTATTTTCTTGGAGATTAAGCTTCCCCCCTTTATCATTGTTATTGGAGTTGTCCTATTCATTATTACAAATGAAGGAGCTAATTTAGCCTTCCAACGACCATATTAGCTATTTTTTTATTGTTTCAGCCCTCTTGAGAGGCTTATGATTCATTTTTGGAGCTATTTGGTGGGTTTGTCACCAAAGTAGTGTTATTTTGCACATTATTTTATTCTAGGGGCATTATTGGCTTATTTAGGCAATTTCAATACCCTAAAGGATCATATAAATAAATGAGATCGTCATTGTATCATTCATCCTCACTTGGATTGGACTTCTTCTCTTAAAAAGAATTCGGGCCTACAATTGATGGACGAATTGGAGTTTTCTTGATACATTTTGATGTTTGTGTTATTGTTATCTTATCTTGGAGCTTCAATTTTTCAAATTTGATGGATGGATATACTCTTCTTGTCATGCAAGTGCTCTTTTATGCGAAATTTTCTTATTGATATATGTCTAATGTATGGAATGTTATGTCATGGCTACTTGTGCCCTAAAAATTAATGTGAATTCATGAAACACTTGGAATCTTGATTCATTGCATATGTTATTCATTTTGACAAGAAGAGTGAATGTTCTTAGGGATTGGTATATGCACTTTTACCTTGAAACTCCATCAAAATTTGTAGAACAAAGTGTAAATTCCTTTCGTGACCTAACTAGTGCCTCTCTATGCTAGCGAATTTGCAGGAAGGACTCCTTGGTAGATAAAAAGTATCTAAATCAAATTCATCTTGACTCCATTCATCCCAATTGGCTAGGCACTGATCCTTTCCCTTGGTGATCACCTAAAACCTCATATTTTCACCTCCTTCCCAAAATTTATGTACTAAACCTGGACGATCTGGCTAGGGCATCAAGTGAATTGCAATAAAATCATTCTCTCGAAGTGCGAGTTGGTGAGGAATTTCACTGGGGTGTCCTATACTATCCCTCCAAATTTGAGAAAAACACCTAGCCCTAGCTCTGAAATTGGTTTGGTTTAGGCCTTATTTGGTTAGTGGCATTTTGAAGGCTTATCTACCCAAAAAATCAATGGAAGTTTATTGTTCTTGTGACCTTCCCTTATCCTAGTTTAACCTAGAAACTCTCTTAAATATCATTCAAACCCTAGGTCGAGCTTGGATCTTCCCAAGGCTCCTTTGTGGTCCCATTATATTCATTTTTCTTTATCTTACAAGACCTCTTGAGGAACCTTGTCTCCATTGAGAGTCTTATGTCTAGGATACCCTCATAAGAGAATATCCCTATTCCCTAGGCCTAGTTATCCCTTTAAGCCTTTCTTGAAGAGCCCTTATCTTTCTATTGAAGCAACCAGGCCTATTATCTAAGCCTCTCATTTGAATGGGCTTTGGAAATCACATTGTACATAGTTATTGACCTTCATCATTGTAGTGATTTCCTTCATACTAAGAATCCTCCCATCTGTGAAAGTCCGTAAAGATCAGGGGACATTGGTTGAGGTGAAAGTGGATCCTAGTCTTTTTGTTGCCATTTGTTATAGTATTTTTCCCTTGAAACCCTCCTAGGACCCTTTCTAGATTGTGTGGTAATAGGTTCAATTTGTGTAATTCATTATTTGAATCAATGGCATAATTTTCTGAAGAAATATTTCGTAAAATTTATAAATGGGATATTACACATGAGTAATTTAGTGATATGTTAAAGTTAGGATAATAAGTTAATTATGGTTGTTAGTTAGTTGGAAACTCTAACATATCACAGGTAGTTAAGCCACAACAATTGTGGTGGGCTGGTAGAGGTGTTGGAGCCAACATGAAAAGACACAAGGGTTAGTGCTAGTGGCAACAAGTTCTAGCAATCGAGCCGACAATAAGTTTGTCTGAAATAGTAAGGGATGTGAAAAGTGCAATGTCTCTCCACTATTACGCTTGATGTCCACATAATGCACACATTATAGTAGAAATTATCAGTGCTTGGTTTAAGTTATAAGAATTCAATTCGCATAGTTCAGTGTTCACATTTCATGCTCATGTAAAATTACAATGTGTAATATCCCAAAAATTAACAATTTTTACAAATCTGGCACACTTTAGTGTTAGAATTAAAAAAATGCTTGTAATAAAAAACACTGAACACAAGGGGATCTTAAAAATGCATCCTCTTATTTATATTAATAACTCAAAACAAAGATACATGCCCATACAAATAATATTGGATCCCTTGCAATGGCATGCATGACTACTCATTAAAAGACTAATCTAAGACATTGAAGCACTTTTGTGAATCCTAGTTGGATCCATCAAACAAATTCATCGTGGCGTTTTCGTCCCGGGATTAGAGTGCAACTGGCCATGCCAAGTTCTCAACAAACACAATAAGATAAAAAACTTTGGATGATCCAGATGCCTAGATGCTATCCCCTTTAATAGGCTTGATGGACTCTCTAGAAACCTTATTTTATTATTTTCCCTTGAAAAATGAAGGCAAATACCATGGGAAGATCCCATGGGTAAATTCCGTCTATTTTGACCATACCAAGAAAAGGGAATATTACAAATCCTCTTGTCCAAAGATTTATTTCCCTCAATAAATCCACCTCTATCCACAACAAAAGCATCTATATACTAATACCAAGATCTCATATGAACCAGTGTGTAATTCCATGCATCCATGCAAAATGATTCTGAATGGATCCTTCAATAACTAGATCCCAAACAATCCTTCGACCAATCCTACCCTCAATAGATTCACCTGGGTCCCAATGCGACCTAAGTTCTGGGACCTGTGGGTTATGAAACCATCTCAGCCCTCCATCATTGCCTCTACCTAAGGGCCAAAGCTACAATATGCCCTTGGCTAAGGGCATGCTCCTAGGAATCATCCCTTCAATAGAGTTCCAACTCATAATCTCTCGCCAATCCATCCCATGGGAAGGATCCAATGCATGAATTCCTACACATGGAATAATTATACTATGTTGATGTTGCCTCATGCTCAACTCATGTTGCTCCACTCGGTCACCCAACATGATCCATTTGGAGAACTCTGCCCTGCTTTCCTGTTGAGGCCTTGAAAATCGCTGTCACAACAAAGGGGAAACCACCCGGTCCGGACCTTAGTACAACTCCTTTTCCGTTTGGAATAGTGGCTCCGACTGGGGATAATGGGACCAGTTTCCCAATAATGGATAAAAGTGGGATGGACGAGTAACTTATGAGGTATGATAGTGATGAGTGAAGAACTAAAACTATCAGCGAAATATATATTAACTATAATCTAATCCCGGGACTTATCAATCTTTCAAAGCGTAGCGTTTGATAATCTGTGCTTTAAGGCAGGCATATAGATGACTCTAACACTAAAGCATAGACGTTTAAACCATTTAAGATTGCTCTGCATAATTAGTTATGCAGAGCGATAATAGCGAATTACTACACATTGTCATTCATATCATTGCTACATGCATGATTAAAAGAAAGGCATATCACAAAACACCCAATAGTGGTATGAAATGAAGATTTGTTGTTACAGCGCATACATGTATTCAACAATAGAAAAAATAATAACACAGCAATTCATATGAAAGGAAAGAGGACAGATGCAGATAAAAGTACCATGTAAGCTTCTCAACAATCCATTATATAAATCGCTATGTCGGAGTCCTTCCTTCAAACCAGAAAGCATTCCAAACAAGAGACAATAGTGCACAAATGCATAAAACAACCTTCTCGTCAAATTAAGGACTATCGGTCGAGTTTCACAAAAGAATATAGGCTGAAGCACAGTAGTGCAAACTTCAGCCTTTAAGTCTATTACAAAATTTTACGACCCTTTCCAAAACAATGAAAGGGTCTATAAATACTAATCTAATCTAAATATCTAAGAAAACCTGAACAACTATGAAATTGGCCTCAATAAATATTTCTCCATCTTTCTTGGCGATCTGGCAGTCGGTAGCTATGCTTCATTCGGTGGGCTGTTTGCCTTTAAACCTCAACTGACATATCGCCAACATTGGCTTTACTTCCGGTGGAGTGTTGAGACGCGACGTGAGCTGGGCATCATATGTGGCATCCTGAATGTCAGGGATTAGGCACTTGAGAGCATCTGTTAAACACTTAAGAGCGGACCTTTGAGTGTGCGGCTTGATTAGAAAGTGCCAATATGCGTCGGAGGTTAAAGTATTTACTCCAGCGATTAATTTTCTCTTTTCCTCAAGTCCATGATAACTTGTTTGTTTAATCATGTTCGTCGTGGTTATGCTTCCAGGTGTACACTGAGAGATCATGTTGGCCCAATAGAGTGTATTGTTGACCAAATCAATCATATTGTTGGCAATCATTTTACACCTTGAAGCTGCCCTTTCCGCTTTCATCATTTGAGTGTTCCATTCCGTGAAGAGTATGTCTTTGAATGGCTCATAGATCCTAGGCAATTTTGCTTCTTTCCCCACATCAGTATCTTGCCAATCAAGATATGAGGTTATGGTTTCTTCGGTCTGATCTAGCTCATTTCTGACTTTTTCAATTTGCTGACATACTGCTGTAGATACTTCACATAATGGCTCAGCCTCAGTTAGTTGTTGGCACAAGAGTCTAACCTGAGAGATTAATGCATTATTTATTTGAGCTGCCTCTGCTCTGAAATCTTCGACTTTCTTGGTGCCCTTGATATCTTCGAGCTGTGCTAATAGTTGAGCGATTTGCTCATCCTTCGACTTCGTCATTAGCTCGTTTGCTGCTCTCAATTGTGCCAATGCCTCTGTTAATTCTTTCTGCTTTTGGATTGCGTTCTGATCAATCCTCTGCTTTTCAGTTTGTAGTTGCTGGGTTAATACATTGTTTGCTTGCTCTTGTGCCAGCAACTGCTCTTCTACCTGTGTTGCTTTGTTTCGCGCCTCGGCTACTTCTGCTTGCAATGCACAAATTTCCTGGTCCTTAGTCTTTAACAAAAGACTTACCTCTGATGCTTTATCAATAGTCACTGCAGAATAAGCTCCCGCATACTGCGATAGCTTGGTTAGATCATCAGAGGGGTCCAATTCTTCCTTCCAGACTACATTCCCCGTGACTGTCTGCTCAGGAAAGATGGAAGGTTGATCAAGCCTTCATCTCTTCCTCGAGCGCTTAACAACTGCTTTGTGCCTAGGGCTGTAGAAAACGTCCAGAGGAGGAATATCTTCCACCTGGAGCACAATCTGATTGGAAGGGTCTTTGGTGATTACCTCGAGATCCTTTGAAGTGGGTGGGCCGCTGGTTCCGCTTAGAACCTGAGAAGAAGTGGTGTCTGGTGCGTCTTTGGAGCCTTCCTTTCCACTGATAATGGAATCAAGTTGATTCCATTGTTTCAGCAATTCAGGATCTATGGAGGTCTGGGATTTACTCTTCTTCTTTTCTTGTTCCAACCTCTTTTGCTCCTCCAACTCTTTCTGTTGCTGTTCTTCTAACTCCTTTCTTTGTTTCTCTTCTTGCTCTCTTCTTTGCTTATCCGCTAATTCCTTTTTCTGCCTATCTGCCAGTTCTTTCCTTTGTTTTTCTTCTTCTTCCTTCTTCCGTTGTTCCTCCATCTGCTTCTGCTTTCTCTGTTCTTGTTCCTTCTGCTCTTTCTGCTACTTATCCATTTGCTCCTTTCTCTGCTTCTCTGCCTGCTGCTTCTCTTGCCTTTCCTCCTGTTGTTTCTTTTGTTCTTTGTTTATAACAGGAGGTTGGCTTGTCTGTTTCTGACCGGGCTCGCTTGAGGAGGACGCTGAGGTTAATGACGATAAATCCAGAGGCAGAGTTTGCAACCTCTGCTCTCTAAGCTTATTGAACTCAGTTAAATTCTCATCATTGTATCTCATCTTGGCAAGCTTCTTGGTTTGGCTTATTGAATCGGCAGCTCTGAACAGGTCATCAAACTCATCCTCTTGATGGTCAATCTTTGTCAGTTTGGCCTGTTCTAGGGCATTGTAGGCAGTTTTATGTGGATCATAGAGTCTGGCTGGCATAGTGGGCAGGGATAAAGCTTGCATCTTTATAGCCTCCTTTTCTGCATGCTGAAGATTATGCAGAGTAAAAACACCCATCCTTAAGGGAAAAGGGGGCCAGCCCCTCTTTTTCTCTTTCTTGAGTGTTTGGGTTACACTCTCGGCCATAATTTGGTAGGATATTTCTCGGGCTAACAGTTTGTCTGGAACATATAGAGGGAGAACATGCGGTTTGGCTTGGCTTCCATAAACCCTAATATAGGTAAAGTGCTCTTCTCCAAACCATCCTGCAACAGCTGGTAAGTCGAAGGAAGCGAGATAGGAAATTTTGGGAATAGGCCGGTCAAAAATGGAATAATGAATGGGAACCATAAAACCATTGCAAATTTGATACAAATGGTCCTTGTAAGAGGACTTCCATAATTTTCGATGATACAAATGAATGGGCGAAGGGTCTTGGGTGGTCCATCTCCAACCGAGGATGGGAAACTCAGAGTTAAAACACAATGTGTCCATAATGTAGGCGCTATAATAAAATGGGGGGATTTTCCTTTCGGTGACTACAGATTTAGCTCTAAAATCCCGAACAGCTACAGTCAATTTATCAGAAAGAATGGTGGCCCAATCCATGATAAAACTATTAACAGCTGCTTCCATTAGGGGAACCATTTCTATATCTAAATTGGCAGAATCATGTAATCCCCATAGCCTACACATCATAATTCCCGCATAGCAATAGGGAGAAGCCAAGGAATCGACGGAGTACTTACCCGAGCTTTCGTGCTTGTGTTTGGCCGGGTTCTGCCTCCAATCCCGAATGGGCTCAGATGGCACTTCATTTTCAGCTGCAAACTTCTCCACGAAGTCTTTGTTGTAGATTTTCTCTGGCTCAGGCAAATGATACATTTCCCTCAGGTGCTCTGGCTTGAACAACCCAAAAATCCGTCCGTCTCTTGTGTGGAACGTTCTGTCAATGATTGGAATTTCCTCAATTGCCCATCGCACTACATCAGTGTAGGGAAGGACTTGCTCTCTGGCAGCTATACTGTGAATAAAGGAATCGGCCAACTCTTTGAGAGTTGCGTCGGACTTTTTGAGTGGGTCCGCAGTAGCTACTGTCACTGAAACTTTTGGTTGTTCGGCCTCTAATAGATTATATGTGCCCTGCCATGTAGTCTTGTTAAGACCAGTGCATGTAGTGTCTAAAACGAGGCCTTTCTTGCTATTTGCAGCAGCTTGACCTGCTATAGGTGTAACAGTAGAGCCCGTAGCCCTCTTGGATCTTTTCCCCATCATGGTTAAGCTTCTTTCGAAAGACAAATTCTACACAACTGCAAGAGAAATCGTAATAACACAATAACAATGATGCTTCACGGTGGGATAGATATATCATTTGAAGCGTGCCAAGATTAATTTTCAAAAGTGACTGCGGATCCAATCGCTAAGATGATATTGCAGATGCATTAATGGTGATTTGAGGCCTGCTACCTATTAAATGTGATGATTACACCATTATCCGGGTGAATGACTCACTTAAGCGTGCAACAGATATTCTGGCGATTAAACGCAGGTGTTCATTAATCGAAGGGGCAAAATCTTTTAAATACACACGCATTACCTTATCCCTTGCATTAACGGCATTTTGGGATTCGCGCTTTGTCAACCGGATATGAATATAAAATTAAAGCTTTTAAGTGATGGCTTTTAAGACTGCCGACCACCGATGAGCGATATCGCATCGCTTCGGGGAATAGGTGCTGCACAATTATTACCAAAAGATCGTGCCGATAGCCGATAAGCGATATCGCATTGGGCTAGCGCATGGAAATAGAAGTAGGTGCATATAAAATGGTTTGGGGTTACCGATTGCGATATCGCATCGCATCGGGGGTAGGAACTGGGTGCCTTACCGAAGTGCGTGGAATGTTGCCGACGGCCGATAGCGATATCGCATCGGGTCGGGATTTAAATCACAAAGCGGTTTCACATGAGGTATCGCCGATAGCTTATCGTCGATATAGCGTCGCGTCGGAGCATGAGTTATGTGCCGTTACTTGGTGTGTATGTAACATTGCCGATCGCCGATAGCGATATCGCATCGGCGGAAACCAAAATTCCATTTGAATGCATCTCTCATGTTGTTGTGATATGCGATCTTGCGATCGCTTTATCGCAATAATAAAAGATTGTTTATTATTTGAAACATTAATGTCCCAAAAAGGCTTAAATACATGAAAGCTCATTTGATTATGCGGCCTTTTTTGAACATGCAAGCATTGATGCCAAAATTTTAAAAGGGACCCATTCCATATGTTAATTTTTTGAAAAATAAGAATGATATGAAATGGGGGGTTGTTGTAGGGCACAACATTTCCCCATTGTATAAAGGCGGGTTGGTAGTGTTGCAAGACTTATCTATGTACTCATGTAGAGGGCTTCTCTGGATCTCTCAATTGTACTCCTCTTGCCACCTTGTGAGGGACTTGAGTCGTTCCTCAACACTAGACAACTTGGTTGTTTATTCGACACATACCCCTATGAGATCCTCAATTTTCCTATTCTCTTGTAAGACAATGTCTCAGATTTTCCAAACTTTCTTCTTCACATCATAATATTTGTCTTGAAATGCATGATCTTTTCCTGAAAGTCCTCTATTAGAAATTTTGGTGCCCTATTGAATGCTTTTGTATCTATATGCACCAGATGCTCAACTATCCTAGCTCTAGCTTGAGCCTGTAATGGCTCATCTTGCTTACTATGTTTTTCATGCTCCCCCTTATGTTCATGCTGACTATGTTGGTTTACCACTACTGGATCCTTACTCAAGTCTCCCTGTATGTCTTTCCCCTGGCCTTCTCCACCTATGGAGACAATTTGTTGCTTATCCTCTTTGGTTGTCAAACATGGATGCACTAGTGGACTGATATCTACCCTTTGCTGCTCATATTGTTCATCGACGTCCTCCTATAAATTTATGGACTTAGTTGTACAAGAGTCTGTTAACACCATTAGGAATATTTTCCTCCTGCCTTTCTCCATGCGCTTCTAAGATTATTATTGGCTTATCTTGTATGTCTATCTGAATGGCATCACAATGTGGCTTATCACCTATACTTGATTGCTCATATCCATTATGTGTGTTCTCCTGAATCAATGGACTCAGCTACAGTAGAGGGATCCTCATAGGAATGGTAGGAAAGAGTCTCCTCCTACTCTATTTCTATTAGGACACTTGAGCATGAGTGATTAAGTTCCCAAGTTCCCTTACATACAAAGCACATGCCTTTCCTCCTTAGTTCATTCTTATTGTCTCCACAAATGCTTGTTAGTTCCTCCTTGGTCAACTTCTTTCTAAGTAGTTTTATGTTTTGTTTGACCAACGCCTCAACTAGTTCATAGGCAACGGGTGATACAATTAGCTCCTTCCTCCAAATGGCCAACAATTTGGATCTCAATTGTTTGCAGATGGCCTTATCTTCTCCTAATATCAAGGACATGATCTTTTACATGTATGTTTTGACCAAGTTTGGATGAGATGATGTAATGTTGGTGCAAAAGTATTGGAGCATCTGAAGGATTAATTCATCACACTCTACATCCAACATAAGTGTACCAAATCTGGATTTCGCCATGTGTTCTAAAATTCTGCACCTTTGAAAAAAAGTAAGAAGGGTGATGTTGTCCAACCCTTGGAGTGATTCTACCATTACCCGAAAAATCCTCCTCATGATGTTAGCATTGTAGGGTGGTAGCGGCGTTGTTAAGGTTAATATTTTACTAAGACAAGAGGCAATTATGACTCTAACCTTTTCACAAGAATGCTCTAAGAACTTGGGTTGTATCAAAGCAAGCATAGATGGCTTCAAGTCCCAACTTGACCCTTTCCAATCTGATTGATTTATCAGGCATGAACCATATCTAATGTGTCCAACCATAGGAGTACATCTTTTGACTTTGTACCCTACAATTTGGATCCAGTTCAAAGAGACAGTTGCTTTTTACATCTTCCTTACGAATATCCTTTGATTGTTGAAGGATAACATGGACCTTCTAAGAGGAAGGCTTGTTTTTCCGCTCTTACTTCTGATCTGTAAGTTGTTTCCATTTTTTATCCACAAAAGTATTGTAGCCCAGAGAATCCACTGATGCATTGCTATGTTGATTCCTAAGGCATTTCCAAAAGTAAAATGATGACATTATGGCTTGTCATCAATGGATCTCAATACTTAGCCTTCATGACAATCAAACCTTGATTGTAGGACAATTAGCTATGATAATACTCTAGAAGTCATTGTGACCTCAAAGATATACTATAGTGCATTAACTCAACTATACCCTCTAGACATTTGACTTGAATAAACTAGCCCTTACAAATTACATTCAACATTTAGATGGAGGTTTAAACACCTCATATAGACTTACTGCCATAATAAAATATCACAAGTTTATAAGGCTACAACATATAAGTACTGAGATTAATTTTTACACATTTTAATTCATTAACAACATGCACATGTTATCAGTGCTACGTATTTCTCTTTACAACTTTGATGACAGTTAAGGACAAGAAAAATGTAAAATACCAATGAGAAACCTGGGAATTTTTAGTTGACCCCTTCAACCTGTAGATGTAGTAGTCTTTCTTGGTTGTAGATTCAGTTATGAACTTTTCCCCTTGAATGAAAAAAACTCAAATTGTTGTATATGACAAGCTCTCAACTCTCTAACATGCTCTTGGTGATTCAATGACTAATAATGTTCACTAATAATCCTCATCTCCTTTGATTGTTGGACACCTTTAGGAAACACAGATCTGATCTATCAATATGGATAGAATACGACCTCCAATAGAAGAATAATTTTGATCTCCATGGTACCTCATTCTTTAAAAATCTTGGTTCCTCTTTGAAATGTGAATACAACCTTAGGAATGGTTAGCCTAGCAGAGAGAAATGAATCTCTAGATAGAGTCTTAAATCATGAATTCTATCCTCTTATTACATGTTAATGGTATAATCTCCAAATTGTTATCACTTAGGGAAAACCCTAACTGCAGAGAAAAACCATAAGGTAACCTTAGAACCTCTTTTAGGTTGAAATATGGCCCTTTAACCTGGAGAGGGATCTCTCTGTAAAACTCAACTGTAGTAGAAGGTTTTCTGCAATTGAGTTCATATGGTCAGATTTAGATCTAGGGATGAAATTGGTTGGTTGGTTTCAAAACATACCATTGGGCATGGAGTCCAGTTCTTAAACAAATGAAATTACAGATCCAATGAGCAAGTTGTACAAAGCATGAAAGCAACAAGTCCTTTGATTATTCGAGAAATTGGAAGAAAGAGGAACAGGAAAGAAACAAAGTTTATAAATGACTGGAAGAACAAATACTAATGGTTGATAATACAAGAGAGGAGCATAAATGAAATCCAATATTAGAAACTAACATTCTCAGACATGAAAGAGGGTTTTCATAACAAAGAAATACTATCAGGGAGATGCAACACATGAGTTTCCTACAAACCGCTCATTAAAAACTGCAAATACATTCAAGATTGCTCAAATATATCAGACTACAAATATGTTTTTCAATTAATTTCCAACCCTTCTTCATTCTTGATAAACTGTTATATAAGACTTACATAATTGTTTGCACAATAGTAGTCACCATAATAATTACAATAATCTGAGATATCTGAAATATCTTTCAAGTTCATGCATGTAAAATATAAAACTTAAAAATATTATGTTTTTCCTAAAATAACTACAGGAAAATATGTTGATGTTTAGGTAAGGTAAAATATCTTGTTGAACTGCCTCCCTTGGAAATAGAATAGGTCCCTAAATGGTAGCTCAACATCCTAGCTAGAAAAACAAACCCCTCTGCAAATCAAGTCCAAATCTCCTCCAAAACCGCTTTCCTATTCATCCTACTTTTCTTCGATTTTGCTGGAAAAAAACGTTGATACTGTAGATGTCAACTTTACTGTTTTTTCTGTTTGCAACTTTCGCTGACAGACTAACTGTCAGCATTTTCATTTTCGCCTATTTTCAAAATCGCTAACAACCAGGAGGTCAACATTTCCGCCTGTTTGAATATTGCTGACAACGGAGATGTCAGCACTCCTTGTTCACTCCAAAATTGCTGACAAGCAGACAGTCTATCTTTTCCCTATATCATTTTTCCATCAACTAGAACATGTAGTTTTCACCCCAAAATAGTTGGTAGTGGCTCTGTCAATCTTATCAATAATTATAATAATGGGAACATCAGCTCTCCTGACTATTATACTACATGCAAAATCTATAAGGCTGACTATCAGCGATAAAGTGAAAACCTTATTTCATAAGATAGGTAGGCAAAAAATCTAACTTTACTACCCAAGCATCCTAGCTGAGGGTACTAGCAGCCTTGATAAATACATCTACCTTCTCCAATATCATGCTTTTTACTCTACCTTATCTCCATGGTTCCATTTTTCACATTTTCTCTGCTTTTCTCTTCCTAGAACTTGTAGCCTCATTCTTCCTGTTAATAATAAGGTCCTTCAGTGGCATGTTGTCCATGTCAATCACCTCCTTAGCCAACTCTGGGTTATTTTTGAGTTTGATCTTGTATCTTAACTAGTTAGTTGGCCTGGTATGTCTATTTCCATGCTTGGATACCTTAGGCAGTGGCTCCTCCTCTTTATCTTCCACCTCTGGTTCTTTGCCCTTAGGGTCCTCTGTTTTGATTGTGTCTACAGGGGAAGTTTTGGAGGGTGGAGTTGCAGCATGGGAAGAGTCAACATCAACTAGTGGGTTCACAAGGGGTACAAGTTTTGGTTTATGAAGTCAGGCACTTTTCCTTTGGTAAACCTTAGGGATCTTCGAACCAGATGAGGTAGATGGAACTCCTAGGTTTTCTTGGCTGGGAGGGGGTTCAATAGGAGCTTGAATTTTTTCTTTCTTCCCCTTTTTGGCAGTCTGTGGTCTACCTCTTCTTCTCTTAATGGGTTGAGGTTGAAAACCTCCCCAGAAAATGAAATGACTCCAAGTCCTTCCTATCTTGGCCAGTTGGTTCTCTATTATCAATTTTATCAGGGCTTTGTGGTATATAAAATGAGAGGAAGGATTAGTACGGGCCCTGAACCTAGCTGCCATATGTTTAAGGCTCTCTAACAAATAAAAACATGGATTGATACTAATATGACCAACAAGATGAGCAAGAAAGTAAAATGGTAAAGGTTCACTCAATTATATTGACCTTCACATGAAAAATATTGTTGACATAAGCATAGGGGGACGTGTCATTGGTCCTGCAGCCACTCCTTTCGAACTCCAGCCCTCCAATTTTTCCCTCTGAATTCTTCTTTGAAGAAGAAGGGGACATTAATCCCTGCCAAAATGTGATTGTGAAATATTTTCTCACCATCCACTGGTAAGGTCGTGGCCTCAGCAATGGTTTTCTCTGTAACTGCAAAGGACAAACCTCCCACCTCCACATGGTTCCCATCGAACCCCTACGCAAAAGACTGAGCCACAAGGTCGTGGTAGTTAGAACAATGGTGGAAGAATTTGCTCCATCCTGCCTGCTGAAACAACTGGAGAATCTCAAGGTAAATATCCAACAAATCTAGCGCCTTGGGCTCGGACCGCTTCATTTTACCTCCTCTCCCAATTTTGTTCTGTGGTATTCCCAGGATTCAATCCTAAAACTCTGTAAACAAAATAGGCCCCAATGCCAATTGTAACGAGTCCCGAACTAACATCAACCAACTGCTTACAGGACAAGCCAAGGTAACTTATCATACGGTCGAGGTAAAACATGTGGCAAGTGAATAATCATGTCATTCCAAGTTATGATTATGAATAAAATTTGTATCATATGATAAGATTGTGTTAAATGACCTTTCACTGATTACAACGGATGAAAAATGATTAACCTGGTACTTTACCCTTCGAAAAAGGATGGATAAACATTTAATCGAAAACGTTGATGCTGACGTGGTTAGCACAATCATCATTTTTTAAATTTGAAAACTGGTTTTGGCGTTGATAATTGGCCTGTCAGCCAAAAAGAAAAATGTTGCTACCCTATTTATTACAATTTAAATGTTGGCACTGCAACTGTGAACATTTTCTTAAAAAAATAAAAAATAAATAAATAAATAAAATTGAAATTTATTAGGATAACACATATGATGAAAACGATGCCAGAAATATATTCCAAGTGTTGGCCACCAAATGTATAATTCAGTCTTCAATCAATGAGTTCATCCACCTGAAAACAATAATGAGTTTCGATCCTTCAAAAGATGATGGACCAGATCTGATAAAAGAGAAACTCAACTTGCTAAGCCAAATGAAATTTTGCCTTCAAACACAAAAGGAAATTTGGCCTCCAGACACAAGAAATTCAGCAACTCGATCTATCTTATGTGGTTATCCTTTTATCCAAGTAGACCAAATTTAGAAATCTCAAGGAAAAATATATAAATCAACCAAAAGATTCCCCAAACTAAGCCTGAATTTATTTGATTACATTGTCCTTCATATCCATCAGCGTTATTTGTTCACTAGTTGTCTACAATCGCTGTCACTTTGTGTGCATCCAGTGATTGACAAAATACACAAGCTACTGCTCAACGTTAAGTATGTGATGGATCTGTAATGCGTCGCTCCACCTCTCCCGAACCTTGGCACTGATAGCTTCTTGTCCCTTGAAACTCCCGTGCACTAGATGTATGGCCTCTCGACCTTGTTTCCCTATGTGACAATTGCCGACGTGGTTGTATATGGCTTCCACTGAACTAGAATATGGCATGTCGTCCATGCAAGTCGGCCTAAGAAATGTGCACAATAGTATGGCCTCTTGGCCCAGCGTGGGGCTGGATGTGGCTTCCACGCCCAACGTTCTTGGTTAGCACACCACTAGACATTGTTGCTATTCAACGCACGCCTGAAGAGGCTGCCTGAATTACACGAGGATCACCGTTGGCACGATTTGTTTGTCGTCCTTTCCATAATGAGCCTTTATCTAAGGCCAGTGATTTTACGAACCCCATGATTAGCACACGTCCTTGGTGACAAAATATGGCCTGAAGACTAGCATATGATTGGCTTCGACCTCGTGGTCCATGTGCAACGCTGCGGCTACCTATCTCGTACCTTTACAGTGGGGGAATTTTATGGCCCTCATTATAGCTTCTGCATGAAGGAGGATCCACAAATCAACTTGTTCTAGCAGGAAACCAATTCTTTCAAACCCTAAAGAAATTTGATGTGAATTTCCCTCTAATTCCATAGAAGTTGATCGGTGTTCCCTTGATGGTATCTGCCCTTAAACGCTCAGCGACACATTCTTGGGGATGATGTCGAATTTGGCCTTGGTTACACTGTAATTTAGCCACACTATCAACAATCACAACCCCAAGTCGCCTTTAATGTTCACGACAACCAAGGCTTTTAACCCTTGGCCCACTAACAAAATAATAATGGATTGACTTTGCAAATCTGATGGGGAGGCTTGATCTCTGCTGAAGATTTAGGTCTTGGCCTCCTGAACTTGAATGCGAATGGGTAGATCTGCGGATCTAGTATAACAGACCCGGATCCAATTTAATAAGCCCTGCAAGTATAATAATCTCTTGAACTGGTTATAGGAACATCTCCAAAATAATTAACTGAAAATTAATAGACGAATCTAGGTTGATATCGAGTACCACCGAAGATGGGAAGGGAAATGTCACCTAAGGTGAAATGAAATCTCACCGAAGTTACAACAATAATTTTTTTGTGAATAAAAATATGTAGTAAACACTCATGCTGACAAGAAAACCAACTCTGATACCATTGTAAGATCCCAAACATTAACAATTCTAAGAGATCTAGCACACTTTAGTGTTCGAAATAAAAAATTCTTGCAACTAAAAACAATGAACACAAAGGGATCTGAAAAATGCAGCCTCTTATTGTAGTTTTGAGAGGTTAATTTAAACAAGAAAGAAATGAAAGCGAATACAATCACACAAGTAAAAACACAAGTTTTTACGTGGTAAAACCTTGACAGGGTGTCAAGAAAACATCCACGGGGCAAGGGATTGGATTCTTTATTTAATCAACAATGATTCTCCATGATATAATAGTTCAGGCATTCATCAGTTTATAAGAGCCTCCTTCGTTACATAACTGTTGTTTCAGGTATAAAACTAACTGAATAGTAACTAATAAAGTTTTACACATTTTTATGAAATTCGTTGTCAAATTTCAACAAGCTCCACCTTGACAACAATTTTCCTAATCCCTTTCCCATGCCCATTCATCATCTCTTCTACAAGCCAAGAGAAGCTAAACACCATCGCATCTTCTCTACTGTAACTGGCTTTGCGAATATGTCTGCACAATTCTCCCGTGTATGGACCTTCTTGAGAGCTATTTTTCCGCCATAGATCACATGTTCTGAAAATGATACCTTACATCAATGTGCTTGGTCTTGTTGTGATAATTTGGATTTGTAGCCAAGTGAATAGCATTCTGACTGTCACAGAGTACATTCACTTTCTCCTGCATCCTTCCAATCTCATCAAGTAGACCCTTTAACCAGATTGCTTCTTCACTGGCATCTGAAGCAGCTATATATTCTGCTTCGGTAGTGGACAACGCAACTGTTTCTTGAAGATTTGACATCCAACTAATTTCTCTATTAGGGCCCTATACTACTAGTGTAACCCCTTATTGTTATTAGTACAACCCCCTTATTGTATTGTTGTACCCATGTAATCCCCACATTGTTACTATTGTGCCCCATAGAAGCCCACTATTGTTATTATTGTGCCCTTAAATTATTATTGTTATGTCAGCTCTGATTATATTATGACCCCTTGGACTCCTATATATAGAAAGGAGGTCTTGTCATTTGTATCATCCAAGAATTGTTTATTTGTGTAATGAAAAGGAGGTTTCCCCCTCGAAGAGGCTAAATTCTAAGGCGTTTATGTATCTTTTCTATCTATTTGTGAGGTGGTTTCTTAACATTTGGTATCAGAGCTTTGGATTTTAGGGTTTCGCTACTCCAAACAAGTCATCATGGCATTTTTGCTATAAATTTTTTCTGCGACGTTTCAAATGCTAAAAAAAAAACCCATTTGGGTTGAAATTGTGCTGAACCTCGAGACCAAATTTCAGAGCTTTTCATGCTACATTTGCGGAGATATGATTTGAGGAAGTTGGCCTTTTTGCAGACTTCCGAATTTCATTCCAAAGAGGTGACCTGGGGAAAATTGTCATAACTTTTTTTTGGAGAAACAGATTGAAATTTAGTAAGAATTTACAGAAAGAGGACAGACTATAGTTTCTTGTGTATATTTTTTAGATCTGAAGGTCAAAACAGTGAGACGTGGCACTTCATACAAGTTCACTCTTCTAAAAAGGTCTAGAATCAGGTCATCTTGGAAGATTGTGCATAACGCTTTCTTGGAGAATCTAACTTCGATTAGACTGGTGGCATTGGAAAGAGAACACAGAGGACTACTGCAGGTCACAATTTAAAAACTTAAAGATTCGAAAGTACAGATTTACAGTTGTTTCAAGATCGAGCTCCTAAAATCAAGAAAAAGCGAGATGAGGAAGTTTGATGACAAGGATCCAGTAAATTGGATACTACAGATGGAGAAATATTTCAATCTACATGGTGTACCACTATTACAAAAGGTATGTATTGCATCTTCATATTTAGAACAAGATCAATTTTTATGGTATAAAGGGCTTTGTTCTCGTAAACAACTTGTTACATGGTCAATTTTCATGGAGGAAATTATAGCACATTATGAGAATACAAAGAGTAACACCTTCTTTAGAGCAACACCACAACAATTGGAAGAAAAAAGAGAAAAATGGCTTTTTATAAAGTGGAAAGAAAAATTATGGAAACAAGGAATTCTACCCCTCACAACTATAAAGATGGAAGTGTTGTTTCTCCTAGCCTTCCACAACCTACAAAGGTTACACCACAACAATTGGAAGAAAAAAGAGAAAAAGGGCTTTGTTACAATTGTGATAACAAATGCAGTAAAGGTCATAAGTGTGTTGAGAAGAAATTATTTTACATAGTGTATGAAGAGGAGGAAGAAAAGGATCAAGAAACATCAAAAGAAGAGGATATACACCAGGACCCAACCCCAGAGAAAGAAGAAATGAATTTGACCATATCTTGTAAAGCATTGGAAAGAATTACCACTCCTCAAACTCTCAAGATAGAAGGACATATCAAGAAGAAAAAGGTTCAAGAAGTGAAAGATCACATCAAGAAAGAAGAAATGAATCCAACCACATTTTGTAATGCATTGGCCGGAATTACCACTCCTCAAACTCTCAAGATAGGAGGACATATCAAGAATAAAAATGTTCAAACAGTGAAAGATCACATCGAACATCAACAACAAGTTCTCCAACTTTTAAAGGATAACGCCACTTTGGTGCAAAATCGAATGAAACAACAGGTAGATCAACATCGTAGTGAAAAATGTTTTGATGTAGGTGATTGGGTATTTTTACTGCTAAATCTCAAGCAAACTATTTATGAGAAGGATACTACATGCACTTGAAATGGCGACCTTACCGAATGGGAAGACACTTCAAGGTAAAAATAGATCATGATAGTCTTAAATACTTTTTAGAACAAATATTGTCTTTAGAAGAACAGAACAAATGGGTCACAAATATGTTGGGTTATGAGTTTGACATCATCTATAGAAAAGGGAAGCAAAATTTTGTTGCAGATGCACTCTCAAGAAAGGATGAGGATGTAGAAGCATTGTTTTGTGCTATATCTATTATCCAACCAAATTGGATAAACGAAGCAAGGGATGAATGGAAGAAGGATGAAGAAGTATGGCCACTCATTCAAAAGTTGCAAAAGATCCCAATTCAAACAATATTGCTAGAACTTGAAGAGGAAGGAAAAATCATATTGGAACCTAGAGTAGTCACAGAAACAAGAACCCAACAACGACAAAATCGATCAATTTCAAAGTATCTTATCAAGTGGAAGAAATTACCCTCTGAAGATTCCACATGAGAGGACAACAATTTTATACATAAGCATCAAGAACTACTCAAGCGTTGAGGACAACACTTTTTGAAGGAGAGGGGCATGTTAGGCCCCTATACTACTAGTGTAACCCCTTATTGTTATTAGTACAACCCCCTTATTATATTGTTGTACCCATGTATTCCCCATATTTTTACTATTGTACCCCATAGAAGCCCACTATTGTTATTATTGTGCCCTTACATTATTATTGTTATGTCGGCTCTGATTATATTATGACTCCTTGGGCTCCTATATATAGAAAGGAGGTCTTGTCATTTGTATCATCAAAGAATTGTTCATTTATGTAATGTAAAGGAGGTTCCTCCTCAAAGAGGCTGAATTCTAAGGCGTTCATCTATCTTTTCTATCATTTTGTGAGCTGGTTTCATAACATGCTCCACCTGCAAGAGTAAAGACATAACTTGTAGTAGATCTCCTTTTATTCAAATCGCCTGCATAATCAGATCCACATATCCACAAATTGTTCCTTTACTGCCATTAAAGATGATGCAATGATCACTTGTGCCTCTTAAATACTGAATCACCCATTTCACTGCTCGCCAATGTTCTTCACCTGGATTTGCCATGAACCTGTTGACAACTCCAACTACATGTGAAATGTCAAGTCTTGTAGATACCATCGCATACATTAAGTTGCCTGCAGCATTTACATATGGTACAAGAGACATATACTACTTTTCTTCATTAGTTCTAGGACTCAAAACCAAAGAAATCTTAAAATGGGAAGCTAATGGAACATTAAAAGGTTTCACATTGTTCATACCGAACTTTTCAAGTACTCTTTCCACATACTTTTTATGTGATAACCAAAAGCTTACCATTTTCCCTGTCTCTGTGTATATCCATGCCCAAGATATGTTTTACTGCTCCAAGATCCTTCATATCAAACATCCTAGAGAGTTGAGCCTTTAATCTGTTCATCCCATCCATGCTTTTGCTTGCAATAAGCATATCATCAACATACAAAACTAAGATAATAAATATGCCACTGAAACTCTTGAAGTATACACAATGATCATACTCACTTCTAATAAAGTTATGGCTCACCATGAAGGAGCCAAACTTCTTGTACCATTGCCTAGGAGACTGCCTCAAGCCATACAATGATTTCATGAGCTTGCAAACTAATCTTTTGTTGTGACCTTGTACAAAACCTTCTGGTTGTTCTATATATATCTCTTCATCCAAATCGCCATGTAGAAAATTTGTTTTAACATCTAATTGTTCTAACTCAAGGTTAAGTAATGCAGTTAGTGCCAACATAATACGAATAGAAACAAGTTTTACAACTAGTGAAAAAATCTCATGAAAGTCAATACCTTCAACCTGAGAATACCCTTTTGCTCCCAATCTCGCCTTATACCTTTCGATACTTCCATCAGCTTTCCGTTTCAATTTGAAGACCCATTTGCATCCAATAACACTTCTCCCTTCAGGGAGTTCTACAAGATACCAGGTATTGTTTTTGGCTAAGGAATCCATTTCTTCTTCCATAGTCATTTTCCATTTTTTGTTATCTGTATCATCTAGTACTTCCTGATAACAAGAAGGTTCCCCCATCTTCAGTAATCAAAGAAAAAGATGAAGTAGAATCTTCATACCTTTTGGGAGTTTTTCTTTCCCTTGTAGACCTTATTAGAGTGACTGGTTGCTGAGCTGGTTCAGAAACTTCAACAGCTTCCTTTGTATCTTCATCACCTTTTCCTCCAGAAGTCTCTCCTTCTTTTCGACTTTCAAAAAAAGTTCTAGCCTCTAACTGAATTTTTTGATTTTGTGATACCTGTTCCTATTCAATTATTTCAAAATTTGATTTAAAAAAAAAGATTCATCAAATGTTACATCTCTACTAATGACTATCTTCAGCGACATAGGATCCCACAACCTGTATCCTTTCACCGCATAGTCATACCCAACAAAGGCATAACATTTCGATTTTGGATCTAATTTTAAACGCTGATTTGTAGGAATAAGAGCATATGCATCACAACCAAATATCCTTAAATGTGAATAATCACAAGACGGGTCTGACCAAACTTCTTCAGGAATTTTACAATTAATTGCTACTGAAGGTGATCTGTTAGCTAAATAACAAGCAGTGGATATTGCTTCTACCCACAACTCCTTTTGGAGGTTAGCATTGCTGATCATGCTTCTGGCTCTTTCGAAAAGGATTCATATGTTTAGCAACACCATTTTGCTGAGGAGTATAAACCACAGTTTTGTGTCTAACAATTCCTTCATCCTTACAGTATTGTTCAAATTCTAGAGAAGTAAATTCACCACCATTTTCAGTTCTTAAACATTTAATTGATTTGCATGTTCTTTTTTCTACCATTTCTTTAAATTGTTTAAAGACATTGAATACATCAACTTTCTTTTTCAGCATAAAGACCCAAACTTTACGGGAGAAATCATCAATAAATGTTAAAAAATATAAAGCACCTCCATATGATACAACAGGAGATGGTCCCCACAAATCAGAATGAATATAGTCCAAAATTTCTTTACTATTATGACTTCCAGTTTTAAACCTCTGTTTACATTGTTTTCCATACACACAATGTTTATAGAAATCCAACTTCAAGGATTTCAAATTACGAAGTAATTTACGGTTCATGAGTACTTGAATACATTTCTCGCTCATGTGTCCCAATCATTGATGCTTGTTAGTTTATGGTAGGTTCTATGCTTATAACAGTTTACTTATTTTTCTTATTATATTCCACGGATTAGCAATCACATGTACATTAAACGATCATCAGAAAACAAGCCAAGACAAGAGACACAAGATGTGGCGGCTACCCAGGGACAAATCCCACAATGTGTGGGGAAACCCTTTGATAAAATCTTCTTTTATCTTCAATGATTCAACAAAGAGAAATAGTACAATAAATCTGATTTATATTAGCAGTAGCAAACCCTAGATCAATAGCATCAACATTAGCGACTTTATCATCAAAACTAGGGCAGTCGATATCTCACAAATCGACCATTGGATTGGCTTGATTCCACCACCAAAATTTGCAGCCTTCAGAGGAGGTTTAGAAGAACCTACAACGTAGTTCAGAAGAGAAGGTTTGATGGTCCACGTTGGTCAAACTTTGGATTTGCAGTTGCAGCTTCAATTTCAGTAGTTTCCTTCAAACTAGGGCAGTCGATATCTCGCAAATCGTCCGTCGGATCGACTTGATTCCACCAGCAAAAGTTGCAGCCTTTAAAGGAGGTTCAAATGAACCTACGGCGCAGATTAGAAGAGTAGGTTTGATGTTCCACATTGGTCAAACTTTGGATCTGCAGTTGTAGCTTCAGTTTCAGCATCTTCCGGCTTCACATGTGTGAGAGAGAGACCCTTTTCTGCGTAGTAGAGAAGAGACTCTTTTCTGCGTAGTAGAGAGAGAGATGTGATGAAATGAGTGAGCGAAAATGAGGAAAATTCCTCTTATATTTATATACAACTGATGATGTTTGAATAGATGTGACTGTTGGGCTTCTGAGCCTACATGAGTTGTAGGTCGGCTTGATAATAATTCCATAATCAAAATAAATTCGTATCTCCATAAATACTTATCAGGATCGGATGATCTTTAGATCAATCCTACACCTCTCGATGAGAGTAATCTAATAAAAATATTATTAGCCATGAATAAGATGACCCACATGAAGTTTGGCCCTAGTTTCCAATTTAACACTCCCTCTCAACTAGGGAGAACTTCATCTGCAATCTGTCTGTCGGTCGCTACTATTCATCCATCAAATGCACTGCCCTATACAGCCTGACCCTTGCCCTGCTCTGCTCTATTCTTCCTATTCTACTTTGTCTTGTTTTTCCTTGTACTGATCTATACTGCTCTACTTTGTTTTGCTCTGCTCTGCTTTGTTTTGTTCTGCTCTACTTTTGTCTAAATTATGAAGAAGAAGAAATGATTGAGGATGTATCATACTGACTTAAAGTCAGCCTCAGAGTATGTACCACTGGTCCCAGACCAGTCTCAACCAACCTGAAGTCAGTTTCATAGTATGTACAACTCCTACCATTGGTCCTAGACCAGTAACATCCTCCACTGACTCAAAGTCAGTCTTAGAGTGCATACCACTGGTCCCAGACAAGTCTCAACTGACCCGAAGTCAGTGTCATAGAATGTACCACTCCTACCACTGGTCCCAGACCAGTATCATTGATCCTAGATCAATGGAGGTCATCCTATCATAGGGAGTACGGTAGATACAGCGATGCATCCATCCGTACTACTATGGTCCCTAACTTCATTTCCCTGCTCATTGATCAGATGAGAGGTACTTCCCCTGAGTCCAAGACTGCATGGGTAGGATGCCTCGACAGGAGAACTTAATCAATCTTGTCCTCACAGGAGAACACATCAATCTTGCTACAAACGCCATGGAGAACACATCAATCCAGGCCTCACAAGAGAACACATCAATCCTGCTACAATCGCCATGGAGAACACATCAATCCAGGCCTCACAAGAGAACACATCAATCCTGCGACAATTGCCATGGAGAACACATCAATCTAGGCCTCATAGGAGAACACATGAATCCTGCTACAATCACCATGGAGAACACATCAATCCAGGCCTCACAGGAGAACTAATCATCCTACTACACAGGAGAACAAATCATCCTGTTCCACAAGAGAGCGAATCATATTGTCCCACAAGAGAGTGAATCATCTTGTTCCAGTGCGCACCACCAAGGGAGGGTGAGTCACCCTGTGGTCGTATGTTGCTCTAGTAAGAACCACAAGCCCTCAGAGCTCCTAGAGCTCAATGTATGCAACATGCAAGACCCTTGTACAAGGGTTTCTTGACGACTCCAAGTCGTTTGGGAAAATCACAAATTAGATCTTTCCTCGAGGCTTTGACAAGGTGTATCGACATGTACATCATCTTAATGCGATGGAGCCTCCTTGCTCATTGACTTACAATATCCCAAATGAATGATGTGTATCTGTTGGAGCAATCGACAAATATGGGATTCCTAAATAATTGAATCCCACCTCTAGTTGTTACAAAGAATCACAGTGGTATGTGTTCAAACAGCTCACTGAAGAGCTTCCCCAACTAGGTAGCTTCATACGAGATCATACTCGTAAATATGTATCCGGTCTCGGTAGTGCTTATGGAAATCGACTTCCGCTTCCTGCTCATCCATTATATCGAAGTAGAATCCAAAGAGAAACAACACTAAAAAGTGCTCTAGTTATCCTCCACACTACCTGCCTAATCAGCGTTCGAATAATCATGCAGTTTCATATTTCCGGCAGTGTATCTCAATCCATGAGAGATTGTGTCCTGAAGACATCTCAGAAGATTCTTGGCACCAATCTATTGAGGCTCAACCAAATATGAGCTCACAATGTTAACTGCAAAACATATGTTCGGACAGAGGTTCACCAAGAACATCAACGCGAATGAGTTTTCGAAACTCAGAGGCATTTCCCAAATCTAGTCCGACATCACTATTATATAACTTCTGAAAGTTAAGATCCTCAAGGTAGTCATAGGCTTGCAATCCACCATACCAAATCTTTTCAGAATCTTCACCACATATTTTCCTTGAGATAGGAAAATTTCCCTTGGCTTCTGCCACACTTCAAGTCCATGGTTCTTCATTTCAAATTCAGAAGCCAACTCCCTCTTACATTTGTGAATGAGAAGGTATGCACCTATTAGAAAGAGTTCATCCACATACAACACCAGTATGAGAGGCTTGTCATCTTCAACTTTAAGGTAAAGGTTAGGATCGGCTTCACTCCTAGTGAATCCCAACTTCATCAAGTAGCTATCGATCCTCTCATACCATGCTTGGGGTGCTTGATTCAGCCCATAGAGAGCCTTATTCAACCTACATACATGAGATTTTCAATCATAAATCTCAAATCCTTCGGGCTGCTCCACATAGACCTCTTCTTTGATTGAACCGTGCATGAGCGCGGTCTTGACATCCATCTGCTGTAGGTTCCATCCTTGTGAAGCCACAAGGGCTAAGATCAAGTGGATGGTCATATATCTGGTAACAAGTGCAAATATCACATCATAGTCTATACCTTCCTTCTGGGAGAAACCACGAGCAACAAAATGAGCCTTATACTATTCCGTACTTCCATCTGTTGCAGCTTTATCTTGTAAGGCCATTTTGAAGTAAAAATTGTCTTGTCCTGGGGTCCCAGACATCATTCTCCATAATAGACTCATATTCTTTGGTCATAGCATCCTTTCATACTTGATGCTTGACAGCAACTGAGAATGATGAAGGCTCATTTTGTATGATCGTGCTCATAATGGTTAGGTATCCCTGATACCTGTTAGGTTTCTTACTTTCATGGAAGGTTCCTTGCTGTGGAGCATGTCCTTTAGCATCATCAAGTATCCCCCTAAGCCATGAAGGCCTCTTCCTAGAAGAGGAAGAATCAGGTGGATAAATAGGATACATGGGTTCCTCCACATCAGGGATTGTTACATCATCTACTCATAGAGATAGTTTCCACAATCATACGGTTCTTCCTTTCCACCACACCATTCTGCTTAGGAGTATGTGGTGTAGTAGTCTCCCTCTTAATGCCAGCCTTAGATATGCCTGAGTGAACCAATTGTAATATATCGGAGGTCTTGCTTTGGCTTGAGGGGAATGGTCCCCTTTTGAGCTTTTCTTCGGCACATCCATAACACACACCTTCTTTCTCTACTCGGAATTCGGGCATCCCTGTTACCATCTGTCTTACATCGGGTAGAGATTTGTAATGAAGGTGGGCAAAACCTCTGATGCCAAATTTCGGACAGAAGAGATGTGTCATAAGACATGACAACTACCTGACTTTCATCGACCTGATATAATGGATCAACACGAAACCCAAGAGTAAAGGCATATTTAACATTATTTTTCGATACACGTACCTTACCATCATTGAAGGTTACCTTGTATCCTTTGTCTTCCATTATCGAGATGGACACCAGGTTCTTTCAGAAGGCAGGTGCATTTAATACATCCTGGAATTTCTAGCCTTCTTGAATGTTTGTCGTCTTCCTTGATTTCTAGAATTCATTTTACCTTTGCTATTGAATTTTCCATCCCTTCGATTACCATGAGAGGGATTTTGATCATCGTCACGGTGAGAGTCCTTTCTATCAGGGCATTCCCTTGCATAGTGACCTGCTTTATTGCAAATGTAGCATCGTCCTTTTCTTCCACCCTTAGGTCTAGCCTTTCTTTTCGATTTAGACTCGGAATTATTTCTTTTCTTAGCATGAGAAGAAAAGGCAGCAGGAGGACCTTTAGGCAAGGGCATTTCTTGCTCTTGTACCCTTGTTTCTTCTTGAACACATCTAGCCATTAATTCCTCAAACCAGGAATTATATTATTGTTCAGAAGAGTAGTCCTGAACATGTACCATTCAAATGGTAATCCTCCAAGAGTCATGAGTGCCATTTCTCTGTCAGTGATAGTCTCCCCAATAGATAGGAGATCGTTCTTGATCTCGGTGATTCTTAAGAAGTATGCTTGCATACTCTCATCTTTACCCTTCTTGATTTCCCTCAATTTATTTCTAAGAAAGAAAACTTGATTTGCATCATTAACTTTAAATATACTCACCAATCTATCGTAGATTTCCTTGGAGGTGTCTAGTTCAGAGATGTAGGCCACCAGGTGCTTGTCGATAGAGTCCCTGATGATCTTTTTTGTTTTGACTTCTCCGTTTTTCCATTTGTTCCAGGCAGCAGTGGATGCATTTCATGGAGGCTCAACGATATTGCCTCTTACATGGTCAAGCACTCCCTGATCTTCTAGGGTTAGATCGATAGACATCTTCCATCTGTGATAGTCAGCTTTCTCATGGAGCTTGTCTTCAACAAGAAAAAGTGTTGAGGACCCCATAGTTCTTTTAGGATAGCCTTGCCAATCTTCTCTTCGATGATTACTCTTGCTCTTGCTCGGGATTTGTCTTCACCTCAGCTCTGATACTATGTTATTTTATGGTAGGTTCTATGCTTATAACAATTTGCTTCTTTTTCTTATTATATTCCACAGAGTAGCAATCACATGTACACAAAGTAAAGTGCAGATAGAAAATCAAATGATCGACAGAAAACAAGCCAAGACAAGAGACACAAGATGTGGCGGCTAGCCAGGGACAAACCCCACAATGTGTGGGGAAACCCTTTGATCAAATCTTCTTTTATCTTCAATAATTCAGCAGAGAGAAATAGTACAATAAATCTTATTTATATCAGCAGTAGCAAACCCTAGATCAGCAGCATCAGCATTAACAGCTTCATCATCAAAACTAGGGCAGTTGATATCTCACAAACCGACCGTCGGATCGGCTTGATTCCACCACCAAAAGTTGCACCCTTCAGAGGAGGTTCAGATGAACCTACAATGTAGTTTAGAAGATGAGGTTTGATGGTTCACGCTGGTCAAACTTTGGATCTTCAGTTGCAACTTCAGTTTTAGCAGCTTCCTTCAAACTAGGGCAGTCGATATCTCGCAAACCGTCCGTCGGATCGAATTGATTCCACCACCAAAAGTTGCAGCCTTCAGAGGAGGTTCAGATGAACCTACACCACAGATCAGAAGAGGAGATTTGATGGTCCACACTGGTCAAACTTTGGATCTGCAATTGCAGCTTCAGTTTCAGCAGCTTCCGGCTTCACATGTGTGAGAGACAGACCCTTTTCTGCGTAGTAGAGAAGAGACTCTTTTCTGTGCAGTAGAGAGAGAGAGATGTGATGAGATGAGTGAGTGAAAATGAGGAAAATTCCTCTTGTATTTATACACAACTGATGATGTTTGAATAGATTCGACTGTTGGGCTTCTGAGCCTACATGAGTTGTAGGTCGGCTTGATAATAATTCCATAATCAAAATAAATTCATATCTCCATAAATACTTATCGGAATCGAATGATCTTTAGATCAATCCTACACCTCTCGATGAGAGGAATATAATAAAAATATTATTAGCCATGAATAAGATGACCAGCATGAAGTTTGGCCTTAGTTGCCAATTTAACAATGTCATACGCGAAGACCTTCTTCTTTGTTTTCTGACACAATTGCTGCTTCACTGGCCTAAGTACTTCCTTTGAGTCTGTAAATATTTCCGACCTTTTCTGCTTTCATAACAACTAGGATTCCTTTTGAGACTTTCAACACTCCATTCTAACCTGTAAACTTATAACCATCTGAATCCAACACTCCCAAAGAAATCAATTTTTTCTTCAATTCAGGTACATGTCTAACACTAGTTAATATTCTAACTGTGTTATCATACATTTTAATCCTGATATTTCCCATCCCAACAGTCTGACATGATACATTATTACCCATAAACACGGAACTACCATTTACAGCTTCATATGAAGTAAACCAATTTCTGTGTGGACACATGTGATGAGAAGCACAAGAGTCTAACAACCAACTTTCAAAATCCTGAGAAACATTACATACAGATAAAGTTTCATCTATCATACATAATTCTTCAGCAAATAAAACTTCGTCTATTATACTTGAATCAACCTGATTTGCTTCCTTCTTTGGGTTATCAGACTCTTTTTGTTTCCAACAGTATTTATTGAGGTGTCCAATTTTATTCCAGTGCCAACATTTTGCCTTGCACTTCTTCCCCTTTGATTTTGATCTGGAAGACCCCCTTGTTTTTTCTCCTCTCTCCTTTGACCTTCCTCTGGCCATCATGGCTTCTAATGTAGTTGTTTCAGCACTGTATTTCCTCCATATTTCTTCAGATAAGAGAGCTCCCACAACTGATTCAAATTTCAAAGAATCAACAGTGCTCAAACTGATTGAAGTTACAAAGTGGTCCCACGACTCAGGCAGAGAACACATTAAGGTTATATCTTTGTCTTCTTCTTGAATTTTAACTTCCATGTTTGATAATTGGCATATAAGTGTATTAAAAACATTTAAATGTTCTGCAACTTTTGTACCCTCCTTCATCCGAAAACTGTACAATTGTCTTTTCAAATAAATTCTATTGGTTAACGATTTTGTCATATATAGTTTTTCCAGTTTTTCCCATAAACTTGTCGTTGTACTCTCTTCAACAATGTTGAAGGGAACTTCATCCTCCAGGAATAACCTGATGGTACTAAGAGCTCGCACATCCAAGTCCTCCCAGTCCGAATTTGTCATGCTAACAGGTTTCTTATTTGCCCCGCCCAATGCTTTGTGCAACCCTTGTTGCACCAGCAAATCCCTTTTCAATTTCCATAGAGCAAAGTTGTTGCTGGTGAATTTCTTCAACTCGAACTTTGCATTCGTCATTTTGGTCATTTCTTTCCTCCTAGGGTTTCGGTCTTTCAACTAGGATTTCTTTAAAAGAAATTGATTTATCTTCTTCCAAAAAGGGTTTTCAAAAATTTTTATTTTATTTTTTTACTCAAAAAAAAAAAAAAACAGAATTCTTTTCACAAATCAATTTTCTGGAAAAAACAAAAAAAAACAAAACAACAAAACAACAAAACAAAAAACAAAAACAAAAACCAAAACCAAAAACAAAAACAAAAACAAAAAAAAACAAAAAAACAAAACAAAACAAAAAACAAAACAAAACAAACAAACCCTTTTAATTTGAGTTCCCTGGACAAAACCTCTGTTCTTCAATGAAAAACCTTTTCTGGAAAAAATTTCACAAATTCCCCCCTCTTTTTTTAATTTCAATTTCTTGAAAAAAAAATCTTTGTTCTTCAATCTAAAGAAACCCTTTAATGAAACCTACCTTCATCTTTCTAGAATTTTGTTACTGATTTTCTGAACTCGTAACAAATGATTTCTGGAGAAAAAATAAATAAAAAATATATATATTTAAAAAATTGATACCCGGATTTATTTTAAGCGGTTTTTCCTTCAAAAGATCCTCTTCACGCGACAACAATGACCTTTTCCTCTTTAACAAACAACTCCTTGATTGCACGCAATTCTGCACAGGCCAGCAGGCTTATTTTTGGGAGGCTCTAGACAGGCCAACGATTTTCAGAAACTACTGAGTTCAACTTTTTTTTTCATCCACCAGCATCTGAAGCCCTTGACAGGGTTCCTCCACCATGCAGGGTCATGGTTCCTCCAACGTGCAGGGTCAGCGTTCCTCCAACGAGCAGTTTTCAGCGATTTCGGTTATCGGCAAAACTGTGCATCGACCTCCTCGTTTCACAACCACCGATTTCTTCTTGTTTGCGCAGTCTTCTTTCCTTACAACAGATGCTCACAGCTGCAGGCTCAATATATATGGCTTTGATACCCTTTGTAGTTTTGAGAGGTTAATTTAAACAAGAAATAAATGAAACGGAATACAATCACACAAGTAAAAATACAAGTTTTTACGTGGTAAAACCTTAACAGGGTGTCAAGGAAACATCCACAAGGCAAGGGATTGGATTCTTTATTTAATCAACAATGATTTTCCATGATACAATAGTTCGGGCATTCATCAGTTTATAAGAGCCTCCTCCGTTACATAACGTTGTTTCAAGTATAAAACTAAATGAATAGTAACTAATACAGTTTTACACATTTTTACAAAATTAGCTGTCAAATTTCAACACTTATTTATATTAATAGCTGAAAACAAAGATACCCGGATGCAGGTGCCTTAATGAGTTGTTAATGCTTGAGCACGCGGCACCGGCATCTGGCAATACCTCGAGTTGGTTTGGCGGTTCGTGGCAGGACATTAATTCGTATTTATGATGCATTGGGTTCAAGGCAAGCAGGGAAAGGATTTCAGGATGGTGCGCACAATTCACGGTTCATTTGTTCTGGTCTCTTCAGACAGTTGCAGAGTCGCTCCGGTTTATTCAGGTAGTGACATTCTCTGGTGGTTATGTCCTCAGAACTTTGGCGCAGTACAGAGCATTTGGAAGCCACCATGGCTTCATAATCGCTCGCATCTAGCCAGCTTCAGGTATTTGGTTTTGTTTCTTTTCGAAGGTGTCTGGTATAGTCAGTCAGTTTTCTCTATATGCGTCGGGTGTATTAAGCCAGTCTTCTGGCCCATCTCTGTAAGAGGTATCGTTTCGGTCTTTGCTAAAGGTGTCTGGGTCGGGTATTGGGTTCATTCTGTCAGTGCTAGGTTATTTCTCGTGGTCGTTTATACTCTCTGTGCTGGGTTATTTCTTGGGGTCTTCAGATCAGAGGTCTGTTCACTCCTGTTTCTTTTAGATTGTGGCGGGTCGTTTCTCTTTATCCCTCAGTCCTTTAGCACTTTCAATTTGTTAATCCTTTCTGCAATGGCCGGCGTCATGGTATTCCCAGGCGGGGCAGTAATTCAGGATCCCGTGGAGGTTTTCGGGGTCGTGGTGGCTCTGGTCCTCGACGTATTTCCCCGTTAGCCTCTGCCTCGCCGGCCTCACCGCCATCAGACCACTCCGGACCGTCCCTAAATAGCTCTTTTCACTCATCCCGCTTCAAATTTAAAAGCAGGCTTAACAAGCCGATTATCTCAGCTATTATTACTGTCATCTTCTCGGAGGAAGAAGATGAGCTCACAGGCTCAGTTGAAACCTCCAAGGAAAAGTCTCTTTCTCAAAATTCCAGTGACTCTCAGGGCAGCTTGGCGGGTGATGTCCTCAATAATCCCGCTGCGTTGCAGGAAGAAGGTCAACAAGAAGATTCTCGCCATCAGCAAGACTCTTCTCAAGAGAATATCATAGCTTGTGCGCCGGCGCAATTCTCTGGCAGCGTTCTGCACCTTGTGACTCCTCCAGGCTGCAACATGATGGAAGTTGAAGATAATGTGATGGTTCATTGGGTAAGCTCTCCCAGCAAGGCAAATGAAGAAGACACAGACTTGCCACCTCAGGCATAACTACCTCTGCCTCAGCAAGTCATCTCAGGATTGCTGGTTTTTTTGGATGTAATTCTCAGTGGGTATGGCTTCTGATATCATCGGTACGGTTTTTCTCATCTTCCAGGTTATGATTTTGGCTTTCCAGCTTTTTTGTAACAGTTGCGAAGAACAACATTTTGTAATAGGGCGGCTCATACTAAAGTGTCGATCCTATCTAGCTCTATTTAGTCTTGGGTCTATGATTTTCATCTATGTAAACAGAAGGCTAAGTGTTAACTGCAACATTTTTTCTGACAGAGGGCAAGCTACAGCCCCCTCAGAGGTTCAAACCTCTTTGTAGATATTTTTCTTTTTATTCATAATAGAATAGTCTTTATACAGAAAAACAAATAGTTGAAAACAAAGATATATGTCCATAAAAATAAGATTGGAGCCCTTGCAATGGCATGCACAGTTGCTCATTAAAATACTAAAATAAGACACTAAAGCACCTTTGTGAATCCTAGTTGGATCCACCAGACAAATTCACCATGGGGTTTTCGTCCCAAGATTAGAGTAGAACTAGCCACGCCAAGTTCTCAACAAACACAATAAGATAAACAACTTTGGATGATCCAAATGTCTATGTCCTATCCCTTTTAATAGGCTTTATGGAATCTATAGAAACCTTATTTTATTATTTTCCCTCGAAAACCAAAAAAAAAAATACCATGGGCAGATCCATGGGAAAATACTATGGTAAATACCATGGATAGATTCCGTCCATTTTTAACATACCAAGTAAAAATAATATTACACAATGAAATGCAAAAGAAAAGTGAATGTTGGTTGTGTTCATGTGCTTTTATAAGTTGGAAATAGGGTTTAGAGGTAGAAAAATCAAGGTTGTTTTTTTTAATTTAATCTATTTGCCTTTTCATCATGTTATGATATGAAATTCTTCAAGGGGAGTGTCCAAGAGTCCCCTTCTTTTTGGGGGGCATAATGGACTACCCATTTAGGAGGGTAGGCCCCTGTTTATTGGGTAAACACTCCCGGTGCATTTCCTGGTGTCTCCCCAAAAAGGTGTGTCGGTAAACATCCCCAATAGGGTACCTACATCACAGGAACACGGGAGAAATATCTAGTGCAGAAGTATGGCTATGCAAGAGTTTATGCCATACATTTAACTATGGAAGACTTGAGAGTTTATGACTTAGTTTTGTTTTATATATGATTTTTGTGGTTCTTAGCATTCTTTTGGAGTTTCTGCACTAATTTCATGCGGATGAATGACCTTGATATGAAGTCTGCAATTTATTTGTCTTTTTTATATGTAGTTGAACTCACAAGTATGTGAGTTGTGATATCAAGGTGTATCCACTGGCTTTTGGCAGCTCATTTTCTTGCTAAAATTCTTTGAATTTGTTTCTTTCTTTGTTATTCTTTGAAAAGTTCAGGATTGAGCTGCCTGGAAAAATTCCTGCCTACACTGAGACTATGCAGGTCCATCAGTACGAGCTATGATGGAACATTTCTTGTTCCTTTAGATGTTTGTTGATCGCATGTTTTTCAGTTTTGGTATTTATGCAGAATTTATTGATAAGCTTTTGAAAAGTGGTAAACAGTTAGATGCCCTTAGATACGCTAATGCATTTGGCATGATGGATAAAGTAGATCATGTGGATTTGCTGACATCATATTTGAAAGATGTGGAGAATGCCGGAAAAGGAAGTTGTGATAATGCACTTGGCAGGGCCACTTCTCAAGTTGTTGTTGATGTTTATACTTTTTTAAATACTGAAAGGGACTTGATGTAATGCTGAATTGGGAATTTATATTTTGATTTGTTTTGTAGGTACCAGATTATATTGCCAGTCTCCAGAGTGAAGCAGATAGTAAGTTGAGGAATGTTGTGAGAGCTGTTATTAAGCTCGTCAGAAAGTATGCTTTGGAGAGTCGTGTTTTCGAAGAGTAACTAAGAAAATTGGAACATAAAGAAGAACCTGAAACCAGGGGAAAAATAATAAGAACAGAACATCAAAGGTCACCAATATATGGGGTCCTGACATATTGGATGTTAGGCCCCTATCCTACTAGTGTAACCCCTTATTGTTATTAGTACAACCCACTTATTATATTGATGTACCCATGTAGTGCCCATATTGTTACTCTTGTGCCCCATAGAAGCCCACTATTGTTATTATTGCGCCCTTACATTATTATTGTTATGTCGGCTCTAATTATGTTATGACCCCTTAGACTCCTATACATAGAACGGAGGTATTTTCATTTGTATCATCCAAGAATTGTTCATTTATGTAATGTAAAGGAGGTTGCCCCTCGAAGAGGCTGAATTCTAAGGCGTTGATCTATATTTTCTATCTATTCTTGAGCTGGTTTCATAACATTTGGGATCAGAGCTTTAGATTCTAGGGTTTCGCTGCTCCAAACAGGTCATCGTGGAATTTTCGCTATAACTTTTTTCCTGTGATGTTTCAGAAGTAACAAAAAAAACCCATTTGAGAAGAAATCGCACTGAACCTTGGGTCTGAATTTCAGAGCTTTTCGCACGATATTTGCGGAGATATGATCTGAGGAAGTTGGTCTTTTTGCAGACTCCTGAATTACATTCAAAACAGGTGACCTGGGGAAAATCATCATAACTTTCTCTTTGGGGATCGGATTGAAATTTCGTAAGAAGTTACAGAAAGAGGACGGACTGTAGTTTCCTGTATGCATGTTTCAGATCCAAATGTCAAAACAGTGACTCGTGGCACGTCGTACAAGTTCGCTCTACGGAACTAGTCTATAAGCAAGTCACTGTGGGAGATTTCACATAACTCTTCCTTGGAGAATCCAATTTGGGTCAGACTTGTGGCATTGGAAAGAGTAAAAGTGCTTTGTGACATATTGGAAAGTAAAATTATGGCAACAAGGAAGTCTACCCCTCACAACTATAAAGATGGAAGTGTTGTTTCTCCTAGCCTTCCACAACCTACAAGGGTTACACCACAACAATTGGAAGAAAAAAGAGAAAAAGGGCTTTGTTACAATTGTGATAGCAAATGTACTAAAGGTCATAAGTGTGCTGAGAAGAAATTATTTTACATAGAGTATGAAGAGGAAGAAGAAAAGGATCAAGAAACATCAAAAGAAGAGGATATATGCCAAGACCCAACCCCAGAGAAAGAAGAAATGAATCAGACAATATCTTGTAAACTATTGGCAAGAATGACCACTTCTCAAACTCTCAAGATAGAAGGAAATATCAAGAAGAAAAAGGTGCAAGAAGTGAAATATCACATCAAGAAAGAAGAAATGAATCCAACCATATCTTGTAATTCCTTGGTCGGAATTACCACTGCTCAAACTATCAAGGTAGAAGGACATATCAAGAAGAAAAATGTTCAAGAAGTGAAAGATCACATCGAGTGTCAAGAAATGAATCTAACCATATCTTGTAAAGGATTGGAAGAAATTACCACTCCTCAAAATCTAAAGATAGAAGGACATATCAAGAAGAAAAAGGTTCAAGCAGTGAAAGATCACATTGAGCATCAACAACAAGTTCTCCAACTTTTAAAGGATAACGCCACTTTGGTGCAAAATCAAATGAAACAACAGGTAGATAAAAATCATAGTGAAAAATGTTTTGATGTAGGTGATTGGGTATTTTTACTACTACATCTAAAGCAAGCTATTTATGAGAAGGAAATGTTGGCAATACTAAATGCACTTAAAAAATGGCGACCTTACCAGATGGGAAGACTCTTCAAGGATGAGGATGTGGAAGCATTGTTTTGTGCTATTTCTATTATCCAACCAGATTGGATAAAAAAAGCAAGGGATGAATGGAAGAAGGACAAATAAGTATGGCCACTTATTCAGAAGTTGCAAAAGATCCCAATTCAAACAATATTGCCAGAAATTGAAGAGGAAGGAAAAATCATATTGGAACCTGGAGTAGTCACAGAAACAAGAACCCGACCGCTACGAAATCGATCAATTTCAGAGTATCTCATCAAGTGGAAGAACTTACCTACTGAAGATTCCACATGAGAGGACAAGGATTTTATACGAAAGCATCAATAACTACTCAAGTGTTGAGGACAACACTTTTTGAAGGAGAGGGGCATGTTAGGCCCCTATACTACTAGTGTAACCCCTTATTGTTATTAGTACAACCCACTTATTATATTGATGTACCCATGTAGTGCCCATATTGTTACTCTTGTGCCCCATAGAAGCCCACTATTGTTATTATTGTGCCCTTACATTATTATTGTTATGTCGGCTCTGATTATGTTATGACCCCTTAGACTCCTATATATAGAAAGGAGGTATTTTCATTTGTATCATCCAAGAATTGATCATTTATGTAATGTAAAGGAGGTTGCCCCCTCGAAGAGGCTGAATTCTAAGGCGTTTATCTATCTTTTCTATCTTTTCTTGAGCTGGTTTCATAACATTGGACTTTGCTTGAAATACTATAAATTAAAAAATGTATATATGTCAAAAGTGAAACATCAATGATATTAATAATCATGGATTCTGATGAACATAGACAATAACTGATACACAATAATTACAAATCATTGATCACCATCGTATTTTCATTTCCTTTCCTATTATATATGTGCCAAGAATCAAGTTCCTCCACATTTTGATTGAAGTAAGAAAGTGTGGGCAAAAACTGCAATGTTATATATGTGCCAAGAATCAAGTTCCTCCACATTTTGATTGAAGTAAGAAAGTGTGGGTGAGAACTGCAATGTTTCTCTCCATTATTATGCTTCTTGTCCATAGAATGAACACAATATAGTAGCAAGGCTCAGGTTCCAATGTCGAGTTCTTGGAATTCAGTTCACGTAGTTCATTATTCGCAATTTAGTTTTCCTGGTTCATGCTCCAGTGTGATCATGATGATATGAAAATGAAAAGTGAATGTGGGTTGTGTTTATGTTCTTCTATATGTTGAAAATAGGGTTTCAGAGGTAGAAAAATCAGGGTTTTTATTTTTCATTAATATTTTTGCCTTTTTCTCGTTCTCATTGTATAACGTGATTTTTTTCAAGGAGAGTGTCCAAGAATTTAGCTGAGAATAAGTAGCCTGCCAATGAGCATTAAATGAGCGGGGTTGTATATTCTCATAGTTGGATTTTGGCAAGGCAATTATCCATCGTTGGATTTTGGCAAGACAGTTATCCAACAGTAAGGATATACAACCCCGCTCATTTAATACCCATTAGCAAGCCACATATTTGTTGCCCAAGAGTTCCCCTCTTTTTGGGGGGTGGGTGTGCTAGCAGACATCCACATACCAGGAACACCGGAGAAATATTTAGTGTAGAACTATGGCAGTAATGGTTATGCAAGAGTTTATGCCATCCATTTTTTATTTGAACATACAAGTGTGTATGTCTTAGAACTATGGCATTAATGGGCTATGAAAAAGTTTATGCCATCCGTTTTTTATTTAAATATACAAAAGTGTATGGCTTTTCTTTGTTTTGCGTGTGATTTTGGTGATTCTTTACATTTTTTGGAGCTTCTTCACCAATTTCATGCTCATGAAGACCTTGAGGTGAAATGTGAAAATTTTGTCTTTGCATATGTAATTAAACCGACAAGTATGGGAGTTGTGATATCAAGGTGTCTCCGATGGCTTTTGGCAACTCATTTTTTTGCTAAAATTCTCTTTTAATTTGCCTGTTTGTTTGTTATGGTTTGAAAAGTTCAAGATTGTAATGCTTTGAAAAATTCCTTCCCACACCCCTCAAACTAGAGGTTGGGAGGTTCATCAACAGGAGCTATGATTGAGCATTTCTTAAATCTCTTTTAGATGTTTGTCGATCAAAGCTTTTTGGTAATTATGCAGAATTTATTGATAAGCTTTTTCCAAAAGTGGTAAACAGTTAGAGACCTTTAGATACGCTGATGCATTTGGTGTGCTGGATAAAGTAGATTATGTTCATTTGTTGACATCATATTTGAGAGACGTGGAGAAGGACGGAAAGGAATTTGTGATGAATGCACAAGGCACGGCTGCATCTGAGGTTGTCGCTGATATTAATATCCTTCATTTTTTAAGGAACAATGAATTGAAATTTATATTTTGACTTGTGTTGTAGGCAGCAGATTCTATAGCCACGCTTTGGATTAATGCAGCAGATAGTAAGTTGAGGACTGTCGTGACATATGTTCTTAGGCTTTTCAGAAAGTATGGTTTGCGAAGTGATGAATTAAGAAAATTGGAACAGGAGGAAGAAGACAGATCAAAAAACAAGAAGATTACTAGAAGAAACGAAAAGAAAGTTGCTAAGTAAAATGAAATGCAGGAAGAAGATAGAAAGAAAGCTGCTAAGAAAAAGGCACAGGACAAAGAAGACGAAAATAATACTGCTAAGAAAAAGGCATAGGCTCTAGAAGAGAAAGAAGAGGGAAAGAAAGTTGTTGAGAAAAAGGCATAGGTGATAAAAAATAGAGAAGATGGAAAGAAAGTCACTGAGAAAAAAGGCACAAGAGATGGGACAGAAAGAAGAGGGAAAGAAATTTGCTAGGAAGAAGGCACATTTGAAAGAAGAGAAAGAATATGGAAATAAAGTTGCGGAGAAGAAGGCCCGTGAGAAAGAAGAGAAAGAAGGTTGTTGTGAAAAAGGAACAGGAGAAGGAAAACGAAAATAAAACTGCTGGGAAAAAGCATAGGACAAGGAGGATGGAAAGAAAGATGTTGAGAAAAAGGCACAATAGAAAGATAGAAAGATATATGCTAGGAAAAAGGCACAAGAGAAGGAAGAGCAAGAAGACAGAAAGAAAGATGATGTTGAGAAAAAGGCACAGAATAAAAGGTGTTAATCTTTTGAGCTGGACTATAAACTTTCAAAGAGGGAAAACAATGTTTCAAAGAGGGCGAAGTTGCAAGATACAAAAATTGGAAACCAAACTCAACTATATATTAAATATTGATCTCAAAGAATGATGTACACAATGTACTTATAAATACATAAAGAAACTGTTGAATTAGTTTTCAGGTCTTCTTAAACTCTAATAAACAATCACCCTAACACACCATAACCCAAATCACAACTCAAGGATTAGGTGTCTAACATTCCCCGTTAGTCTGAAGGGATATATCAAAGTCCAAGATTGAGAGCTCAAAATGCAGAAATGAATCTCAGTGAAGAGCTGAATGTCTCTCAAAAATGGTTTTCAAAGGATGGCCACAAACCAAAGATGGTTGTTTTTAAGAGAAAACCACAAATGATACCCACATCTGGAACCTTCAATGCAGATCTCAGATCAATAAAAAATGTAGACTCTGGAACCATCAATGTAGTTTTTTGAACAATTCTGAATCTGAAAGTGCTAGTTCACGAACAACTCATTCAGCAAAAACTGAAGTCTCTCTGGCTACAACTCCGGCTCTAACTGGTACAATTTGTGGCTCATGCTCACTTGTGGATCTCTGACTTAGGCTCACTTGACAAATTTTCAAACCTATAGCATACCATCACAACTCTAATAATTCCCCCCTTGTCAGATACAAAGTGAGAAGATGAAGTACTCTTCATCACTGCAAGGTTGGTCAATACTCTCAAACATATCATGCGGTATGACTTGTAAATCTTCTTGGCTACTTTAGACCAATCCAAAGAAGTAATTCATCTAAAATTAATTATCTCTCTTGCAGTAGTCTTGTTTGTGGAACACCAGTTTGAATGGTGATTATGCTTTCCAAAATGTTCGCATGGGTGGAGATCAAAACACCAATCTTTCACATGTCAAACTCTATCACAATGTTGGCATCGACTAACTTATTCTGGAACCACACCATCCAAAAATCCAGCACTATGAAATTGTATAGGTTTAGAAAAATCAGGCACATAAAAAGAAACATATTTATCATATCCAACGTCAGTTCTATTTTTATTATGTATAATACTTCCCAAGGTCTTATAATAGGTTTCACATCAAGACTTTTAACTCCATCCAAATTCTCTCTTGAAATGGATTCATTACTCTTCGACCGTTGTTTGGAATTAAGATTGTTTCGATGTACTTGAGACTCAATCTGGAGAAATTCAACTGTCCTCAATGCATCATGTAAATGGATTTTGCTATCAACATGACTTACTTTGCTAACATTTGTAGTTTCATCGGCAGTGGAACTAATGAGATTGCTTAAAATTTCTAATACATTTTAAATTTGAGTTATTTTTGTCAATCTTGGGTGTCGGGTTCGACCAAAAAAACACTCGTTTTACAATGTAAAATGAAAAAAATCACCAGATAACAAATAGTTACATGTTCAAATAAAAGTGGAATTGCTACAATCAAAAAGTTCTCTTCTTGCTACCTAACCAATGTACCCAGTGTCACAACCTCCAAAATTAACTTCAATTTTGTTTTGTAAAATTAGGTTATGAAGCACAAAGATTTGAACTTGTGACCTTTAATATACCATATAACTATATAAGTTTTGCTAACCACAATATCTTCTTTACAAGTTCAATTTCATTATGCATTTATACATCCCAAATACTCTAATTCTTTTGCCATAAATAGTCAAACCATTTCTTCTGAGAAATCATTCAACTTTAGAGTCACAAAACCATTTCTTCTGAAAAGTCATTCAACTTCAGAGTCACAAAACATATTGACCATTCTTTATTTAAAAAACTCCCTTAATGGCAGGAAAAGTCAACTATTCTACAAACTTTAAATTTCTCCAATTTTTTTAGTGTCAATTCTCTACCAATTTTAACACACCACATCTACTTACTAAGGTTGCACTGTGTTTTCAACAATATAGATGAAGGGTAATATATTTCACCAATTCAAGGTTCTTTTAAGATACACTTCACGTTCAACCATTTTCCACTTAAATTTCACTCAAACTTGAAATTTTCGTACTTAATTATTTCACGAGGAACATTTACTTTTCTTATTGCACTTCAAGAACTTTAATGTTTTACCACCAAACATTATATGCAGTATCCAATCAACCACTAGTAAATAAATAAATGTTATAAACTTTTACTCTTGCTTGATTGTTTCATTCACCTTGAGTGATTAACTTCCTCCAGCGTTGTTTGTTTTCAATGATAACACAACAAAAATATATTATTATATTTAATTCTTTAATTTTCATACCTCCATGCTCTATATATAGCCATCAAGTTTGAATTTGGATGAACTTTAAAGTAATAATAAAAATCAAACAAATATATTCCTTGATCTAAAATTCTTGAAAATACCTCATATAAAATTTTAAAATTCTCTGAATTTTATTTCACTGGTTTTACCCTTTGATAAATCTTTGTCATATTTTCATCACCAATTCCAACATGCCAAATATCTTTAAAATATTACTTTAAAATATCCTTTTAACCTCAAATGTCTAGAAAATTTTATTAAAAAAAATCTTTCTTGAAAGGGCCTTCCCACTCCTTGACTGCACTTTCTTTATCACAATGCCTCTATGACACGCTTCCTTTTCAGTGAAAGATCAATAAAAGTTTCATTCGATTAAAATAATAATTCATAGTTTTTTTTTACGCTACAACACTATTTCTCCATTACGGACTTCTCTAGGGAATTGGTTCTTCTTGCTTCAACATAGACTCCACTTGTCTATTTCCCCTTTTAATTTAAAGATGCATGAAGTTCTCCACATTTTATCAATCATCTATCTTTTTCACAATGCCATGGAAGGACTACTCCAAAGGAGTTCAAAGTATGTGAAAAGAGGGACGCCCAAGAAGGCCACAAAACAAGTGGCTCAACAAAATCAACAAAATGGATAAACCTACACCCTGATACCACTGTAAGACACAAAAATTGGAAACAAAACTCAACTATATATTAAATATTGATCTCAAATAATAATGTACACAATATACATATAAATACATAAAGAAACCATTGAATCAGTTTTCAGGTTTTCCTGGACTCTAATAACCAATCACCCTAACACACCATAACACAAATCACAACCTGAGGATTAGGTGTCTAACACATGCTTCATCAGGCAAAGTGGTGAAGAAAAAGGCAGAGTAGGAAGAAGATGGAAAGAAATTTTCTGAGAAAAAGGCACAAGAGAAAGAAGAGAGAGATAATGGAAAGAAAGTTTTTGATAAAAATGCACAGGAGAAAGAAGAGAGAGACGATGGAGAGAAAATTGCTCAGAAAAAGGCATAGGAGAAAGAAGAGAAAAAAGACGGAAAGAAAATTGCTGAGAAAAAGGCAGAGGTGAAAGATGAGGAAGAAGACGAAGAAAAAGCTGCTGAAAATGAGGCACAACATGAAAGACATCAATTTTTTGAGCCTAACAATGGGCTTTCAAAGACTGAAAACGATGTTTCAAAGAGGGTTAAGGATGCTTCACTGAATGGGACAACCAGAGTGGTTGGTGGTAAGGACAAATCAAAACCTTCACCCAACAACATTAATGGGGTTCAATATAACTATGGGATTATTGGTCATGGTCACCATCCATCAGCTTTAAGTGATGCTAACACTAAGCTTGTTGTTGGTGCCTTTGCATCAATACATTTCGTTGCAGCTCAAATAAATAATGAGAGAAATGAGGGGAAGCCCTTAGGTTTTGGGACTAGTAATGTAACCCCTGCTGGATCATCATTGTACAACTCTCGTGTGCCTGTTGGTCCATTTGCAGTCACATTGTCCAATGTGGCTGCAGTTAATTATGATGGAAGAGGTCAACAAAGTTATGCGATGAATTTTGTTGAAGCTGATAAAAATCATGTTAGAAAATCAGTATATGGGACTAGAGATTTGTCAAATTCATTTGCCATGAAAAAAAATTACAATTTTGAGGGAAGAGGAGAGGAAAGTTTAATTTTGGAGAAATTCGCAACAATCCTATTAGAGGATCATCATATGTGACTGGTGTTTCAAAAAACTCATGTGCCACTCAAGGTCATTATGAGAAAAGGGTCCCATAACTGTATACATCAACTTTTGGCGGTGGTAATACAGCTGGCATTGGGTCATCTGTATATGAATCAAATCCTTGAACAGTTCCCTCCGGTGTGAACCAAGGTAGTCATGAAAGAAGCCTTGGACAGTCTTTAGGTTTTGTTGGTCGAAATGTGGTTCTTGCGGAGTCATCAGGGTATGGATCTAATGTTCCCATGGTACCACCTTCACATGTGATCCAAGGTCACTTTGAGAGGAGAGGATCTGTTATAAATAAGTATACGTTCAATAGTGGGTAAACTTCTCTATCCCTGGCCCACTGAGCTTCCTAAAATTGATGATGAAAACACAACAAGACAAAGTGATATGTTTTAAAGTTTGTCCTCCTCATTGTAACCGTAAAAAATTCTTATTCTGGCTTAATAAGATTTTTCTGTTGGGTGATCCAAGTGCTCAAATTTTGTTTGCTTGGGTTGGAATACAAATTCAATCAGTGGAGCTCTCAAATTTCATGTGTTGTGTTGGAATAGAAATTCAGTCAGTAGAGGTGTACTTGCATATAGTCATGCAATTTCCTTCTCTAAATGTTAAAATAATCTCTTATTGATTGTGTGGATTATTATGTTGTTTATAACAAGGGACAAATGTGTCATTTTGCCCCACGTTGTTATAATAAAATCAATTATATCTACAAAATTCTTATATATGCACATGCCATTAGGATATCCACGGTCTGTTATTTTGATTGTTGGGTTTTGTTTGCCTGTGTTGATTGTGTCAAAAGTTTTCACATCAAAGTTCGTTAACCTTACATGTAAAAGTGTGTTTGAAAAAATAGTAATAAAAATACGTGTGAGGCAATGTGCACATATATCAACCTGATTATTTTGATATAGCATGTTCTTGCAAGGAAGATTTCTTCCTATTTGGCTATATTGAAGGCCCTCAAACAGAGGTTGGGGATCGCTAAAGTGAGTTCATGAAATCGCTCATGAAATAGGAATATGATGAGTGCAGAGGAATGAAATATATATATACATGCTTGAATACTTCAACGCTTTTTTGAAAAATTATATACCTTTATACACACTTGTTTGAATATTCGAGCACTTATATACACACATGTTTGGACCCAATTCTGGAAAATTAGCTCTTTATTAGGTATGCAGAAATAAGAATAATCTTATTTCTCAAACTTAATGCTGAAAAATTAGCTCTTTATAGGTATGTAGAAATAAGAAATAATCTCCTCTTTCAATCTCTTCATGTGTTTTGTTTTGATCTCTTCTTGTGTTTGTTTGGTTGAGAGGAGATCTATTTACAATATAAAAAGTGTAGTTTTATTTTTTCATTTTATTTTAGATGTTTTTTTTTAATATATATATATATATATATATATATATATATATATATATATTGTTAATTCAATTTGGTAAAATAATAATAATAAACTATTTTTCTCTGCTATATAAATATGAGTTAAGGGTGTGTTTGTATAGAGAGAGGAAGTTTAATGGGTAAGCACAATTGGTTTGAACCAATTGGAGGTGAAGCTTAGATGTCATGGAGTTCAGGGTTCAATGTGGTCTTTAGTATTATGAGTGTTGTTTTTTATGCCATGTCATGATATTTACTTTTAGCATCATTAAGAAAATGTGAGGAATCACCATGAGGATTTCCTTAAGAACATTTTCCACTTGGAGGGTTTCATTGAGAGCTTTTTCTAGGGAAACCTAAGGGATGTTTTACCACATTAGTGGATAACATCTTTATTAAATCCTTCAACATAAACTAGTGTGCCTTACCTTTGGACATATGAATCTTTCACTTTTTAACATAAAACTTGTTAAATGTCCACATTAGTGGACACCATCTGTAGTGGCCCACTCTAGTTGACTAACCTTGATATGGCATTAACTTTGATTTAGCCTTAAGGCTCACACATTATTCTTTGAGGACCTCAAGTTGAGGATCCAGACACTTGATTCTACTATTAGTAGATGTGTGTATTTCCTTGTCGGTGTTAGGATGATGATAGCTTTTTCTATTGATGTTAGGATGGTGATAGCTTTGATGGATATGTATGTTTTCTATCAATGTTATGATGATGATATCTTTTTCTATTGATGTTAGGATGGTGATAGCTTTGATGGATGTGTGTTTTCTATTGATGTTATGATGATGATAGTTTTGATGGATATGTACGTTTTCTATTGATGTTATGGTGGTGATAGATTTAATGGATATGCATGGTTTTTATTGATGTCATGATGATGATAGATTTCATGGATATGTATGTTTTATACGAATGTTATGATGATGATAATTGTGATGGATGTTTTCCTTATGTTGGCTGCTTACAGTAATTCTGGTTCACGATGAACAACAATGTGGATGACTATGTCATGTTGATGATGTTATTATGACAATGAATAACATTGTGAAACTTTGTTACTGATGATTATCGAGTATGACAGGAAACCACCAGATGAAATCACATGTGATGAGTTGATGACATTTGATTTGATGGAAATGTATATTTTGTCTTTGAAATTTTTAAAGTTTAGTTTGAATCTTGCTATAAATTCTAATAACATGTTAGTGGTTGCAGGAACAAGTTAGTTGCTTGGCCGTATGACTCAAAAATGGGTGATGGGGTTGTACAAATGGATGAAACTGAATGGGAGGGGTGGGACAGTGTCCTTGGTTTCACCCGCTAACACTCCCGTTGTGACTTGGGCTGGAAGGATTGGGACACCTTTACCTTGAAGATCACAATGTTGTGGGCGCAGGTCCCAAATTGGGTCGCTAACGAGGATTTTACTGGGGGCACGCACATCAAGGCGGATTCCTTGATCCCCAACACCATTAGTCTCACTATAGAGGGAAACACGAGAGATGATAGCAGTCTTTGTCATTGCGCCTAGATTTCCCCCCTCATAGTCATTGGATGCTTGAAGGGAAAGCAACATGGTGTGAAAATTCCAAACTAAAATCCTATTGCAGCAACTAGAAATTATTCTCTTAATTGTTAATTTAATTTAACAATTTATTTATTGTTTGCTACAACAAATATTGAATAAATCACACTACAACCTACACAAATAAAATTGTGGAAGAATAAACGCTGGAAGAAATGTTAGCACATACACATAAATTAACACAATTATTTTTGGACAAATGTCCCTGGAAGAACCCAACTTGGGAAAATCGGTGCAACAGCTGAGGGTTTTAATATTAAGTAGCAGTGAAATAATCTGAGTAGAACTGGATGTCGAAACTAGCAATCCTACAGAGCAATACTGGCAAAAATCTAGTGAGGAAATTACCTCAGTCCACAGGCAAATCCGAGATCTGACCTCATGTAACAACACTGGTGAAAATTCCATGTAATAAAAGTTAAAAACAATAACCACGAATGAATGGGACACTTATTCCAAGATTAATGTTGGGCAAGACATCCTAGTGTGTGTTCATTTAGTTGTTTATGGCTAAGGAAATTGGCAAAGGCAATGGCTAAGGCTTTGGAAAGGCAAAATGGCATTTTTGGTGCAATTATTCATGAAAATAATGGAAATTAAGAGAAAAAGGAGGTGAAAGGTCACAGGTTGCATGTGAGGAGGAAAATGAAGAAAATAGAGGCCTCATTCATAAAAAGGCTTCTAAGGATCAGTTGGTAACCTTTTTTCAGTTTAGCTTTGGAGCTCTCTCATTATTCTCTCTCTCTCTCATACTCTTAGACACTTAGAGTTCTCTTGGAGCAAGAAAGGCAAATAAGGCAAGAGGAGGCAAAGATAAAGCATAGAAAGGAAGGATCAAACAGCTACAACAGGCTTCATTGCAGGTATCAACTTGCATGTGTATTTTCCTTGCTAGATTTGGTAGTTGATTTTATATCGCCTACTTACATCCTTATATGTTAGGTTACATTTTGTATATTTTTATTACATGCATCAACCTTGTAGGTTGATTACAATAACTGATCGATTATGTTCGACTATATGTGGTTATGCGTATTTGTAGTTGGTTAGGCATTGCTTATGCATATTGTCGGTTGCATGTAGCAATGTGTACAATGGGGTAATGGTTGTTTTCATGCATGAGGTCATAACATGTATTGTTGATATGGCCTTGCATTAATGACTGGATCCTAGTTAGAGTGATTTTTATGTGTTGATTCATTTATTTATGCCTGTCTATACATTGTGATGATTATGTTATACATATATCATGTTGATTTGGTGATCTTGCAGACAAGGTATCCTCCCAAATCTATACTAAGGTACGTCAATTTATTGTGATTTGGTTTATCTGACATATTATGCATTGCAGGAAGAAAGAGATCAAATGGCTAGCAAGGTGGTAGACTACGTAGAATCTCCTTATGCATCATATCAGCAGCGTGGTGTGGGGCATACTTCTGATTTGGCCGATACACTGAGGAGCTTGAAGGAAGAGATAAGGAGTTACAAGGCAAATAATGACCAGATCATATAGGCACAAGAGAAGCAAGCGGAGGTTAATGTTATGCTTCTTCAGAGTTTGTCAGACTTGTAACGACAAGGTCTGCTTCATATCATCCATGCACATGAGGATGGGACTAATAGAGCATATGGTAGTAGATCTCCCGGTAGACATAAATCGGATAGATCTGACATACTGAGAGATGGCAAGTTGTTGGACACTCCAGAAAGGAGGGGCGATGAGTATAGGTATTATTATAGTTCTGGTTCTGATAGACATCATGATCGTCATCGCTATCATCCTTACAGGAGGAATGATAGGGGGTACTTGTCGGATGAATTCAAGAAAGAAAAACCACCTACTTTTGATGGAGATGTGAAGAAGCTGGAAGATGCAGAGGCTTGGATACTTGGCATGAACAAATTCTTTGAGTTGCATGAGTACACAGATAACATGAAGGCCCGGATAGCTATCTTCAGCTTGAAAGGTAAAGCAGACATCTGGTGGGAAGATGTTAAGTAGGTTAGAGACATCAGGACAGATGACTTGAGTTGGCGGGAATTCAAGAGGCTTTTTAGGAAGAAGTACTTGTCAGAAAGGTACTACAACAGCAAGGCTAAATAGTTCTATGAGTTAAAGATGGGGTTAATGACATATGAAGAGTATACGACCAAGTTTCTTGAGTTATTGAGGTATGTATCGTATCTTACTGATGAGAAGGCTAAAGTTCAGAGATTTTTCAGTGGTTTTCCATTAGCATTTAGAGATCAAATTGAGTATGATGAGCCTCGGTCACTTGAGGAAGTCATTGGGAAACTGGAGCATTGCTATGAGAAATAAAAGCGTAAGAATGAATCTCAACATGGATGGGAAGGAAAGGACAAAGGTAGAGGTAAATGGAAGCCTAAGAGAACAAGGCCTCAACATGCATATGAGAAAGAGAATGTGGCACCGCAAAAGAGATTTAATGCAGCTAGAAAAGGACAGGAGTCGCAACAACAACATAGAGGTGTTGGTATTGGTTAGTTGGAGTGTTGGACATGTTGAAAGGAACACCTTAAGAGAGATTTTCCACAAAATCAGGGTGGTAGGCCTCAGATATATAGTTCACAGGAGGCTCAGGCTATTGGGGACGTTGGTCAGAGTATTCCACATATCTATGCAGTAGTTGACAACAGGCAAGCTGAACACTAGGCATCTATCATTGAGATGGATTGTAAGCTTTGTGATCAAGTTAATTCTATTTTGATTGACCCTGAATCTAATAATAGCTATGTTAGTCCTGACTTGGTGGATAAGTGTGGTTTGAGTAAGGAATTGCATGCAGAGTCTTGGTTAGTGCAGTGGGCTATAGGTACAAGGAAGCGAATTCATCATTGGGTAAGAGCTTGCGCATTTGACTTAAAGTTCCTGGACGCTAGCATACCCATATTGTGGAAGCGTCCAGAGCCTTTTGGATGCATGCATGCCCATATCAAGGGAGCGTCCGGGGGTTAAATGGTCTAAAAAATTAGTGGGACCTAGGGGTTGGTTACCTAAGAGGTTGGGATGGTTCCTGGGAGTCTTGTTGCTGATGTGGAAGGTCTATATGGTGTGTTTCCATCAGTTCCACTTCCTTAAGGTGACTTAGGAGGTTAAATCATATCATAGTAACTTCTCGTCACATGTTTACCCCGGTTGGCCGATTAATGGGTAGATGCGGGAGGAGGGTGTTACAGTAAGAATTCTATCTCTTTCTTTCTTTCATTGAAATGATAGTATCTATAAATAAAATATAGAGAAATTTTATATAGCTCGTCATCAAGATAATTTATTTCTTTGTATATATGTTGAAAATATTTTTTTGTAAACCTTCTCAATAATAGGTCACCCCTGAGTTGGGGATATGACACCAACACGACAAAGGCTACCAAAGCCCACTAGGTCTCATAGTCAATATAATAATGGATAGGTCAATATTCCAAACTCCATCAATAATTCCAACCTGCAACTTCTCATTCCCCATCAGCTTTCACAACCTAAGGAACTGTACTCCCTTCTTTTTGCGACAATCCCTCAAGCTACACCAACTCCCTTATAAGGCCCTAACACAAGTCAATTAGGAAGTTTCAAAGCTCGTGGCTTCAGGAACTTTAGGTGCTATAGTGGAGTCTCTAGTTGGCCCCCTCTAGGCCTCATGTAATGGAAACATATTCCCAACGATCCTCCCTTTGTGGTTTCAACCTTCCCTAAGGCAATTCAAGAAGAATTTTCCAACTAATTCCACCTAGGATCCATGGGGTTTCATAATGTAATATGATCATAATGAATCCTTAACTCACACCTAACATATCTAGATCAAATATGGAAAGGAAGGAATATGGATGTATGAGAATGAATTATTTCTTTCTCACTAAGCCTAAACTTTAAATATGCATGCACACTTTTTTACAAGTGGTACTCCAATAACTCTTCTCTCACCGCTTGGGAATTCATCCCCTTGTGAGGAACTTAGTATAATAATCACAAGATAATACTTGGGACCTAGGAATATATTATTTCATTCATTGGCTTGAACCCCCATAACTTAGCCCCTTTCCTTGAGCCCTTAGCCCCCTTTCCCATTCATGTAGTCCTACCCCCACTTACTCTCTACCCTGTCTTAGTTTGCATTAATGATGTATTTTATTAATATACATGTATGATTAAAATTCACATTATGAGGCTCACCATACTTTTTGCATACATGTTGTCTAACCTAATATCACATAGGCACTTTGATCGAAAACATATATACATAGGCAGTATGGCCCAAAAGCCATATTAGCTCACCAATCTATAAAACATTAGTATGTTTACAAACTAGAAGTATTATATTCCACTCCCTTTTATTTATGCATTGTCCTTACTACATTATTTACATATGTATAATCAAAATCCTCAAAAATCTTCAAAAATTTGTGAGTACTCCTCCCACATGGCATTTTCATGCTCTCATCTAACATCTTTAAGATTATAGAAATTCCATTGGACCTTTACCAAGTTGATGCCTTAGCTCCCAATCACTTTGATATTCTTGTCCAATATGTACACCAACTATACCTCGAAGTCACTCTTATGCTCCACTTGGATCACAATCTCATCAATTATGTGGTTAGGATCAAGCACACATTTTTTAAGCAAAGACACATGAAGCACATTGTGTATGAGCATGGATGCAAGTGTTGAAAGCATGTATGCAATAAAACCAATCCTCTCCAGGATTTCAAATGGTCCACTATATTTCACTATCAATTTCGGGTAGCTTCCCAATCTTCATGAACTTTTCTTAGATTTCACTTTCAAGAAGACATGCTTGCACAATGCAAATTCTATGTGTGTTATGCCTTTATCTCCATAACCTTTTATCCTATCATATGCAACCTTCAAGTTATACTCTACCTTCACCATCTTCTTTTACATTCCCTTGAGAAAATTTGGCCCAATAATGGCTCCATTAGCTAGGTTATGTCAACCCACATGTGTGTTTCAGTTCCTACCATTTAAGGCTTCAAATGAGTTCATCTTTAAATATGTTTGATATCCATAATTATATGCATATACAAACATACTCTTTCCATTTTGATAGTTTATCCACCACATACATCCTTAACATATCTTCAATCACCTAATTGGTCCTCTCCATTTTCCCATCTCAATCTAGGTGACACATTGTGCTAAAAAATAAATTTGCTCCAAATCCCTTAAATAATCACTTCTAGAAATTTGATGTGAATTTGAGATCTTTGTTAGATACAAGTGCCTTAGACACACCACGCAACCTAAAAATTTCCTTCATATAAATATCAACAATGTTGGTTGCCTCGTCTATTAGCTTCATTGGGATAAAATGGGTAGCTTTTGTTAATTTATCCACCATTACTATGCTGGAATTGTGTTTCCTTATAGTCTTGGGATGTTTAATAGTGAAACCAATGATGACAAATTCCCACTTCCACAGAGGAATTGGAAATGATTATAGCAATCCAACTGGATGTTTATGTTTAGCCTTTACCTTTTGACATTTTAGACATCTAGTTATGTAATCAACCACATTTTTCTTCATAATTGGCCAAAAATATTTCCCTCTTACAACTGCAAAAGTCTTTTAAAATCTTGGATGCCTAGAATAGGTTACATTGTGTATTTTACTTCGTACTAAAATTTTCATCTCTTGAGATTTTGGCACATATACCTTCCCCCTATACATGAAGACTCCGTCCTTTTTCAACACAATGTTTATGTCTTGGTTGTAGCTTACCTTTTTATATGCTCTCTTTTGTTTGCACATGACATTGATCTAAATTTGCAACCCTCAAAATTCAATCCTTTAAGTCGAACATGTAAATTCTTATGACTATAGCATGCATCTTATGCATTCTCTTACTGAGTGCATCAACCACTTTATTTTCCTTTCCCTTGTTATGCTTTATATCAATCGTATTTACTAAAAATTGCAACCATCTAATTTGTCTAACATTGAATGTTGGTTGTCCAAACAAGTATTTTAGACCATTATGGTGTCCTTGAGTCAAACTTTGTTCCCATGAGACAATGCCTCCACATCTTCAAGGTATGTTTTATGGCTACCAACTACAAGTCATATGTAGCATAATTCCTTTCATGTTATTGAATTTAGGCTTCTGTGGTCCATATCAAGTTTATTGAGAAGATTTTTCGACGAAAATGACATCAAAATTCATTTGTCGACGCATTTCTTACCAGCAAGTGTGGTTCATCGTCAAGACAAGATGAATAACCAGATCATGGCTACAAGTTAAATAGAGAGAACAGATCAATCAACAGCTAGAAAAAATAGCTACTATTGACCAAGGAAATGGCTACAATGGACTCAGCAACAACTATATTTGACTTGACCAGTCAAGTCAAATATAGTTGTTGCCTAGTCCATTGTAGCCATTTCCTTGGTCGATAGTGTTGGAAATAATACTGAGAGGGGGGGTGAATCAGTATTAGTAACTCAATAGTTTTTCATTTCCATAGGCAGATTTGTATACGCTACTTTAGCTAAGTGAACCAGCGTGTACACACGACCGTTATTAAAGAAACCAGCGTATATGCAAAGAACTTTTGATTTACCCAATTCATCATGCATTTAACTTTAACCAGTATCTCAGATATTAATTAAACAGTGCAGTAAAAGCATAATAAAGCATTACACATAAGCATCACACATGAACACCAAGATATAAGGTGGAAACCCAATGTGGGTAAAACCCACCTATTGTTGTCGTCTCTGTCTTCTTTTAATAATAAGAAAAATCTATTTACAATTTTGTACTGGTGCAAACTTTATACCAGTACGTAGGATTCTACCTGTAGAAGGGTGCAACCTTCTCTTGTTTTCCAGCTACTACTGGAAGGGAGCTACAACCCCCTATCTCTCGTACTAGCCAATATGTTTGTTGGTACATAGGAGCCAACCTACAGAAGGCTACGACCTTCTCTCTTCCTCCAGGGACCATGTTTCATAAATTTTCAGACTGGATCCATCAACAACATCATAACTGTAATTCAATCATCAAATACATCTGCATCAACCAATCACTTTTTGAACCAACCACAACCGAATCAATCAATCACTTTGACAACCCATCAATCTAATCATTCAGAATACTGTCACCAGAATATAGTAACCAGAACCCAGAACTCTGCAACAACAAACAGAAGCAACTAAAACATATTTTATAAGGTATACACTACTTCCATGTGTCGAACCTGCGTGTATACGCGCTTTTCTCAAAGCCAACCAGCGTATACATCTGAAAATATTAATTCAAAATTCTGCAGCTATTCCAGACTTCAGTTATACCCAAATCATATCATTTACAGAATAATATATGCGTCAGTATTCAGATCTAGAATATACATGAGCAAAAACACATAATGATAGTTCATTTTATGCCTTAAGATCCCAATCCATCATTAGATCTAATACCTCATCATCCTCTAAGGTTCATCCTTGGTTCAATTCTAGCAATGCACCATAACCCAATAACCTGCATACTAGATCTCACACTTCATCAAATATTCAATACTTGCACACCATGGCCTAATGATCTTCTCCTCCTTTTATAGTTTTAGGCCTTTCTCAATACCATGGACCAAAACCACTTAGGACCAATACCTTGGACCAAATACCTAGGGTCAATACCTCGGACCAGATACCTTGGACCAATACCATGGACCAAATTCTTCGGACCAAAAACTTAGTTTTCCAAGGTATACACGCTTTTCCTTCTGTGAAAGTGCATGTGTACGTATACACGACTTGTATATAGTGAACCTGTGTGTATAAGCAACTTGGTCAATGGTGAACCTGCGTATACCTCTCCTTTTTCATTTTGTGAAGACCGATTTGTAATTCTTTGTTGTTTACCTGCTATACTGTGATATTTCATCTGAATGAGTTGCCATCAAGGACAATACCTGTATCATAATGCCAACAATCTCCCCCTTTGGACTTGATGGCAACAACCACACCAAGTCACTCTCCCCCTTTGACATCAAGGGCAAAGGGTCATGCTCCCTCTGAGTACACGTTGAAATCTCTGATATGTTGAATTGTACTGATTGAGCTCCCATGATCGAGTCCATGGCCCCCCTGAGCACAAGCAAAGTCTGCAAAAATATTTTCTAAAAGAGGAACATGACTCTATACCAATGAACTTCCTATCACCAATGACTCATACATACATCCATCTCCCAACCAAGTGGGGATATACCAAATTTGACTCATCCACCCAATCAAGTGGGGATATACCAATTGTTTACACATGACAAAAACAAGAAACATTACATCATCCATCCCATGCATAGTGGGGATACAAATTAGGTCTTTTCATGACCTTTACAATAAATGATATGCATGACATATATAAAAGAGACCAAATAGCTTAAACAAGACCATGATAGTCATCAACAACTATCATATGATCTGTATCATCAACAACATCTATCAATAGCATCCAGACCAACAACCTGTATATGTCCATCATTAGTTCCCAAAATATCATCAACCTCTATCAAAGTATTTCGGCATATATCAACTCATCCTCTTGATCTCATCAAGATCAACTTGTTACGTTCCCTTATCATAACCTTCCATGAATCAACTAAGCATATGTCATATCTCCAAGCAGTAGCACAAAATCATGCACCTCATATCATATGTATGTGAAAACACCATAGACATCATTATCAAGAACTGCATTATCTTTCCATAAGAACCTTCATTATATCATCACTAGGGAACATCCTATATCATCAGCCATGATAATCAACATATGTGAGTATCAACCTATCATCATAAAGTAAGAACTCATCATCATTGATTAGGTACCGAAGACTTCTAGACATAATGCCAACAATGCTTTGTTAGAAGCATACCATGTTCTCCCCGTGAACTTGTTCCACTTGTTCACTGTCAGATCTGATCATTGCATATGTCAGTAAGAGATATCAAAACATCATCATCAATCAGATATACATCAAGTTATCAACAATTTTATGAGGACCAATATATTTCCACATGTTATCAGCAAATTGTAACCATCATCAAACAGAGCACATAATTGACAGAACCATAGCAGACCCCTTTTTTCTGAGTATGGCCCACTTCTTTTCTTCAAACCAACATATACATGAATGTGCCCACAGAAACCCGTGTATGTACGCGACTATGCTTCATGAAACTCGCATATAACAACCTTTCTCTGAAAAATAGGATTTAACAGCTGGATGATGCAGCAACTACTCCCATGTTTTGTCTGAGATATTCAAATGTCTCTCTGAGCAGTGGTTTAGTGAATATATTAGCAATCTGTTCTTTGGAGGGAACATACTCCAATTTGACCTTTTGTTCAAGCACTTGTTCACGTAGAAAATGATATTTGATGCGTATGTGCTTGGTCTTGGAGTACATGACTGGATTCTTTGAAATACTGATGGCACTTGTATTATCACATAGAATGGAGATGGGTGGAGTACATGTGATCTGAATGTCTTGCAAGGTTTTCATCATCCAAAGTAGTTGTGTGCAGCAAGATGTAGCAGCCACGTATTCTGCTTCAGCTGTAGATAATGTAATTGAAATTTGTTTCTTGTTGAATCAAGACACTAACCTGGAACCCATATAGAATGCACCACTACTAGTGCTTTTTTTGTCATCAACACTTCCTACCCAATTTGCATCTGTATATGCATGAAGTGTAAGATCTGTATCTCTAGGATACCATAAACCAAATTTTTGTGTTCCTTGAAGATATTTGAAAATCCTTTTGACTGCCTGAAGGTGTGATTCCTTTGGATTTTCTTGGAATCTTCCAACTATTCCTACTACATGCATGATGTCAGGTCGGGTACCTATTAGATAAAGCAGACTTCCAATCATGGATCTGTAAGTTGGTTGATGTACTGCTGCTGATTCATCATTTGAGCTGAGACTGCATCCTATTACCATTGGGGTACATACTGGTTTAGAATCTTCCATGCCGTACTTTTTCAAGATCTGTTTGAGATATTTGGTTTGTGAAAGAAAAATACCATCTTTATTTTGTTGAACTTGTAGACCAAGAAAATAGGTAAGCTCACCAAGCAAGGACATTTCAAATTCTTGCTGCATTACTAAAGCAAAATTCTGACTCATGGATTCTTCATTGCTACCAAAAATGATATCATCAACATAAACAACAATTATTAGCAATTTATCAGTGTTAATCTTTGTATATAGATTACTATCTGCTGATCCCTTTGAAAAACCCTGTTGGTGGAGATATTTGTCAAGACGGTAATACCAGGCCCTTGGAGCTTGTTTTAGACCATAGAGAGCCTTTCTGAGTCTGCATACAAGTTTTGCATCATTTCCAAGAATGAATCCTTCTGGTTTCTCAATATAGTCTTCTTCTTCTAAGTCTCCATTGAGAAAGGCAGATTTTACATCCATTTGGTATACTTTGAATTTCTGAAAACTAGAAAGAGAAAGAAACATCCTTATGGATTCAAGTCTAACAACAGGTGCAAAATTTTCTTCAAAATCTATACCTTCTTGTTGAGCATATCCTTTACAAACAAGTCTGGCCTTGTTTCTAATAACTTCTCCATTTTCGTTCAGCTTGTTTTTTAATATCCATTTAGTTCCTATGATATTCTTATCATGAGGTCTAGGAACTAATTCCCAAGTATTATTCTTTTCAATTTTCTCAAGTTCTTCATTCATGGCCTTGACCCAACATTCATCTTTGCATGCTTCATTTACATTTTGAGGTTCGATGGAAGATAGTAATGCTAGATAGCTTGAGGCTTCTGTAATAGTTCTTCTTGTCTGCACACCTGCCTCTTTTTCCCCTAAAATTTGAGTTTCTGGATGATTTTTCTGAACATACCTGGACGAAGTCTTTTCTTCTACCGTTATCTCTTCTTCTAGTGCTTCATTGGTTTCTTCTTCAGAATCAGTGTGATTTGATGTGGGAAAATAATCCTCATCTTCTTCATTGTCATAATCTTTGGTTTTTATCTGTTTTATATTTTTGCATGCTTCATCATCCACAACATCAATACTTTCAATAATTTTCCCAAGTCTTTTATTATAACATTTATATCCTTTACTTCGGGAAGAGTAACCAAGAAGAATACCTTCATCTGCTTTGGGTTCAAACTTACCAAGTTTTTCATCAGTCCTTTTGATGTAACATTTGCTTCCAAAAACTTTGAAGTATTTTACAGTAGGAGCCTTACCATACCAAAGTTCATGTTGATTTTGAGTGTTGTTTACCTGAACATTAGCTTGGTTGAGAATAGTGACGGTGGCGAATGCAGCTTCACCCCAGAAGGTTGCAGGGGTTCCAGATTCATCTAGCATAGCTCGAGCCATTTGTTGAACAGTTCTGTTCATTCTTTCTACCACTCCATTTTACTGAGGAGTCCTTGCGGTGGAGAACTGCCTTTTTATTCCATGTTTTTCACAAAAGTCAAAGAATTCATCCAAGGTAAATTCCCCTCCTCAATCAGATATGAGGCAGTTGATTTTGCGATCTAATTCATTTTAAACCAAAGCTTTGAAGGCTTTGAACTTTTCAAATGCTTCATCTTTATGATTTAGAAGACCTATCCAACACATTCTGGAAAAATCATCAACGAACAATATAAAGTATTCTTCTCCACGAGGTGACTTTTTCCTTGATGGTCCATATAAGTCAGTATGAACAAGTTCAAGAGGTTTACTGGCTGACCCTTCTTTTTCAATGAAGTGAGATCTGGTTTGCTTACCGAATTGACATGGTTTGCATATTATATTTTCAGGAATGTTGATATCTAGAAGATCATGAACAACCTAGAATCTACATGCTTTTCTTATTTGAGAAAAGCTTAGATGTCCCAATCTTCTGTGTCGTAGCCAATTTTCATCATTTTTGCTTAGAAAGCATTGTTGTTGTCCTCCCTTGAGTATGTATAAGTTGTTTGGAGTTCTTGTACCTTTGATCACGGTTTCTCCTGTATCAAGCTCGCGAACAACACATCTGTTTGATCAAAACACCACTTAATTTCCTTGATCACACATTTGACTAACACTCAACAAGTTATGCTTTAGACCATCAACATACATAACATTCCCAGATTTAACTTTTTCTTTTAAGAAAACAGAGCCTTTACCTTTTATGACAACAGGAGTGTCGTTTCCAAATGAGACATTCTTTTCCTTTTCTAAGGCATTATATGAGTTTAGTTTTTCTTTGTCACCTGTTATGTGTTTTGAAAATCCACTGTCGATGTACCACTGGTTTTCTTGTCCTTCTGCATACAAGGGTATACCACATCTTTCTGTTTGCAGTTCTTTATTTTTCCATATTTTGGGATTTAATGGAGTTTTCTCCTTTTGAGATATTTGCCGAAATTTACTCCTGCATTCAGATTCTTCATGGCAAAAGTTGTTACAGATTGAACTCTATTTCATTTTCAAGAAGAGAAAAGTTATTATAGGAACTTTTCTTGATCCCTGTCACGTTCCTTTGATTTCATGCTTCTCTAGTCATGATGGTTTTGTAAGCAACACATTGAGCAACTTTGTGTCCAAAATTATGACATGAGAAACATTGACCATTGAAGAAGTTCCTGCAATTATCGAATCTATTGACCTGGTGATTGTAGTTTCTATTCATCTTTGAAGCAAATTGAGTATGATTTACCTAAGGTTTGTTGTGACTTATGTTCATCCTTGAAGCAAATTGAGCCTGATTTACCTGGTGATCTGCTTTATGCCTTTGTTGACGATTGTCATATTGTTCACTATTTTTTGCTGCATCAAGATAGCTTTTAGTGGATCTTGACATCTTTTGTGATTGAGGTGCTTCTTCAGTATATTCAAGACCTGTCTTTATTAGAGGAGAATGCTGCACTTTGATAATTTCATTTAAGGTTTTTGATCCTTTAGCAAATCTAAGATTGAGAGATTTTGTTTTCTCGAGATCCTTTCTTAGACCCACAATTTCACATTCTAGTTTTTCATTGTGTTTTTCTCTTTCAACAAGTTGATATGTCAAGGTATCTATGATCATATTCGTTTCTTCTAACTATATTTTGAGTTTAGAAATTTCTTCATGAAGGTCATCTTCTTCTAAAGCATCCAAAAATTTATCATCTTCATAAGCCATTAGAAGTCTATAGTCATTACTATTTTCATCTTCATCACTATTTGATAATCCATTGCTATCTTCATGAGTATAGTAACTCTTTTTACTTACACTTTGTTTTCTATTCCATTTTGCAGATTCCTTCCCTTTATCATATTTATATTTATGAGGACATTTGGCAACATAATGACCGACTCTACCATAGGCAAAACATTTGAAAGGTAGTTTACCTCTAAATCTTTCGGAACCCCGTTGAAGCTTCTTGACAAAGTTCATCTTCTTCTTCTGAAATATGTCCTGATTCATTGAGTTCTTCTTTTCCTTTTGTTGAAGCTTTAAATGCGGCTTCTCTCATATCTGATGGGCCTCCTTTTCTCATCTCAAAGGCAGTTAAGATTCTGTGAAGCTGTGTCATAGTAATAGTCTGTAGATCCTGTTTTTCTTCTATGGTGGATACTTTTGATACAAATTTAGCAGACAAGGATCTTAAAAATTTCTCAACTAAGGTAACTTCTTTTATCTCTTCACCCAGATTCTTCATGCAATTAACAACCTCATCTATACGTAAGAAGTAATTAGCTATACTTTCATCATTGTGCATCTTAAGAGTTTCATATTGAATTCTGAGAGTTTGCAGTTTAACACGTTTTACCTGAGAGTCTCCTTTGTAGCTTAGAACGATTTTATCCCATATTTCTTTAGCTGATTTGAGTTGCATAACTTTGACAAACTCTGATTGTGACAGACTTCCCAATAATGTATTGACAACCCCGGCATTGGTTTCATATTGCTTTTTACCTGTCGTATCTGTAGAAATTGCTGATGGAAATGTATATCCTCCTTCCACGATTTCCCAGACATCTGTTCTAAGTGATTGAAGATAGGTTGTGGTTCTTATCTTCGAATAAACAAAGTTTCTCCCATCAAAGATTTGCAGTCTGATGGATCCCCCACTTTGTTGATTACTCATGATGATGGATCTTCCTTCAAGCGATCAAGCTTCTTCTGAAGGACCTGCTCTGATACCAATTGTTGGAAATAATACTGAGAGGGGGGGTGAATCAGTATTAGTAACTCAATAATTTTTCATTTCCATAGGCAGATTTGTATACGCTACTTTAGCTAAGTGAACCAGCATGTACATGCGACTGTTATTAAAGCAACCAACATATATGCAGAGAAATTTTGATTTACCCAATTTATCATGCATTGAACTTTAACCAGTATGTCAGATATTAATTAGAAAATGCAGTAAAATCATAATAAAGCATTACACATAAGCATCACACATGAACACCAAGATATAAGGTGGAAATCCAATGTGGGTAAAAACCACCTGTTGTTGTCGTCTCTGTCTTCTTTTAATAATAAGAAAAATATGTTTACAATTTTGTACTGGTGCAGACTTATACCAGTACGCAGGCTTCTACCTGTAGAAGGCTGCAACCTTCTCTCGTTTTCCAACTACTACTAGAAGGGAGCTACAACCCCCTAGCTCTTGTACTAGCTGATATGTTTGCTGGTACGTAGGCGCTGACCTACAGAAGGCTACGACCTTCTCTCTTCCTCTAGGGACCACATTTCATAAATTTTCAGACTAGATCCATCAACAACATCATAACTGTAATTCAATCATCAAATACATCTGCATCAACCAATCACTTTTTGAACCAACCACAACTGAATCAATCAATCACTTTGACAACCCATCAATCTGATCATTCAGAATACTGTCACCAGAATATAGTAACCAGAACCCAGAACTCTGCAATAGCAAACAGAAACAACTAAAACATATTTTATAAGGTATACACTACTTCCATGTGTCGAACCTGCGTGTATACGTGCTTTTCTCAAAGCCAACCAGCGTATACATCTACAAATATTAATTCAGAATTCTGCAGCTATTCCAGACTTCAGTTATACCCAGATCATATCATTTACAGAATAATATATGCGTCAGTATTCAGATCTAGAATATACATGAGAAAAAACACATAATGATAGTTCATTTTATGCCTTAAGATCCCGATCCATCATTAGATCTAATCCCTCATCATCCGCTAAGGTTCATCCTTGGTTTAGATCCAACAATGCACCATAACCCAATAACCTGCATACTAGATCTCACACTTCATTAAATATTCGATACTTGCACACCATGGCCTAATGATCTTCTCCTCCTTTTATAGTTTTAGGCCTTTCTCAATACCATGGACCAAAACCTAGGACCAATACCTTGGACCAGATACCTTGAACCAATACCATGGATCAAAATACCCTGGACCAAATACTTCGGACCAAAAACTTAGTTTTCTAAGGTATATGTGCTTTTCCTTCTGTGAAAGTGCGTGTGTATGTATATGCGACTTGTATACAGTGAACCTGCGTGTATACGCATCTTGGTCAATGGTGAACCTGCGTATACCTCTCTTTCTTCATTTTGTGAAGACTGATCTGTAATTCTTTGTTGTTTACCTGCTATACTGTGATCTTTCATTTGAGTGAGTTGCCATCAAGGACAATACCTGTATCATAATGCCAACAAATAGTAGCTGTTTTTTCTATCCGTTGATTGATCTGTTCTCTCTATTTAACTTATAGCCATGATCTGGTTCTTCATCTTGTCCTAACGATGAACCACACTTGCTGGTTAGAAACGCGTCGACAAATGAATTTTGATGTGATTTTCGCCTAAAAACCCTTTCATGTTCTTTCAATTTTCTTGACTCATAACATACTACATGTCCATTTTGTGTAAGGACTCTACCAAGACCTTCCTTGCATACATTAGTGTGTACTATAAAAATACTCATTCAGATTAACAATCTTTAAGTTCAATGCACTTGTCAATCAAACCTTCAAATGTTGGAAGTTTCCCTCGCATTCATAAGTCGATTTGAACTTCATACCCTTCTTTTGTAAAGGTATGGTAAGGTGTGCAACATTTGAAAATCCTTCATTGAGTCTTCTATAGTAACCATCAAGTCCCATGAATGATCTAACCTCTATAGCATTCCTTGTTGCTAGCCATTCTCTAATTCCCTTAGCCTTTTTGAGGCCCATTTTTATGCCTTTTTCTACAATGATGTGGCATATATAATGGATATGCTTTTGAAAAAATGAATATTTGTTCAATAAGGCATACAATTGATGCTCTCTTAATATGTAATACCATCCTTAAGTGTTGTTAAATAAGTGTGTCATTGAAGAAGGCAATGACTGGCTCATATAATTAATTGTTGAAAATAACATTCATAAAACACATAAACATAGTTTGTGCATTTGACAACCCAAATGGACCCACTAGAACCCCAAATGGCCATATCTTGTTCTAAATATTGTCTTGTTGATAATTTCTTCCTTAATTCTCCATTAATGATAGCCCAACCTCATGTCAATTTTGGAGAAGATCTTAGCTCCTTTTAGTTAATCAAAACGATCATCTACCCCTAAAAAATGACGTTTGTTCTTAATTGTGACCTTATTTAGTTGTCTGAAATCAATACATAATCTTGATGTCCATCCTTTTTCTTGACAGAGGGCACTAGGGAACCTCGAGGTGATACAATTGGACATATGCACCCATTTTTCAAAAGTTCTTCAAGCTATTTCACGATTCCTTTAATTCTGGTGAGTTCATTCAATAAGGATTTTTAGACACCAGGGCAACTCCAAGAATCAAATCGTTAGATAATTCAATGTATACCTTTGGTAGCAATATTGGTATCTTCCCAAATACATCCTCATAGTCTTTTAAAATTAAATTGTCTTAAATACTTGGCACTCTATCCTTGACTACCTCTTCCATATGAGCTGCATAAATATGACATTCTTTCATAAACTCTTTTTCAATTGCATTGATGCGATTTATTTAATGGATATGGGCCTTCAATTCCCTTGAAATTTCCTTTGATACCCTTCATCATCAAGACACGTGAATGCCTTGTTAAAACAATCTAAGAGAACATGATTCTTGTCCAAATAATCCATGCCAATCAAGTATTCATATTAACCTAAAGATATGATGTTCAAATCCACCCTTATGCTAACTCCATTAATGTCCACTAGACATTCCTGATCTAACTCATCGATACTTCTTTTGGCTCTAGTAGCTAGCTAAACCAACCAAGTTTTTCCATGCTTGTTTCTTTTCAAGTGAAACGTATCAATAAGATTAGGATCTATGTAGTTATGGCTAGCTCCAAAATCTAATAAAATAGTTATGGAATAGTTATTGATCTTGCCTTCCACCTCAATCATGTGAGATTGATGGTCTGCTTACTTATTATCTAAGGCTACATAAATCCTAGGCATACTTCTACCCATATCTTCAATTGTATCAACCTTGAAAATGTTGTGAATAATCCTCATCCTTTCCTTGTACATGTGATCTCCCTCACATCCCTGACATTTGGTGGGTTGTTGTCTTGGCCTTTTTCCCAAAGACCATGTCATCTTAGGCTCATTTGTGTTGACTTTCCTTGATAACTGTTTTTTAAATGGTTTAAACCCTTAATTTCATTACTCCAATTTACTTCTCTTCTTGTCATTTTAAGCCTTTTGGAAAGATGGCTTGCCTTTATTTTTCCCATAAATATTCTTTTATTTCCTTATTTCTTCTTCTAGAGTCTTAGGTTCATCACTTTTTTTTATCACCATGTAAGAAGAAGTTATCCTATGCATATATCTTTGGATTTTAGCCTTCTCATCATTGATGAAGCCAACATACCTCAACAATTCAAGAAATTTCCTTTCGTACTCATCTATTTTCATGCTTCCAAGCTTGGGTTTAAGGAACTTTTTCATTTTCTTACTGTAATAATGCTCCAACAAGTATTTCTTCTAAAACTACCTTTTGAACTACCTCCATTATATGCTCTTCTCATTAATATGTTTAACATGCTTGAGTTGGTCCCACCATATTAAAGCTTTTCCCTAAATATGATAAATTGCAGTTATGGACTCTAAATTTAATGAATAATTGTGCAATTGGAGATATTTCCTCTTAACGAATAACCAAGCCTTGTTGTATTCACATTTTTTATGAGCTTAATCAAATGTAGAAGGCTTAGTCTTCCTAAGTTCTCCTTGAAGATCATCCACCTCAGGCCTTCTTCTTTGAGGTCTGACATGAGACAAACTTGGGCTACTTTCATATTACGAAAATGCATGTGCTCTAGATGAATGCTTTGGTGAATGGTATTGATTTCTACTAGAACTTTTAGAATGCATTAACCTATAACATCTTTGATCCTAACATGAAATCTATGTTCTATTTCTTGCTTTAATCTCGATTCCTTATTTATTTGCTTCTACAACCTGTTGAAACTTTCTATTGAAACTTTCTAACAATTGAGTAATGATGTGATTTTGTTCCTCTTGGGTTTTCATCATCTTTCATTATCATCCCTATAGCTTAGTACTTTCATCTTTAAGCTTCTCATTTTCTCAACCAACGCTATGCTTTTTGTTTTTCCTTCTTTATGCCCATTTGATTTTGTCTTTGCATTTCTGAAGTTGATATTCAACCCCTCAACTTCCTTCTGATGGCTACAAGGTCTTTATCCATCTTCCATGTCTCTAGTCCTCATTCTAAACCTGTTTTGTTGTGCCCATATATTGAATCCTACAAATGTGCATGTATAATATTCTTTTAGTCAATAATCGATATTGAATTTATCATAACTTTTCCATTTTCTAACAACTATGCAAAATTTATGCTCTTTAAGGTCATCAATTACCTTCATTTGATTTTCTTTTGTTTAGATCAAAATTTTGGGTAAATTAATGGATTCTACTCTTCAATAGATTTCCGATGACTACTTCCTTGCTCAATTATGAGGCTACAACAAAAGAGTTATAGTCTTCTTAATTTTTTTTCAAATTTACCCTTTTATCAACAATTGTATCATTGACACAATTAGCTCAAAGGCCAGCTTCTCCTAGTTAGACATAAAAATATAGCAAGAATAATAATAATAAATTGCATGAAACATTGGTAATATCAATGGTGATAGTTTAAAGCATCTCTTAGATTTTCAATCCAATGCTCCAATCAGAATTGCAACAAATTGGAATTGACAACTTTGAAATTTTTGCACTTTTTTCGAGACTTCGAATTTTTAACCAAATTGCTTATCTCCCAAACCGAATAGTTTTGGAAAAACTTCATTAAAGAAAATTTACTTGGTTGGATGAATATATGAAATGTATTATAAATAAATTGTTATAGTTTTCTCATTTGGGGGCCTTTTCCTCGGAAAATCCTAAAAAACTCTAAAATGTGGCTTGAAACAATGGATTTTACCTTGTTTTGCTATCTTCACTCCAAATTCCTTAGAACCTGACCAATTCATCCTCTAGGTGTTTTCATGTCTACTTTTGTAACATATTGTAAAAAATCTCATTAGTAATAGGTCTTTTGCCACTAAGAACAACCCTCACCTTTAAAAACATATAATTTGCAATTTTTAGAAAATATGTGCATAGTTGGCCAATGGCCCACACTTGCACTTTTATGGGCCTTGACACTATGGACCTACCCACAAAATGTTAGTTGATTCTAAGTTATTTTTATCATATTTGGCCAAAATAAAAATCTGGCACCAGATAATTTTTTTTTAAACATAAGGCACTTTTTCATATGTGTCATCCTTGATGATGTGGATATTGATGTGGCACCTCGGGTCCACTTGGCACCCTGAGGTGATGCCATGTCACTACCTTTCCTATCCTACCCTACCCCATCATCCTTCATCATCTGTCTCCTCTCTCTCCTCTTCATTTTTTCTTCTTCTCCCTTTCTTCACTTTCCTCTTTCTTCTTTTCTTTTCTTTTCTTTCCTTTTGGCCCCACTTAGGCTCGATGATCAATGCAACATAGTCTTAATGGTTGATGGACTAGGGGGGTCCCATCCCATACCTTTACCTTGATGTACATTCTCATTGTCCTTAACCTAGATATATGACATGGATTCTTTATGAGACATCGAGATGTGCCTGGATTAAAGCAATCAAACTTGATCATTCTTATAATTGGACAATGGAGATGAAGTGTGAATAAATGATTGTGACAGATCTCGAGAGTCCAAGTTGTGAGGAGGTTATCGCACAACCAAACCCTTGTACCACTTACCACTATGGTGCCATGTGATGATCTCTAACTGGTGTCAGGTGTAAATATTTTTTTTCAAAACTGTTGCCCCATATCTTTGATACCACCAATGGCACATGACTTTGAAGTCACCCCTCAATCCCACCACTATTCATCTTGGTCTCATCTTTATGTCTCCATGGTCCTACCACATGCACACTAAGTCCCATGACACCACTACCATGGACCTACCACTATGGTAGTCCACGTCACTTGACACGGACTTCTATGTGACCTCCATGTCATCATGTAAGGAAAAATTCCCAAGTATTCAAATATTTTTAAAATTCATCATATTTTTGAAAATTTCCTATATGTGTAGGTGACACGAATTTTATGGTCCTCAACTTCCTAGGTGTAACTTTTCTTTATGAATTTATCTAATTTACTTTAATTAATCATCTACTTGATGATTTTGGGTGTAATTCCATTATAATTTATCCTAATATTTGAGGAATTTGTCCAATTTCTTCCACATCCAGTTTGAAAGTCCATCAAGTTCAACTAATTAACCCCTTAAAACTATAAATGTGACCTCCAACATTTGAATTTCTCCATGGATTTTAACTAGAAATCGGGGATGTTATCCAATTTTGCTTAATTTTCTCAAAATTCAAAATGCTTTTTAGATAAACTTTATAAACGCATTTTTAATGGAGTTTAGGCCTTTCCACGCCTAATAACTGCCTAAATTTGGAAAATTAGCAATCTTTTCCTTAATTAACAAATTGCAGGTAACTTTTCCCAACTTACCGTGAGGAAATTTTGTTAAACACGTTTTAGGCATCCTCTACAAATTTCTCTCTTGAAAATTTCTATTTTAGCATGTTAATTCTAGCCCACGTAGGGCCAATGTTGAAATTGTGGCTTTGATACCACATTGTAACACACCCCAAGCTCACTTTTAGGTGTATGTCACAAAACTTCAACCTTTGTAATTACTAAATTTTAAAAATTCCTTTTAAATTGGCTCATAATGCTCTGATACCAATTTTGTGATACTATGCCTTGCATATAAGGCACTTTTGTAGTCCCAACAAATATCCAATTCCATTCATAAATTATAATAACATGCATAATATAATAGAATTAAACACATATAATTCACATAATACACAACATATAATTCACATATAATAAAACACTAATATTTTGTAAAAGCACCAACTAATTGCATATCTCAAATGTTCCACTTAGCCATAAACATTGTTATTCTAGCTCTCTCAACAGTAGGTCACCCTCGAGCTAGGGCTATGAATCTACTATGGCAAAGGTTATGCAAGTCCACTAGGTCTCATAGTCACTACAACAATGGCTAGGCCAAGGTACCAAACTCTAACAACAATTCCAACCTAGAGCCTCTAATTCCCCATCAACCTGCATAACTGAAGGAAGTGTACCCCTTTCTTTGCTCCTTAATTCCTCAAATTGTACCATTGCCTTCTATGGCACCAACACAAACTAATTAGGAAATCTCAGAGCTTTATGGCTGCAATAACTCCAATCGCTATAATCGAGTGTCTAGGCACCCTCTAGGCCACATACAAGGGAAACTTATCCCCAATAATTCTCCCACCAAAGGTTTATCCTTACCTAGGGCAATCCAAGGAGAATTATCCACCCAAATCCACTTAGGATTCATAGGGTTTCACAAGATAACAAGGTTACAATGGTTGCTTAGCTCATAACCAACATACCCAGACCAAAGATGGCAAGAATGGAATGAGAATGAATGACACCTTTCTCACTAAGCTCATACTTTATATATGCTTGGATATCTTTTGACAAGTGGTACTCCAACAACTCTTCTCCCACCTCTTGGGAGTTCACAACTAACCTACCCAGACCAAAGATGGAAACAAATAAATGAGAATGAAAAATGGCTTTCTCGCTAAGCCTAAACTTTATATATGCATGCACACCTTTTGATAAGTGACAATCCAAGAACTATTCTCCCACTAGTTGGGAGTTCATCCTCCCACTCAGGAACTTAGGATAAGACTTAGGGTTTAGAAATATGTTATTTTATTCCTTGGCTTAAGCCCCCTTGACTTCCCCTTTCCTTAAGCCCTTAGCTCCTCTTTTCGACTCATGGAATTCTAGCCTCACATACTTTCTTGTTTGACTTAGTTTGCACTAGTGATGTATTTTATTAATATATGAGTGTGATTACAATTTACATTGCGAAGTTCATCAACCTTTTCACTTTCAGATTCTTCGACCGAATATCACACTAAGCCCAAAACATATATATATGCACTTCCACCAAAAAAACCATACTAACTCACTAACCAAAAAACATAAATACATTACAACCCAGGGGCATTGTAATTACCTTGAATGACAATTATTTATGCTAACCTATTTTGTGAAAGGAAAATACATCAACATATAATAAATGGTTTCATTAACTACTTTACACCTAACATATCTACTTTATCTACTTAAACCTTGCCAAACTCTCTTTTTTTTTTCAAAAATCCTAAAATTATAATTTTATTTGAAAATGTTAATAATAAAAATGATTTAAAAGACTTTGAACTTTATAGACTTCCACCAATATATACTCCCCTACATTCTTCCTCATAAAACATTACAACCTATATGAATAACATTACAACCTTAAAACAATTCGATAAAAACTTTGTACATAAAAGTTTCTATCTACCATGTCCTCCCCTTGTAATTTGATAATATCAATGTCTTCCCAACCTTGATGAAGAAATATATGAATTTCCTATGTCATATTAATAGTAAATACCATGCAATGTATTTAAATTTGAAGCGAAAACAAATTTTTCAAATTAACTCGATCACCATGTTTCATAGTCTCAAATTTCAATAAACTCTACTTTTAATATTGAGTTGTATTTTTGGGTTTATAATGCATTTATTGCAAACTACATCCATTTATAATTATAATTATAATTAATTTTTTTTGGGAATGTTTTAGGAATCTCATCTTTTTTAGTTATTTAGAATAATTAAAAAACAGAAATAGATATATATTTTTTTAAATTATCATAGTTGGAATGTTTTAGGAATTTCATTTTTTAGCTATTTAAAATAATTAAAAACGGAAATGGATTTTTTTTGCGAGTTGTGAAATTTTTTTGGAAGTTTTTCTGGTCAAATTTCCCTAAAATCTTGTAAGAATTTATTGAAATCACAAGTTTGATGGGTATAATTTAATGAAATAGCAAGTTTGATGGGTAACCCCTACACAATCGAAGTGCCCTAAAGATTTTTCACGGTGTTGAATCCATATATACAATAAAAAAACCTAATTTAAATAACCAAAATCAAGATTTCACCTCAAAATTTTCCGTGGATTCCAGCATGTGAAAGTCCAAAAAATCGCACTAAAGACAACTTCATTTTTTTGTGCCTAGGTTGTGTTGTCACGTAATATTATATTTACAAATAATAAAATAATCTTTATGTTAACAAGTTTAAAATAATAATAACTCAAAATTTAATGTTTTATAAGTAATATACTTCAATTTCTATCTCTATTTTACGTCAACTTTATATAAAGAAATACAGTAATTGAAAGTAAAAAAAATAACTTAGGGAGATATGTACTTCGTCACTACTTAATATGGAGTTGAGAGAAAATAATATTATTGATATTACATGATGTTTGTTGGGTAGAAAGACACTCTATAGAAGAGGGGAAATGTACAAATAATAAAATATTACTTATATTAACAAATTTAAAATAGTAATAACAAAAAAAATGATTTTTCAAGAGGAAAAAGCCTAATTTTAATTAATAAATAACAAAATTACATGTTGTACTAGCTAGAAACTGCATCATCAAGTAAGAGACCAAATGATAGGCAAGAGATAAGCAGAAGAAACAAGATAAAAATACATGGTGGGGGAAGCTAAGCTTTCTGCCCCTTCTTTTTCTCTCCCTAAGCCATTCAACAAAAAAAAATGATGTCACCATAAATAAAATACTTCAATTTCTACCTTAATTTTACATCAACTTTATATAAAGAAATAACGTAATTGAAAGTAAAAAAAATAAGTTACTTTTTAGTATGAGGGAGATTTATACTTTTTTTCACAACTTAATATAGAGTTGAGAGAAAATGATATATTATCGATATTACATAATGTTCAATTTATATGTAATATCTAAAACAAAAATATATTGATAACAAAAAAAGATTGTACTCTTAGTCATAAGTAAATTATTTCAATATCTATACTAAAGAAACAAAATAAATTTAAATTTTCTTATATATTCCCTTCCAAGGGATGTGTAATTTATTTCATTCTTAATATAAAGTTGAGATATAAGATTTAAGAAATATTAAGAATACATAAAATTTAATGTGGATTACAAAATATATCAATATGCATGATGAGTAAAAGATTTTAACATCAAACACATATATAGAGAGAAAGTGTGTGCGAGTTCTTATTCCATTAATAGGTACTTTTTAATTCAGGGGATTTGCAATTCTTTTAATGTTTAATCTAGATTTGATATATACATTTAAAAAAATATTATTATTATAAATAAATAAATGTATGTTTATAAGGAAAAATATTAATAACAAAAATATTCTTTATATATAAAGATTATTCTGTTTTAGGAACCAATATAGATCCATCAAACTTTAGATCTACCCAAAGTTGAGAGAAATCAAATCTATTGAGGTGTAAACTTGTCCACCTATTCTCTACTAAAAAGTGATTTGCATAGTAAGAGATTTGATCATTCAATAATGAGAAATTTGATCTTTCTCAATAGTTTAGTAGATCAAAATATACATAAAATTAAAAAAAAAAAAAAAATTAAATGTAATGAAATTACAATAATATAAAATTTATTTTATTTTCAAATTATGGAAGAAAACAAACTCATAAAATATTAACTTTTTAAATTTCCTTAAAAAATTTCTATTTCATATTAAATATCATCTCATTTCAAATTTAAAAAAATCATTTTTTTTTAAATTAAAATTAAAATTTTTATTAACATTTGGAAAACTGGTCATAAAACATTAAATTTTTTTCTTAATTTATTTTAAAATAACCGACTTCAAAAGTTTAATATTTTAGCCTAAATATGTTGATTTCTCAAGGGAAACACTGAGTATATGCTTAATCCTAATGCTTATCAACCACTATAATGTATTAAAAAGTTTGTTAGGTTGTATTGATTTTTAATAAATTCAATAAATTAGATTCATGACACACGAATCCCCACGTACCAATTTCATTCCAATTCTAATAAGTTTTTCGATGATAAATTAGTCATTATTATTTATAACATTCATTTATATATAAACAAATTTTATTTAACAAAATGGTCCATTATTTTTAATAAATTAAAAAAATTAGATTTGTGTCTCTGGTTCCCCACCCACCAATTTATGTTAAATGTGTGCATTAGTAAAACATTCTTCGTGTTGCAATAGTTATTTGGTTAAGACATTCTTCGTATTATAATAATTTTTTTGATTATATTTATGAAGCCTTCGACGATATAAACCACATTAATATTTTTAATGTAATTTCCACTTCATAAATCACAAATTTAAACTTAATGGATGTCACATTAGTAACCACTTGATATTCATATTCATTTTAAAGTCCATAAAACCCATTTTAATTCCTTTTTGTCTCGGCAACCTAACCCCAAAATGGGGAAATCTGAGCAACACGAAAGAAAGAAATTATTTTAATGTCCACTAGGCTAAAGATAGCCTATGGGACATATACGTATTCGGCCCTTTTTCTATGAAGCCTCACAATAAATGCTCCTAGCTTTTCAACGAACCCCTCGCTAAATAGATTATCCCAAGAGCTAACTACGAGCATATGCATAACTTACCCTATTGTCTTTGAATGCGTCACATTCTAAAATGAAATGCTTTTTTGTTTCCACTTTTCCGGAAAAACAAAAAATGCATACTCTTTCCTCCCACCCTTTTTTTTGGCCTTTTCCAGCTACCTGTTTCACAACGGGCTTGATGAGAATTAATCCTCTCCAAGAGATATTGAAATTTTGGCTCTCCAAGAGATATTGGCCTCTATGTATCCCAAGTTCCTTGTGGAACTTATTCATAACAAAAGTTTTTATCTCTTTGTTGTTTATGAGACACGTGTTCAAACAAATACTCCATTTACTAAACCATTTGTTATTTTGCTGCATCCAAGTTTTTTCCCTCTTCCATTTGCTCATTTTTTTTAAATACCTTATGACTTGCACAATAGCAATTGATCAATAGGAGCAACCCTTGTTTCACTTAACAAGATAGCATAATAAACTGCACCTTTAATATTGAATTTGTTTGTAATCAAACATCTCTCAATTTTCTCAGTTTGTTTCCACTACATGTCAGATGCATGGCTGGCCCATAGTTCACGACCATAGTGAATCACCAGAGTCACTAGAAGCCAAAAAATAGTTTGAGTGGTTTTCCAGTGACATAACTCTTTTTCTTGACCTATTTGGAAAAACAAAAAATGCTTTCCAACCCCCCAAATTTCTTTTATTTTTACAACCATCCCAACGTAGAATATTTGTTGAAATCAATTCCAAGATATTTGTAACCGGCATTGCCTCTAAAGTAGAACTTATAACGATATTTTATTTTATTTTATTTTGTCAAAAAAACCACATTGCCTTCAAAATAGAACTTATGCCAATTATATTTTTTTTCCAGTAAAAAACAAAATATTGTTGATATTAACTTGCATCTCCACTAGCCCCAAAGGTTAAGGTCAATGCCTCACCATTCAGAGGGTCATAGAGAATTCTCCCCGAAAGACCTGACAGGTTCCTAGAGATCCACTCTGGTCTTTACATGCACGTAGCTGGTGTCCACGAACCACCCTACCAAAAAACAAAAAAAAAATTGCATCTCCCCAATTCTGCTAACAATAAAATCAGAAACGCAATAAAATCCAAGGCTAGTAAAAGCCGTTGAGGTCCACATATATGGATATATATACTCTGTTTTCTAGTCCAGACAAAATTTTCTTTTCTTATCGGACTTTCAATCCCAAAATCCGTACAGTTCTGGTTTAAAAGTCGTACCAATGGCGGCAGCGGATCCCTTGTTCGAATCTCTCCAGAGTACACGGTCGATGATGGAATCCTTCGACAAGTCTCTGTCCGAGCTCTGCAAAGACAACACCAGCGAGTCGTCTCTCGATCTGCGGAAGAGCCTGATGGAGTATTACCACGACCTCCATAAAGCTTTGCAATCGACATACGAAACACTAAAGACGAAGGAGAAAAATCCAGAAGCACCCGGAACCAGGGGCAAAAACAAAGAGACCAAAACATTAAAGGTCGCTAGTTCGAGTCCCGTGATTTCCAAATTCATCAGACACCTCTCAGATGTCAACGTCCGCCCTGAGATCAAAGTCCTCTGCGATAAAGCTGACGGTTGTGGCCTCAGAAATTATATCATGGGCAACCTGAAAGAGGTCGAAACCCTTCGGAACAAACTGTGCGCGGCCCTCCTTAAAGTCCCCGACGCGGCAAAGCTGGTGATGAATGCTCTGGAGGGCTATGATTTCTCAGAAAGTGGTACGATTCTCGGAGAAAAGAAGAGGCCCCCATTTTCTCCCAATAGAAAGGCTTGCATTTTGCTTTTGGAATCTCTTTTCCCCATTTTTGGTGACCATGATAGCGGTGCAGTTCCCTCGGATGTCAAGGATTCGGCACGGGAGATTGCCGATGCTTGGAGAAAAGAGATGAAAATTGAGAATGTGGAGTCTACCAGTGGGTTGGATATTCAGGCTTTCCTGCAACTCTTGGCATCGTTTAGGATCGCGGCGTACTGCGAGAAGGATGAGCTTTGGAGGTTAATGTTTGCTATTTTGGGCTGCAAGCAAGCTCCAAAGTTGTGTTGGTCTCTTGGATTGTCCTCCGACATTCCAGGGTAGTGCCCTTTATTTCTATCTCATTGCCTTAAACATTTATAAAGACAGTGGAAACAAGTTAATAATCCCACAGTAGCAACAATTGTGAGACAACTGTTGGTTCATGCATTACTAAATGGGCTAAAACTGTGGTTCATGCATTACTAAATGTGCTCAAAGCAGCTTCACCTATTTTGAAGTTGACCGGGGGTAGGGGCAAGTACTCATAGTTTATTGATGCCTTCCGGGGATTTAACTTTGGTGTGCCCAACTTGCCACAATCTTTCGTGCTGAACCACGATCCCATCTGCACCTAGTCTTGTTTTTTGACAACTTTTTTTGGTACACGATGCTTCTTATTTTGACCAACATGTCCTTCCCCATCCCGAGATTATTACAATTGAATGCCTTCAGCCTACAACACTCTACCACTTTAAGAAGATGCTTTCCACTCGGAAGCCATGGTGTGGTGGGTCTATTTGGCCGTTTTCATCCAGGATATACACATGTCCCCAAACACATGAATATGGACCATCCCCACTTTACGAACTTACCAAAACCTTGTTGGGTTCACACAACTTAGAACAAGCAAGCATCTAAGAACTTACCAAAACCTTGTTGGGTTCACACAACTTAGAACAAGCAAGCATCTAACCTTTTAATAAGTTTACTAAACGTCTTGTAACGAATAAAATATATAAATAATATAAATATAATGTAAAAGATAATAATCATAAATAATAGTTAATTAAGTTAGTAATTAGGTTGAAGAGGCATGTCTAATAGGACATGAAGAGACACTTGCTTGGTATATAAGCAAGCCTCTTGTTCTCATTTGTAGATTATCATTCATTCTTATTTAATATAATATTTATATCCTAAATGGATATCTTGACGTTCCAAGTCTTTTGGAGTAATTAGAAGGAACTTTGTTCGCTTTATTTGATATCAGAGCAGTTTGGTCCTCTAGATTGTTTGACCTGTGCACAAAGCTCGTTCTTCAATTCAAGTCTTTGACTATCAAAATTCGTCAACCTTGTTGCCGTAATAATTGAAGCATTTTGCTCAATATTTGGGAGTTTCTCCTTTTCTCCGTTTTTCTAGGCCTTTGGCCATATAAAAAAAAATTTAACCAAAAAAGAAAAAAAATATATATAAGTAAATAAATTTAAAAAAAAAGAAGAAAAAAAGTAAAAGAAAAAACAAAACAGATACAAAATCTCATACCAAGTATATTTAAAACTTTTTACGTGGAGAAGCCCGTGGTTTTAAAAACAACCCATGGTAATTGCCCATGGTATTTTAAAAAGTTAAAAGAAAAAAAAAAGAAAAACAAAAAACAAAAGGAATACGTTTTACTTTTTACGTGGAGAACATTTTAACGGAGGTTTTAAAAACAACCCATGGTAATAGCCCATGGTATTTTAAAAGTTAAAGAAAAAACAAGGATACAAAAGCTCTTACGTGAAAGGTAAATATTACTTTTTACAGGAGGTTTTAAAAACAACCCATGGTATTTTAAAAGTAAAAGATATTTTGATAACATTGGAGAAAAAAGGTGTGATCTAAATAATTTTAATCGTTCAAATCTATAGATTGTGACTATACCAAGAGTCACGTCTCATCCAAATTTTCTGAGAAAAAAAAATATTACTATAATTATAAAAAAGGATTCTATATAAGCCTTATATAGTTACATATAAAAGGAAAAGTGGGTCTCAAAAAAGGTATATATAAATTTTATATAATTATAATTTTATAATATATATAAATTAAAATTATATAATATATATAATTATATATAAAAAAATTATTATTATATAATTTTTTTAATTAAAAGAGTGAAAAAAAAAGAAGAAGACGAGAATATTTGAAATATATATATATTAGATTTTTATAAGAGAGAGAGAGAAAAAAAAAGGGTTTTATATAAAAAAAAGAGTGATTTAAAAAGGTATTTAATATTTAAAGAGTAAAATGGAGACTAGTAATGAAAGGTTTCCTAAAACCTTTAGTAAAAGTGTTGATACATTATTTAAAATCAAAGGATCGCTTGCAGGAAGAGATATCATAACCACTATCAATGCTGCTGAAAAAAAGTAATTATGTTAGTTCTAAATGTGCTAACCAATTAGTGATTTCTGAATCAAATATAGTTGAAAAGAATACTCTTGGCGAATATGACAAACAATATGACATAAGCAATTTACACCTAAATATTGGAGATTATACTTTTACCTCAAAATTCACCGTGAAAACCTTACGTTTTTATGATAGTGACATTGATAGTGACATTGTTTTGGGGTTACCTTGGATGGAAACTCTACGTTCCTTTATTCTAAATACAAAGAAAAAGTTTTTAACATTTTCTTACAAGAAGAAGAAAATAACGCTGCAAGATTCTACAGTAAAACCAAATTTAGTAACACCAAAAGATATCTCAGATATTTCAAAAGTAATGTCTCAAAAAGGTAAAAAAGTATTACAAAATATGCAAAACGAAATTAATAAAATCACTGTTGACAAAAATGAAGAAGTTTCTCGACTTAAAAACCATAGTGAAAAATTGCTGACGCAAATTAAGAAACTTAAGAAGGATAAGAAGTCATTAGAAAGCCAGGTACAACAACTTATCAAGAAGGAAGCATCAAATGTAAGAATTCAAGTTGATGACAAAATAACAAATATCGATTCAGTGAATGTCACAACTCAGGAAGAAGACAAGCAAGTTGAAGAAGACACACGCTTGGATGTTGCAGTTCAAACAATGAACATCCCTAGTGAATGCTTCATAACCAACTCAACAACATCTTCGCTAGAAGAAAATATAAAAATTGGCACATGCCTAGTAAGGAAAAATCAAACAAAAAAAGTTCCATATCGACATCCGAATCATGAGAACAGATGAATCAACCATGCCACATATTTGAACCAGTCAGAACCGAAACAACAAACTAATGTTCCAGAAAAGAGTAATGTAACCTCAACCCAGTGCTACGAGGACAAGTCATTACAAAATTCCAGTGATCAGAATGCTATACAGAAGATTAATCTCGGATGGTCTGATCCCTTCTTAGTGCGACAATTTTGTTTGTCACTAAGAATATCATATCAGCTTGTATCGACGAGGATGACTATTCCGAGACAGAAAGACTTTCGAAGCCGGAAAAGAGATCAACCCTTTTTTCATCGACAAGCTTTGAGGACAAAGCTCTTTGAGGAAGGAGACAATGTAACGAATAAAATCTATAAATAATATAAACATAATGTAAAAGATAATAATCATAAATAATAGTTAATTAAGCTAGTAATTAGGTTGAAGAGGCATGTCTAATAGGACATGATTCTTCATGAAGAGACACTTGCTTGGTATATAAACAAGCCTCTCGTTCTCATTTGTAGATCATCATTCATTCTTATTCATTTTATTTAATATAATATTTATATCCTAAATGGATATCTTGACGTTCCAAGTCTTTTGGAGTAATTAGAAGTAACTTTGTTCGCATCACGTCCCCACTTTACTAACTTACCAAAATCTTGTTGGCTTCACACAACTTAGAACAAGCGAGCTTCTAACCTTTTAATAAGTTTAGGTAAGTTCATTTGAGTTAGTAGAATGTTGTATGTAAACCAAGCAAGACATGGCAAGGGATTTGTCTAGATAACAAAGGAGGTAGTTTTATAAAATTAAAGATGCCTTGGATTTAAATGTGAATTGAGCTTTATTAAAAGTCTTTGTTTAGCCATTGGGCCTTGGATGGAATATTTAGTCACCATGTTTTCATTCATGCATGTAGTCTGTTCCACCTGAATCACAATTGTAAAAAGACAACAAGGCTACGTACAAGTTCCACATAATTTGGGCAGAATATTTACCCTTTCATACACAAAGATCATAAGAGAGCAAGTATGGAAGTGTTGGGAGATTTTCGGATCTGTACCTATGCTGTACACTCACTTGTATTGCTATATAAGAGTATAGAATTGGTGTTGTGTTAAGATAATGTACCTCAGATAATCTTCTACAACACTGTGCATGCTTGTGGATGATCTGTGTGCCTTTCTGTTACAGCGGCATCACACGTAGAGCAGACCCATACATCATTGATTTCCATTTTGTATGTGCTCACATTTGCTTTACATACACTTCATTTCTAGTCCAGAATGGAGAAAGCAGGTGTGTAGGTTTATTTATTTAGTTCAGTAGCGAGCAATGAATTAGCTTGCTCGAGATCTAAGAGGTGGGAAACCTCTTAATTTCTGTTCACTTTGAAAGTTTTAAAAATAGCTTGATTGATTCAATTGATTTATGTTAAAATTGGCAACTAGGGCCAAACTTTATGTGGGTCATCTTATTAATGGAAGGTGATACTTTTTTTGGATCCCTCTCATCGAGAGGCATAGGATTGATCTAAAGATCATCTGATTCCGATAAGTATTCATGGAGATATGAATTATTTGTGTTATGGGACAATTCGTCAAGGTCAGCCAACAACCAAATAAACCCCACTTGTGCTCAACGTTTTAGTATAAATAGAGGTGGCCTTCAAGTCATTTCAACACACTTGGGATCTCTTTCTCTCTACTTGTCTTTGGGTTTTAGTAGGAGGAGAGATCCTAAGGGATAACGCTGCCTTAATCTAGAGGGCAGAAGCTGGAACTGCTGGAACTGTCGGGAAAAGCCGGAACTGCTAGGAATAGCTGGAATTGCCGGGAACTGTCGGAACAGTTGGGAAAGCTAACGCAAAGGACAGAAGCCGGAATGGCCGGAACTGCCGGAACAGTCGGGAAAGTTGACGCAGAGGACAAAAGCCGGAACAGCTGGAACTGCCGGAACAACCAGGAAAGCTGACGCAGAGGGCAGAAGCCGGAACTACCGGGAAATGCCGGGAATAGCCGGAATTGCCGGAACTGTCGAACTGCTGGGAACAACTGAAACTGCTGGGAACTGCCGGAACAGGCGGGAAAGCCGACACAGAGGGCAAAAGCCGGAATTGCCGAGAATAGCTAGATTTGCCGGAATTGCCGGAATTGTCGAAACTGTCGGAACTGTCGGGAATAGCTGGAATTGCCAGAATTGCCGGGAACTGCCAGAATAGCTGAGAATTGCCGGAACAGCCAAAACATCTATCTCCAAAGGAAAGTAACATGCAAGAGACAATTAACTAACATTGGGACAGTTGTATGGTACTTACCAGCAAATACATCAAGCATGCAATGTTATAGCTAGCATGCAAGGGACAACTAGCATGCAACAACAAGCATGCTAAGGACAACAAGCAAGCTAGGGACAACAAGCAAGCAAGATGCAGCCAACACATAGGTCAGTATGTCAACATGGTGCAACAATGGCACATAAAGCAATACAATGATGGGTATATCATGATTAATGAAGCGTGATGAGATGCAACATAGTGATGATGGGTGCAGCGTGATGACGAAATGCAGCACAACGATAGGTGAATGAGTCACCTTGGAGAATCAGTTGAAGCAGCTTGTCTTCAACTGATCTCATGTATCATCTTTTAGAGATGATCTATGCTCTTATCTAGATAAGTCAAAGTGTTGACTTCTGTTGTAAACGTACTATCTCTCTCTCTGCTGAACTATTGAAGAACATATAAGAAGAATTGATCAAGGGTTTCCCCATATTGGGGTTTGTCCCTGGCTAGCGCCACATCTTGTGTCCTCTTGTCTTGGCTTGTCTTCTGCGATTTATGTTTATGTTCTATCTGCAGTTTACTTTAATGCTGATGTGATTGCTAATTTGGAAAAGGTATTGAGCTAACTGTGAAAATTGAAATAAATTGCTCTGAGCATAGAACATACCTAAAATTAACAATTTATAATTCTTGGTGGTTTCCTCACATGGGAAACAACGGTCATTCAATTGATTTTTTGGCACTCTCCTTATGGTTTTGGGCACCACATGGCTGGAAACTTGTACAAGCTCTTTACCTTTCAAGAATATTCTGGAAGCTCCTAAACAAACAGGGAGCTTCTACAAGTTCTCAAAATAAGGGAGTGGCCAAAGCAAATTCCTGAAAGTCTCCCAAAAATCTGCCAAGCTACCAAAAAGCTCTCGACAACATTGGAGTGTTTTGTACCATCTCCCAAGCTCTGTGGATTGGGGAAATGTTGGGTAAGGGTTCCCCAACTCCTGGAGTGATACCTGTGCAACTATGGTTAAAAGTCTGCTTACTATGGTTTAAAAAAAACTAACAGAGTGATCATGATTGGCCATTTCTCTAATAAAACACAATAAAATGGGTGAGTGATCAGTACCAAGTCATCCAAAAGAGGAAGATAAATAACAGAATAAAAGAGTAGAAATGTAATACATGTTAATTCATGTTCACTAGTATCATTCTCATCATCCAAATCCAGAGGAAGTCTGTTTCTAAAAAGTTCTTTTATTCAAATATTTCCGAAGTTAGCAGCCTGGACTACAAAGCTGCATATCCATCATTTATGTTGTGCTTTTTTGCAAGTGCCAAATTCTGGCCCTGCTGATCACATCTTTGTTATTTGTGCAGATGTTATCGATGAACTTTCCAAAACTGGTAGACAGTTAGAGGCCCTTAGATTTGCTCATGAATTTGGCATGGTGGATAAAGTGAATCCTGTGGATTTGTTGAAATTATATTTGGGACAAGTGGAGAAGGCTGCAAAGGAAATTTTGATCAATGGACATGGCTCAAAGGCTTCTGAGGTTGTTGCCGATGTTTATACTATTTTTAGGAGATTGAAAGGAACTTGATGTAACACATAAGTGAACATTTATATTTTGATTTGTGTTTTAATCACAGACTCCAGAGGAGTGTATCTTGATTCAAGTATTTTTGTGATTTCTATTCGTAGAATGAATCATACACAAAGAATGTGACTGTCATGCAAACTGGTCTTGGTCTTATCAAAACGTATGGTTTGCAAGTTTGCTTTTTTGAAGACAACTTGCAGAAGAAACTAAGAAAAATGGAACAGGAGAAAGAATATAGAAAAAGAAAGAAAAATAATGAGAATATTAAATATGCACAGGAGAGAATAAACAGAAAGAAGCACTTTAAGTCAAAGGCAGAGCATAAAGAAGACAAAAAGAAAGCTGATGCTGAGAAAAAGGCACAGAAGAAAAAACAGAGAATGAAAGCTGCTGAGGAAGAGGAAAATATTAAAAGACATCAATCTTTTGAACCTTGCTATGGGCTTTCAGAGAGGGAAAATGTTCCTTCAAAGAGAGCTAAGTATGCTTCACCGAACGAGAGAACCAGAGTGGCTGTTGGTATGGGCAACTCAAAATTTTCACCTTACAATATTAATGGGTTTCAAAATAAGTCTGGGATTATTGGTAATGGTCACCATACATCAACTTTTAGTGCCGCTAATACGGGCCTTACTGGACTTGCTGCCGGTGCTTTCACATACCCCTCAGCTTTTGGGACTAGTAATCCAACCCCTATTGGATCATCATTCCCCTGCTGGTGGTTTTGGTGAAATTGATATAAATCATGTTAGAGCACCAGTATATGGGACTGGGGATTTGGCAAAGTCATCTGCAACCCAAAGTAACTATAATTTTGAGGGAAGAAGTCAGCAAAGCTATAAATTGAATTTTGGTGAAATTGATAACAATCCTGTTCGAGCTTCAGCTTATGGGACTGGTGCTTTGACAAACTCATCTTCCAGTCAATGTCATTCTGAGAGAGGATCCCCAGAACTGTATACATCAGCTTTTGGAGGTGGTAGTATGGGTAGAATTGGGTCATCTGTATATGGATCAAATTCTCATACAATTCACTCCTCTGATGTGAACCAAGGTAGTCATGAAAAGAAGCCTTGGACAGTATTCAGGTTTTGCTGGTAGAAATATGGGTCATGTTGAGTCGGCAGGGTATGGATCTGGTGTTTCCACAGTGCCACCTTCCAATGTGGCCCAAGGTCACTTTGAAAAGAAAGTATCTGTTATAGATAGGCATCTGTTCAACAGTGGGATAACTTCCCTACCCCCTACATACTGAGCTTTACTTGCTCTGATAGTGAAAGTACACTAAGACAGAGTTGTCTGTATAAGTTTGTCGTTATGGTAACAGTATAGAACTCTCTGGCAGTTCTCATAAGTTGTACTAATACTGTATCTATTTGAGAAATTTTGGATTTTGGAAAAATCATGAATGCTATTTTGAATCTTGCTTTCTGGTTGAATAAGAATTTTCTAGTGGGTAATTCAAATGATTTAATATATCTGCACTCAAATTTCATTTGTCGTGTTAAAAACAAATTCAGTCAGTGGTGGTGAACTTCCATATAATACACTATACTTCTGTATTGAGATTCTAGAAGTAATCTCCTATGGATTGCATGGATTATTGGAAAGAAGCTTTTATGAGATAACCTGATGTCCGAGGGAATCTTATATCCGTTAGGTTAAATTATGAAAAAAATGCCGCAGCAACAGCGCCCAAGCCAACGTGAATTGACTACTGTAAATAATTGGAATATTAACAAAATTATTGGTTCACTCCAAACAGGAAGCAAGAAGCCAGGTTGGCCAAACAATGAATGTTATTGACCTTCCAATTTCCTTATCTCCATCCCGTTCATGCTTTCTCGTGTAACAAGACATTTGTTTATCTCTGTTTATGCTATATATAAAAAGGTCAAATGTGTTCTTGCCCCCATGTGGTTCTACTGAAATCTTCATAAATTTACAAAATTCTTATATATACATATGCCATTAGGATACCCACTGTATGCGATTTTGATTGTTGCTATGTTTCTCAGACTGGGTTTCATTTGCTATCGCTGCGTGGAGTGAGGGATAGCCTGTGTTGATGATGAACATTGAACTGGTTATGATTTACACGATTTGAGGTATATTTAACTTCCTATAGTATGTGAAGTACGATAGGTTACCGGATATCAGCATGGATCAAAGACTAGATGACTGTTGGGCGTTTGAAGCTGACGACTGTTGATGACACATTGATATATAAAAATAAGAATATCGAAGATAAAGAGCAGCCCTTGCATGCCAAGCCAGCTTGCAACTGAAATTACCACCTTCAATGGGAGGGCACACATCAGCAGGTAAATGATAACCGATAACAGGTTCAAACCGAGTGAACTCTTCAAGCAGATAGATCTACTTTCTATCAAAAAGGTGGTTTGGTTCTTAGCCTCATGGCTAACAGGATCAACGCAGAAACAAACACCAGTCCGCTCTGGATTGACTTTCAAGGAAGTGAACAGTTTCCTTGCTAAACGCCCTGCACAAGTTGTGACATGGCCAATGTTGCAGTTTGTGCTACTATCCGAGTGTTTATTGTTTAGGGAATCCTTAATGGTGGTGCTAGGAGCCAAATTTATCCATTTTCTGTCCGTATGTTTCAATAAGAACTGATGTTTTCAATTGAACTTTGCCATTTACAATTTAATATGGACATCATGATATTTATTTGTACATCACGGAAAAGAATATATATGCATTAAATAAATAATTATATCAGTAACTGCGTGATGTAGATCGGCAATTCCTATTTCATAGACTATTAAATAGTTAATGCGTCCTGACATGTAGGGATTTTAACTTTCGCCCTCCTTCTCGAGGCTGCTATCTCGATGGGCGTGCTTTCACTGAAAGGGCGAAAGTTAAATGCCTGCATGTCAGGGCGCATTAACTATTCAATAGTCTATGAAATAGGAATTGCCGATGTAGATCCGTGTGAGTGGGGTTTAGTTCCCGTCAAATCACTGGTTCAAATCTTATAGAGAGGGTTTGAGAATTGGAAGTTGGGTCTGAGTGGAGTTTAGTTCCTGTCAAATCACTGGTTCAAATTTTATGGAAAGGGTTTGAGAATTGGAAGTTGGAACTCCCTGTCGAAAGTAAAAATTGTCCCATGGAGTGTCTAAATTTGACTAAACCAGACACGATCATAGTGACAACATTTCTCACAGGTGCACAGATTGTTTTTCTATCTAACATTGGGGTTAGCCCTGCTCTAGGCTCAGTGTAATTGGAAAATAAAAATTATATTGAAAAAAGTAATGTGTACTTTACAATTCAGAAGCACCCGGAATCAGGGGCAAAAATTTCATTAATTTAATATTATAATTTAAATATCATCTAATTTATTATAAAATTTTTTGTAAGCTACTTTATTATAATTTTTTTTGTAAGTTTGGCAAGACTACATCTTTATCTTATCTCCAATTAAATCAAAAATTTCAAATCAAAAAAATGTCTAAACAAAGTACCTAGTAAAAATCCTTTATAGAAAACCCAAACACCTAATTTATTATAATTTAAATATCATCTAATCTTCACATTTTTATTTAAAAAATAAATCAAAATTTGTTTTTCCAAACATTAGGAAAACTGGTCATAAAACATTAAACGTTTTTTTCTTAGTTTATTAAAAAATAATCCACTTCAAAATTTAATATTTTGTTAAGATAATGCACTTCATAAATCATAAATTTAATGGATAAAAGTAAATGTCACAGTAGTAGCCACTCGATATTCATATTCATTTTAAAGTGCAGTAAAACCCCTTTTAATTCCTTTTTTTCTGGACAACCTAACCCCAAGCTGGGGAAATCTGAGCAACAAACCAGGGGCTAGTAGAGGGCGTTGAGGCCCCCATATATGGATATATATACTCTTTGATTTCCACAGTCCAAACAGAATTTTCTTCTTCTTCTTGGGGTTTCAACCCCAAAACCCTCTTAACCGTTCTGCTTTAAAAGCTGTACCAATGGCGGCTGCGGATCCCTTGTTCGAATCTCTCCAAAGTACACAGTCGATGATGGAATCCTTCGACAAGTCTCTGTCCGAGCTCTGCAAAGACAACACCAGCGAGTCGGTTCTCGATCTGCGGAAGAACCTGATGGAGTATTACCGCGACCTCCATAAAGCTTTGAAATCGACATACGAAACACTAAAGATGAAGGAGAAAAATTCAGAAGCACCCGGAACCAGGGGCAAAAACAAAGAGACCAAAACATTAAAGGTCGCCGGTTCGAGTCCCGTCATTTCCAAATTCATCAGAGATCTCTCAAATGTCAACGTCCGCCCTGAGATCAAAGTCCTCTGTGATAAAGCCGACGGCTGTGGCCTCAGAAATTACATCATGGGCAACCTGAAAGAGGTCGAAACCCTTCGGAACGAACTGTCCGAGGCGCTCCTTAAAGTCCCGGATGCGGCGAAGCTGGTGATGAATGCTCTGGAGGGCTATGATTTCTCAGAAAGTGGCACGATTCTCAGAGAGAAGAAGAGGCCCCCATTTTCTCCCAATAGAAAGGCTTGCATTTTGCTTTTGGAATCCCTTTTCCCCGTTTTTGGTGACGATGACAGCGGTGTAGTTCCCTCGGATGTCAAGGATTCGGCCCGGGAGATTGCCGATACTTGGAGAAAAGAGATGAAAATTGAGAATGTGGAGTCCGCCAGTTGGTTGGATATTCAGGCCTTCCTGCAGCTCTTGGCCTCGTTTAGGATCGCGGCGGACTGCGAGAAGGATGAGCTTTGGAGGCTAATGTTTACTATTTTGGGCCGAAAGCAAGCTCCAGAGCTGTGTTGGTCTCTTGGATTGTCCTCCGACGTTTCAGGTTAGTGCCGTTTATTTCTATCTTGTTGCCTTAAACATTTATAAAAACAGAGTGGAAACGAGTTAATAATCCCACATTAGCAACAATTGTGAGACAACTGTGGTTCATACATTAATAAACGTGCTAAAAGCAGCTTCCATTATTCTGAAGTTGGCCGCGGGGAGGGTGCAAGTCCTCATAGTTTATTGATGCCTTCCGGGGATTTAACTTTGGTGTGTGCCCAACGTGCAAGTCCTCATAGTTTATTGATGCCTTCCGGGGATTTAACTTTGGTGTGTGCCCAACTTGCGACAATCTTTACTGCTGAACAACGACCCCATCTCCAGCCAGTTTTGTTTTTTCACAATTCTTGTTAATTTTTTTTAAGAAGATGCTTCTTATTATGACAAACATGTTTTTCCGCATTCCAGGATTGTAATAACATGTCCTTTTGTTAATTTTAGATAACAATGGTATGTTCTATGGTTAAGTACACTTTACTTCAATGTTTCTTTAACAGCCTAATGGCAATTTCCAATTATATTAAGTAGTGATCACATTAACTTATAAACATTGATAGTAAACGCAGATAGAACATACAATCATGTGTAGAAGACAAGCCAAGACAAGAGGAGACAAGATGTGGCAGATGTCAGGGACAAACCCCAATGTGGGGAAACCCTTTGATCAAATCTTCTTATTATTCTTCAATAGTTCAGCAAAGAGAGTACAAATATCATAAATACAAGCCCATAACAGATCTACCAAATCAGTCGTCAATGTAGCCCTAACCAGAAAGTCAATGGTGGCCAAAGCTGCCCAAATCAACGTCTAATCAACTCGGTTAACAACAAAATAGTACAACCTCAAGATAGGCTCAAAGTCAACCCAAAATAACTTGGTCAACCCAAACAATGCTCGCTGTAATTCTACAGTCAAACAAAAAGTCGACACTGCGACCAACGTGATCAAACTGTCCCCAATAGTCTTGATTTGCATGCCAAGGAATGCGGCCTAAAAAGTGTTAGGATATTCTGACACATAGGAAATAGTTTAGTAGAGATAAGTAAAATGTGTTTCTTTACTATGTATTTTTGTAACTTACAATTCGACGGTTCATTCTCTCCTCGGTATTACCGACACTTGATTCGTGGCTTAGCACCCGATTGGTTGATCATCTCTATTTAAAGAGCATGGAGGGTCATTTGTAGATTAATCGTTCATGAGAGAATCTTATGTAAATTTTCATTCTTTTATTCATAAATTGCCTAAAGTGGTTGCGTTGGCTTAGGCCGTGGACTGTTTTCTTCTTTGAGGGTTTTAACCACATCAAGAATATTGGTGTATTGATCTGTGATCTGTTTGTGAGTGGTGCTTTTTGTTGTTCTATTTGAGGAACTTATCCCGTAAATTCCTACATGGTGTCAATGCTATTTGAGGGCCGCATCCATTGGTGATCCAAATCAGAAGTTGGTACAACTGCATCCGACTGTCGTTTCCTAGATCTACTGTTTCTGACTGCTTTCGGGCCGAGAGGACCGCTCTATTGTGTTAGGAGCATCTGTTCCAGTGAAGAACCCATTTCGTTTCATGCGAAAAGGTTTTTGCTAGCCCTAGCTACGTCATTTTTAAGGTTTGGAGGTATACAATTTTTTTTGCAGTTTTAGCTATTCATTTCTCTGTTTATTTCGGTTTATTTAGCTCTTAGTTTTTTTATTACCGGGTCTATACCTTTCATTTCTACGTATGCTCTTTGTCCCGCGACTCTGTGCGATTTGGGCAAATCAGAAACATAAAGGAAGGATTTTTCTCACGTGTATGCTCTTTTCCGTCGTGCCTTAGTGTGATCTCGGAAAATCAGAAACATTGAGGGGAATATTTAGTTTTCGGCGAAAGCTAACTTCAAGCCATAAGGTTTGGTTTTTTTTGCATGTCCGTTTTGGGTTGTGTGGTCTTTTGTTTTGTAGGCAAAAAGAGCTTTTCAAGTAAGCACGCATCCCAAAGCTTCAGTGACTAAAAAAAACCCTTCCTCTTTTCCAAAAATCACCAACCTTTTAAACTAGCTCACTTGATCCAAAGTTACTTTATGAGAATAGAGGTCTTGGGTTCACGTCTTTTTTTGTTTGTTTAGTTACTTTTTCAAAAAGCACATGTAACTTATGTTTTAAAGTTACTTTATGTAAAAATGTTCTCACCCATTATAAAAAGCAAGTCACTTATAAGTCTAAAGTTTATTTATCTTTTATTTAAGTTACAATTTAGTGGGTAGTCCATAAAGTACCATTGTAAAAGTGACTTTTACTTATTTATAAAAGTGAGTCACATAATTTTATTATTATTATTATTATTATTTTTTTTTTTAATTTTTTTTTTAATTAAATGAGCTAATTAGATTAAGTTTGGAAAGAGGGGGGGCGTGGATTTTTTTTAAATACAACATTATCATTCATTTCCGCATATTCACGCACTTCGTCGGCATCTTCAACAACTTTTCTTCAAAAAATCATAACTTCTTCATTCGGAAGCCGTTTTCAGAGTTGTTTTTTTTAATTAGCCTAATTTTTCGAGATCTTTCCATTGGAACACTTAGTTTCAACATCTACAACTTCAATTTTTGTTAGAATGAAAAGTCCATGCCAAGTTATTCTTGACAGCACCAACTGCTTCCAATGGTGGTCATACATTGTGGATTTACTTAGAAGTAAAGGTCTTTACAGAATAGCTCCAGGGCAAGAAACTAAACCTAAAGATGAAGATAAGGCAATCAAATGGGAAAATAGACAAGATCAAGCACGTGGGTTCATAGGGATGTCTATTTCTTCAGACCTTAGATTCCATATCGTAGAACTTGATACCCCTAATGAAGCAATGAAACAACTCATTAAAGTTTTTGGAATTAAAAATGAAATTAGAGCCCATCAACTTGAAAATGAGTTGCTTACGTTGGACCCCAATAATTTTTCTTCCATTGAAGATTTTTTGTCCAAGTTCAAGACCCTTAGAATTCTCTTGGAAGGTGTTAAGGTTAAGAAAGAAGATGGTAGCCTTATTTATTCCATTCTTACTAAGTTGGGACCAACCTATTCTATGTTTGTTTCCACTTTCCATTTTACTAGAGAAGCCTTTATTTCTCAAGGACAAGATTACAAGTCCCCCTCTTTTGATGCCTTTTGTGATTCTTCAATAAGAGAACAAGAAAAACTCTTACATCTTGGTCTTCTTAATCTTGAAAACTCTTCTAAGAAAGCCTTAGTTGCCTAGCAACAACCAAATTCAAAGAATCTTAAGAAGCAATATCCTAAAAAGAATGGTCCTAAACCAAACAAGAGTCCTAAGCAATTTTAGTCTCAAAATGAAAAATCATTTCAGCAAAATGATAAGGCAAATAAAAACAAAGGGAAGAAGACTGATAGACATTGCAACTTTTGTAATCGAGATGGCCACTTAGAATCCAAATGCTTTGAGAAGATGGAAGCCTTGGAAGCAACAATGAAGAAGCATAACATCTAGTTGGAGCACTCTTCAACTTCAATTTCATTTTCAGGAATAACACTTTTTGCATGTAGTTGTCAAACATTTTGGTCTGGTTATGCACTAAATGTATCTTTTTGTTTTCATTTTCATGAGTGGCTCATTGATTCTGGAGCTTCTTATCACATGGCCAAAAACAAAGCCATGTTTTATTCTTTAAATGATTGTAACACCAAATATATATATATATATATATATATATATATATATATGTTGGTGATGATAGATCTCTTAGTGTTGTAGGGATTGGAACTATTTATCTAGAAAATGGTCAATTTAATGATGTATTATGTGTTCCAATCTTATCCTGCAACTTTCTATATGTATATCAGATAACTCATTTAGGTGAAGGTAAAATCGTTGAATTTTCAGCTCACGATGTTGTAATTAAGGACCTAAGAGATCCTAGACAGATTTTAGCTACTGGCATTGCTAATGATTCCACAAGGTTGTATAAGTTTAACAACTTTGGGTCATAAACACTTCCCTCAGTATTTGTTGCTCATAATGATGAAGTGAGCAAACTTTGGCATGAGTGATTTGGTCACTTAAACTATCACTCCCTTCAAAATCTACGTAAAGAAAATATGGTGACAGGGCTTTCTATGGTATCTTGTAGAGATGGTGTTTGTTCCGGATGTGTACTCGGAAAACATTATCGGGATAACTTTGAAAAACGTGTCTCTTGGCACGCCTTAGTGCCTTTACAGCTTGTGCATAGTGATTTATGTGGTCCACTTCCAGTTGTTTCATTCTCTGGCTACAAGCATTTCTTAACTTTCATTGATAATTTCTCTAGACGCACATGGGTATACTTTTAAAACTCAAGATTGAAGTCTTTAACATGTTCTTGGCCTTTAAGGCTTTTGTTGAGAAACAATCTAGACATTAGATTCTTAAGCTAAAATCAGATAATGGCGGAGATTATGTTAACAACAAATTCATCAACTTTTGCACTGAGTATGGAATTCAAATGCAACATACTGTTCCATATACTCCACAACAAAATGGTGTAGTTGAAAGGAAAAATCGCACCTTAAAGAAAATGGCTAATTGTATGCTTCAATCTAAAGGACTTAGTCTTGATTTTTGGGCAGAAACAATTCACTGTGCAAATTACATAGTAAATCGCACTCCTATTAAGGTTTTAAAAAATATCACTCCAAAAGAAGAATGGAGCTCAATTAAACCAGATGTAAGTCACTTTCGTGTTTTTGCAAGTGAAGCATGGATCCATATTCCAGATGAGAAACGTAAAGTTTTAGAACCTAAGAGTGAAAAATGTATTTTTGTTGGATATTCTGAAGATGTTAAAGGATATAGACTTATTCCACTTAAGTCCAAAAATGTTATCATTAGAAGAGATGTAAAGTTTGGTGAAAATATATTGGCCTACGAGCATAGTTCGGCGGATGTGCCACCAATCTCTACCCTTTCTACTTTTGAAAATATTTCTTCTTCAGATGATGACAATCCTCCCCCACCTTTTTAGGATCCTCCTTCAGCTCCTCAGCCTGCAAAATGGGTCGGTGCTACTCGGGATGCAACAGGTGCTCTTGCAGGTGATCTTATAGATCAACGACGTACACATTCTCAGTTCGAAAAAGCCTCTTCTTTATTGGCTCAAGCTTCAGTGAATTGTGATCCTGACACCTTTGCAGAGGCTTCGAGCCATATAGATTAGGATGCAGCTATGAATGAAGAATATCGTTCATTATTGGCAAATGATACATGGGACCTTGTTCCTCTTCCAAAGGGATGAAAACTTGCTAGATGCAAATGGGTTTACAGAACCAAGTATGGACTAGATGGAAAAGTTGATAAACATAAAGCTCGTCTTGTTGCCAAGGGTTTTTCACAAGTTGAAGGCATTGACTATACTGAAACCTTCTCCCCTATTGCCAAAATGAACTCTATCTGCCTTGTTCTTTCCCTTGCTGCCTCTTTCAAGTGGGAAGTCCATCAGATGGATGTTAAATTTGCCTTTTTGCATGGGGGCTTGCATGAAGAGATCTATATGGAACAACCTCCTGGCTTTATACAACTAGACTCTAGCCTTGTATGTCGGCTTAAGAAATCCCTTTATGGTCTCAAGCAAGCCCCTCGGGCTTGGTATGCCAAAATGGATAGCTTTCTTTTAGATACTGGCTTTTCTAGGTGTCGTTCTGAAAATACTGTCTACACTAAGAAAGTGGGTAAGTCTCTTATCATTCTTGTTATTTATGTTGATGATCTTATCCTTACTGATAGGGATCCCAACATTATAAACCATGTGAAGTCTAACCTTAAAAAGAAGTTTGAAATGATAGACTTAGGACACTTGCATTATTTTCTTGGTCTTCAAGTCTTGCAATCCATGGAAGGTATTTCCCTTTCCCAATCCAAGTATGCATGTGATCTTCTACGCCACTTTCACATAGAACACTGTAAGCCATCCCCTTCTCCCTTTCAGTCTGGAGCCAAACTTTTAGTCACTTGTACTTCCCCTGAAGTTGATGTTACCTTATATCGTCAACTTGTAGGAAAACTTTTGTATCTGACCCATACTCGTCCTGACCTTTCCTTTGTTGTTGACCTTATTGTTCGGTTTATGCAAAACCCATATGAAAGTCATTGGAAAGAAGCTAAAAGAATACTTCGTTATGTTCGAGGTACAGTTCAGTTTGGGATTCATTACAGTGCAGAAGCATCTCCTCTATTGGTTGGTTTCACTGATTCCGATTGCGTTGGTGACGTTGATGATTGGAAGTCTGCAGGTTATGTCTTCACTCTTGGTTTTGGACCTATTACATGGGCTTGCAAGAAACAAAGTGCCATTTCCCTTTCTTTAGCAGAAGCAAAGTATCGTGGCGCCGTAGAAGCTAGTAAGGAAGCACTGTAGCTTCGTCAGATCCTGTCAGAGTTTGGCTTTCAACAGCAGCACCCGACTACACTTTGGTGTGATAATCAAAGTGCCATTCAACTATGCAAAGATCCAGTCCAACATCAGCGCAAAAAACACATTGAACTACACATGCACTTCATCAGAAAGCTCATTTATGACCATGTTCTTGAAGTGTAATATTGTTCAACCGATGATCAAGTTTCAGACATCTTTACAAAGGCTCTCACAAAGGCGAAGTTTACTAAACTTCGATTTATGGTTGGAGTTCAGGAAGTTATCACTAAGGGGGGATAGGCTCTAATGCCTCCTTCCTTCTCCTATTGTGTCATATTTGTACATCCTTCAATCCTATCCCAAGTTGTTCTTAAGGGGGGATGTTAGGATATTCCAACATAGGAAATAGTTAAGTATAACTTGGTCTACTGTAGAGTTAGGTAAATTGTGTTTCTTTACTATGTGCTTTTGTAATTTACAATCTGACAGTCACGATATGTAGTGATCCGACGGTTCATTCTCTACTCGGTATTATCGACACTTGATTTGTGGCTTAACACCTAATTGGTCAATGATCTCTATTTAAAGAGCATGGATGGTTATTTGTAGGGTAACCGTTCATGAGAGAAGCTTATGTAAATTTTCATTCTTTTATTAATAAATTGCTTGAAGTGGCTACGTTGGCTCAGGCCGTGGACTGTTTCCTTCTTTGAGGGTTTTAACCACGTCAAGAATACTGGTGTATTGATTTGTGATCTGTTTGTGAGTGGTGTCCTTTGGTGTTCTATCTGAGGAACTTATCCTATAAATTCTTACAAAAAGATCGAAGTTTTGGCCCAAAAACAGAAGTCAATTCTTGGTCAAAGCTCCCAAGTCAATGTTGGTCAATGTTGCCCTAATCAAAACAAATTTTGGCCTCCAAAATTAGTCCTGAAATTCATCCTCTCCACACGTGCAAAGTAGAGAAGCCTCTAAGTTGTACGAACCAATCAAGAGAGGAGAGAGAAGATGATGTGATGAGATGAGATGAGAGTGTTCAAATGATAGAAGGGTCCCTCCTATTTATACAGTTAGTTGAGGGTGAGGAAACCCATCCACTGGGCTTCATGAGCCTACATTTGACTAAGGCCGACCTTAACAATTTGTTCATGAGAGAATAAATTCAAAATTTCATTTCTTCTTGTCAGAATGAGATGATCTTTATATCAAAATTGTACCTCTCCGAAAGAGGAATACAATGCAATAATCATCTCCATCATATGAGTTGTCCTAAGGTGGAAGTTGGCCCTAGTTGCCAATTTTAACACTCCCTTTCAACTAGGGAGAATTCCACCTGCCAATCCATCATCATACCAACCTGTCATCCTGTACCATCCTTGTCATCACTGCCTTGTTTTGCTGTGCGGAACCATGAAGTAATAATGAAGAAGAAGTGATCGAGAGTGTATCCTAGTCATAAGGAGTATGGTAGTACACGATGCGTCTATCGGTAGTGCTATGGTTCCAAACCAACTTTTCCCAACTCATTGGCTAGATGAGAGATACTTCCCATGAATTTCAGACTCTATGGGTAGAATGTGTGTCGAGGCATCAACAGGAAAAGGTGAACCACTCATCTTGCTCATATGCCATAGGAGAAGGTGAACCACTCATCCTATGCATATGTCAATCATAGGGGAAGGTGAACCACTCACCCTACATTCATGTGTCTGGGTAGGGGAAGGTGAACCACTCACCTTGTATCCAGCGCAACACTAGGGGAAGGTGAACCACTCACCCTATGGTCGCTCATAGCTAGCTCCAAGAAGTACCCTATGCCCCCAGGAGCTCTCAGAGCTCTGTGTCCAACTCATAGGAAACCCTTATAAGAGGGTCATTCTACGGCTCCAAGTCTCCCTCGGAAGGTTAAGAATTTGACCTTCCCGAGAGGCTTTGTGAGAATGTCAGAAATCTGTTCATCTGTCCTTGATGTGTTGGAGGCTAACTGCTCCCCGTTGTACCATATCCCAGATAAAGTGGCACCGGTTATCAATGTGCTTGGAGTGGTCGTGGAACACAAGATTCTTTGATAGATGAATCCCACTTTGGTTGTCGCAAAAGATCGTGGTGGTATCTAGCACGTGCTCAAATAGCTCACTGAAGAGCTTCCTCAACAAAACTGCTTCACAACAAGCCATACTCACAGCAATGTATTCGGCCTCGATGGTGCTTAGTGCAACTGATTTCTGCTTCCGACTCATTCAAGATATAGGGACAGATTCCAAAGAGAAGCAACACCTAGATGTGCTCTTACGATCCATCACACTGCCAACCCAATCAACATCTATGTATCCATGTAGTCTCAAATCCTCGACAGTGTATTTCAGTCTATAGTGGATTGTGCCCCAGAGATATCTCAAGAGATTCTTGGCAGCAATCCAATAATGTGATGAGGCTCGACCATATATTGACTCAACCACTTCACAGTGAAGCATATGTCAGGACAGGAGTTGACCAAAAACATTAGGGCCCCCACAAGTTGACAATACTCGGTAGGGTTCGCCAAACTGGGCCCAACAACACTTCCACATAGGTTCTTAAAGTTGAGTTCCATTAGAGAAGTCACGGACTTGCAGTCCACCATCCCACATCTCTCAAGTAGCTTCACAATATATTTTCCTTGAGAAAGGAAAATATCACCTGGCTTTTGGCAGACTTCCAACCCTTGGAAATAATGCATCAGTCTTAGGTCCATCTCGAACTCGGAAGCCAACTCCTTTTTGCATTGATGGATGAGAGGGTCATCACTTGTCAGAAAGAGATCATCCACATAAAGGTCTAGAATGAGAGGTCTGTCCTTTTCAACCTTAAAGTATAGGTTCGGGTCAACATCCCTTCTCGTAAATCCCAACTTCATAAGATGGCTATTGATCCTTTCATACCAACCCCTAGTAGCTTGCTTCAACCCATAAAGGGCTTTCTTTAACCTGCATACGTGTCTCACGATCTTGAACCTCGAACCTCTCAGGTTGTTCCACATACACTTCCTCCTTAAGCGAACCATGAAAGAAGGCAATTTTGACATCCATCTGATGTAGGTTCCATCCTTGCGAGGCAACAAGGGCTATGATCAAACGAATGGTTGTATATCGGGCAACTGGTGCAAACATCTCATCGTAGTCTACTCTTTCCTTTTGAGAGAAGCCTCGAGCTAAAAATCTGGTCTTGAATTTCTCAGCACTCCCATCAACTCCATTTTTGATCTTGTAGAGCCATTTCAAAGTGACCACAAACTTATCCTTGGGTCTAGGAACTACATCTCAGACATCATTCTTCATGATCGACTCATACTCCTCGTTCATTGCATCCTTCCAAACTCGTTGCTTCACGACTTCTTTGAATGTACAAGGCTCAAATTGTACAATGGTACTCATGGTAGCTAAGTACCCTTAGTACCTATTTGGCTTCTTGCTTTCACAAAATGTCCCCCTCGGTGCAATGTGTTTCTCGGCATCTTCAAGAGTATCTTTGAGCCACAATGGTCTTTTTCTTGAAGTAGAGGGCTCACTAGGAGGTAGATCAATGGGATCCATCAAACCTTCCACATCGGACATCGATTCATGAGACGAAGGTTCATCCTGCTTTTTTGCATTAGCATCATCATTGGCCTTCCTAGGAATAGTTAGATCTCATATCTTTCTAAGAGCAGAAGCTTCATCGAAAGTGACATCATGACTTAATTCCACTTCCCTTTGACCAAGCACATAGATTCTATATGCCTTTGAAGTTTCACTGTAGCCCACAAATGTTCCTTTCTTCCCAGATGCATCTAGTTTGTTTCTTTTCTCTTTCGGCACATGAAAGTATACGGGCAACAAAAAATTTTAGAATGAGAAACATCAGGATTCTTACCGGTGAATACTTATTCGGATGTCTTGAAGTTCAAAGCTTGATATGGGCATCAGTTTTGGACATACACATCGGTGTTGGCAGCTTCTCCCCATAAGAACTTCGGAAGACCTTGATCATTAAGCATAACTTGGGTGGCTTCTATGATAGTACAATTATTCCTTTCAGCAACACCATTTTGTTCAGGAGTATATGTGATTGTAGTCTCCCTCTTAATGCCAACTTCTCTACAATAGTCTTTGAGTTCATTTGACTCATATTCGGTCCCATTATCGTCCTTAGAATTTTGATCTTCTTCCTTGTTTGATTCTTGACCAAGGCTTTGAAGGAACAAAACCATTTGGATACTTTATCCTTCTTCTTTAAGAAATAGATCCATGTCTTGCGAGAGAAGTCATCCACAAAAATAACATAATACAAATATCCACCCAAAGATGTCACAGGCGACATACTTGATAGATTAGAATGGACCAATTGAAGAGTATCAATGGTTTGAGACTCACTTGAGGGGAATGGTCCCTTTGTATGTTTTCCAGCTTCACATCCTTGACAAAAGCCTTCATGATTTAAGTTGAATTCGGGCATCCTTGTGATCATCTTCCTTACATCGGGTAAGGCTTTAAAATGAAGGTGAGAAAATCTCCGATGCCATAATTCGGATTGAAGAAATGTGTCACAAATCATTGCTCCTAACAGACTTCCTCCAACCTAATAGAGACCTTCAACCTTGAATCCAAGAGTGAATGCATATCTTGGGTTCCTTTGCCAAAGACGAACCTTCCCATCAATGAATACCACCTTAAAACCTTTGTCTTCCATCATAGAAATAGAAACCAAGTTCTTTTTCAAGTCAGGTACATATAGCACTTCTTGTAGGTGAAGGGTTTGACCTTGATTTAAGTGAAGAGTAACGGTCCCAATTCCTTTCATAGGATAAGTGGCATTATCCTCAAGTATAATATCCATATTTGTCTTATTTTCAACCAAGTTAGAGAGGGCTTCCTTGTACCTAGTGAAGTGTCTTGAGACACCACTATCAATCAATCAATGGTCCAATGTATCCGTAGGAGAGGCAGTGGAGAGGGCATAAATAAGATAAATTTCTTTTTGCTTTACAACATTAACTTCATCATACCTGGAGTTTCTCGAATTTTTGGGAGTACGACCACCTCCATTTCAAGCAGTAGGAGCATTCATTTTTCCTTTGTTATTAAACCTGTTGTTCCTTTGATTGCCATTGCCTTTGAAGTTGTTATTATTGTCACAATCTCTTGGAGTATCCTTCTTGTGAGGACACTCAAGCGAAGTGGCCAAACTTGGTACAATTGAAGCACCTTTCTTTTCGTCCTTCTTTAAATCCTGGCTTGAACCCTTGTCCTTGATTCCTTTGACCAACATTGTTCCTTCTCTTAGAATGAGTGGAGAAGGTAATCAGATTGTTTGCATTTGAGGGCTTGTCTCTTTCCATCATCCTTATTTCTTCTTGAGTGCATTTGGCAAATAGTTCATTGAATCCTGAAATCTTGTCATTGTTGAGAATGGTAGTGTTGAACACATCCCAATCTCTTGTAAGAACCCCAAGTGCAATAAGGGAGAGTTCTCGGTCATCAGTGATTTCGCCAATAGATAGGAGATCGTTTCTGATCTCGGTAATCCTCATGAAGTAGGATGGATGGATTCTCCTTTATCCATCTCGATATCTTTTAGATTGTTCTTGAGAAAGAGAATTTGATTTGCATTGTTTACTTTGAACATCCCAACCAACGTTTCATACATCTCCTTAGATGTTTCCAAATCAGAAATATAGGCAACCAAAGGCTTATGAATGGAATCGACAATAATCTTTTTAGCTTTTACCTCACCTTTCTTGTATTTGGTTTGTGCAACAACGGATGCATTTGAAGGAGGCTCTACTATTGTTTCTTTGACATAGTCCATGAAATCATTCTCTTCTAAAGTCAAATCCAAAGTCATCTTCCATGCATTATAGTCTGACTTGTCCTTAAGCTTGTCCTCAGATTTGAAGAAAGATGTAGTTGTCATTGGGACTAGTTCCAAGTCCTTGTCCAACAACTTCTCTTAGTGATTGCTTTGCTACATTCTTGCTTGGCCTTTGTCTTCACCTGAGTTCTGATTTTATGTTAATTTTAGATAACAATGGTATGTTCTATGCTTAAGCACAATTTACTTCAATGTTCCTTTAGCAGCCCAATGACAATTTCCAATTATATCCAATAGCAATCACATTAAATTATAAACATTAACAGTAAATGCAGATAGAACAGAAAATCATATGCAGAAGACAAGCCAAGACAAGAGGACACAAGATGTGGCGGATGCCAGGGACAAATCCCATTGTGGGGAAACCCTTTGATCAAATCTTCGTATTATTCTTCAATAGTTCAGCAGAGAGAGAGAGAGAGTACAAATATCATAAATATAAACCCAAAACAAATCTTCCAAATCAGCAGCGAATGCAGCCCTAACCAGAAAGTCAACGATGGTAAAAGCTGTCCCAAATCAGCCGATAATCAACTCGCTCAACAACATAATAGTATGACCTCAAGAGAAGGTCAAAGTCAACCCAAAACAGCTCGATCAACCCAAACAATGCTCGATGTAATTTCTATAGTAAAACAGAAACTCAACACTGCAGTCAATGTGGTCAAATTGTCCCCAATTGCCTCTATTTGTGTGCCAAGGAATCTGGCCTAAAAAGATTGAAGTTTTGGCCTAAAATAAAAGTCAATGCTTGGTCAAAGCTCCTAAGTCAATGCTGTCCTAATCACATAAATTTTTCACCTCCAAAAACAGTCCAAGAATTCGTCCTCTTCCATAAGTGTGAAGCCTCCAAGTTGTACGAACCAATCAAGAGAGGAGAGAGAAGATGATGTGATGAGATGAGTGAGTGTCCAAATGAGAGAAGGGTCGCTCCTATTTATACAATTCGTTGAGGGTGAGGAGACCCATCCATTGGGCTTCATGAGTCTACATTTGACTGAGGCCGACCTTGACAATTTGTCCATGAGAGAATAAATTCAAAATTCCATTTCTACTTGTCAAAATGAGATGATCTTTATATCAAAATTGTTCCTCTCTGAAAGAGGAATCCAATGCAATAATCATCTCCATCATATGAGCTGTCCTAAGGTGGTAATTGGCCCTAGTTGCCAGTTTTAACACTTTCGCCATTCTGGGATTATTACAATTGAATGTCTTAAGCCTACAACACTCTACCACTTTAAGAAGATGCTTTCCACTCAGAAGCCATGGTGTGGTGGGTCTATTTGGCCAATTTCATCCAGGATATACACATGTCCCCAAACACATGAATATGGACCTTGCTGTGGGATATGAAATGTCCCCACTTTACTAACTTACCAAAACCTTGTACAAGCGAGCTTCTAACCTTTTAATAAGTTTAGGTAAGTTCATTTGAGTTGTAGAGTGTTGCATGTAAATCAAGCAGGACATGGCAAGGGATTTATCTAGATAACAAAGGAGGTAGTTTTATAAAATTAAAGATACCTTGCATTTAAATGTGAATTGAGCTTCATTAAAAGTCTTTGTTTAGCCATTGGGCCTTGGATGGGATATTTAGTCACCATGTTTTCATTCATGCATGTGGTCTGTTCCACTTGAATCACAATTGTAAAAAGACAACGAGGCTAGGTACAAGCAATGTCATTAGAACCAAACTAGAACCAACCGATCTGACCGTTTTTGGCCCAAAATCAGTTCGAATAGGGCTTTTGAACCACAATAGGCTGGTTCGATACTGAACTGGTATGTTTTGTAACGGAACTGACTGGTTCGCTACCGAACCGGCCTATTCCACTGAACTGGCTGGTTCAGAACCGGTTTTGTGCAGTGAGTACCTTCCTAGGCTTGTGTAAAAAAATTGTCTTTTTATTTTTATTTTTTCATTTGGTTGGCCCACTTCTAATTCTCCCCTAGGCTAACGTAATATTCAGGCCTATGGTCCTCAGCGTAATATTCAAGCCTATGGTCCTAATATTGCTATGCATTTCATGGTAATGTTAAAAATTTAAGTAAAATGATGGAAATGAAAGATTACTTAAATTTTTAACACTAACATGAAATGATTGAGGATGTTTGAGAGTGGTTCCAACGTATGTCACAAGGTTCGTTGAACTTCAACCCTGAGGTTCGAATTTCGGCGAACCTTAAAAAAAATTTGAGGTTCGACGAACCTCATAGCCATTGACAAAGTTTATAGATCAAACCTCATAACCTCATGTCACAACTCAAGTTTGTAATCCATGTTCGTGATAGCATTTTTTATGTTTATTGATGTTGATATCTTACTATTTTCTATATTTCATTTTAAACTTATATATATATATATATATATATATATATAGAAAGTGTATATAATAATAAACGAACCTAATGGTGAACCTCATAAAAAAATTCGAACTTGAATTGACCCTAATCATTGCCGAACCCGAACAATGTGACTTAGGTTCCAACCTCATTGGATTTCATATGAAGAAAGTAGACTTAAGTAAACTTTTAGATGACACTCAAAATCCAAGAGACTTAAGAATTTTTCAGGATATCAGGATTGCAACGTTTCCATTGGATTTTGTCATGTACGAGGGTAAGGAACTAGTATTTAATAAAGAGCGCCAATCCCTCTTTGTACTTTGATGTAAGTGGCATTGGTTGTCGAACTCTTGTATCATGACTCTACTAAAAATATACCCATCACTCAAACAAAATCTTGACTTGACATGCTGACACTATGCTTTTCCTATCTTATTTTAATGCTTAGAGGATTATATTGATGAAGAAGATCCCAATATAGACAATGATTGCAGACTTGGATGCCACTCATTCTTCAAATGAGGATGAGGAGGATGATTCTGATGGTGACATTGACAATTAGCACTTGTAGGATGTAGCTGTAGTATCATAATATAATGTTATTTGGACTATAAAGACCTTTTAGAGCTTGCGTCTTGATGTTTTGTGGTTCAGCTATGTTTTCCACTAAGTGCTGTTTTAGTTATATGCACTATTACTTGCTATATAAATGATAACTTTTGCATATTTGTGTTAATGGTTTGGATTCATATGGATCCACATGAATATATATATGTTTTTTTTTTTGTTAAATATGAATATTTTGTGTGTTTTTGGTAAACTGTCTTTTTTTCCCGTATTTTACCGGTTCCCAGTGTGCAAGGTTTTTTGGTTTGATCACCCGTTCAGTTTTGATAACATTGGGTACAAGTTCCACATAATTTGGCCAGAATATTTACCCTTTCAAACACAGACCATAAGAGAGCATGGAAGTGTTGGGAGATTTTCGGATCTGTACCTATGCTGTACACTCACTTGTATTGCTATATATAGAGTATAGAATTGGTGTTGTATTAAGGTAATGTACCTCAGATAATCTTCTACACCACTGCGCATGATTGTGGATGATCTGTGTACTTTTCCGTTACAGCAGCATCACACATACAGCATTGATTTCCATTTTGTATGTGCTCACATCTGCTTTGCATACACTTCATTTCTAGTCCATAATGGAGAAAGCAGGTGCAGAGGTTTCTTTATTCAGTTCAGCAGCGAGCAATGAATTAGCTTGCTCGAGATCTAAGAGGCGGGAAACCTCTTAATTTCCGTTCACCTTGAAAATTTAAAAAGTAGCTTGATTGATTCAATTGATTTATAATTCTTGGTGGTTTCTTCATAGGGGAAACAACGGTCATTCAATTGATTTTTTGGCACGTTCCTTATGGTTTTGGGCACCACATGGCTGGAAACTTTTATAAACTCTTTACGTTTCAAAGATATTCTGGAAGCACCTAAACAAACAAGGAGCTTCTACAAGTTCTCAAAATAAGGGAGTGCTAAAGCAAATTCCGGAAAGTCTCACAAAAATCTGCCAAGCTACCAAAAAGCGCTCAACAAAAATGGAGTGTTTTGTACCATCTCCCAAGATCTTGGGATTGGGGAAATGCTGGGTAAGGGTTCCCCAACTCCTGGAGTGATACCTGTGCAACTATGGTTAAAAGTCTGCTTACTATGGTTTAAGAAAAACTAACAGAGTGATCATGATTGACCATTCTCTAATAAAATACAATAAAATGGGTGAGTGATCAGTACCAAGTCATCCAAAAGAGGAAGATAAATAACAGAATAGAAAAATAAAAATGTAATACATTTTTAATTCATGTTCACTAGACTAATTGTCATCATCCGAATCCAGAGGAAGTCTGTTTCTAAAAAGTTCTGTTATTCAAATATTTCCGAAGTTAGCAGCCTGGACTACAAAGCTGCAGATCCATCATTTATGTTGTGCTGATCACATCTTTGTTATTTGTGCAGATGTTATCGATAAACTTTCCAAAACTGGTAGACAGTTAGAGGCCCTTAGATTTGCTCATGAATTTGGCATGGTGGATAAGGTGAATCCTGTGGATTTGTTGAAATCATATTTGGGACAAGTGGAGAAGGCTGCAAAGGAAATTTTGATAAATGGACATGGCTCAAAGGCTTCTGAGGTTGCTGCCGATGTTTATACCATTTTTAGGAGATTGAAAGGAACACGATGTAACACATAAGTGAACATTTATATTTGATTTGTGTTTTAGTCACAGACTCCAGAGTAGTGTATCTTGATTTAAGTATGTTTGTGATATCTATTTGCAGAATGAATCATACACAAAGAAGGTGACTGCCATGCAAACTGTTCTTGGTCTTATCAAAACGTATGGTTTGCAAGTTCGTGTTTTTGAAGACAACTTGCAGAAGAAACTAAGACAAATGGAACAGGAGAAAGAAAATAGAAAAATAAAGAAAAATAACGAGAATATTAAATATGCACAGGAGAGAATAAACAGAAAGAAGCACTTTAAGTCAAAGGCAGAGCATAAAGAAGACAAAAAGAAAGCTGCTGCTGAGAAAAAGGCACAGAAGAAAGGACAGAGAATGAAAGCTGCTGAGGAAGAGGAAAAGAATAAAAGACATCAATCTTTTGAACCTGGCTATGGGCTTTCAGAGAGGGAAAATGATACTTCAAAGAGAGCTAAGTATGCTTCACCGAACGAGAGAACCAGAGCGGCTGTTGGAATGGGCAACTCAAAATTTTCACCTTACAATATTGATGGTTTTCAAAATAAGCCTGGGATTATTGGTAATGATCACCATACATCAAGTTTTAGTGCCAATAATAGGGGCCTTACTGGACTTGCTGCCGGTGCTTTCACATCATCACCTTCCATTGCAGCTCAAATAAATGATGAGAGAAGACATCATGAGAAGTACCCCTCAGCTTTTGGGACTAGTAATCTAAACCCTATTGGATCATCATTGTACGGCTCTAGTGCCCCTGCTGGTGGTTTTGGTGAGATTGATATAAATCACGTTAGAGCACCAGTATATGGGACTGGCGATTTGGCAAAGTCATCTGCAACCCAAAGTAACTATAATTTTGAGGGAAGAAGTCAGCAAAGCTATAAATTGAATTTTGGTGAAATTGATAACAATCCTGTTCGAGCATCAGCTTATGGGACTGGTGCTTTGACAAACTCATCTGCCACTCAATGTCATTATGAGAGATCCCCAGAACTGTATACATCAGCTTTTGGAGGTGGTAGTATGGGTAGAATTGGGTCATCTGTATATGGATCAAATTCTCATACAATTCCCTCCTCTGATGTGAACCAAGGTAGTCATGAAAGAAGCTTTGGACAGTATTCAGGTTTTGCTGGTAGAAATATGGGTCCTGTTGAGTCAGCAGGGTATGGATCTGGTGTTGCCACAGTGCCACCTTCCAATGTGTCTCAAGGTCACTTTGAAAGGAGAGTACCTGTAATAGATAGGCATCTGTTCAACAGTGGGATGACTTCCCTACCCCCTACCTACTGAGCTTACTTGCCGTGATAGTGAAAGTACACCAAGACAGTTATCTGTATAAGTTTGTCGTCATTGTAACAGTATAGAACTCTCTGGCAGTTCTGATAAGTTATACTAATACTGTCTCTATTTGAGAAATTTTGGATTTTGGAAAAATCATGAATGCTATTTTGTATCTTGCTTTCTGGTTGAATAAGAATTTTCTAGTGGGTAATTCAAATGATTTAATATATCTGCACTCAAATTTCATTTGTCGTGTTAAAAACAAATTCAGTCAGTGGTGGTGTAAGCTTTTATGAGATAACCTGATGTCCGAGAGAATCTTATAAACGTTGGTTAAAATTATGATAAAAATACCGCAGCAACAGCGCCCAAGCCAACGTGAATTGACTACTGTAAGTAATTGGAATATTAACAAAATTATTGGTTCACTCCAAAGAGTAAGTAAGAAACCAGATTGGCCTAACAATGAATGTTATTGACCATCCAATTTCCTTATCTTCATCCCGTTCATGTTTTCTCGTGTAACAAGACATTTGTTTATTTCTGTTTAAGCTATATATAAAAAGGTCAAATGTGTTCTTGTCCCCATGTGGTTCTAAAGAAATCTTCATAAATTTACAAAATTCTTATATATACACATGCAATTAGAATTGTTGCTATGCTTCTCAGACTGGGTTTCATTTGCTATCGCCGCGTCGAGTGAGGGATAGCCTGTGTTTGTGATGAACATTGAACTGATTATGATTCACACAATTTGAGGTATATTTAACTTCCTACAGTATGTGAAGTACGATAGTTACCGGATATCAGCATGGATCAAAGACTAGATCACTGTTGGGCGTTTGAATCTGACGACCGTTGATGACATATTGATATATAAATATAAGAATATCGAAGATAAAGAGCAGCCCTTGCTTGCAACTGAAATTACCACCTTCAACGGGAGGGCACACATCAGCAGGGAAATGATAATCAATAACATGTTCAAACCGAGTGAACTCTTCGAGCAGATAGACCTACTTTCTATCGAAAAGGTGATTTGGTTCTTAGCCTCATGGTTAACAGGATCAACGCAGAAACAAACACCAGTCCGCTCTGGATTGACTTTCAAGGAAGTGAACTTCAAGCAGATAGACCTACTTTCAATCGAAAAGGTGATTTGTTTCTTAGCCTCATGGTTAACAGGATTAAACATAGAAACAAACACCAGTCCGCTCTGGATTGACTTTCAAGGAAGTGAACAGTTTCCTGGCTAAACGCCCTGGACAAGTTGCGACATCGCCAATGTTGCAGTTTGTGCCACTATCCCAGTGTTTATTAAGTTTTAGGGAATCCTTAATGGTGGTGCTAAAAGCCAAATTTACCCATTTTTCTGTCGGTATGTTTCAATAAGAACTAATGTCTTCAATTGAACTCTGCCATTTACAATGTAATATGTGGACATTATGCAATGTAATATGTGGACATTATGATGTTTATTTGTACATAGGGAAAAAATATATGCATTAAATAAATAATTGCGGTTAATAAACATAATTACACTAATAAACATGAGAGGTAAATAAATAATTACATTAATAATCATAAGACGTAGATCAACTAGTTTGTGTGGAATTTAGTCTTTATCAAATAAGAATTACATATTATATATACACAACTAAATGTGTATTCATGATGGATCTGCCCATATCCATGCTACAACAAAAATATATGACAATATAGTCCAATTTTTTTTCAATCAGTACCCAAAAAAACCCTGCAGGGGCATCAGAGAATCCATCTGATAAAGATCACACTGTCACCATATACAACCAAACAAAAAAGCCCTAAAGAAATTATAATATCCATTCCATATTGATAATGCTGATGTCAATTTCAACTCAATGTAATATGCCCTATAAAATTAAAATTATAGTAATACAAGTTATAATCCAAATAATAACCGTTCACAAATATTAGGGGGCATCTCGTTATCTCATCCCGTGAAGGCCATTGGCATGTGGTGAGCTCCTTGTCTGTGACCGTTAAATAGCACGGTTGACAAATTAATATTGTTGACATCTTAGTACAACCTGGAGTTATTCGGTTGGCCCGTGACACACGACTCATGATAATAGTAGAGCTCTTATGGGGGATCCACAGAGCTTCCATTTATTTTTTATTCCAAAACTTTGATTGGAGTTGTTTTGTTTTGTCCTTAGGAATTTATTATTATTATTATTATTATTATTATTTTTTAATTAAATACAGTGGAAGATTTATTATTTTTTTTATGTTTAATTTGGAGTTGATATGTTTGATTTAGGGTTGATATGTATTTTTTCCTAAAATAAAATAAAATATTTCATTTTACTTTTATTTATAAATAAAATGTTCAATAATATATATCTTTTTAAAAATAAAATAAAATATTTTATATTTTTCTTATTTATGAATAAAATGTTTTAATATCCCTGTGAAATAATATAATTTTATATCAAATTTAGAAAAAGATACAATAATTAAAAAAAAAAAAACTAAATTTTCACTTAGGTTGTGAAGAAGATAGGTAATTCTTATACTTCTTGGATCAATAGTTTGGACAAAAGTTTAAAAACCTAGTTGTTTCACGAGCTTGGCAATTAGTTTTAGGATTTAATCTTTGGAACTTGTGGAAAGAACACAATCTTAGAGTTTTCAATATGAAGGAAAGACCAACATCAACATTAAAAGAGGTGATCCTTTTCAACATTTGCGAAACGATTCTTGCGTCCTCTTGGATTATTGATAGTTAGCAAGTAGAGGAGTCTGAACAACATATTTTGAAGAACCTCGATTTGCATCCCTCTATTTCTACTCCCTATTTATTTTCTCTGTTGCATTCTATTCATTGTATAGCCAAATCATATACCCCGCCCTCGAGCTCCTTGAAATTGAGCTTTGATGGTGCCACCAAAGGAAACCTTGGTGCAATTGGCTACGAAGGGATTTTTCGAGATGATAAATCCCAACCTTTGAATATATATGCATGTTTGTGCGATGTGACCACAAACAATCTTGCAAAATTCCTTGCTATTGAGAAAGGTTTACCAATTGCAGCCAAAGAAGGTTATTGTTTGATTCAAGTTCATGGAGATTCTCAAGTTGTCATTTAATGCATACACAAATTGTTAAATGGCCACCTTGCACACAAGACAGTGCACAACTGCCATTTACCAAAAGTAGTTTCAAATATCTAAGACTTATTATTAAGGTTCAATTATATTATCCCTCAGCAAATGCGGCGAAAAGGTAAGAGGGTAGCGGATGCACTGGCTAATTAGGGCAGCCAAGAATGACACCGAACCTTGGACGAAGCTTGGTCAATTGCGTCACTAAGTGAAGACGTCCAAGGAATTAAAAGGTGGGTGGAGTAGGATAGCGCTTTAGTGGAAGCCAACATCCCCGATGGGGGTGTTATTAAAATTCACCGTAATGACAAGAAGCAAGATTAACATGTCAAACACGAGAATGGAGCATGGGTTGGCAACCTTTGGAACAAGAGCCACACCCTACACCTGCCACCTCTTAGTATTCGTGTTCCCAAGTTTGGGATCACCTACCCCGTCCCATTGTTTTAATGCACACATGTGGTAGCATATGTAATGGAGTACAACATTCTCTTTGCGATTTGGGATCTTCACTTAGCAGTTGAGAAGGTTAGGTTTTCGCCGGGTAGATTGGCCATGGGTGGAGGAGATCCTGACATACAATGCACAAAGCTCATTCATGAGCGTATGATTTATGCGAGGTTTGTGGTCTTTAAAGAGTGTGCCAAGTCATACACATGTCTTGCCCTGGACCCTGCACACTTTGGTATTCACCTTCAAATGCTGAGTCCTCTCACATTGATGCCCTTTTATAAATGCATGGGCAACCTCACAGGGTTGCGACATAGTTATGTTAGCTGTGATGGTGAAGAGTGTCTATCCTTGTCGTGCTGCTCTTGGTTGATATCATCAAAATTATCAGGATCTCTGGGAGGTTTGTTTCTCTACTCTTATCTTCCTATTATCGTTTTTGTTCGCTGTTTGAGAAGCCAACTTTATGGTACTACACTTGTAGCTTTTTGAGTTTAAGCAAGGGTCAATGTTTTTCGTCCTATTTCTTCATAATAGAAGGACTAGTCCATCCTTTGAATTGGTGGTAGTTTTACTCACCCTGTCGCTTCGAGGTTCTAATTCCACAGGCATTTCCTTCAATTGTCTAGTTTTGGTTTGCGGAAATTGGTACTTAGGTACCTTTTCCATTTGGTTATGATGGTGTTAATTGTTTGTTTAGTCCCATAGTCTGCTTAAGGTCTTCAATCTTCTTTTGTCTGTGTCTCACAAATCAGGATATATTTGGAGTTAGGGTTGGCAGGCCTATATAAATTCTGGGGAATTTCCCTACGTTTGACTCTTTGACTAAACACACTCTTCCTTCTTTATTCCTTTGTGGATGATGCCCTTCTTGTGGAGTTGACTATTTCCTACTTGAAAGTCCATCTCCCTTCGTGTTTGCCTCTGTTTTCTATTCATTTGTTGTATCAATTCATTCCCTTGGTAATTACGGATCCTCAGTAGAGAATGCTGAGTTGTCGAGGTGGTGCAACTGGTTCATCTTCCTCCCGCTAACAGTTGTTCAGATGGGAGTCAGTGCGAACTACTTTGACTCAGTCCCTCTTGAAGTGAGGAAAGAGATTCTCCTTTTAGAGTCAAAGGAGTTCGGTGGCAAGACATTTCTTTGATTTTGAGGTTGGAGGTAGCTACCTCAAGTGGAATCCTAATCCAGGGAAGTTCAAGAAACGTAGGCTTTGCTTCCTTCACTCACTCACAATGCACCAACAGATGGAAACACTGTTCCACATGGTTATTCGAGACAAGCAGGTAGACAACTATAAATTTTTTGTAGGTTAGGAGGACATCAAACGAATTCTTTGGAGCATTCGCTTCAACCTAGATGACATTGTGACCAAACTCGCAAAGGTGGAGAAATTTGTGGTCTCGGACTTGGACACTGAGTCTAGAGAGTTGAATGAAGCATAGATAGTCATTAATGCTCTCCCAGTCAACATCTCCTCTCCCATTGCCAATTCTCCATAGGAAAACTCCTCTCCCGTTGCCAATTCTCCATAGGAAAACTCCTCTCCCGTTGCCAATTCTCTATGGAAAACTCTTCTCCCCTCTACGGTTATTATCTCCGACTAATGGTATTCAATGGTTTATACTCTTGTCTCTACAGTTGGTCACTCGATGTTTTATGTACTCGTCTCTACAATTGGTTGTCGACAGGGCACTCGAGAACATAGTTGGATTTTTGCTTTGGACTTTTCACAACACTTTAGACGCAGTTGGAACGCAGTAGGATTTTTTGCTTGGGATTTTGTGTATACCTCTGTTTTGCTTTTAGTAGGATGCTAAAGGCTGCACTTGTAGGCTTGCTTTAGTATCGTTGTTTTAATGTCACTCTCCTTAGTTCTTTATGTAAAAGTTAAAAGGCACCAGGGGACAAGTTTGGCACATACATTAGGGTCTCTCTGAGTCTGTGATAGTCACAACTTTTGTATCTCAATTTTTGAACTGGCAGAAATGGTGCCATTTTTTGGATACCCCTGGTTGAAATAATGGCCTCCTAGTGTGGTCTTTTTGAAGCACGAAGCATGAAATGCTATCAATGTAATATCTTTTATCACTGTATCAGTAATAAAAATCAGTTGACGAATGTTACAAAAAAAATATATCACAATCTTTATATATATATATATATATATATATTATAAAACAATTGAAAAAATTCAATGTGAATAATAAATAAAATATTTCAATATACAAGTTAAGTATAACTGGCATGTATTTAAAATATATTTATGAAATAAAAAACATTTTAATATGAACAATGTAACCTCTAAATAAAATATTTCAATGCCCATATTAAATAAAACATTCCAATGCCTATGTATATATTATATAAAACGATTGAAAAAAATATTTTTTATGTTTAAAACATTTCAATTAGTTTCACTATTCTACTTTTTTTTTCCCAGATATATCAGCTATATTTTGTTTGTTTAACACATTCATGTTAATTCTATTTGAAATCTAGCAAAGATTTGTTGAAATTGCAAGTTTAATTTGTGTAGTCTACACAATGGAAGAATCAAATGAAATTTTCGAAGGGTTGAATCCATTTATGCATTCAACAATGTAATTTAAATAATGATTCACACAAATAGCCAGTGTAGATTTACTACAGATCTATTAAACATAAGGAGGGATCAAATTCTTGACGTGTAAATATTTTTTCAAATTCTACGTCTTTTACATTTCAAGAGATTTGGTTCTTATGGGCACTTATTAGATCCATTAGATGATCTATACTAATATTTTCAATAAAAGAAGACAAAACCAATATTAAACTAGGATTCATACCAATTTGCCCGACCCACTCTTTAAATCAAACTTGCAAAAAATATTGCAATCAACAATTTCAGCAAACAAACTTTCATCATTGGAATGTGAATACTTGATAGGGGAACATGGCATCATTCAACTCGATATAATTGGTTACCATGCTTGGGCACCCCTGTTTCTGTTTAAAGTGCTTGTTTACAATAAAGCCAAACAAGCCCAATTGCTCTTACTAGGTTCTATCGACATTCTTTGCATCTATTTAATTTCTTCTGTAGAGGTTTTCAATTTAGATGGGGACATATGGTTCGTTGCAACATTCTGAGGAATGCCTGAACATCTGTTAAAATTGGAAACCAGGGCAAAACTTCACGTGGGTCATCTTATTCATGGCTAATAATATTTTTATTAGATTCCTCTCGTCGAGAGTTGTAGGATTGATATAAAGATCATCCAATTCCGATAAGTATTCATGGAGATATGAATTTATTTTGATTATGGAATTATTATCAAGCCGACCTACAACTCATGTAGGCTCAAAAGCCCAACAGTCGCATCTATTCACTCACCAACGTTGTGTATAAATATAAGAGGACTTTTCTCATTTAGACTCACTCATCTCATCACATCTCTCTCTCTCTCTACTGCGCAGATATGAGTCTTTTCTCTACTGCACTGAAATGGGTCTCTCTCTCTCACACATGTGAAGCCGGAAGCAGCTGAAACTGAAGCTGCAACTGCAGAAGTAAAGATTGAATTGTGTGACCTAGAAGATATCCTATTTGGAACTGCGCTGTAGGTTCATCTGAACCTCCTTTGAAAGCCACAACTTTTGGTGGTGGAATGAAGTCAATCTGACGAACGGTTTGCAAGATATCGACTGCCCTAGTTTGAAGCCGGAAACTGCTGAAACTGAAGCTACAACTGCAGAAGTAAAGATTGACTTGCGTGGCCTAGAAGATCTCCTCATCTGAACTGCGTTGTAGGTTGATCTGAACCTCCTCTGGAAGCCGAAACTTTTGGTGGTGGAATGAAGTCAATCCGACTGTCGGTTTGTGAGATATGGTCTGCCCTAGTTTGATAATGAAGCCGCTAATGCTGATGCTACTGATCTAGGGTTTGCTACTGCTGATATGAATCAGATTTATTGTACTATTTCTCTCTGCTGAATTATTGAAGATAAAAGAAGATTTGATCAAAGGGTTTCTCCACACATTGTGGGGTTTGTCCCTCGTTAGCCGCCACATCTTGTGTCTCTTGTCTTGGCTTGTTTTCTGTCGATCGTTTAATGTTCTATCTGCACTTTACTTTATGTACATGTGATTGCTAATCGGTGGAATATAATAAGAAAAAGAAGTAAACTGTTATAAGCATAGAACATACCATAACTTAACATGGTATCAGAGTTGAGGTGAAGACAAAACCCGAGCAAGAGCAAGAGAAATCATCGAAGAGAATATTGGCAAGGCTACTCTAAAAGAACTATGGGGTCCTCAACACTCTTTCCTGTTGAAGACAAGCTCCGTGAGAAAGCTGACTATCACGTATGGAAGATGTCTATCGATCTAACCCTTGAAGATCAAGGAGTGCTGGACCATGTAAGAGGCAATATTGTTGAGCCTTCATCAAATGCATATGTTGCTGCCTGGAACAAATGGAAAAATGGAGAAGTCAAAACAAAGATCATCCGGGACTCTATCGACAAGCGCTTGGTGGCCTACATCTCTGATCTAGACACCTCCAAGGAAATCTACGACAGATTGGTGAGTTTATTTAAAGTTAATGATGCAAATCAAGTTTTGTTTCTTAGAAATAAGTTGAGGGAAATCAAGAAGGGTAAAGATGAAAGTATGCAAGCATACTTCTTAAGAATCACCGAGATCAAGAACGATCTCCTATATATTGGGGAAACCATTACTGACAGAGAAATGGCACTCACAACTCTCGGAGGATTACCATCTGAATGGTATGTGTTCAAGACTACTCTTCTGAACAATAATGTAATTCCTAGTTTCGAGGAATTAATGGCTAGATGCATTCAAGAACAAACAAGGGTAGAAGATTAGGAAATGCCCTTGCCTAAAGGTCCTCCTGCTGCTTTGTCTTCTCATGCTAAGAAAAGAAACAATTCTGGGTCTAAATCGAAAAGAAAGGCTGGATTTAAGGGTGGAAGAAAAGGACGATGTTTTATTTGCGATAAAGCAAGTCACTATGTATGAGATCATGAGCATCATGATGAATGAGATCATGGACATAAAGGGCAACATGAGATCATGGACATATAGGATAGCATGATGATGATGCACACTAGTTTGAGCAGCATTATGATGGATAAAATCATGGACATGGGCAGCATGATGATAATCATGATTAGAGAAGCATGGTACAGTATGCAGTGGTGCAACTCGAAATCCCTCTAATGGCAATCAAAGGAATGACAAATTCAACAGCAAAAGTAAGAGGAGAGCTGGGAATCAAGGAAGAGGACAAGCATTCAAGAAGGCTAGAAATTGTAGGATGTATTAAATGCACCTGACCTCAAAAGGAACCTAGTGTCCATCTTGGCAATGGAAGACAAAGGCTACAAGGTAACCTTCAGCAATGGCAAGGTATGTATATGGAAAAATAATGTTAAAGATGCCTTTACTCTTGGGTTTAGTGTTGATTCTTTATATCAAGTCGGTGGAAGTCCGTGAGGTGTCATGTCTTGTGACACAACGCTTCAGTCCGAACTTTGGCATTGGAGGTTTTCCCACCTTCATTACAAAGCTCTACCCGATGTAAGACAGATGGTAATAGGGATGCTCGAATTCCAAGTAGAGAAAGAAGGTGTATGTCTGGGATGTGCCAAAGGAAAGCTCAAAAGGGGACCATTCCCCTCAAGCCAAAGCAAGACCTCTGATATATTACAATTGGTTTACTCAGGCATACCTGAGGTTGGCATCAAGAGGGAGACTACTACACCATATACTCCCAAACAAAATGGTGTGGCAGAAAGGAAGAACCGCACAATTATGGAAGCTGTCCGGGCCATGCTACATGATCAAAGTCTTCCTAAGTTTCTCTGGGCTAAAGCTGCAAACACTGCCGTATATGTACAAAATCGATGCCCTCATCAAGCATTGGGTTCTAAGACTCCTGAAGAAAAATTCACCGGTAAGAAACCTGATGTTTCTCATTTTAAAATTTTTGGAAGCCCTGTATACTTTCATGTGCCGAAAGAGAAAAGAAATAAATTGGGAGCATCTGGAAAGAAGGGAATTTTCGTGGGCTATGGTGAAAATACTAAAGGCTATAGAATCTATGTAGCCGGTCAAAGGGAAGTCATAACTAGTCATGATGTCACCTTTGACGAAGATATGGCTCTCAGCAAGGTGATCAATCTTCCGACTTTGAGGAGCTCTCAAGAAGCCGACACCAGGGAACCAAAAGAAAAGGATGATGAATCAATGGCTGATGTAGAAGAACCCATGGATCCGATTGATCCTCCTCCATATGAGCCTTCCTCTTCTAGGAAGAGGCCTTTATGGCTTAAGGGGTTACTTGATGATGCTGAAGGACATGCTGCACCCTGAGGAACCTTTCGTGAAAGTAAGAAACCTAATAGGTATCAAGGATACCTGACCATCATGAGCACGATCATACAAAATGAGCCTTCGTCATTCTCAGATGCCGTCAAGCATCAAGTATGGAAGGATGCTATGACCAAAGAATATGAGTCTATCATAAAGAATGATGTTTCGGAAGTAGTTCCCAGACCCCAGGACAAGACTGTTGTTACTTCCAAATGGATTTACAAGATAAAGCATGCAGCAGATGGAAGCACGGAAAAGTATAAGGCTCGTTTTGTTGCTCGAGGTTTCTCCCAAAAGGAAGGTATAGACTATGATGATATATTTGCACCTATTGCCAGATATACAACCACCCGCTCGATCATAGCCCTTGTCGCTTCACAAGGATGGAACCTACATCAGATGGATGTCAAGACTGCGTTCTTGCATGGCTCGATAAAAGAAGAGGTCTACGTAGAGCAACCCGAAGGATTTGAGATTTATGATCGAAAATCTCATGTATGCAGGTTGAAGAAGGCTCTCTATGGGCTGAAGCAAGCACCCCGAGCATGGTATGAGAGGATCAATAGCTACTTGATGAAGCTGGGATTCACTAGGAGTGAAGCTGATCCTAAACTTTACTGTAAGGTTGAAGATGACAAGCCTCTCATACTGGTGTTGTATGTGGATGACCTCTTTCTAACAGGTGAAAACCCTCTCATTCACAAATGTAAGAGGGAGATGGCTTCTGAATTTGAAATGAAGGACCAAGGACTTGAAGTGTGGCAGAAGCCAAGGGAAATTTTCCTATCTCAAGGAAAATATGTGGTAAATATATTGGAAAAATTCGGTATGATGGACTACAAGCCTGTGACTACCTCGAGGATCTTAACTTTTAGAAGTTATATGGTAGTGATGTCGGACCAGACTTGAGAAATGCCTCTGAGTTTCGAAAAAAACTCATTCGCATTGATGTTCTTGGTGAACCTCCGTCCGAACATATGTTTTGCAGTTAGCATTGTGAGCTCATATTTGGTTGAGCCTCACTGGATTGATGCCAGGAATCTTCTGAGATGTCTTCAGGACACAATCTCTCATGGATTAAGATACACTGCCGGAGATGTGAGACTACTTGGATATACTGATGTTGATTGGGCAGGCAGTGTGGTGGACCGTAAGAGCACTTCCGGGTACTGTTTCACCTTGGGATCTGCTTCGATATCCTGGATGAGCAGGAAGCAGAAGTCGGTGGCTTTGAGCACCGCCGAAGCAAGATATATTGTTGCTAGCATAACCTCGTGTGAGGCAGTCTGGTTGCGAAAGCTCTTCAGTGAGCTGTTTGGATTTACATTGGATAGCACTATGATTCTCTGCAACAACCAGAGGTGGGATTCGATTATTGAGGAATCCCGCATTCGTCAATTTCTCCAGCAGATAGACATCATCTGGGATATGGTAAGTCGATGAGCAAGGAAGCTCCATCACATTAAGATGATGTACAGGTTGATACACCTTGTCAAAGCCCCGAGGAAAGATCTAATCTGTGATTTTCCCAAACGACTTGGAGTCGGCAAGAAACCTTTGTACAAGGGTCTTGCATGTTGCATACATTGAGCTCTCGGAGCTCTCAGGGCTTGCGGTTCCTACTGGAGCAACATATGACCACAGGGTGACTCACCCTCCCCTGGTGGTGCACACTGGAACAAGATGATTCGCTCTCTTGTGGGACAAGATGATTCACTCTCTTGTGGAACAGGATGATTCACTCTCCTGTGTAGCAGGATGATTAGTTCTCCTGTGAGGCCTGGATTGATGTGTTCTCCATGGCAATTGTAGCAGGATTGATGTGTTCCCTTGTGAGGTCTGGATTGATGTGTTCTCCATGGCAATTGTAGCAGGATTGATGTGTTCTCCTGTGAGGATAGGATTGATTAGTTCTCCTGTCGAGGCATCCTACCCATGCAGTCTGGGACTCATGGGAAGTACCTCTCATCTGATCAATGAGCAGGGAAATGAAGTTAGGGACCATAGTAGTACCGATGGACGCATCGTTGTAACTACCGTACTCCCTACGCTAGGATGACCTCCATTGATCTGGGATCAATGATACTGGTCTGGGACCAGTGGTAGGAGTTGTACCATACTATGACGCTGACTTCGGGTCGGTTGAGACTGGTCTGGGATCAGTGGTACATAATCTGAGACTGACTTTGAGTCAGTGGAGTATGATATTGGTCTGGGACCATTGGAGTTGTACTCACTATGACGCTGACTTTGGGTTGGTTGAGACTAGTCTGGGACCAGTGGTACATACTATGAGACTGACTTTGAGTTAGTATGATACATCATCGATCATTTCTTCTTCTTCATAATTCGGACAAAAGAAGAGTAGAACAGAACAATGCAAGAGCAGAGCAGAACAGAACAAAACAGTACAGATCAATGCAGGGCAGAACAAGACAAAGCAGAACAGGCAAAATAGAGCAGAGCAGGGCAAGGATCAGGCTGTACAAGGCAGTGCATTTGATGGATGAATAGTAACGACTGATAGACAGATTGCAGAGGAAGTTCTCCATGGTTGAGAGGGAGTGTTAAAATTGGAAACCAGGGAAAAACTTCATGTGGGTCATCTTATTCATGGCTAATAATATTTTTATTAGATTCCTCTCGTCGAGAGGTGTAGGATTGATATAAATATCATCCAATTCCGATAAGTATTCATGGAGATATGAATTTATTTTGATTATGGAATTATTATCAAGCCGACCTACAACTCATGTAGGCTCAGAAGCCCAACAGTCGCATCTATTCACTCACCAACGTTGTGTATAAATATAAGAGGACTTTTCCTCATTTAGACTCACTCATCTCATCACATCTCTCTCTCTCTACTGCGCAGATATGAGTCTCTTCTCTACTGCGCTGAAATGGGTCTCTCTCTCTCACACATGTGAAGCCGGAAGCAGCTGAAACTGAAGCTGCAACTGCAGAAGTAAAGATTGACTTGCGTGGCCTAGAATATCTCCTCTTTGGAACTACGCTGTAGGTTCATCTGAACCTCCTTTGAAAGCCGCAACTTTTGGTGGTGGAATGAAGTCAATCCGACAAACGGTTTGCAAGATATCGACTGCCCTAGTTTGAAGCCGGAAATTGTTGAAACTGAAGCTGCAACTGCAGAAGTAAAGATTGACTTGCATGGCCTAGAAGATCTCCTCATCTGAACTGCGCTGTAGGTTCATCTGAACCTCCTCTGGAAGCTGAAAATTTTGGTGGTGGAATGAAGTCAATCCGACTGTCGGTTTGTGAGATATGGTCTGCCCTAGTTTGATAATGAAGTCGCTAATGATGATGCTACTGATCTAAGGTTTGCTACTGTTGATATGAATCAGATTTATTGTACTATTTCTCTTTGCTGAATTATTGAAGATAGAAGAAGATTTGATCAAAGGGTTTCCCCACACATTGTGGGGTTTGTCCCTGGCTAGCCGCCACATCTTGTGTCTCTTGTCTTGGCTTGTTTTCTGTTGATCATTTAATGTTCTATCTGCACTTTACTTTATGTACATATGGTTGCTAATCGGTGGAATATAATAAGAAAAAGAAGTAAACTGTTATAAGCATAGAACATAACATAACTTAACAACATCCTTCTTTGTATAGTAGATCAATGAAATATTTTTCATTGCTTGAAGTAACATCTAGATAATCTGGTGTACGTGAAAATTCCTAATCCTCAAGGAACCCCTACTGCAGCAAAATTGAATTTACTTCTCCTACTTGATTTTAATATACATTATCAAGTTATTTTCTGAAATATTGAAGTAAATTACTTCTGCAGCCTACACCAACTTAATTTGATTACATGAAACACAAAATTGAGCAAAAAACAAGATACATAGGACACAATTATTTTTGGACAAAATAGTCTCTAGAAAAACCCAATGCAGGAAAACCGGTGTAGTAGCTCTGAGGGTTCTCTATTATTAAGCAGTAATTTTGAATACAATGTTGGTTGCCCTCTTGGCAAACCAGTGACAGAGAAAATACAATGGCAGAAAAATTGAGTGAGTTTTACCTCACTTCAACCAACAGATTCCCGCTGATCCGACAACAAAACTGGCTAACCCCATCTATCTCTATGCTGGCCCTATGTTAGCCTTACAGGCTCTGCATTAGCTTTGCGCTGTCTCTTCTGCCTCCTGTGTCAACCTTCCCGGCTGTCCCGACTTTCTACATGAGGGCAGTGTCAACTTCTGCGCTGGCCCTTCTGGCTCTGTGTCAGGCCTGTGTGGGCCTAGATTGGCTCAACATTAGTCCTCCTAGCTGCTGCGCTGCCTCCAATAGCTTCTCTCTGCCTCTCTATCAATATTCATGAACCATCCTTGCCCCTCTGCTACAGAATGATGACTCAATTCGAATTCTCAGCTTCCTAGCCCCAAAAATCGAACTCTAGATCAATTTGTTCTCTGTGTGTGTGTTTCTAAATGAACCCCAAGCCTCCTTCTTATACCTTTCTCATTGAGACTTCAATAGCCGAGATTAAGTCTCTAATCAACGTCTAAGATTAAAACTTGACTTGATCCGCCTTCTAGATCACTGTCACCCCTATTTTGATTAATACCCTTTAATATTTTATTTTTTCTAAGTTTATACTTAGGAACCTCATTAAAAATATTAATTATTTTAATAAAATACAATCCGAGTGGAATTTCACCAAACGATTTCCAGGTTCTTTAGAACTTATGTGCCTTAGCCTCTCCACCAATTTTCATGGTTAGAGCACAACCGATACTACCAAAAACTAAGGCTCCCTCTTAGTGAGGAAAGTGCTCTAGCAACAATGTCCAACTGCACGCTACTCTATTTCTGAAGCATCTCTTTTTCGCACTGTTGCTGCCACCAACACTGTGATGTTGTTGCAATTGTACAACTACTAATGACACTGCCATTGCCACTGCGACTGCTGCATCTGTACTGCAACTCCCTCTGCGTCTGTTGCTAAGACTGCTAGTGCTAGCTCTGCACTACGTCATTTTCCAATTGTTGCTGCTCAGCAAAGGAAAAGCATCCGAAATTTCTGAACTAACTATGTTCAACATAATACCATGAATTTTGGAATCTCACTGCTACTAGTCTCTGACCCTCTGAATCTTTTGCACTTCTGCCAACCTTGCTATGCGCTGATCAGTCCTGGACTCAGGCTACTGCATCTATCCTCCAAACAATCCACTGCATCATCTGGCACTAAGTCCATCTCGCTACTGTTGAATCTCGGGCTCCCATATCAAGGAATTGATCCAAGAGGTGGACTTGTCAAGGATCCTACCCACATGCAGTCCTCCCGACTACAACTCAATATTGCCCCATTTCCCTTTTGGAGATGCGTGGGCACTCATGACAAACTCATCTTCATCAATCTTTGCTAGAGCAGCCTTAGGTTCATGTTTCTCATCCTTATCCTTTTACTTCAAAGGACATTGGGATGCAAAGTGGCCCAACTCGCCACACCTGAAACATTTCACCTTCGAAATGTCCTCCTTCCGCTTCTGCTTCTGCTATCCCTTTGATGCTAGAGCTGCGTTCTCCTCCTTGTCCTTTGTCTTTGTGCCACTCCCACTACTGCCATTAAGGTTGACCTTAACTAGGTCCCTCCTTAATTCTTCATGTTGAAGAGCTGCCCACATCTCCTCCCATGAAGGTAGTCTTTCCCTGCCCAATATACTTTGGACGAAGACTTGCCATTCATCCGAGACTCTATTCAGGGCCGTCCTTACCATTGCGGTAGACTGAGGAGTAGACCCTGATGTAGCAAGCTGGTCTCTGGTATCCTAAAGACATTGAAGATAGGAGTTAAATCCTTCTCCCTTATGCATCAATGTACGCTAAAACTTTTGTTCTAGGTACATATTCCACTGTTCGGAAGAGCCTTCATATAGTGAAGACAAAGCTTCCCACATCTCTTGGGCTGTATCTTTGCCTTGTATGTGGGATACCACATGATCTCGAGCTCCATAGAGTATGAACCTCTTCACCTTCCCCTACTCGTCCTTGTACTTCTTCTTTTGATCATTGTCAGCAAGAACAACCACAACACTCTTGACGTAGGCCTCGAGATCGTACTCCTCCAGAACAAATAAGATTTTGGTCTTCCATATGACATAGTTGGAAGCTCCTTCCAACCTATCCTGATCTCTAGTCGAACTGAATCCTCTAGTCACTGCTCAACACTACTGCCCGACAAGTGAGGAATTCAAACTTTTGGCGAGAAAAGTTATCTAAGGAGAAAATTCCCCTTCTTTGTGTCTTCGCTCTTTTTCGACAGAGTTTTGCCCCAATAGAAACTACGCCGAGGCTTTGCATCACTCCCTCTGCCTCTGCAAGCTCACGAACTGGAAATCGTACCTCTCTGTCGACTCTCTCAGAGGGAGTTTCCTCGAAATCTCTACTTCCCAGCAAGGACTGCACAATCGCTTCAAGGGGATTCAAATTGCTGCCAAGTGCAACTTTTGGCCTCTCTGCTCTTCCTGTTTCAAAATCAATGCAGTGAAGACAAAGATTCCCACATCTCTTGGGCTGTATCTTTGCCCTCCAAGTGTAAGACCACATGATCTCAAACTCCATCGATTATGAATCTCTTCGCGTTCCCTGCTCGGCCTTGTACTTCTTCTTTTGATCATTGTCAGCAGGAACAACCACAACACTCTTGACGTAGGCTTCGAGATCGTACTCCTCTAGAACAGCTAAGATTATGGTCTTCCATATGACATAGTTGGCAGCTCCTTCCAACCTGTCTTGATCTCTAAGCCCATGCGATGCCATCTCACCCAAACTGTCGAATTGACTCCTCTAGTCACTGCTCAACACTGATCCACTGTTCGGCAAGTGAAGAATTCAAAATTTTGGCGAGAAAAGTCCTTTGAGGAGAAAATTACCCTTCTATGTGTCTTCACTCTTTTTCGATGTATTTCTGCCTCGATAGAAACTGCGCCTTTCAAGCATTGCGTTAAGGCTTTGTGTCACTCCCTTTGCCTTTGTAAGCTCATGATTAAGAAATCGTACCTCTATCGACTCTCTCAAAGAGAGATTTCCTTGGAATCTCTGCTTCATGAAAAGGATTGTGCAATCCCTTCAAGGGGATTCGAATCGCTGCCAAGTACAGCTATTGGCCTCTCTGCTTAGTGTTGGATCTTCTCTTCTTGTTTCAAAATCAATGCTCTGATACCATGTGAAAATTCTTAATTCTCAAGGAACCCCTACTATAGAAAATATGAATCTACTTCACCTACTTGATTTTAGTATACATTATCAAGTTATTCTCTGAGTACTGAAGCAAATTACTTATGCAACCTAAACTAATTTAAATTTGATTACATGAAACAAAAAACTGAGCAAATAACAAGATACATAGGACATAATGATTTTTGGACAAAATAGTCCCCGGAAAAACCCAATATGGGAAAACCGGTGCAACAACTTTGAGGGTTTTCTATTATTAAGTAGTAATTCTGAATACAGTGCTAGTTGCCCTCCTAGAAAACCAATGATAGAGAAAATACAATGGCGGAAAAACTGAGTGAGTTTTACCTCACTTCACCCCGTAGATTCTGGCTGATCCGACAACAAAACTGGCTAACTTGGCGATCTCTTCGCTGGCCTTGCATTACCCTTACAGGCTTTGCATTAGCTCTGTGCTGTCTCTTTTGCCTCCTGCGTCAACCTTCTCGGTTGTTTGACAATTTCGACTTCTACGTGAGGGCAACTTCAGTTTCTGCACTGGCCCTTCTGGCTTTGCGTCAAGCCTGTGTGGGCCCAGATTGGCCCAACGTCAGTCCTCCTGGCTGCTACACTGCCTCCACTAGCTTCGCTCCGCCTCTCTGTCAGTACTCCCGAACTATACCTGCCCCTCTACTGTAATTGATCACTCAGTTCGAATTCTCAGCTTCCTAGCCCCAAAAATCAAACTCTATATCAATTTGTTCTCTGTGTGTGTATTTCTAAATGAACTCCAAACCTACTTATACTTTTCTTGTTGAGACTTCAATGTCCGAGATTAAGCCTCTAATCAATGGCTAAGATTAAAACTTGACTTGATCCGTCTTCTAGATCATTCTCACCCATATTTTGATTAATACCCATTAATATTTTAATTTTCCTAAGTTTATACTTAGGAACCTCATTAAAAATATGAATTATTTTAATACAATACGGGTGGAATTTCACCAAACGGTTTCTGGGTTCTTTAGTACTTATGTGCGTTAACCTCTCCACCAATTTTCATGGCTAAAACACAACCGATGCTACCAAAAACTAATGGTGTAGGCCTTGGGCTTTAATGTGTTTTATGAAACCTCTGCAAAGCTTCTCTTTGCCATGCAGTTTTTCTTGCTGGGCAATCTTAATCTTGATAAACTTGTCAATATATTGATTTTGTTTCTTCCTCCCGAGAGACATCTCACAATCTTGTTTTCAATTGTTTTATCTGATAATTCACCATCTACTTTCAACTTTCTCTGGGGCTTCTGATAATAAATGGAAGATGATATTTACAAAATCTTGGCCAAACAATAAATCACAGCGTGTATTATAATTTTACAATCAATGAAATAGTGAGGCCATTTATCAGAGTAGTAATATTGGGTACATGAAAGTGGATTGGAACTATCTATCCATTCATAGCTCTGAATCTGATCTCAGTAGGCTACCACAAATATGAAGGAATAGATTTTGAATTGGCATAGGATATCATAGAATTGGTGTATCTGGTTATTTAAGAAATATTGGTTGTAACCTTCAACTTTAATTCTCACTCTAAATACAAGGGTATCTCGAATTCCATTCATAGTATACAAACAATTTGTGTCAACATGAGCTTCTTGTTTTGGCACTGGAGCGTTGATTAATCTGTATCAAAGAGTCATCATCAACAGAATAGGTGTAAACGAAATATTCTTGGTTGTTGGAGCAATCAAAGGAGAGATTCCATTTAATTGGATTCAACTTCGTGATGAAGAGTTCAACATGCTCACATTCTTAGCACCTTTCTTTGTTCATGGTGTTATCACAAAATCAGGTACTGAAGGCTGCCAATCAGCAAGACTCTGTGTAACTGTTTCAAACCAAGCTTTTAACTAAGGCTTAGCCTCCTTAGTCTGAGAGGGCTCTCTCATAGGTTATTGATATTGAACAAGATGGCTAACTCTTACAAGACACATGAAAAATGTACTGGCTGGACAGAATTGCTTCCCATTGGGCTTATGGAGTCACTAATATCTCAGTAAACAATAACACTATCCTTTCATAGAAATCAGGGCACTTTACATCTAATGTTCAAACATAACTTACATGAAACACAGTTTGCCTAGGCATACAGGAAGTCAGAGCATGATTCATGAGTTCTGAGTGATTATGCATTAACCAAACTGTAAAAGAACATTAAAGAGAATAAACCATCATACATTTGAACAATAAGATCTATTGTGAATCCTGAGAAGAAACAACAGTCATTTGCATTACTGAAATCTGCTATACATAAACCAAAACAGTCTTCTCCAAAAACATCCAACCCCCATTACATCCAAGTCTGATCTATATATAGGGATACATTCTTAACCACCTTGAGCTTCCTCCTCCAGCATGAGGGGAGCTCGAAGACTGCTATTAACTACTCCTATCTACTGTTTAACTAATTCATTAAATACATTAAGTGCTGAACTGTAATTACAAAGAGTCCTAATTTAATCAAAACTTAAATTCTGTCCTCCTCGTAGCATGATTCCTTCTTGATTCTTGACACCTGTCTTCTTTCTGTTTTGGCCGAGATAGCTTAGAGGAGAATGCAATGAACAAGCTGGCTTTGGATACTGGATGCATTGATGGTTCATTAATCATCAAGATAAGTCCCCTGTTTTCCCGGTCCTTGTCTCCCATCATTCTTCACAAATTAAGTAACATGTTCCCAGCCCTTTAATTCCTCAAAAACTACGAGCATCACCATATTCCCCAATGTGCTGGAAGCCTTGTTGATTGAACAGGTGTATAAACCAAAATCTCCGTATGCATTTCCTATCAGAACCCTAACAACCGGTAATAAAGTACCTTTATCAAAGCTTTCACTAAAGACAAAATATTTCACCTTTTCAAAAAGGCACACTTGTCATTCTCTGAATAGCTAGGATAGCCTCAAGTGGTCTCCCTTATGTTCCTTAGGCGTTTCCTTCAAAAATTTGCTGATCTCATCATTAAACTGTTTGTTTTCATCATAAAACAACACCTACAACAGTTTCGTAGCGCGCTACGAAACTGCTGTTTTTGCTAAAACATAGTATATTTACATTAAGGCGTCTTTTGCTTGAACTTATGACTCTTTAGACTTCTTCTACAGGTGTCAGAGACTTAAATAACTTCAAAATAATGGAGGTTAAACAAAATTGACCAAAACTAAGAATGGCACCTTTTTCTTCAAATCAGTGAGCTAGTTGACCTAGCTGTATCTTCAAATTTGCAACCTCCTTCTTTAAGGCTTTGTTTTCAGCTCTCAGGCTCATGTTCATTTTTCTGATGAGTTTAGCTTGCTTGAGGGCTGGAACCGTCCATGTATACACATCAGCCACTGAATCTACCTGACCCACTAGGTTTTTGCTACCTTTTAACACAGCTCTTCGATAGTTGGCATATCTAACTGCAAGCTCCTTAGTAACATTCTTCACCTGGGCAACTTCATCTTTTGCTGCTCCCGCTTGGTTCTTTATGGCTATAACATTTCCTCCTTGGGTAATAATAACCTTTCTGTTCTTGTCTTTATGCTTGACTGCCTCCACTTTTTTGGTCAATACTTCAATTACCTCTGTTCTGGGCATCTTTACAGCCATCTCTCCTTTATGCACTTTCTCAGCTTCTCTAACTTGTTTCCTTGTAACCGGCCTTCGTGGTTTGAACATAAACTCCTCACTAGCTTCATCAAACTTTAGTCTCTTCGAAGCTTTTGATTTCTTAGTGATCTCAGGTGATGATTGAGTCAAATCAATATGCATAGGTTCAATATGCACCGGTTCTACCTGCTCAAACTCAATGGCCTCAAGCAAATCACTTAAGCTGGCCTTTGATATTGGACTTTCCTCAACAGCTACTGATTTTCCCTTCTCTTTGCTTAATTGACTCCTGGTCTTTACTCTTGATACCTTTTCAGACCCACTTGATCCAGGTGCATCTTTCTTGTGCTTAACCCTTTCTTTTAATGATGGCTGAGATGTCTCTTTAATAACCAAGGGCTTTACTGGTTTTTTCAACTGAGACGTGGTTTTCTTTTTATCCTTAGCCTCCTTTCTAAGCTCAGCTATTGTAGGTTCCTCCACTGATTCTTCTCTTTCTCTAACCGGCTGTGGGGTGAGGCCTGTCTTATTCTGAAAACCAGCCATATAGATGAAAGAATTCCAATCCCTACCAATTTTCTGAAGACCATCCAGCACTAACAGTTTGAGTAGACCATGGTGAAATAATGATGTCTCACAATCATCCTTCCTCAATTGGACTTTGTCACACATCTTGCTGAGGCTACGAAACAAGTAAAATGGGATATCTATAGATGCTTTACCCGTAAAATGCAGCAACAACTTAAAATGATAGGAATAAACCTTATTATATCTGCCCTCACAGGTTAAATACTTTTGAATACAGTTAAGAAGCATGGCATAGTGCTCCTTAACATAACTTCTAGGCACAACCTTGGTTAGATCTTCATTCACATAGGCTTCTTTCAAGAACTCTTTGCAGGGGTTCATATCAAATTTGAAGTTTTTAAACCACTCCTGCCCTCCTCTCGGAATCTCAGTTACATTAGCAATAGCCTCTGGAGATACTTGGAATTCTAACATAGACACTTTAGAATTTAAACCTGTAAAGTTCAAGGCAAACTCTTTTGTTACCTGAGTGTGGCCACCCTTCAGTTTTTCACAGAAACTCCAGCAACCAGCATCTTTGAAAGCCTTTCTTACACCTTCATCTCTCAATGCAAGGTCCAATCCTTCAGGCTCTGCCCTCTGACATCTTCCAGACCAATGCTCCTTCTTCTCCATTCCGCTTTTGAAATCTTTCGCACAGAGAAACACCACCAGCCTCAACTCAAATGGCAAATTCAAATTTTAGAACGCAGGCTCGCTTGCAATCAGGCTCTCTTGAAGAAGAAACTCGGGCTCATTTTCAATTCAATTGTCTTATCATCCAAGCGGGTAAGTTTATGCATCATTAACAAACATCATAACACAACCATGCATGACAAAACCGTTTGAATGATTTTTATGTGCGTGGCTATGAACCTATTGGTGGAGTGATGACTCATAATTGCTTGGAAAGAACGCCAACTGACAATAACCGGACGGACACAATGACTCATCCCCAGACATGACACTTTAAGAATCTGCGCTGCAAAATCCCCGAATCCGCGATTTCGTAGCGCAGATAGTTATAAATTAGCAAAATGCGCTGCGAAATGGCTGGATACTGACGCGCTGCGAAAAGGCTAAAACATCATTGCGCTGCAAAATCAACCAATAAAACTGCGCTGCGAAAATGCGGAAAGGACCAGTGACGTATACAAGATAAGACATGTCTTATACAATCATGATGGAGGATGACTAACGGTATTTGAAAATGATTCACATCAATATCCTTTAGAAACATGACCCCTAAGTAGTAAACATAGGACAACAACCATTTGACACCCATTTTTGACAATGAAATTTTTTGGACAAAATTTATGTACATGTGACTGCAGTTCTAGGTGATAACACATGGGACATTTATGGAATCAAGGCAAGAATTAATGAACTCAGAACAATACTTACATGAGGAGTATAGGCCTTTGTGAACTTCTCTCCTTTAGGAGTAGAAGTGGATTAGGAGTGGCATTTGTCATGGGTAAATCCTTAATATGGGATTTAGGAAAACTAATCCTTAGGACTTTCACTGCATCACAATAAACACAACCAGAGTGTGACGCATTATGCATACAACACTCTAGATCACTACGCTCTTTTAAGCTTAATTATAGGGTTAGAACTATATAAATGCATAATGATATTGGTTACAATCCATGAATTGACCCCTATATATATATATATATCAATCCATGAATTGACCCCTATATATATATAACACAATAAAAACTCCTAGTCCTTTATGTTCCAATGTTTTGGGATGTAGGAATTACTTGGGAAAGTTCCACTAGTGGGGATGTTATCGGGGATGTGGGGACATTCATGATGTTCTCAATATGTTGTTAGAATGGCTAGGCTACGACTAGCTTTATTTTGACCCACAAACAAGGGGTAGCATATACCATTTTGGTCTATGGCTTAGTTGTGACCTTAAAATTAGATCATTCTCACCCATATTTTGATTAATACCCATTAATATTTTAAATTTCCTAAGTTTATACTTAGGAACCTCATTAAAAATATGAATTATTTTAATAAAATACAATCCGGGTGGAATTTCACCAAACAGTTTCTGGGTTCTTTAGAACTTATGTGTGTTAGCCTCTCCACCAATTTTCATGGCTACAACACAACCGATGCTACCAAAAACTAATGGTGTAGGCCTTGGGCTTTAATGTGTTTTATTAAACCTCTGCAAAGCTTCTCTTTGCCATGCAGTTTTGTTTGCTGGGCAATCTTAATCTTGATAAACTTGTCAATAGATTGATGTTGTTTTTCTTCCTCCCGAGAGACATCTCACAATCTTGTTTTCAATTGTTTTATTTGATAATTCGCCATCTACTTTCAACTTTATCTGAGGCTTCTGATAATAAATGGAAGATGATATTTACAAAATCTTGGCCAAACAATAAATCACAGCGTGTATTATAATTTTACAATCAATGAAATAGTGAGGCCATTTATTAGAGTAGTAATATTGGGTACATGAAAGTGGATTGGAACTATCTATGCATTCATAGCTCTGAATCTGATCTCTTTAGGCTACCACAAATATGAAGGAATAGATTTTGAATTGGCATAGGATATCATAGAATTGGTGTATCTGGTTATTTAAGAAATATTGGTTGTAACCTTCAACTTTAATTCTCACTCTAAATACAAGCGTATCTCGAATTCCATTCATAGTATACAAACAATTTGTGTTAACACGAGCTTCTTGTTTTGGCACTGGAGCGTTGATTAATCTGTATCAGAGAGTCATCATCAACAGAATAGGTGTAAACAAAATATTCTTGGCTGTTGGAGCAATCAAAGGAGAGATTCCATTTAATTGGATTCAACTTCGTGATGAAGAGTTCAACAAGCTCACATTCTTGGCACCTTTCTTTGTTCAGGGGACATTTATGGAATCAAGGCAAGAATTAATGAACTCAGAACAATACTTACATAAGGAGTATAGGCCTTTGTGAACTTATCTCCTTTAGGAGTAGAAGTGGATTAGGAGTGGCATTTGTCATGGGTAAATCCTTAATATGGGATTTAGGAAAACTAATCCTTTTAGGACTTTCACTGCATCACAATAAACACAACCAGAGTGTGACCCATTATGCATACAACACTCTAGATCACTACACTCTTTTAAGCTTAATTATAGGGTTAGAACTATATAAATGCATAATGATATTGGTAACAATCCATGAGTTGACCCCTTTATCTCTCTCTCTCTCTCTCTATATATATATATATTATATATATATATATAAAACACAATAAAAACTCCTAGTCCTTTATGTTCCAATGTTTTGGGATGTAGGAATTACTTGGGAAAGTTCCAAAACTAGTGGGGATGTTATCGGGGATGTGGGGACATTCATGATGTTCTCAATATGTTGTTAGAATGGCTAGGCTATGGATAGCTGTATTTTGACCCACAAACAAGGGGTAGCATATACCATTTTGGTCTATGGCTAAGTTGTGACCTTAAAATTAGATCATTCTCATCCATGTTTTGATTAATACCCATTAATATTTTAATTTTCCTAAGTTTATACTTAGGAACCTCATTAAAAATATGAATTATTTTAATACAATATAATCCAGGTGGAATTTCAACAAACAGTTTCTGGGTTCTTTAGAACTTATGTGCGTTAGCATCTCCACCAATTTTCATGGCTACAAGACAACCGATGCTACCAAAAACTAACGGTGTAGGCCTTGGGCTTTAATGTGTTTTATGAAACCTCTGCAAAGCTTCTCTTTGCCATGCAGTTTTGCTTGCTGGGCAATCTTAATCTTGATAAACTTATCAATAGATTGATGTTGTTTTTCTTCCTCCCGAGAGACATCTCGCAATCTTGTTTTTAATTGTTTTATTTGATAATTCACCATCTACTTTCAACTTTCTCTGGGGCTTCTGATAATAAATGGAAGATGATATTTACAAAATCTTGGCCAAACAATAAATCACAACGTGTATTATAATTTTACAATCAATGAAATAGTGAGGCCATTTATCAGAGTAGTAATATTGGGTACATGAAAGTGGATTGCGACTATCTATGCATTCATAGCTCTGAATCTGATCTCAGTAGGCTACCACAAATATGAAGGAATATATTTTGAATTGGCATAGGATATCGTAGAATTGGTGTATCTGGTTATTTAAGAAATATTGGTTGTAACCTTCAACTTTAATTCTCACTCTAAATACAAACGTATCTCGAATTCCATTCATAGTATACAAACAATTTGTGTCAACACGAGCTTCTTGTTTTGGCACTGGACCGTTGATTAATTTGTAACAGAGAGTCATCATCAACAGAATAGGTGTAAACGAAATATTCTTGGTTGTTGGAGCAATCAAAGGAGACATTCCATTTAATTGGATTCAACTTCATGATGAAGAGTTCAACAAGCTCACATTCTTGGCACCTTTCTTTGTTCAGGGGACATTTATGGAATCAAGTCAAGAATTAATGAACTCAGAACAATAATTACATGAGGAGTATAGGCATTTGTGAACTTCTCTCCTTTAGGAGTAGAAGTGGATTAGGAGTGGCATTTGTCATGGGTAAATCCTTAATATGGGATTTAGGAAAACTAATCCTTTTAGGATTTTCACTGCATCACAATAAACACAACCAGAGTGTGACCCATTATGCATACAACACTCTAGATCACTACGCTCTTTTAAGCTTAATTATAGGGTTATAACTATATAAATGCGTAATGATATTGGTAACAATCCATGAATTGACCCCTTATATATATATATATATATATATATATATATATATATATATATATATATATAACACAATAAAAACTCCTAGTCCTTTATGTTCCAATGTTTTGGGATGTATGAATTACTTGGGAAAGTTCCAAAACTAGTGGGGATGTTATCGGGGATGTGGGGACATTCATGATGTTCCCAATATGTTGTTAGAATGGCTAGGCTATGGCTAGCTGTATTTTGACCCACAAACAAGGGGTAGCATATACCATTTTGGTCTATGGCTTAGTTGTGACCTTAAAATTAGATCATTCTCACCCATATTTTGATTAATACCCATTAATATTTTAATTTTCCTAAGTTTATACTTAGGAACCTCATTAAAAATATGAATTATTTTAATACAATACAATCCGGGTGGAATTTCACCAAACGGTTTCTGGGTTCTTTAGAACTTATGTGCGTTAGCCTCCCCACAAATTTTCATGGCTACAACACAACCGATGCTAGCAAAAACTAACGATGTAGGCCTTGGGCTTCAATGTGTTTTATGAAACCTCTGCAAACTTCTCTTTGCCATGCAGTTTTGCTTGCTGGGCAATCTTAATCTTGATAAACTTGTCAATAGATTGATGTTGTTTTTCTTCCTCCCGAGAGACATCTCACAATCTTGTTTTCAATTTTTTTATCTGATAATTCACCATCTACTTTCAACTTTCTCTGGGGCTTCTGATAATAAATGGAAGATGATATTTACAAAATCTTGGCCAAACAATAAATCACAGCGTGTATTATAATTTTACAATCAATGAAATAGTGAGGCCATTTATTAGAGTAGTAATATTGGGTACATGAAAGTGGATTGGAACTATCTATGCATTCATAGCTCTGAATCTGATCTTAGTAGGCTACCACAAATATGAAGTAATAAATTTTGAATTGGCATAGGATATCATAGAATTGGTGTATCTGGTTATTTAAGAAATATTGGTTGTAACCTTCAACTTTAATTCTCACTCTAAATACAAGCGTATCTTGAATTCCGTTCATAGTATACAAACAATTTGTGTCAACATGAGCTTCTTGCTTTGGCACTGGAGCGTTGATTAATCTGTATCAGAGAGTCATCATCAACAGAATAGGTGTAAACAAAATATTCTTGGTTGTTGGAGCAATCAAAGGAGAGATTCCATTTAATTGGATTCAACTTTGTGCTGAAGAGTTCAACAAGCTCACATTCTTAGCACCTTTCTTTGTTCAGGGGACATTTATGGAATCAAGGCAAGAATTAATGAACTCAGAACAATACTTACATGAGTATAAGCCTTTGTGAACTTCTCTCCTTTAGGAGTAGAAGTGGATTAGGAGTGGCATTTTTCATGGGTAAATCCTTAATATGGGATTTAGGAAAACTAATCCTTTTAGGACTTTCACTGCATCACAATAAACACAACCAGAGTGTGACCCATTATGCATACAACACTCTAGATCACTATGCTCTTTTAAGCTTAATTATAGGGTTAGAACTATATAAATGCATACTGATATTGGTGACAATCCATGAATTGACCCCTATATATATATATATATAACAAAATAAAAACTCCTAGCCCTTTATGTTCCAATGTTTTGGGATGTAGGAATTACTTGGGAAAGTTCCAAAACTAGTGGGGATGTTATCGGGGATGTGGGGACATTCATGATGTTCTCAATATGTTGTTAGAATGGCTAGGCTATGGCTAGATGTATTTTGACCCACAAACAAGGGGTAGCATATACCATTTTGGTCTATGGCTTAGTTGTGACCTTAAAATTAGATTAAGGAAGTTTGAGATATTATTTAGAACTCAAGGCCATTTAACAACAAGGCTTGAAGCCCTTACAACAATGTATTCAATATGAACTTAACATATTACTTGTGGGAATTAAACTTAGTTGGGGAGGATAACAATCATTCCTCCCAACCACCTAGGATAAACCCAATTGACAACTCTCTCTCTCTCTCTCTCTCTCTCTCCCCCCCCCTTGTCTCTCTCTGTCTCTCTTTCTCTCTCGCTATATATATAGTTTAATGGAAAATTAAGATATTTATGCCAACTCTAGTTGAGTGGTTTTCTTTGTTTTGTGGTATGCATTTTTTTTCCTTCTATTTTATTTTTATTTTTTTGAATATTTCAATAACGAGAAATTAATATCCCTTTCAATTTGAAGCATAAATTAGAGTTAATTATCTCACATTACAAGCTATGTTACATGGGAATATAACTAGTTCAATGTTTTATACTTATCATTCATGTTTATGGATATGGTGAATATATATATATATATATATATATATATATATATATATATATATATATATATATATATATATATATATATATATATATATATATATATATTTTAGTCCCTTGAATTTCTTTGGGGTGCACTCCTGTTGTCTTAGAAACTCGTCCCTCGTCCCTCATCCCTATTTCCATCTTATTTCCAAAGCCAATGCCCCCCACACATGGACATTCTACAGACACACACACACAATCAACACCATATTCTACTCTAATATTTTGATGAAGAGGAAGAATCCCAAAAAGTGTTGTTGAGATATTTTATTGTTCCAAGATTCTAGTTTAGAATGAATATCACATTCTTGAGGGGCTCAAAGTACATCACAAACATAAAGAAACTACAATCCAAGAATTGTATTGACAAGAAGAAAATTACAAAATTAATGTACATGTCATTTCTTACCTTGAAATAACAATCTTCAATCCTTCTCTTTTTCCCCTTCTTTTTAATCTCATGCCACCCTTGTAAAGAGGGATCTACATTATCTACCTATAACTTCGAAATTAGGAGAATACAAAGTGAAGAGAAGACCAATTATATATCAAAATCAAAGATGCTAGTTTCATGAAATCACTTCATTCCCCCTAGGAGAGACAATAGATACAACTTCCATCCTTGTGGATGAAATCCTAATATTTTTGGCTTCTGCTTCATCCTTCGAGATAGGGTAGGGTAGTAACACTTCTAGATGAGTAGGATTAAATTTTGTAGTGTCTTGAGTTTGATGGTTTGCTTCGTCCTTTTCCTCTTCTTCACTAGACAAAAATCTCTGACTTGTTTTATTTAGATTTAGCCCCATAATTGTATGAAGAATGAGTTTGTGCACATGGAAAAAAATCTTGTAAATGTCTTAGTAGATAACAAATATGACACCAGAATGTTATATTTTCATAATCCAAAACTCGAGACCATATAAATATTTTTTATTTAAGGATCATTTTGTTTGGAAGACCCTTACTGAGGTCAACATCAACGCAAAGTCAAGCGTATGTGCATAGTTTAATTATTACACTCATAATATATTTTTATATAAGTGCCTAAAATATTTTTAACACCCTTGATGTGACTTAAGAAAACTCAAGAAAAAGCCTTATGAGTGAGAGAAAATCCCAAGAGTGCCTTTACATTGCTTGGTTGAGGCTCAAGAGGACATTCTAGCATTTAGATAAGGCTTAGTGGTGCACTATAGCACCCCACCGAGGCTTATTGGAGCGACACAAAGAGGCAGAGAGACCAAAAAAGGAGTTCAAGAGAAAAAAATTGATGGCATATTGTTGTATTGAGGCTTTGTGAGGTGTTATAGCACTAGCCGATGGCTTAGTGGAGCATTAAGGAGATTATAAAAGAAGAAAAATTAGATTTAAGACCAAGTTACAAGGTTATACCACTACCTTGAGGCCGAAGAGGGTTCTATGGCACTGGGTTGATGATTAGTTGGGCATTATGCCAACCTGATAAGGATTTTTTTGAGAGAAAGACTTAAGAGATTCTTCCAAGGTAGTGTTGCCTTGAGGCCTAGAGGGGTGCTATAACACTACCTTGGGGTCCAAAAGGGCACTACATATAAGTTGGAGGGCCTAGAACCAAGTTAAAAGGAAAAATATAAGAAAATATCACTGGGTTGAGGGTCATTGGGGCACTATGGCGTTGGCTATAGGTTCAAGAGGGCGCTACATGACCTTAGAAGAACTCAAATTTTTAAAGAAATTCAAGTCAAAAATTTTCCTTAAGAGTCACCTCATTAGGCTAAAGAGTTGCAAGGTCCCTCTATGTTGCTAAACTAAGGCTTAATGCTCCTTATTGCTACTAGATTGGTCATCAAGGCTCAATTAAGTTCATAAGCCTTCCTCCATTATCTCAAGTCATCCAAGGGTTGATCATAATAAGTTCTATTTAGGTTTTGTAAGGTAACTTCTACGTTGATTTTACTAAATGGGCCCCTCAATTATCCCAGGTTTAAGGCAATAGGACAAATTGAGGAGGGTTGTTGTAACAACTACAACAATTGATGAAGCATTGGTAGGAGCCCTGCATCTCCGAGTAGTTTCGAATAATTTGTTCCACATCATGTGTGATTGGTCTGCTTGTAAGATTTATTGTTCTTGCCATGAGGGTACCACCACTTAGAACTATGACATGTTGAGTTACATGAATTCTCCTTTCTCAATTTGGTTGTAGCTTGAGATAGACTTGATCAAAGTGGAAAATGGTATCCAATCAAGGTATTTACCCATGGCATTGAATTGTGTAACTCAAGGAGGCATAAAAAATAATGTAAATAATGGGCCTCACCTTTACTAAGGACCTGGAGGATTTCACGATGTAGATGTAAAATGTTTTCTCATTCCATGTTTAAAGAGTTGGTGCGATCTTGTTCTTTGTATTTTATTTTCTATGTGGTGATATTTAGCCTCCTTCCTCTCATGATCCAAATTAGTGGGAGGATTGATCCAAATAGAAAGTAGTATCCACCATGGTATTTAATGATGTAACTTAGGGAGGCACCAAAAATATTATAGATAATGGACCTCACCTTACTAAGGACATGCAAGATTTCATGATGTATATGTAAAATGTTTTCATGTTCTATTAATAAAGAGTTTGTTGGAAGAAAGTTGTCATTGATGTCAAAGAGACATAAGAAACCCCCGAATAAAATCAAGTATTTGGTGGATTGAATCAAGGAAAACATAAGAATGGATTGCATCATCTTATAGTGCTCACTGAGACATTTCCAACGAGTTATGGCGTGCCCTCTAACTCCTCATGGTTGAGGAGAAATTTATTTTTAAAAGTGACTATATGAAATATGGTCAACTTAATCATGTTGTTTTTCCACAATCCTAGTGTCTAGGATAGAATATTAAATTATTGACGCTACCAAACCAAGAATCAGACCAAAACTACTTTGCAAAATGGAACAATAAACAACAGTAAATCTACTCGTGCACAAAATATACAAAAATTATGTACAATAACCCAATATTCGTTATGTTAATCCAACTGATATAATACAACAGTCTAGGGCTCCCGTACTAGGGATAATGTCCTCAAGTATCCACAAGTACAAGAATACACAATACAAGACAATTTGACGGTATGGATGATGTAGTGCACGATCACAACTTCTCTTTCATATCTTGTACACTTGCGGTTCCTTCGCTTCCATTATGCAGAACCTACCTCTATCAATGCACCATGTCCATCTAGCCAATGAATCTTGACTATCTAATATTCCCTCGAGTTGATCGTAAGTCTATCTATCGTCAACACATAGGGTCTTCATGCTCACTAATTGCTCCCCGTCCTTCAAGGAAACAACATTTTGAGACTTCTGTCCACTGCTGCTCCTCATCTCTTTTGGGAATTGTCTTCCCACTATAGTATTCCTGCGCTGCTCCAATGAAGATTAACATAAGGCAAGAGGGCTGCCACCTATCATCATTGAATGTCATTTCTCCAACAATGAAGATGGGTTTTCAACAAATGCTCCTGCTTGTCCAAACCTTGAACTCACCAAATCTGCCTCCTCTAGTAGCCACCTTAGTCCATCAAGGTGCTACACTAGGATCCTCTTGGTTCACTCTCACGCTACCCTCCAATAGTCCATGAGTGTCCAATACCAAAACCACCCACTAGCATCTAATCAAAATAAACACATCAAATCATATCTCGTGTCTGTACCTATTAATATCACAAGACACTTGCAGTTGATATGGGAAAAACTAGACAACCCCGAATTTGTGACTCCAGAAGAATTTGTCGCACAACCCTCATGTTTGTTCTGGGTTAACTTGCACAATCCTCATGGTTGTCATCTGAAAATCCATATGATACTCGTGACTATTCAATACAAAGTCGCACGTCCCTCGCACTTGTCTTGATCTTGTGTGACCCCCACCCAAAAACAGACTTAATGCTCCTCGTCTCACTGTGGCCTTCTCAGATGTGATCTCTATGAGAAGATTTACGTTGGATGTCTCTAAATGCCTCCAAATTTTCTTCTATTTATACATAATGTGGGTTTCATCCAACATAATTTGTGGCACTTTAACACACCCAAGCAAACTGCTCTAGGTGCCACAAAACCCACCAATAACTTCAAAAATTCATATCTCATGATAGATAACTTGGATTTGAGTGATTTGAGTTCCTCCTGGTTGTTCTTAGGATCCTTTATCAACTCAAATCATCACATGTTCAAAACACCTCATGGATTCACACCCACAAGCTTGGGTGCAAAGCCCACATCTTTGGTTCCAAGCCCACAAAGTGATTTTTTTGCGCTCAAACCTGCAAATGACGAACCTAAGGGCTTGGATTACCTCCCAAGCTACCAAAAATCAACACGCTCTCTTAGCGATGGAGGTACTTCCAATACTAGGACATAACTCATCATCATCACTATCACTACTTGCAACACTCTGCCAACTCTTGGTGCCCAAAACTGCAACAATCCTTGTAGCATGGACTATGCCTCTCTCGGAGGTGTCATTTTCATTGGAAGCCTCCTGCTTCTTCTTCTTCTCCTGTATCGTTTTCCAATCCCTCTAGGATTTTTTCCTGCCAGGTGTAGAAGCACCCTTGCTTCCTATTGACCACATGCTCTTTTTGGGCTATGAAGTCTCCCTTTGAACCTACAAGCTCCCTCTCAAACTCAACTCCCTTTGAGCCTATGGAACGTGAACCTTCTTCTTTGGAATTTGTACATGATCCTTTGAAGCCTATACCTAGACCTTCTTCTCTGGAACCTACACTTGGTCATCCTTTTCCTTCTCATGATCCACAAGATTCCCTGTTAGCCTATATAAACCATGCTCTCTAACTCCAATCACAATTCCTGCAAAGCTAGAGCCACTGAGCTTGAGTCTTGCCTTCCCACCCTAGAAAAATATCTCAAATCCCTTCTGCTTGATTGCTGAGACAAATATCACACTATATCCGAGTCCTAATACAAACAATACATCTTGGACTCACATCACCTATCATGACTCCATATTGAATGACACAACTCCCGATCCTTAGATCTCCTTCTAACGTTTTTTGCCCAACACCATGTACAACTTCGAGCCCCACTCAACTAGAGTCTCAAATACATCCTGTGACCTTTTCATATGCTTCGACTTACCACTGTCCATGTACCATGCAACCTCATCGATGGTAATCTGCAATAAATGAGAGATCAAGGCAAAGTCCTCCTCCTCCAATCTCCTTGAGAGATCATCTATCTCGACAAAAGTGGAAATATTGACAAATTGCTTCCCTTTCTTCTTCTTGTCATCTCTCTGCATCTTCTTCATCATACATCTTGTTGAAAAATGACCCATCTCGCCACATTTGAAACACTTGATCTTACTCAAGTCCTTTTTTCTGCTTGCACTTCATTCGTGCTGCAAGTGCGACATCATCATCTGAAGCCTTCTTCTTCGAATGAAGATCATCATCTCACAACTCTTCCTGAATGAAGTCATCCCATAGCCTATTCCAGTCTAGCAACTTCTCTCTGGCAACGATCCATTTGATGAGGGGCTTCCATTCCTTAGTGAACCCTTTCAAAGCAATCCTCACCATATCAAAATATGAAATAGTCACACCGACAACGACAAGCTCATCTCGAACCTAAGAAAACCTTGTTAGATACGAATTCACACCTTCACCCTTAATCATCATGGTGGAATTCAACTTATCCTCCAATAGCAGCACCCAGTTTTCATTCTTATTGTGGAACAAATACTGAAGAGCCTTCCACATCTCATGTGCATAGTTATTCCTAGAAAAATGAGGTATTAGGGAGTCCTTCACACCATCTAGGATGATCAATCTCGCCTTCGTATCTAATTATTCATACATTTCTAGCTCCTTAGGGTCAGTTGGCTTCTTGATGGATTTCTCGGCGAACTCCTAGATCCTATTGACCTGTAAGACCAACTTGATCCTTTCCTTCCATGCACTATAATTAAACAACCCTTCCAACCTGTCCTCATACCAGAGACTAACTTGAAACTTTGACATTGTAGTGAGCCCTTCACCTACAATTTTACCAACTCCCTCTTAAGTTGTACTTCACTGTGCACACTCTGATTCACTGGCTCTTCAAAGTAGCTCAAACACTCTCTGATACCATGTTGATTTTCCACGATCTTAGTGTCTAAGATAGAATCTTAAATCACCATCGCTACCAAATGAAAAATCACAACAAAGCTACTTTGCACAGTAGAACAATAAGAAACAGTAAGTGCAACACCTGAGAAATCCCAAGGAATCTCTATCATTTTTCTTACTTTCAGAACTAGGCATAAGCCTCATCGATCTATACCATAGCCTATGGATGGCCCCAAGGCTCACGCCAAGGCTTAGATCTCATCTGCCCCAAAGAAGGTATTCGGTCCCAATATTCAATGACTTCGTGCATCTCGCAAGCTTGGCCCACTCCCTCCACACTCACTAAGGTGCACAACCCCAGGCATCAAAGTCCTTACACCCCCACCAAACTTCGACATCCCAATCTAATACTAGGCACTTAGCCTCCTCAAGATGGTCTCATATCCCCTCAAGAGCTATCCATCAAGAGTTATACAAGACAAAGGAACCACTGTCATATGTAGTGTTCATTGAGTATGTCCCCAACCCATTTGGTGTTACATATTATCCCTCGTAGATATGGGCTCCCACGAGATCATCAAATAACTGGCCCTCTCAGCCCATTTGTGGTTTTTCTATTAAGCACCAAATATCAACATGCAACCAATGCATTAGTTATAACATAGTATCATAGAAAATAATCCACATGTCATCATGATAACATAACATCATTATTAATCACCAAATTCTGAATAGTAAAGAATTGCATGCTCATGCATGTCATAACATCTATATGCAATTACCACATGCTTCACATCATAGTATCCTCATAAGTTATAACATCAACATATCAACATCAAAGACATATCATGACATCACATAATAAATGGAAACACATCAACATAACTTCATAAATATGAGAATCATCTAAATACATATCAAATATAGGGTAATAATATACCATAGGCATTCTCATCATGATTTATCAACAAAAATAAATTTCATTTGCTTGTATAAACAATGAATATTAACTATGAAATAAGTTTATTCAAAATCCATCTAGGATCTAGGCTATCTCACCATTACTATTAGTGTCACGTATTCATTAAAACACCAATTACTTTTCAATAATAATTTCTTGTTCTTTTAACTTGGAAGTTGAATGTTTTAACATTAGGTATATTCATTTAAGTACACCATTAAACTTCAAATGAGGTTCATCAACTTGAGCTCCAATCTCTAGTCATGTATTCTTCCTTTCCCAATTATCTATTTATCTTCTTTATTCCATCATGTAGACATTCATGGTTTTATTGCCAATGATAACCTAAGGTTACCATAATTCCTACCACTTCCTTGAAAATGATGATGATGATCATCTAATCCTTTAACTTCATTGGTTGATTGAAATTTTTTTCTTCTCGATATGTTCATCTTCCATTAGGCATTATAATGATTCTCTTCATATCTCATAGCTAAAAAGAAAAAGAAAATTCTATGCTTTAACAACAATTTCAAATGGCTACCTATTCATGTGCCACCTCAAGAGTGTTACTTTGCTTACCTGTGATAATTAAAAAGCTTCTACCATGTTGCAATATAGTTTACTAACTGTCATTGAATCTTATATTTGTTTGTGAAACTCCACTCCTCCCACCTTAAGTATCTATGTAGTATTCTTTTCCATTCATCTCACCATTTTTTTTTTCATGGTTACAAGAGATAATATTCATCGTCATCATTAGAAAATTTGTAAATTTCTCCTTTATCCTTCCTCTTATATAAATTTATCTAAATATGACTGCTAACATTAAGAACCAAACCTTGAAAATTATCCTTCCTTTTCTTAAAATTGTTGTCTTTTTATACTTAATATTCCATCAACTCATTCTAATAATATATTTATTATCCTTCCAACTTAGTTGCATACTATATTAAATTATATTTCCTTCCAGTTTCAACTTCAATTGATGTGTACCTTTAGTGAATTGTACTACTATTGTCTCAGATTTACCACTTATAATTTATTCACATAATGCATCAATAGCTAATGTCTCTTTTACTTTCGCATATTACCTTAGCCGACTTAGCATAGCATGTAATTGAATACTACTTCATATTGAATGGCCTTCTTATAATCACCATGGAAACAAGTTTATTACCATTTCTAGAGGCAAAATTCTTAGGGAAAAGTTGAACAAGTAAGATTTCCATATGAATTTAATAATTCGTAAATCAACATTTACCATGAATCCATCCCATACAGTCACATAATTATCACCAGGTTTCCATTTTCAAATCAAAATTACTAAATTGTTGGTTTAATTATAACATCCATCTTTATTTTCCTTTGTGGTAAGAGTATGAATACTTAACATAACAAAAGATATTTCTTTGGACAAACTACAACTCTCATATCCATGTTATTTTCCCTCAACATAATACTTTTAAAAAACTTATTTTAGCAATTCTATTGGAATTCCTTCTAAAATAAATAAGTAATATTTTAAGACTACTTACAAAATATCCTTATTACTAGTTATTATTCCATGGTGAAGGAATGTTCCTATACTTTAATAGTTGGACTCAACTTAGGTGCTACCTTGATTCAATCCAAACTATTAAATGGGTAATTAAGGCAATGCCTAAGTGAAAATGAATTGAAGGCATTGTTGAAGCCTCAAAAATTGCTACAACAACATGTGGGAAAACCACCCAGTAGGGGACTTGAATACCGTCCCTTGTCCATTTGGATTAGTGGCTCCGATTGGATATAATGGGACTAGTTTCCCAATAAAAATGTGATAGGATGGATAGGGTGTTGATTACCAAAACCTAAGTGATAGATGGGGTGGTTTTCAACTGAAATACATGTATATTTAACCTATCTATTTATTACCCGAGATTTTACTTATACTTCTGTGATCTACAATGATTATCTTTAGTGTATGATAATGAAGATTAATCAAACACTAATAAAAATGAAAAGCCTTTAAAATAATTATTTTGATTAAATAGTTAATCAAAATAATTGTTAAACATATATCGCATCAAATATCGTTCAAAAATTTGCTCATCAATGTATTAAAAGATAACAGTTCTAGCATTTTCAGAAGTGAATAGATACACAACTGTGTTTAAAAGAGATACATATAACAAACAATACAAAGAGAAATGACTTATCAATTCATAAAACAAATCAATACACAATGATAGAAGTACCCGATGTATATAAATATTTTTTTTCTCATGAAGTAAATAACTCTAGTCCAATATTTTTCATTAAGATGGTTTCCAAAAGTGCAAGCTTCCAAAAGCCGCCTTCACAAAACTTCAGGACTATGATCTAGTCATTCTACTAAGATAATCTTTAAAAGTACAAAAGTGCAAGCTTTTAAAGTGTTTCTTTATAAAATTTAGGACCCTTTCTTCAAAGACATGAAAGTTTTTATATAATAAAAATAAACTACAAGAATAGATATTACATGAAAGTTTTGAGGAGGTTTAAATAACTCTACTTAAAATAAGTGACATAATTACATAAAATAGAAATGATTGTAATGACGAGCTCAAGGTTGTAATGGTGTATATTCCTTCATTCATTGTCTGAGCTTTTGTATATCAATCATCGACTTGACTTTAGGAGGTTGACCTGTCATCATGCGCAACTGTCCTGTATACACAACATCTGAGAGAGTAGGAGGCATGTGCACATATGAGTCAACGAGGCAGCGTAGCAATAGCCACCAACTGTGTGGCTTCACTAGATATCTCCAATATAATTCCCGGTCAAGTTTTGTTAGCTGTTTAATCACCTCTTCCCTCGCTTTTGAGGTTCCTTGCCATTGTTCTTCCTGGGTCCTGATATCAGAGAGACTCCCAGGTGGGCATTCCTGTATTGGATTAGCATTATGTAAATTACATTGATGGTTTCAATAATATTATTTGTAGCATTAGTTTCTCTTGAAATTGATCTTTATACCTACTTTAATTGAATATCCCGATCGGTAAAAAGGATTTCTTTATGCAATTCTTCTATCGTGGGAAGATCTGCCTCTCTGCCCTCTGGAGTATCCTACCATGTTATGTATCCTGAAATCTTATCATCAATCTCATTAAAAGTGATCCTTAGATTGGATGCTTGATTCATTAGTGAATCACTTGTCTTGCACATTGGATTGATGACATATAGCTTCTGACAAAATGTCGCATGTTGCCTTGATAATAAATAATTGAGTTCTAATGCTTCTTTTATAAAATCCTCAACCTTAGGATTATCTTTCAACTGATCCATAGAAAATGCAGTTGTTGTATTTGAATATATTTGGCACTTGTTTCTGCTTGGTACTGGAGCTTCAATTAGTCAAAGCTCTGTTGTAATTGGGCCATTTGTGCCTTCATTTGATGATCAACAATCTGTCTCTCTTTTGTCAACTGCTGATGTATTATTTCTTCTTTCTCCCTTACCAATTGTTTGACTTCAACTGCTTTGTCAATAGTAGCAGATGCATAAGCACCTGCAAACTGTGATAGCTTTGTCAAAATTTTTGAAGGATCCATGGGGGTATCCTTCCATACTGCATCCATGGGTCTATAAGCAGGAATTATTTTTATGACTATTCTGTTTTCCTCCTTTTCCTATGCCTTTTTACCACAACCCGATGCTTGGGACCGTAAAAGACGTCAAGAGGAGGAATTTCCTCCACTATGAGAACGATTTCGGTTGAAGGGAAGGCTAGGATGATCTCAACCTCTTCTGTGGTGACAAATTTATTAGTAGCTCTTCCAGTGAGCAAGTTTTGTCTAGTGTTTTGAGGTGTGTTGAATGTTGTTTCCATTTCAACATCTTTTTCCTCATGCTGTCCTCTTAGCTGTTAGTCAAACTGTTTCCATGCCTCATCCAGTTGATTTTTTAGAGGGGATTCATTTGTATGCACTTTAATGGAAACATCTACCACTTCTTACTGCTTTGAGACCTTTCCAGATTCCTTCTCAGTGTCCTTTTCGGGACTCTTCTATGAGTTGTGCTCTGAGTTATGCTTTGAATCATGTTCTGAAATTTGTGTCGTTTTCTTCTTTGAAGTTTGTTCAGAACCTTGTTTTGATTTCTACTCTGAATTATGCTCGGAACTATGTTCCGAGCCCTTTTCTGAGTTTTGGCTTGAGCTCTGTTCCTTTTGAACATTTGGCTGAGGGATCTCTAACAGATCCAAAGGGAACTTTTGTAGCCTTTTCCTCCTGTACTAGTGGAATTGAGATAGCTTTTGTGGATCCAATCCCAAAGTAGCCAAATGTTTCACTTGTGAAAACAACTTAGTTGACTCAAAAAAGTCGTCAAAATCATCATCCTCATGGCTGAACTGTATAATTTTCACTTGGGTAGTGAAGTTTCGTGCAACCTTATTGGGGTCAAACTGTCTTCCACGAAGGGTGGCAAGTTCTAAACATGTAATGTGATAAATTTCAAGCGCATCATGCTTGAAATCATGTAATGCATAAACACCACATTGGAGGGGAAATGAAAGCCAAAGAGATTTTGTTATGAAACCAGCTCACAAAAAGATAGAAAAGAGAGATCCACGCCTTAGAATTCAGCCTCTTCGAGGGGGCAACCTCCTTTACATTACATAAATGAACAATTCTTGGATGATACAAATGAAAATACCTCCTTTCTATATATAGGAGTCTAAGTGGTCCCAATACAATCAAAGCCTACATAACAATAATATTGTAGGGCACAACAATAACAATAGTGGGCTTCTATGTGGCACAATAGTAACAATATGGGCACTACATGGGTACATCAATATAAATAAGGGGTATAACTACAATAGTAATGGGGTAATCACTAGTATTATAGGGACCCAACATGCCCCTCTCCTTCAAAAAAGTGTTGTCCTCAACGCTTGAGTAGTTCAGGATACTTCTGCATAAAATTCTCGACCTCCCATGTGGAATCTTCAGCGGATAAGTTCTTCCACTTGATAAGGTACTCTGAAATTGATCGATTTCGTAGCTGTCGAGTTCTTATTTCTATAACTGCTTCCGGTTCCAATATAATTTTTCCTTCTTCGTCAAGTTCTGGCAATATTGTTTGAACTGGGAGCTTGTCGCCTATAACCTTCTTTAAGCATGAAACATGGAAAACTAGGTGCAATCGAGAAGCTGCAGGAAGCTCCAATTTGTATGCCATAGTACCAATCTTTTGCAACACCTTGTACGAACCATAATACTTTGGTGATAATTTACTATCCTTCTTAGCTTGCTTGAGGGACATTTGCTTATATGGTTGTAGCCGTAGGAATACCCAATCACCTACATCAAAACTTCTTTCACTGCGATGCTGATCTGCCTGTTGTTTCATTCTATTCTGTGCCAACACAAGGTTATCCTTTAAGAGTTGGAGGACTTGTTGTTGATGTTCGATGTGATGTTCCACTGCCTGAACCTTAGAATTTTCTCTTAAATATGATGTGATGGATGGTGGTTGATACCCATAAAGTGCCATAAATGGGGTCATTTTTGTTGCTGTATGAAAGGAAGTGTTATACCACCATTCAGCCAGAGGCAACCATTTGACCCATTGTGTCTGTTTATCAGATACAAAGCAACGAAGGTATCCTTCCAAACATTTGTTTACTATCTCAGTTTGCCCATCAGATTGAGGATGATAAGATGAGCTATGAGCTAACTGAGTACCAAGACAAGAAAATAATTCTGTCCAAAAGTTTCCAGTGAAAATGGGATCTCTGTCACTTACAATAATCTTTGGGTTTCCATGTAGCTTTTGAATTGTTTCCATAAATGCAGTAGAAACTGTACTGGCTTTAAATGGATGTGATAATGCACAAACGTGTGCATACTTGGTAAGTCTGTCAACTACCACCATGATGACACTCTTTCCCTCAGACTTGGGTAAACCTGTGATAAAATCCATTGATACCTCCTCCCAACGTTGGCTTGGAATGGGTAAAGGTTGTAATAGACCCGGTGTCTTAATTGTTTCAACTTTATTTTGCTGGCAAACCAAACATTCTGCCACAAACTTGTGAATATCTGATTTAAGGCCATCCCAAAAAAATTCCTTCTTAACCCTGTGGTAAGTTTTTAAAAATCCTGAGTGCCCTCCTAAGGGAGAAGTGTGCAATTCCATAAGAATCTTTTGTTTTAGCTGGGAATTCTTACAGAGGTATAAGCGATCTTTGTACCATAACGAATCATTTTTCCAGCTAAATGTATCAGACGTACTGGAATCTTGTTGTAGCTTTCGAATAAGTGCCCACACTTCTTCGTCATTCTTCCATTCCTCCCTTGCTTCATTTATCCAATCTGGTTGGATGATAGAAATAGCGCACAACAATGCTTCCACATCCTCATCCTTCCTTGAGAGTGCATCTGCCATCACATTTTGCTTCCCCTTTTTGTAGATGATTTCAAAGTCATAACCCAACATCTTTGTGACCCACTTTTGTTGCTCTTCAGAGGATAATCTTTGTTCTAAAAAGTATTTAAGGCTATCATGATCTGTTTTTACCTTGAAGTGTCTTCCCATTAGGTAGGGTCGCCATTTCTTAAGTGCATGGAGTATTGCCAACATTTCCTTCTCATAAATAGCTTTTCTTAGAAACTTTCCCTTGATTGGACGACTTTCAAAGGCAATGGGTCTTTCATCTTGCATTAGAACAGCACCAATTCCATTTCCTGAAGCATCACATTCCACAGTAAAGGTTTTTGTGAAGTCCGGTGTAGCTAAGACCGGTGCTTGGCACATGGCCTCTTTAAGATGTTCAAAGGCCTTTGTTGCTTCCGGAGACCATGAAAATGCATCTTTCTTCAATAATGTCGTTAGAGGTGCTGCTATTCTCCCATAATTCTTAACAAACTTGCGATAATACCCTGTCAACCCAAGAAATCCGCGCAAATGATTTATGGATGTGGGGATTTTCCATTCCTTAATGGCTTTAATTTTGGTAGGGTCTACCTTAACTCCTTCATGAGATACAATATGACCCAAATATTCCACCTCCTGGACTCCAAAGAAACATTTGGATCTTTTGGCATATAATTGTTTCTCTTCCAATAGTTGCAGCACCCTGTCGACATGTTCAACATGATCCTTCCAAGACTTGCTGTAGATAAATATATCATCAAAAATACTAACACAAATTTTCTAAGGAATGGTTTGAAAATTGAATTCATCAAACCTTGAAATGTTGAAGGTGCATTGGTAAGGCCAAAAGGCATGACCAAAAATTCATAATGACCCTCATGAGTTCTAAATGCCGTTTTCGGAATGTCTTCAATCTTCATTCTGATTTGATGATATCCTGAACGAAGATCCAACTTGGTGAAGTAAATTGATCCATGCAATTCATCCAGTAATTCATCAATGACAGGAATGGGGAACTTATCTTTAATAGTGAGCTTGTTGAGCTCCCTATAATCCGGACACATGCGCCATGATCCATCCTTCTTGTGCACCAATACTACTGGAGCAGAGAAAGAACTTTGACTCGGTTGAATTATACCAGCCTCTAGCATTTCTGCAACCATACGTTCAATTTCACTTTTTTGGACGTAGGGATATCTGTACAGCCTGATGTTTGGAGGAACACTTCCTGGAATCAGATGAATAGCATGATCATGATCACGCATAGGTGGGAGACCTTTGGGAGTCTCAAATACCTTGGAATGATTGTCCAGGACTTTTTGGAGATCTGGAGAAATAGATGATTCTAATGTGGAAACATCTAGCGAACATAATTGTGCAATTACACCCCTTTGCTCCTTTTTTAGAAGCTTTGTCATACCATTAGAGCTGATTATCTTTCCTGGTTTCCCTGCAATACCCCTTAATTCAACTTCCTTTCCTTCCACAGAAAATTTCATGAAAAGTTCTTGAAAATTAAAAGCTATTGTACCCAAGGATTGTAGCCATTGAAATCCTAGTACAACATCAGCACCTCCCATTGGAATGGAAAGCATTGGGCTAGTCAATACATATTCTCCCATGGATAACTTGATATTATGGCACTTTCCAGAGCAATTTATTGTTCCTCCATTTGCAATCATCACTTGACACTCTGGTGCTGGATATAGGAAGCAATTCAATTCTTTTGCTACCCTACAATGAATAAAATTGTGGGTGCTTCCTGAATCAATCAACACTATCACCTTTTTCTTCTTGATTTGTCCTTCTATCTTGATGGTTTGAGGAGTGGTAATTCCCGCCAATGCATTACAAGATATGGTCGGATTTATTTGTTCTTCATATAGGCTTTGTTCCTGGAATATATCCTCTTCTTTTGACCTTTCTTGCTCCTTTTCTTCTTCCTCTTCACAATCTATGTAGAATAATTTCTTCTCAGCACACTTATGACCTTTTGTGTATTTGCTATCACAATTGTAACAAAGCCCTTTTGCTCTTTTTTCTTCCAATTGTTGCGGTGTCAACCTTGTAGGTTGTGGAAGACTATGGGCAACAACACTTCCATCTTTATAGTTGTGAATGGTATGCTTCCTAGTTGCCATAATTTTGCTTTCCATTTTTCTTGCTAACCTGAATGCCTTCTCTAATGAATCAGGTTCCCAAAGGCGCACATCATGTTGGATATTATCCTTTAAAGACCCTATGAACACATCAATCCTATGCTCCTCTGGAATATCTTTTATCCTTATGTTCAATTTTTGGAACTCCTCAATGTGCTCCATTATTGAACCCTTATGTTTGAGACTCATCAATTGGCTAAAAAAAGTGTTGCTTTTTGTATCCTCATAATGTGCTATCAATTCTTCCGTAAAAATTGCCCAAGTGATAAATTGTTTACGAGAACAAAGCCATTGATACCATACAAACTGATTTGGTTCCAAATATAAAGTTTCCATACGTACCTTTTGTGTGTTTTGCACATTATTGAGATCGAAGAATTGCTCCATCTGTAATATCCATGTGGCGGGATCCTTGCCATCAAACTTCCTCATATCGATTTTTGGAACATGATGAGTCTTCGATCCAACATTAGCGTCTATGGTATCATGATTAACATTTCTTTTGTTCTCATCATGAGTTTCCTTTACTACCTTTTCACCATTAGTGTCACTTTCTTGTAGCAACTTCTTCAATTCTTCCATATCTGTCTTCAAATCTATCTTCAAATCTGCCATGTCTCTCTTCAAATCTGTCTTCAAATCTGCCATGTCTCTCTTCAAATCTGTCTTTGAATCATCCATCTTAGCTTCCATGCCCTTTATCTTAGATTCCACGCCACTTATCTTAGCTTCTGTTAGCTTTTGTGAGCGTGACATTTGTTGCACTTGTTCTTGTAATTTTGATATATCACGTAGCATTTCTTCTTCTTCTTCATGAGTCATGCTAGAGCTTTCAGGTTCCTTACTAGGTGTTTGCATTTTCTTTCCTCGGGGCATCAGTTACCAATAATAATTCTTTACTATGCCCTTTGAATTCCGTTAAACCAAGCTTACAAAAAAAAAAAAAAAAAACTACACACCTTTTTTTCACTTTATAGAAGCCTGATATTGAATCTGATGTGTCTCTGTAATTTCGAATCATCCAGTTCTGAAATTGCTACCTGCAGTATCCTTCTGCGTCCTCTTTCCAATGCCACAAGTCTGAGCCAAATTGGATTCTCCAAGGAAGAGTTATGTGAAATCTCCCACAGTGACTTGCTTTTAGACTGGTTCAGTAGAGCGAACTTGTACGACGTGCCACGAGCCACTGTTTCAACCTTTGAATCTAAAACAAACATACAAGAAACTACAGTCCGTCCTCTTTTTGTAACTTTTTATGAAATTTCAATCCGATCCTCAGAGAGAGAGTTATGAAGATTTTCCCCAGGTCACCTGTTTTGAATGTAATTCAGGAGTCTGCAAAAAGGACAACTTCCTTAGATCATATCTCCAAAAATATCACGCTAAAATCTCTGAAATTCGGACCCAAGGTTCAGTGCCAATTCTTCTCAAATGGGTTTTTTTTGCGACTTCTGAAACGTCACAGAAAAAAGGTATAGTGAAAATGCCACGATGACCTGTTTGGAGCAGCGAAACCCTAGAATCCAAAGCTCTGATACCAAATGTTATGAAACCAGCTCACAAAAAGATAGAAAAGAGAGATCCACGCCTTAGAATTCAGCCTCTTCGAGGGGGCAACCTCCTTTACATTACATAAATGAACAATTCTTGGATGATACAAATGAAAATACCTCCTTTCTATATATAGGAGTCTAAGTGGTCCCAATACAATCAAAGCCTACATAACAATAATATTGTAGGGCACAACAATAACAATAGTGGGCTTCTATGTGGCACAATAGTAACAATATGGGCACTACATGGGTACATCAATATAAATAAGGGGTATAACTACAATAATAATGGGGTAATCACTAGTATTATAGGGACCCAACAGATTTTTTAGATTCTTTTATGGTCTTGGTTATTCCATCCCCTACAATTTGGTAAGCAATTTCTCTAGCAAGCAATTTATCTGGTACATACCATGGGAGAACATGGGGAGGTGCTGTGTTTCCGAATACTCGGACATAAGTAAACATTTCTTCCCCAAACCACCTACCTATTGGTATAAAATCAGTCTTGACCTCATCAAATAATCTTGGGGCCCTCTTGTAAAAAACAACTTGGTGGATGGGTAGCATAACTCCTTGGCATATTTTGTATAAATGGGTGTGGAAATTGGATTCCCACAGGATTTTGTGATACATATGAATGGGGGTAGGACCTTGAATAGTCCATTTCCACCCCATAGTTGGGAAACTGGTAGTCAAACAGACTGTATCCATAATGTAGGTACTCATAAAAAATGGTGGGACTGTTCTAGAGGTGACATATCGGTGTTGTCTATATTCCCGAATTTGTAAGGCAAGGTTGTTAGATAAAATAGTGCCCCAATCCATTATAAAATAATTCACTGCTGCATCAATTAGGGGAAACTGGTAGTGAAACAAACTATATCGATAATGTAGGTACTCATAAAAAATGGTGGGATTGTTCTAGAGGTGACATATCGGTGTTGTTTATATTCCCGAATTTGCAAGGCAAGGTTGTTAGATAAAATAGTGCCCCAATCCATTATAAAAGAATTTATTGCTGCATCAATTAGGGGAACCCACTCAACAAAGAACTTGGTGGTATCGACATATCCAAACAATCTACACATCATAGCTGCAATATGCGAGTAGGGAGCAACGATATATGATATAGAATACATACCTGATTTCTCATATTTGTGCTTGTTTGAATTGGACCTCCGTTGCTTAATTGGGTCTGATGGTTCCCTGCTCTTGATTGTGAAATGCTAGAGGAAGGCTTTATCATACACCTTTTGTGGATCTGGTATATGATACATTCTCTTCAAGTCTTCTATTGCGAAGGACCCGATAATCGTTTTCCTTGAAGTCTGGAATGCCCGGTCGACAATGCTATATTGGGTCTAGCAGCAATTCTGTGAAGGAAAGAACTTGCAGCTTCAAAGTGGGAGGCTTTAGAAGAGGTAGTAGCGTCTGCTGTCGCTTCTCTTGAATTATCCTTGGACCCTCGCTCTCCAGCAACTGGCACATGGTTTCCCATGAGGAAGTATTGTTGTCGATAGTGCATTTCGTGTTTGAGAATACTGGGGGAATTTCTGTTACATTAGATGTAGAAGATTGTGTGGCTTCCATGGGTTTCTTTCCTTTCTTCGACTTAGTCATCCTGTTACACAACTCTTTATGGGGCAAAACCTACAAATTGAGAATATAGAGGAATGAAGAGCAATAGGAGTTAAACATGGAAACATACAAACACATAAGGCTTTGAAATGACAGAAAGGGAAGTTTAAATGCGAATCAATACAAATAGGCCATCAAATCTCATTGGGCTTTGAAATCATAAATATTGTTAGAATCCTTTAATAAACGAAATCATGGCTTCGCGTGGTTATTTATTATCCATTAATATATCGCATCACAAAACATTTTCAAACAGTAAATAAAACTTTTCTTCAAGTACTCAGCTGCTATGTGATAGCGATATCGCTGTACCATTTATTAAGTATGAGAGATGTGCGATTACGATAGTCGCAATATCGCAATCAGAGTTTTCGGGGGTAGCGGAGAATGGATATGACCGAAATCTTTTAGCGATTGCAAAATTGTGGGAAGTGGCATGGCATTGTCGTGGGTCCATGGGTTTATTATTAAGAGCGACTTTTGTTTTTAGATTTATGACTTTCCTTAGGTGCGCTCTTTAGGAAATAACTTTATGACAATCGGGGGAATTGGGAATGATACAAGCGGGGAGCATATTGATACTCTTGCGATTTATCCGGACGTGATGTTTTTAGAGGGTGTGTTTTATTGTTTTGTCGGGTCAGGTAGCTTGTCACAATTCATAATTAGGATGTTCCTCGATCTTTATGATATATCACTTTTGTTATAAGGTTGCGATTCGGGGAATTTCCTCCGTGAAGGAATTTCGTCAATACTTAAGCTTTTTAAGGAATAGATAGTTTCAGTTCCTGTGGGCTATCTTTTATCACAATCACAAGTTTCTAAAGGGTAAATGAAACTTTGTTTCTTTGAAATTTTGTGACATGCGGTACTGTCGGATTTTCTTTAAGGTAAGCGTTATTCAAGTCATTCAATCTTTAATGAGGATTTGTTTATTAAAAAATCAAATCTATTCTTAAACAAAAACCCTAAACTAAACTGTATTCATATGTTTTTAAAATTTTAAGGGTCCCTATTTATTTGTACAATAATTTCCTAGTTCATTTATGTAAAATAAATGGGGGGTTGTTGCACAACACAACAATTGGCGATTCACTGGAAGAACCAATTATCTTTGATAATAGTGAAATTTCTAAAACTTTTTAAAGTAAAAATAATTCCGGAAAGGATAAATATTGTCGAAATATTTAGATAATTAACATTACTCTGAGCATAAAAACTCATTTAATTATAATTCTTTTTATATCCTCTTATAGATGAAAATACCTTTTGTCTATATCAGTCATTAATTAGTTGTAAAGATAAATTAGGGGGATTTTTACAACTTAGCGTTTTTAATATACTCATTTGTCATAGGCAGAGCCACCGCTGGCAACAAGCGTCCATAGTCTTGACAGGGTTACATTTTAACCATCAATGATTCAGAATCCCATCCATATAAGAGTGCAGTATTTATAGATAATTTCAAAAGTATATATATGTATTTCATTTTTCATTTTTATTTATTTACTTTTCTTTTAACATTTTTTTTTATTACCTAAAAGCCATTGTCCTAATTTGGTGACCAGAAAGTGACAATGCCATTCACTGGTTGTAATTGAACTGAACAAGCTGGCTCGTGATGAGACCCCTTATCTTTTAATGTTAATATATTTTTGAATTACACTCTAAAAATAATAAAGTTAATGGATGGGGAGAATCATTGACTCCTTAAGAGTTTTGGATGACAATTTTAGAGTTGAAGATGCTTAGTTGTAAAATAGTGTTTACTTTGTTAAAGATAACCTTTCTTGACTGATAATAGAATAAAAGAATTTTATAAAGTTGAGGTTTTCAAATATTTTACAAATTTAATGGAAGATAAAATTTCAGAGTTTTATGATACTTAGCTAATTTTGAAATGTTGTAATCATTTCCTTAAGTATTCCTACTTTCAAAGCGAAAGATCGTAAATATTTGAAGAGATTTTATTTGAAAAGCCAAAAGTAATGCTATTCAACATTATTTTCTAAGAGAACTAAAATTAAATGCAATAATGTTACAATAGAAGATGTGATCTTCTAAGATTTTTTTTTTTTTCAAAATAAGCCCATTGACAGGAAGATAATCTCTCTTTCTTGCTAAATCTTGCAATATGAATGTTGATGGGCCTACTTGTTCAACAATTTTAAACGGTCCAAGCCACATTTTCTAGAATTTAGTATGCTTTCCTTTTTCCTCATGTTCCTTGTCCCATTTAGGGACGAGATCTCTAGTTTGAAATTTTTTTGTGGAAACAGAACTTGCATCAAAAGAAGATTTGACTAGCTGTTGATGTCGAGTATGTGTAATTTTGGCTTTCTCCCTTTCTTCTTCTAATTTAAGAATTTGACACTGTCTTAATTGTAAATAAGAAGAAGGTGTTTCTTCAATAAATTGAACTAGGGCTAATGAGGGAAGGGCTAGATTTGAAGGGATGCTAACTTCTTTCCCATATACTATATTGAATGGAGAAGTGCCTATTGCGGCCTTTTGAGTTATCTGATCTTCCCATAGAGCAAATGTCAAAGATTTATGACAATTCTTTTGGCTCTGATGAACAATTCTTTTAATAATCATTATGAGGTTCTTGTTGGTTGATTATGCTAAACCTTTTCCTTGAGGGTAGTAGTTAGAAGAGTACTTAAGTTTAAAAGCCCCCTTAAGATAAAATTAAGTCATATTCTTTCCTGAAAAGTAAGATGCATTATCAAACATAAGTGTAGTTGGTAAGCCAAATCTACTAACAATGAATTGATTAATGAATTCAATGATAGCATCAGAATTGGCTAGCTTTAGTGGAATTTCTTCCACCCACTTAGGAAAATAATCTGTAGCTGTAAGGATATACTTATGGTGCTTTGAAGAATGAGGAAACATATCACCTATGATATCCAATCCCCATTGTTTAAAAGGTTGTTTAATGTTGACCGATTACAGAAGTAAGGTAGGTTTCCGTTGTCTCCCAGTACCAGTTTGACATATTTTTCATTTCCTCAGGTTGTTAGGTCCCTATACTACTAGTTTAACCCCTTATTGTTATTAGTGCAAACCCCTTATTATATTTTTGTGCCCATGTAGTCCCCATATTGTTATTATTGTGCCCCGTAGAAGCCCACTATTGTTATTGTTTTTCCCTTACATTATTAATGTTATGTCGGCTCTGATTATATTATGACCCCTTAGAATCATATATATAGAAAGGAGGTCTTGTCATTTGTATCATCCAAGAATTGTTCATTTGTGTAATGGAAAAGAGGTTTCCCCCTCGAAGAGGCTGATTTTTAAGTCGTTGATCTATCTTTTCTATCTTTTTGTGAGATGGTTTCGTAACATTTGGTATCAGAGCTTTATATTCTAGGGTCTCGCTACTCCAAACAGGTCATCTTGGCATTTTCGCTATAAATTTTTCTCTACGAAGTTTTAGAAGCTCAAACAAAAACCCATTTGAGCCAAAATATTTCTGAACCTCGAGCCCGAATTTCAGGTCTTGTCTCGCTATATTTTCGGAGATATGATCAGAGGAAAAGGGGTTTTGAAAGCTCCAAAATTCCATTTCAAACATGTCATGATGGAATTTTCACCATAATTTTTTTCTATGAAGGTTTAGACTTTGAAATTAAAACCCATTTGATCTGAAATCTTGGTGAAGATTGGGCCCGAATTTAAGACCTTGTTTCACTATATTTTAGGAGATACGGTCCAAGACATTTAGGGTTTTTGTAGGCTCCCAAATTACATCTCAAATAGGTGACCTTGGTAAAATATTCATAAATTTCTCTCTGAGCATCAAATTGAAATTTTGTAAGAATTTACAGAAAGAGGACACACTGTAGTTTTCTTTGTATCGGTTTCAGGTCCTAAGGTCAAAATAGGGATACGTGGAAGGTCGTACAAGTTCGCTCTACTAAACGAGTCTATAATTAGGTCATCGTAGGAGATTTGTATAACTCTTTATTGAAGAATCCAATACTGATCAGACTGGTGGGGTTAGAAAGAGGACTTAGAGGGCTACCACAGGCCAAAATTTCAGAACTTGAAGATATGAAATTACAAAGTTACAGTCGTTTAAATATCGAGCTCCTAAAAGAAAGAAAAATAATGACTCAAATCAAGAAAATAGAAACACCTAGTAAGCAAAATTGGATGGATGATTTGAAGAATGCGATCGAAGCTAAGATAAATAGTTTTATATGTGCCATGGAAGATAATATTGATGGTATGGAAGTTGAAGGAAGGCATGGAATATTTTAAGAAATACATGGAAGGTTTGAAGTAAGGTGGGACAAATTTGCTACAAGAAAGGCATCTTAATGACGAAAAGGTAGTAGAGGAAACTCATGATGAGAAATAAATAGATGTTAATCATGATTTCATAGAATCTAACATTGGATTGAAGACCAAACATATTTCAAATATCGATATGAGGAAGTTTGATGGCAAGGATCCCATAACATGGATACTACAGATGGAGAAATATTTTGATCTACATGATGTGCAACTATTACAAAAGGTACGTATTGCATCTTTATATTTAGAACCAAATCAATTTTTATGGTATAAAGGGCTTTGTTCTTGTAAACCACTTGTCACTTGCTCAATTTTCATGGAGGAAATGATAGCACATTATGAGGATACAAAGAGCAACACCTTCTTTAGCCAATTGATAAATCTCAAACAAAAGGGTTCAATGGCAGAGCACATTGAGGACTTCCAAAAATTGAATATAAGAGTAAATGATATTCTAGAGAAGAAGAGGATTGATGTCTTCATAGGGAATTTAAAGGATAACATTCAACATGCGGTTCATCTTTGGGAACCTGATTCATTAGAGAAGGCATTCGGGCTAGAAAGAAAAATTGAAAGCAAAATTATGGCAACAAGAAATCTTACCACTCACAATTATCAATATGGAAGTGTCGTTGCTCCTAGCTTTCCAAAACCTACAAGGTTGAAAACACAACAATTGGAAGAAAAAGGAGAAAAAAACCTTTGTTACAGTTGTGATAGCAAATAGGCTAAAGGTCATAAGCGTGCTGAGTGTTAGCACCCAGGTTGTTCCCTATGACTCCCAAGGGAATACGGCCGGGGTAACCACTAACCAATCTTTGGATTACAGTGCCTAGCCACACTGTAATCAGAGAGGGCTCTCTCTTTGTGATTTATCTTTGTTTGTAATGATTTTAGGCTAGCTATAAGTTCAGGTCTGTTTTGAGTTGTTTGTTTGGATGATAATTTCAGTCTAGGTTCTTGTGCAAATTCCAAAGAGTTCTAGTCCATTGGGCTATGGAGTCAGTGGTCCTTTAAATGTTTGATGTGCTGCTGTGATACTGTAGTGATGCTGCAGAGCCGGATTAGTGTATGAGAAATAACGTTTGTAATAGTGATGGAATGGAGTGTATCCAGTTAGTGCAAGGCAATTAAGAATCTTGCAGTTTAACTGTTGGAGTATGACAGTGAGAATCTTGACCCAGAAGCATTTAAGAATTTCTGGGTGATATTCATACATATATAATTAACATACACATGAGAAATTAAGAATTCATGTACATATTTAACCCTGAGGACAAACATTTACAACAGCAAAAATTGAGCACAAGGTGTAATAAAACAAATCTTGTACTATTCTTTCTTTTTTACTGCTAGCTTAGTGTGAAATAAGTTTGATTTGATCAACACAAGAAAAACAAGAACAAAGTTTTGAAGAAAACTTGTTATTTCGTCAGACAGCACAGGAATTCTGCATCAACACATGGAGCATCCTCCAGACATCAAATAATTTCCGGAAATCACTGAGCTCATCCAGCCCTTTGTATTAGATAATTGAAAGTGTACAATACAAGTGTTCTCATAGAGAAAATTACCAACCCCTTATGAGTTACTCAGGGGAGTTTATATACAAAATTTACATCAAAAATATCGACGAAATGAGTTACTATCTCATTTATGATATGCTAATCTCTGAAATGCAGTAGCTGAAGGAGTGAATGCAGCCGAAATTCCTTTATGCTTCAGCTGTCAAATAGTCAGAAGATATTCGGTCTTTATGGCTGTTAGAGTCGGTTGGAGATGCGCTGTTCAAAACTTGGCTAGCTGTCATAGTCTTATGTGATGAGTCATTACTCAGCTGCTTTTTAAATGCTAACCCTTTTTGCTGTTTGTCTTGTAGTGACCTGGAGCTGGCAGTGACCAAACAGCTGGACTTACCGTGGCAAAATCTGAAGCATAAACTGCCACCAATCCTCCTTAGGCATTTGATGCCTGCGTATTTTTATCAATGTTTCCTCTGCCTCTGTATGTTTGTAAAGATTGGGAGGGGTCTCAAACAGGTGATTCACCTCATTCTCAATGTAGAACATGCCTTCAAGTTTTTCATATAAACTCTGTCCTGTAGGAGGCCCTGCTGGTTCATATGTACTGCCAGATGCAATAATCTGATTTTCAATAGTGGTTGCCATTCTATTGGCCATTTGATCTAGGGAGATCAGCTTTCCTGCACCACTTAGCAAGCTGGGCAGGCCTTTTGCTTGCAACACTCCCATTTTGGCCTTGTATTCCTCCACATCTGCTTGCATTTCAAAAAATTTCCTCTCTACTGTTTGTATATAGTTTCTTAGAGTTAGCGCTTTCTTGACAGAGAGGACAGCTTCTGTTCTGTTGGGAATGCCTATGGCTGCTAATTCTTCCCTTTCCTGTCTATTCAGGAAGTCTATCATCCTGTTGGCCTGTTCTGTTTTGTTACCTAGTACTGTCTTGGCCTTCTGAATTTCCGCTTGTGCTTGGCCCATCAAATCCATCTGCTCATGTATTATTTTTATTGACCTCCACTGCTGTTTGATGGATTGGCCAATTTTAGCCCATAGGATTCTCTTTATGTCAGCCATAGCTGTCTCTAGATTCAACTCCTTTTCTAAGGCCTTTATCTTGTCTCTTTGGGCCTTTATTTCTTTGCCCTGTTCTGCTACAGTCATTTTGGAGCTGGTATACTTGGAGTCCAGTTCTGCCAATTTTTCCTTGGCCTTCTTTATTTCGTCTGCTTGGAGCTCCATTGCTTTGACGGCCTTGGTCAATTCTTCTACACTTGGACTAGCATCTAGGGCTGCTGCTGTTCCTGCTGCTTCTGCTGTAGGGGGCACTACTGCCCCTGAAGTTGCTGCTGTTGTTGATGTAGTTGGAGGAGCTTGGGAAGTGGAATCTGCTTGTTTTTCCTGTAATATTCCTTCCAGCTCTTTCTCCAGTTCCCTGATCCTTTGGTCTTGCTGCATTAGGAGGTCTAGCTGGTCCTCAGCCCGTTTTTTCTTTTGGAGTTCAGCTGTTTGAGGGTGCTCTGTGGGCTGCAGCTTAAACCTCTTCTTCATTGCGTTCAAGTCATCATATTTTTTCTTCAGGAGGGCCTTTACACCCGTTGGATCACTAGGATCATGTCCTAGATCGATGATGATCTCCTCCAGGGACTTTATTCTGTTGTCTTTGGCTTGGGATGACAATCTCTCAAAATCCAACTGGGTGTTGGTGTTTTTTAGGGACTCCTTCAGCTCATGGGCCAAGGTGGCCTTCTCTATTAGGGTCGTATAGACCATCTCTCCAGTTTGCCTGTGGAGTTCAATCTGGTCCATGGGATGTATATCCCTGGCTAGGACCTCCACCCTTGTCTTTATGAAATCTGCAGGTGTCTTAGGCTCAGCCCCATTGGCTTGAAGTGGCTCAGGAGAAGTCTCTCCTCCTGAATGTCGTATACCGACAACAGTCTCTCTTGCTGGGCTGGTGATGCATCTACGAATTGCTTGTAGACCTCGGCCCTTAGCAGCTCATTCTGAGCTTTTATCTGTTTGAAAGAAGCCTTGGTGCTTTTGGTCTTCTTGGTCAGCTGGGAAGAGGTGGACACCTCTAAGCCATGTTGCAAAGTTTGCTCCTTCTGAAAGGAGCTTGTACCTGTGTGTTGACTGCCCTCCTTATCTTTTCTTTCACTCTCCAAGACATCATCAGTAATGTCTTCTACCTCTAGGGAGTCTGCTCTTTGCCTTTGGGCTTCTGGCTGGTGGGAGGATCCACTGAGAGGAGTGGACTCTTCTCTATCTCTTTTAGTTCCCCTTTCCTCATGTGCTGGGGTCTGTAAGATTGGGGCAGTTACAGGCTCTTTTTGTGGAGGTGGAATTTGCAGTGTTGGAGCTGCTGGTAGCTGAGTCTGTGGAGGGACATTTTGCCCTTGCTGCTGTTCTTGTTGCTGCCCTGTTTGCTGCTCTACTTCAGGGGCATGCTTTTCTTTTGTTACCTCCTCTTCTGTGCCCATTATACCCTTGCCTTTATCTAATACTGGTGCTGACGTAGAAGGTGCCTGTGGTGCAGTCTTTGTAGCCGAGGTCCCTTCTCCTATTGAATAAGGCGGTCTGAAAGGTACCTGCTGCACATAGTCTAGGTCAATAGTCTTTTCAAGCTCCCTCCTACTCTTTAGCATTCTCTCTTCCTCAGTTAGATTTTCAACTAGAGTGTCCATCTGCCATTCTTGCAGGTTGGCATATTTTTCAATGTGAGGGTACTGGCAATGTTTAATGCCTATCAGCCTATACTTGTTTCTTCTAGCAGTGATGAAACCTTGAGGGTCATAATGGACCCACCGAAACTATAGGATAACTTGTATTTATCCTTGAGGATTAGGTCTGCCTCTTCCCACCCTTCTTTTTTGTTCATGATGAAGGGGCCCAACTCATGTTTGAACTTGAGGCGGGCCTTCTTTTTGGCGCTGTGGAAATGGGTGAGGTCTGACTGAATCAACTGCCTGTAATATTCTAAGGCAAATAACCTCATAGGTACATATTTTGGGAGCCTGTATGGACAGAGCTCACAGCCATAGATCCTAATGACAATATGGTTCTCATATAGGTACCAGTCACCTATTTTATATTTTCTAGAAAGCTGCAGGGCTTTCTTTATCTCATTTGATACCCTGGGAGGAGGGGACTTCATCAGCAGGCAAGAGACTAGGTATACAAATTGGTCAACAAATTCACAGTAAGTATAGGGTGAGTTTGTGACCTTATGAAAGACAGAGGTCTAGAAGATAACAGATCTTCTTTCCCCTTTGTGATCCAGCCTTCTGATGTAGCATGGGAAGGCTTCAGAGTGGAAGTACATGAATAAGTGGTAAATATATGCTGAGTACCTGAAGACCCCCTGCCTGTCCACCTTGCTTAGCTGATCATGAATCTTATTGGCAATGAATTTAGCAAAGTTATATTTCCTGGCAGGGGGTTGGCGTGGGCTATATGCAGATAGCAATACCAGCATCGTTTTGTCCATGTGCTCACTGTTTTTGTATCCCAGCACATAGGCAATCATGTCCAGTAAAAGCCTGCCTATATCATTGAAATGGATACCCAGGTAGGGAGGTGGCTCTGTAGGCTGGCACTCAGGTCTCATGAAATCTTTGGTGACCCTTTGAATTTCCTCACTAGTCATCCTTTCACCAGTTTCTATCAAATAGCTCAAGGAAAACGGGATTAGCAATTATGTCTGATCAAAATGTAACATCTTGTTGATAGACTCAGCATTAACGTAGAAAAGGATTCTTCCAGATGGAGTGCTAACAGATCTGTGCTGCACATTATAGTTTTCAGCACATAGGTGAATGATCTCAGGGAAGATATTTATAGCTGGGAGACAATAATATGGTAGGTTTGACTCCCATATCCCATGTGTGCCATGACCATCCTTATAGTCTTCTCTCAACTGACTGAAAGTTTGCAAGAAGTCCCTGTTGCCCTCAAAGTCTTCAATAAGACAGTCCTTGTCAACCAATGGCAAGGCCTCCAGCTCTCTATTTGTTGGATTCAATGGAGCTACACTGAGGGATGAGGATGCAGAAGCAGCCATTGTAAAGCTTGATTTGAAATAAGGTGATGGCAATTGTTAGACCAAGTCTGAAGTGTTTTTCTCAGTGAAAATGCAAGCTGGTCTGTGTAGTTTGCTGCAACCTCTCAGGGACGTGAACTGCCAAGGGTAAGTTGCAGATGTAATGAGGTTTCTTTTGGTAAGAATGCAGGTGGCCTGTACTCGGCAAAAGGGAACAATGCCGAGCACCTCGAGGACAATTTTACGGTTTCAGCCCGTGGAATGACCGCTCTAATGTTGAATTATCGTTCAGGTTGCTTGGGCTTACTTTAGGTAACAAGCAGAGTTGAATTTAGGATTTTTACCATTTTTTTAATGGTGAATTTACAGAGAACTGGAATGCATGGGAAAAGTGGGGAAAACTGGCGAAATACCTGGAAAAACTAGCTTGGAAGCCTGCGGGCCGAGCTGTGGAGGTTTAATGCCGTCGAATTCTGGACTTGTAGCGGTCGAAATGTCGAATTTGATGGTTGGGGACAAATTTCGCGGCAGCTGGTTGACAACGGCTACTTCTTTTGCGCATGAAAATGACCGAAAACGGCTCATTTGGTCGTTTATAACGTTAAATTTGGAAAAAGTATGTATTTGGCGCTTTTCCGCCGATGACGTCAGCATGATGTCATGGTGGGGCCCGGGTACGGAGGTGACGTGGCTGCTGAGGTGTGAGCAAGGGTGGCAGGACATGGTGGCGGGTGAATAAGGTGGCAGGGGTACGTGGAGGATCACATGGCGCGAGGTGGGCGAAAGGTACAACGTCAGGATGATGCAATGATGACATAAGGGACGGCGGTATCGGAATAGTGGTAAGCGGGTTCCCCGCACCGCTTTTGCTGGTGAGTGGTATTGGGGAGGGGGGCTCTGAACAACCCCGACGATTGACACGCGTCTAGGGTACGGAGCGGGAAACCACTTTCCCTGGACGCTAAAGGTCGGCAGGTCGGGGGATGAAAATGACCGCCCACCGTTAGATCTGGGCGGCGAAGATCGGACGACTGGCGGGTCCTCCGACGGATCGTGCAAGTTGGGGGGGTCCCGCCGGCCCATTAAAATATTTAATTAAATATTTTGGGCGGAGAACTATAGGAAAGTGGGTTTCTCATGTGTTTTGGGATTTTTTTGGGTTTTCAAGGGTTTGTCAAGGGTTTTTATTAAGAAAAAAGGGGTTTATAGGGGTGATTTTAGCAAGGGAAACAGGGGTTTTTTGTTTTTTGAGCAGAGGGATGGTGATGGCTGAGGGAAGAGGTTGCTGCTCATAACCAGAGGTTAGAGCAGCTCCAAGATAGGGTTGACCACAGTCCCAGATGGACTAAAGTCTCCTTTGACCATTTATTTGGCTATAGTGCCAAGAGGAGGATATGTACATAGTGCTGGGATTTATACACCTTAGTGTTATTTATAGTAGGGAAAGGGGGACATAGGGGATTTAGATAGTAGAGTTAGGGGTTAAGATGTATGAGAGGGTAAATGAAGGGGAAACCACTAAGTTTATTTGAAACTTACTTAGTTTAGGGAGTAGATCAAAATGAAAAGAATTTTACACAGGAAATGTGGCTTTTAAATGAACAAGAACCATCATAAAACCTCAGAAATTTCTCATCAATCTCCATGGATGAAGGGATGTTAGTAATAAGAGTGGAAGGGGAAATTGGGGAATTAGACATGCTCCTTTGCCTTGCTTTTCTTATTTAACCAGCAAGATTCAATCTGGAATGAATACCACTTCTGCAACCCCATCTACTTACCCAGCTACTTTGCCTAGCATTTTATATTTCTTCTTGGAGGGTGCACTTGGACTTGCAGACCCTTACTTGCCTTTTCTTTTATTTGGCTTTTTCTTTTGTTTTTTCTATCTACTTCTACCCTTATTTCTTCCAAGGTCCCAGATTAAGCTGTTGGGAGCCTTTTCTTCTCTACCTGAACTACTTGTCTGCCAAGATTAAACAGTTTGGACAGACTTCCTTCTCTAATCTACAACTGCAAATTTAAACCATGGAATGATCCAGATTAGACTGTTGGACCATCCATCAAAATTTTAAGTCCATACCAAGCTATAAGCACAGATTGGATTCTCTTGGAAATATGTGATCTTTGAATCATCAAAGCAGAGCATATTTGGACCTTTCATAGCCAATCATGAAATATGAAACCTATTGGTATAGGTAGCTAACACTGAGAAACAATTATTTTACATTGATTGTGAAAAGGGGGAAGAAAATGATCAAGAAACGTCAAAAGAAGAGGATATACACCAGGAACCAACCCCAGAGAAAGAAGAAATGAATCCGACCATATCTTGTAATGCATTGGCAAGGATTACCACTCCTCAAACTCTCAATATAGAAGGACATATCAAGAAGAAATAGGATAAACTCACTTTCGCGCAAAATCGAATGAAACAACAGGTAGATCAACATTGCAGTGAAAGAAGTTTTGATATACTTGCTATTTTTACGACTATAACCATACAAACAAATGTCCCTCAAGCAAACTAATAAGGATATTAAATTATCACTAAAGTACAATGGTCCTTACAAGGTGCTGCAAAAGATTGGTACTATGGCATACAAATTGGAGCTTCCTGCATCTTCCTGAGTGCCCCCAGTTTTCCATGTTTCATGCTTAAAGAAGGTTATAGGTGACAAGATCCTGGTTCAAACAATATTGTTGGAACTTAACGAGGAAGGAAAAATCATATTGGAACCTGAAGCAGTCACGAAAGCAAGAACCCGACAGCTACGAAATCGATCAATTTCAGAGTATCTCATAAAGTGGAAGAACTTACCCGCCGAATATTCCATGTGGGAGGACGAGAATTTTATACAAAAGAATCTAGAACTACTCAAGCATTGAGGACAACATTTTTTGAAGGAGATGGGCATGTTAGGTCCCTATACTACTAGTGTAACCCCTTATTGTTATTAGTGCAATCCTTGCTGTGTCGATGTAGTCCCCATATTGTTATTATTGTGCCCCGTAGAAGCCCACTATTGTTATTATTGTGCCCTTACATTATTATTATGTCGGCTCTGATTATATTATCACCCCTTAGACTCCTATTTATAGAAATGAGGTCTTGTCATTTGTATCATCCAAGAATTTTTCATTTGTGTAATGTAAAGGAGGTTTCCCCCTTGAAGAGGCTGATTTTTAAGTCGTTAATCTATTGTGAGCTAGTTTCATAACACATGTAGTTATGGGTATATTTGAACAAAGTTGGCCAATAGTACCCAGCATGCAGGATATTATGTGCAGTTGTATCTACTCCAAAATGTCCACCAACTGGTCCATCGTGCAGTTCCTGCAAAACCTTCTGTGCTTCAGACTTTTCAAGGCATCTTAAAAATACATATTCGTAATTTCTCCCGAATAACACATCATCAATAATTTCATATTGATTTTCTTTCAATCTTAAAGCCCTATTCCTTTTGTGATCGAGTTCAGGGGGAGCATATCCATTTTTCAAATAGAAAATGAGATCAACATATTGGGACTCTAAATTGTTTAGGATTACCTATGATATGTGTACAATACTACCTGAGTCCTCATCCACTGGTAGGTTGGAAGGTCCTATAAGCAATCTGCGAAAACCTTGTCCTTTGAAAATTTTGGCTGGTTTAATGTCAATATCATATTCTTGCAGAGATGTTATCCAATTTTCCCTTTTTTCTCCTACTTCCCTTTGCATAAGTAATTATCTCACTGCTGAGAATGGGATTATTATTTTAGTATGGGTTTTAGGAGAAAAGGCCTGACGTGCTTTACAGATTTGAAAACAACAAAATCTTGCTTTTCCACCTATGAATAATTTAGTTTAGCACCTTGAAAATTAGAACTAAGGAAAGAGATGGGTGCTTCAATTTGCTGATCATTAAGTTGCATTGAAACAACAATGTAAGATGTTTCAGAATCGAATGTATACAAAATGAAGAGATTAGAAAAATTTGGAGTTGTTAAAGAGGGAACATTCATAATGACTTGTTTGATTAAATCAAGAGCTTCTCTTTCGTTATGTCCCCACTTAAAAATTGAATTTTTCTTAATCATGGTTTGTAATGGTAAAACAATTTCTGAAAAGTCAGGGACAAATATTTTAACAAAATTTATCTGACCTAGAAAAAACTACATATATTTTTATATTATGGGGTAAAGAAATTTTAGCAATTTATTTTACTCTATCTAGATCAATACAAATTCCCTTTTTGGATACAATGAACCCTAGAAGCTTTCCTTCATCTAGAGCAAAATAAGATTTCTTTGGATTCAATGAAATGCCATACTTTTTGCAACATAGATCTGGTTTAAGTCATGTAAATAATTATTTCTCTTCTTGGAATAAACAATTATATCATCCAAATAAATCACAACAATTTTGTTTGTCAGACCTTTGAAAGCTATATCCATAGCTCTTTGGAAAGTTTCCCCTACGTTAATTAAACCAAAAGGCATGTTCTCGTAGGCACAGGTTCCCCATTTAGTCCTGATTATAGTCTTTAATCTATCATCTGGATGAACCAAGATTTGGTTATATCCTAAAAATCCATCAAGAAAAGACATTAGTTCTGAATCAGCTACTGATTGTAGTATTTGCTCCATAGTTGGTAATGGGACATTGCCCTTATGACAAGCTTTGTTGAGTTTTCTAAAGTCTATACAGATGCGAATGTCACCATTATTCTTCCTGAAAAGTACTAAGTTTGAAACCCATTTTGATTCCTAACAGGAAAGATAATCTTGGCTTTAAAGAGTTTATTCAGATCAGACTTGATTTGAATTCCTAAATTGGGATGAATTTTCCTTAATTTATGTTGTACAGGTTTGTCATTGGATATCATGGGAATGGTGTGTTGTATGATAGAGGTGTAATATGTTTTGAGATCATCATAGCTCCAAGAAAAGATACCTTTATAATTTTTCAACAAATGAATAAAGGCTGATCTCTCATTAGGTGAGAGACCAAGTCCTAGATTGATGTTTTGAGGTTTGATATCAGTCCCAAGGTTTACTGGTTCAAACCTTAAGGTTGAATTTTGGAGTTTAGAATTAGTAACCTTCTTAAATATGTTTAGATCACAAATATCTTCAAATTTTACCACAAATTTAGGTATGGGATTTGTTGTCACTCTAAAATTTCCCTAGGGTTGTTATCTTGTGTCAAAGAAATATTAGAGGTAACCACAAACCTACTTTTGAGATTAGGATCTAGCCTTCCTAATCCTCAGAGAGGGCTCTCTCTTTATTATTTAACTTTGCTAAGTTACTTGATTTTAGGCTATTTATTTAAGCTTGATTGGGTTTTGATTTTGATTTGGTGGTGGAATCACTGAATTAGATGGATAGAGGGATGTCCTTTACCATTGGGTTATGGGGTCAAGTGTCAAGAAAACATGACTGAATCAAGTTCTAAAAATAGTGTTCACAGGGCAAGGTAGATGAGTAAATTCAGATCTTTTAGGCTGGATGATGAAGGGGTTTTCAATCGGGGTCAAGGAGCAGTTAAGGATTCCTCAAACCGGATAATGAGGGAAATGATAGAGATCAATCAAAACTAGGGAGCAATGAAGGATTCCTTACTATGGATATCAGAAGAAAACATTAAAATGAATCACTGTTCAAGACATAATGTACTTAAACAAATTCTGTAATAATATTCCAGTGATTTCATTCAATTTAGATAACATGCAAGTATGTGAAACATTTATGAAGATAACAATTTGACAAACAAAAAATACTTCACTGAAGTGGCCCAACACATGAATCCTATAATGCAATGCCTTTATTACTTAGTCCAGTGTGCTGATTTGAAAAATGGTACAATGAATCCTTAGGTTTCAGATCAATACAACTATAGAAATGTTTATCAATCCACCCTCTATACTTCGAATTATTAAGTATTTATACTAAAATAGTTACAAAATATCCTAAACTGTTTTTTAGGATTTATTCAAGGAAAAAGAAATATATTCATGCAAGAAGATAGAGATAGTTATGTAACTGCTGCAAGTTGTCCCTGTTTACTTGGCTTTGATGTCTTATGCTTTGATCTTTTGTTGTTTTTTCTCCTTTGCTGTTGCTCTACACTGGCTGTTTTTTTTTTACTTTGCCTTTTGACTGATACTCTTTGACTTAGCTAATCTACTGCTTTTCTTTCACTGCTTTGTATCCATTGTTTACCTTGCATTTTCACAGTAAATCATTTAATTTTTCCCAAGTCTCTGTATCTGGTAATTTAATATTTACCATTCTTTTGTAGACTTCATCGGCTTCTGTGTATTTTGCAAAGGTGGGTTTGTTTACAAAAAGATGTTTTACCTCACGCTGTAGGTAAAAGAGGTTCTCAAAAGTCTGGTAAAGAACCTTTCCTGTATGTATCCCTTTCATAGAGGAATTATTGGCTTGCTCCTTAGCCACTTCTATGATTCTTTTGTCATAATCTTCATGTGGCATTAACCTGTCATTTATTACCAATGGATTAGGCATACCTTTCTGCCTCAAAGCATCAAATTTGACCATAAACCTGCCTATAGCTAGCTCCATGGTTTGGAATTTGTCCTCAAGCTACGTCATCAAGTTCCTCTTGGTTATTACCTTCTTCACCTCTAGTATAGTGCGAATTCTGTCAGCTATGCAAAGTTCCTGCAATTCATATTTATTCTTTGAGTTAAGGAATTGGATTATTCTTGAAGCTTCTTCTGGCATATTTCCAAGTTCGGCCTTAACCCTTTGAATTGCTTCACCAACCTCTTTGACTAAATCATTTTGTTCAAAGATAACTTGTATAGATGGCCAAATATCATTGACAGAGTCAATGATATTGGCCCATAACTGCTCTTTTTCTTGGGCAAGTGGATCCTTCAATGTTAATTCCTTTTCTAAGTTATCTATCCTCTCACTCAACTTGTTTGACTTATGTACTTCATTTTTATGCATGATTTGAGCCAGTTTCCTCTCATCCTCTAGATTTTTTATATGTTCTTTAAGTCTATTTATTTCAGTTGTCTGAATGGACATGTCCTCCATGACTTTGACTAGTTTAGCTACTTCATCACTTGGAAAAGCTGCTGCTGTTGTTGAACCTGTTGCCGATGTAGTTGTTGATGCAAGGGTCAGTGTTGTAGATGGTGGGGATGCTGGGGCCAATGAGGCTGCCAAAGTTGAAGGAACTGTTGTAGTGACTGTAGGGATAACAGTGGTAGTAGTTGTCTCAATGTTGTCCTATTTCAGCTGTATTAAACTGTCCAATTCATTCTCCATTTCTTTCAATTGAGCATTTAGTTGAAGAATGAGATCCATCATTTCATCCTATTGGGTTTGGCTCTCTAGGACCTCCTTGGTCTGTGGATGTTCAGGAGGAAACTTTAGTTGTTTCTTCAAAGCAAGAATGTCTTCATTTTTCTTCTTTATTAGTTTTTCTGCAGCCTTGAAATTATTTGGATTATATCCAATTTCAATTACCAAGTCTTCTAATGATTTGATTCTGTTATTCTTTTCCTGTGATGATGCTTTCTCTAGCTTAAACTGTGCTGTGATGTTGTCTATAAAATTTTGAAGCTTCTAAACACTCATGACCTTGTTGGTCATTGTTGAGTATATCATTTCACCTGCCTACTTATGGAATTCAATTTGATCAATAGGGTGAACATCCTTGGCCAAAACTTTGAGCTCTGTCTTCCTATAGTCTGCTGATGATTTAGGCTGCTGGACTGTAGGCTGCAAAAAGGTCATTTGCATTTTACCAGTTTTAATGTCAAAGGCTGACATTAATCTATTCTAATTTCCAAGGGTATGTTTGAAGTACTGGGCATATGTTTCAGCCTTTAATGCTTCATTCCTCAACATGATTTATTTGTACTTCTCTTTTATATATTTCTCTTTATCCACTGGTTTACTGGATGAAGAGACTTCAATACTAAGCTGTTTTTCAATAATCTGAGCATTTGAGGTGAAAGGTTGATGAGTTTCCTCTGAAAATGATAGAGCTGTATTCTTTTTAACCGCTATGTCAGTATCAATGATTTCAACTGTCTCAATGGTCTCTTCTTGCTCATTTACAAGATTAAGCTTACGATTTTTCCTATACATGATTTCAAACATGTCATATGTAGTATCCATTTCAGAGCTAGAACCTTCTTCCCTGGTTCTTTTTACATTTCTGTACTGCATGGATGGAGTCTGTAGAATGGGACTAATACCCATCTGTTCCTGTAGGGTTGGAACTTGCAGAAAGGAACTAGTATCTATCTACTTTTCCACATCTAATAAGGTATTTTCCACATCTATTAAGGTATTTTCCAACCACTCTGACTAGTTGGCTATCTTTCAATGTTTAGCCTGGACTCATGCATAAAAGGGCTTAATTTGAACTTGAGTCTTAACTTTTTTATGACTCCATTAGGGTCACAGTGCCACATAAAACTGCTGCTAAACTTCATTTGCTGTAAAATTTGATCTGCTTCTTGTCCAACTTCCCTATTATTACAAATAAAAGGGCCTAGTTGGTTTTTGATTTTGAATTGTGTTTTCTTCCTAGCTATCAAAAAATTGACCTCATCTGAGTTTATGATTTTCCTGAAATACTCTAATGCAAATATCCTCATGGGAAGGTATTTGGGGTAAGGAGTGAGTTGGCATCCATATACCCTGATTTTAGTGTGGTCTTGGTATATATACCAGTCTCCTACTCTATTGTTCTTAGACATCTGCAAAACTCTTTTTATCTCATCATTGATTCTGGGTTGATTGCTACTGGTTAGCATGTTTACAACTGGATGAACAAAGGAATCAATGAACTCTTTATAACTGAAAACAATGGAATACTTTTGGATTAAGGGTGTCCAAAAGATGACTGATCTAGGATGGCCCTTAGTGTCCAACTTCTGGATATTGAGTGGAAACCTATTGAGTGGAAACCTATCTGACTGAAAATATAAAAACATGTGGAACAACACTGAAGAGTATTTAAATACTCTTTCATTTGGCAACCTGATCAATTGATCATGGATTCTGTCTGCCAAGAACTGGGCAAAATTGAAAACTGCTGTTGGAGGCTTTCCTAGGCAAAAAATAGAAAGGAAAGAAAGTACAGGTTCATCTACAAACTCATCAGTAGCACACCCTAGGATACAATACAACATGGTTACAATTTATCTGGATTTTGCAGAGAAAATGGTGGCAGAGTATGGAGGACTATCTATAGGAGTATGAGACTCTTCTAGGATGAAAGTCTGAGAGATTTGAGCCCTCTTAGGAAGGTCCAACTTGAAGTAAAGTTCAAGTAAGGCTTCAATGGAAAATGGGATCTCACTTGGGCTTGGATGGATATGCAACATTTGATTTATGGACTTAGCAGTGATTGTAAATAAACTCTGTTGGTCAGGAGAGACTATGGGTCTTTGACTTGGGATATAGCAAGCTTAGCAGAAGTGGATGATTTCTGGGAACAATTATACCCGTGGAAACAAGTATTTGGGAAAATTTGATTCCCATAGATGAATGTCATCATTCTAGTTCAAGAATTTATCTTTACTCCAACAGTGGAGCTTTAATAGGTGGCTAGAGGTAGATGTGTCTTTAATTTGGAAATCTTTGTCTGCTAATGGGAGGTGGTCAATGTCTAGGTGAGGGGTTTGCAGGGGTTTTTCACTCATAATGCTTTGGGAAGCCATAATTTGGTTTATTCTATTAAATTATTATTTATGTGGCTTAGGAGTAAGCTTAGGGGCTCTAAAACAATAGGAAGGGCGAAAATAATCTGCAGAAAAAGGGCCTTTGGATGCACAATGGGTTTATTCTAGTTTGGCAGGGTCTTTTAATTAATTTAATCAATTAACCCTTCATTAATTACTGTGCATAGCTTTAAACAGAGGGTCATTCTAGTTCTTTCAAGAATACCTGAAAAATAGAGATTTGGTGTGCAATCAGGGTTGTATGGTAGCAATAGAGGTTTTTGAAGGTTGAATTGTCTGTGTGCTACTTCAATTTGGAATCTGCAGGGTTTTCAGGTTGTAAATGGGTTGAAAATGGTTGAACAGGGTTTTCGGGCGTTGGAATTGGTTAACAGAGGTGTTTGCAACGAAAAATCAGTGAAAAGAGTGAAAAGGGGGGTTTTTCGGCTTTTATCTAACAATGGTTAAATTTTGGCACGGGATCAACGAATGAACAATGAGTGATTTGATTTTACGCGGGGAGGCAGTTTCATGCCATGTCGCACCGCTTTTGGGTGGAGGGCGGTATTTTTCGAGAGCATGCAATACAACTGGTGCTGCCACGCAGCGAAACAATGATCAGCCAAAACCGCAAATCTCGCGTTCTTTTGGGATTTTAAGTGTCGGACAATGGGAGTGCACGATATGGATATGGGCCATCAAATATGGAGGTGGGATATTGGAGGGCTATCGCGCAGTGGAGTTGCGAGGGCGGAGTTGGGGAGTGGGGTTGGGTTTAATTACAATGGCATGTAATTAATTAGAAAGTAATTAGGGGATTTTGATATATGATATGGTAATAGGGTATCGGGGAATTATAAAAATGGGGGGTTAAATATATACAACGAGATTATGGATTAGAAAAATAACGTAGGGGTTAAGCTTAAAGGGTATTGGGGAGGGTTTTTAATGGGGCTCGACACATTTAACTTTTCAAACTTAGGATAAAGGGGTTTTCAAGAGGAAAAATAGTTAGGAAAAGGGGAAATGGGTTAGGATAAGGAAAAGGAAATTTATCAAAGGGAAATGGGTTTTTAACAAGGGAAAGGGGATTTAGGAAGGAAAAAGATTTCCAAGAGTCAAATAAGGCAATTTTAGGAAGGGGAAATGATTTCCAAGTGTTGAAATATGGTTTTCGGCCAGGGGGAATGCTACACAAATATTAGTGATTAGAGATGAACCAATTGATGCTTTCCATTGCTTGTGAAAGTAATCTACCTACCCTTTATTTACCCTATCATTTTTTATTCATTTATTGGGTGCATTTGAGCTTGCTGACCCTTTTATTTTCTTTTGATAAACAAACTAATCTATTTCTAACCTTATAACTTCCAATGGCTCAGATTAAATTGATGAGTTCATTATTATTCTCTACCTAGCTACTGATCTACCAAGATTAAACAATTTGGCTAGATCTTTATTCTCTATCTATCAGCATGAAATTTAAAGCATGAATGAATCAAAATTAAACTGTCTGATCATCATGGATTGAGGCATTTTGACAAGCTGCACACAATCTTATTGCAAAAATTAAACTAAGAGTAGTGGCATTTGAATGTGCACACTTTCATGATCTATTTTATCTCTTTTTGATGAGGTTCATATTTTATTTTCTTTTTGATTCTTTTCTTTTAGTCCTTTGATTTTTCTTTTAGGAGTTACCCTCTTTTCATTTTTTAATATGGGAAAACATTTGCACAAAAGCAAAGGCATGTACAATATTACAAGACTTAACATAATCAATTCAAAATTATGATCCCTATTATTATAGGAACCTAACAAGATTCTCATTTGAATTCTGTTTTAACTGATTATCATGCTCACTCTCATCGATTATCTATCATCATATGACCCTTCAGATGTTAAAAATCTTATGATATCCTTGTCATCATTAAAAACTCTCCAATTGGTGACATTATCGGGAATGGATGGTCAAAAAATTAATTCTATGGAAAACCTATCTGGACTGTAATCCTCTGATGGTATAAGCTTGGATGATATGTTAGCAAGAAGGTCAATGTGAAGAGAGATGTTGAATGCTAAAAAATGTGAAGTGAGATCCTGGACTAATGATTGGTAATGTTTTAAATGTCTAGAGAGACAATGAATGGTGTTTCTTACTTGTTTGATAACTATTTCTGAATCTCCAAAAACTTGAAGATATTTGATATCAAGGCCTATTGCTTTATATAAACCTTGAATCAACGCCTCATATTTAGCGGTATTATTTGTGCATTCAAATTGTAACCTACATGCTAGCATCAATTTTTCTCGTTCGGGACTGATTAATATACAACCGGCTCCTGCACCATCATTGGATTTAGATCCATCAAAATATAATGTCAAAAACAAAGTTTTAACTAATGGTCTATCTACAACATTTATAAATCTGTTAGAATCTGTTTGAGAAAAGTTCTCAATCTGGGAAGTAACAAAGTTATCCAAAAAGGGTGACTTTTGTACATTGAAATTTCCTAAAAATGACAATAGAGTAGTTTCCAATGATATTGTTGTTAAATGCTACTGACTCATTTTCCTCTTAAAAATCAGTTACTGTGTTCTTTAAATGCCTTTCTCGGTCAATTCTGATTTGATATGGCTTTTCGTTGTAAGGGAACCACATGCGAGACTAGTCTGTTGCAAAATAGCCGTGAAGTTTCTTAGACCAGTCTCTACTAAGAATTAAACCATAGAACTTGGGAATATCAACAACTTATATATCAATTACATGACAAAATTTTGGATTAGAAGAGATTCTAATGGTGACTGCATTCATTTCCCCTAAGACTTCAAGCTTTGTTCTATCAAGTTTCACTAAGTGAAAATTATACTTTTGGGGCGAAACATTTAATTTAGTGCAGACTGTTCTTGGCATAATGTTTAAAGAGGCCCCTGAGTCTATTAATCAGTTGTGCATATTTTTATTGAAGATTTCATAAGTCAAGAGGAAAGGGGGAGTATGTGAATTGGATTTGTCACCAATTAAGATAACATCAATAGGATCAACCTTATTTGATGAATCATTGGGAGGTTTACCCATTCCTTTGGAAGCTTGGGATATCACAACAACAGGAAGAGGAGAATCAAGAACTGCATTCAATTCTTTTAGTAATAAATTTTGCTGATGTTTAAGCTTATTGAGATCGTGAAGAGAGATATTTGTTGTAGCTTTCTTCATGTCCTCCATTACGTTATATTCCATGGTATCAACAGCTAACAAAGTTTTAGATGAAGATGGAGGATTAGATGAGGATGGAGTTGGTTGCGAAGATTTAGGAGAAGACTTTTATTGGCCACTTTATCCTTGGTAGTAGAGGTTGAGGGATTTTGCTTTGAGTTGATTGTGTTGAATCAAGAGGGCCCTTACTCCTAGTGCTAATAGGTAGAGCTTCTTTCTCCTCTTCATCATCGGAAGCAGGGAGGATAAAATCCCACATTCCATGTACTTCAACCAATTCTTCATCTTCAGTCTCTTCATCAGACAATGCAATTTCTTCTTCATCTTCATCTAAATCAGATTCAACATTGGATATTGTGTTTAGTGGTTGAGGATTAGATGTCTGATTCCTCTTGAAGGATCTAAAAGGTTTCTTAGAAGAGGATTCAACTACTTGTTTCTTAATCTCTACCATCTCATTTGACATGGTTTTAAGGAATTTTTGCAGGCCTTCAAGATCAAAAGGATCCTTAGGGGATTTCTTCTTTGATTCATCCTTAAATGTAACCTTTTTCATTTTCTTGTCTGCATGGGATGTTTTCTTTTATCTTTTCTATAAACATGGCTTCTTTCATGTTTTCTACCAAAGTAGTCTTATTGGCTCTATCTACAAAATTTGTTTTATTGGAAGGAAGAGAAGAAATATGCCACTCGATTTGGACATCAACGCTAGGGCTTAATGTGGCTGGGATTTTTTTTAGTAATTTATTGAATATGGAATTGAAATATTTGATCTTTTCACCTAAGTTAGCTTTTAAATTATAAATATCATTGATAAGGGATGCAATTGTGTGGTCATCACCAAATTTGGCTAAAAATTTCTCTTCAAACATGTCCCAATTAGTAATAGATCCTAGTGGTAATGAAAAATACCATGAGCCTGTTGATCCTTGGAGGGTGTAGGGAAATAATCTTACTACACAATCTTCTTCGGCCACTCCATTAAGATTAATAGCTAACATATAATTATGGAGATGTTCTTCAGTAGGCAATCCATCATCAGGATTAAATTTCGGTAGCCATCTTTTAGGATGCTTAGGTAGATCATGGAGGGGTGGTGCCATTTGCACAGCTCTAGGATTGGCCCATGGTTTGACTGGTGGTGGTTGTTGTCCTGCCATTATTGGAGTTTGAGGGGAAGTGGATATTGAGGAAGTTTGGATGAAAGAAGAGGGATGCTGTGTACTTGGGCTAGATGAACTAGCACCAGTACCTTGAGAAGAATGGGTATTAAGAGGAATGAATGGAGGGAATGATGGTGTTTGTGGAGGAGAATTTGATAAAACCTCACTAGTTGATGTCTACAACTTAGATTTCTCAGTCTTCTTTCATAAAGAAGGAAGAGGAATTTCAAATGGAGGAAGTCCAAGATTTTCGCTTTGAGAACGAGTTAGAATTTGAGTGGGCTGTAAAATAGAAGTGATACTTCCTTCAGATGCTTCAGATGGCACATGATTTTTGTTGAAATAGAGATTTCCTATAATTTCTTTATTAAAGTCTCGACCTTAGGTGATTCAAGATTATAATCTAAAGAAGGTGCTTCAAGAAATGCACTAGGATATTTCGGAGGTCACTGCTCAACTTCTGATCTAGAAATAGGAATTTTAAATGAGGATCTAGAAGTTGGAGGTGATCTTGAGGGGGGGTGACTCTTGGAATGGATTGTTAATTTAGATTCAGCTCTCTTTGCCATTCATAGTCTTGGCCCTCCTTCTAGCACCAAAATGTTGAAGCCTCAAAAATTGCCACAACATGATGGAAAACCACTCGGTCGGGGACTTGAATGTTGTCCCTTATTCGTTTGGATTAGTGGCTCCGACTGGATATAATGGGACCAATTTCCCAATAAAAATGTGATAGGATGGCTAGGGTGTTGATTACCAAAAAATAAGTGAAAGATGGGGTGGTTTTCAACTGAAATACATGCATATTTAACCTATCTATTTATTACCTAAGATTTTACTTATACTTTTGCGATCTACAATGATTATCTTTAGTGTTTGATAATAAAGATTAATCAAACACTAATAGAAATGAAAAACATTTAAAATAATTATTTTGATTAAATAGTTAATCAAAATAATTTTTAGACATATATCGCATCAAATATCGTTCAAACATTTTCTCATCAATTTATTAAAAGATAACAGTTCTAGCATTTTCAGAAGTGAATAGATACAAAACTGTGTTTATAAGAGATACATATAACAAACAATACAAAGAGAAATGGCTTATCAATTCATAAAACAAATCAATGCACAATGATAGAAGTACCCGATGCATATAAATCTGCTCATGAAGTAAATAGCTCCAGTCCAGTCTTTTTCATTAAGATGGTTTCCAAAAGTACAAAAGTGCAAGCTTCCAAAAGCCTTCTTCACAAAAATTCAAGACCCTTACCCAATCATTATACTACGATAAACTTTAAAAGTACATAAGTGAAAGCTTTTAAAGTGTTTCTTTATAAAATTCTGGACCCTTTCTTCAGAGACATGAAAGGTTTATATATTAAAAATAAAGTACAAAAATAGATATTACATGAAATTTCTGAGGAGGTTTAAACAACTCTCCATAAAATAAGTGAAATAATTACATAAAATACAAATTATTGTAATGACGAGCTCAAGTTTGTAATGGTGTCTATTCCTTCATTCGTTGTCTGAGCTCGTAGATATCCATCATCGGCTTGACTTTAGGAGGCTGACTTGTCCTCATCCACAATTGTCTTGTATACATTGCATCTGAGAGAGTAGGAAGCATGTGCATGGATGAATCAGCGAGACAACATAACATTAGCCACTGACTGTGTGGCTTCGCCAAATATCTCCAATATACTTCCCAGTCAAATTTTGTTAGCTGTTTAATCGCCTCTTCCCTCGCTTTTGAGGTTCCTTGCCATTGTGCTTCCAGGGTCCTGATATCGGGGAGACTCTTAGGTGGGCATTCATATATTAGCTTAGCATTATGTAAATTATCATTGATGGTTTCAATGATATTATTTTTAGCATCAGTCACTCTTGAAACTGGTCTTTCTGTCTATTTTAGCTGAATATCCCAAATGGTAAAACAGATTTCTTTATGCAATTATTCTATGCTAGGAAGATCTGCTGCTCTGCCCTTTGGAGTATCCTGCCATGTTATGTATCTTGAATCTTATCATCAATCTCATTAAAAGTGATCCTCAGATTGGATTCTTGATTCATCAATGAATCACTTTTCTTTCACATTGGATTGATGACATATAGCTTCTAACAAAATGTCGCCTATTGCCTTGATAATAAAGAATTGAATTCTAATTCTTGTTTTATAAAATCCTCAACCTTAAGATTATCTTTCAACTGATCCATAGAAAACTGCAGTTGTTGTATTTGAATATCTTTGGCAATTGTTTCTGCTTGGTACTAGAGCTCCAATTGGTCAAAGCTCTGTTGTAATTGGGCCATTTGTGCCTTCATTTGATGGTTGATACTCTATCTATCTTTTGCTAACTTTTGCTCTAGCTGTTGTATTCTTTCTTCTTTCTCCCTTACGAATTTTTTGACTTCACCTGCTTTGTCAATAGTAGAAGATGCATAATCACCTGCAAACTATGATATCTTTGTCAAATTTTCTGAAGGATCCATGGGGGTATCCTTCCATACTACATCCATGGGTTCATTATAAGGAATTATTGCTGATGACTGCTCTATTTTTCTCCTTTTCCTTTATCTTTTTACCACAACTTGATGCTTGGGACTGTAAAAGACATCAAGAGGAAGAATTTCCTCCACTTTGAGAACGATTTCGGTTGAAGGGAAGATCTCGATGATCTCAACCTCTTCTGTGGTGAAAAATTTGTCAGTAGCCCTTCCAATGAGCGAGCATTGTCCAATGTTTTCGGTTGTGCTGAATGTTGTTCCCATTTCAACATATTTTTCCTCTTGCTGCCCTCTTAGTTGTTGGTCAAACTATTTCCATGCCTCATCTAGTTGATTTTTTAGAGGATTCATTTGTATGCACTTTAGTGGAAACATATTCCACTTCTTTCTCCTTTGAGACCTTTTCAGATTCCTTCTCAATGTCCTTTTCTAGACTCTTCTGTGAGTTGTAGTCTGAGTTATGCTCCGAGCCTTGCTCTGAATCATGTTCTAAACTTTGTGCCGATTTTTGCTCTGAAGTTTGTTTGGAACCTTGTTCTGATTTCTACTCTGAATTTTCTAAGTTTTGGTTTGAGCTCTGTTCCTTTTGAACATTTGGCTGAGGGATCTCTAACAGACCCAAAGAGAACTTTTGTAGCCTTTTCCTCCTGTACTCATGGAATTGAGCTAGATTTTGTGGATCCAATATCAAAGTAGCCAAATATTTCACTTGTGAAAACAACTCAACTGACTCAAACAAGTCGTCAAAATAATCATCCTCATGGCTAAACTATCTAATTTTCACTTGGGAAATGAAGTTTTGTGCAACCTTATTGGGGTCAAAATGTCTTCCAGGAATGGTAGCAAGTTTTAAGCATGTAATATGATCAATTTCAAGCGCAACATTCTTGAAATTGTGTAATGAATAAACATCGCATTGGAGGGGAAATGAAGGCCAAAGAGATTTTTAGATTCTTTTACGGTCTTGGTTATCCCATCTCCTACAATTTGGTAAGCAATTTCTCTAGAAAGCAGTTTATCGGGTACATACCATGGGAGAACATGGGGAGGTGCTATGCTTCCAAAGACTTGAACATAAGTAAACATTTCTTCCCCAAACCACCTACCTATTGGTATAAAATTAGCCTTGGCCTCATCAGATAATCTTGGGGCCCTCTTGTCAAAAACAACTTGGTGGATGGGTAGCATAACTCCTTGGCAGATTTTGTAAAAATGGGTGCGGAAATTGGATTCCCACAAGATTTTGTGATACATATTAATGGGGGTAGGATCTTGAATAGTACATTTCCACCCCATAGTTGGGAAACTGGTAGTGAGACAGACAATATCCATAATGTAGGCACTCATAAAAAATGGTGGGACTGTTCTAGAGGTGACATATCGGTGTTGTCTATATTCCTAAATTTGTAAGGAAAGGTTGTTAGACAAGATAGTGCCCCAATCCATTATAAAAGAATTTACTACTGCATCAACTAGGGTAACTTACTCAACAAAGAACTTGGTGGTATCGACATATCCAAACAATCTACACATCATAGATAAGATATAAGAGTAGGGAGTAATGAGAGATGATATAGAATAAATACCCGATTTCTCATATTTGTGCTTGTTTGAATTGAACCTCCATTGCTTAATTGGGTTTGACAGTTCCTCATTCTCGACTGCGAAATGCTCGATGAAGGCTTTGTAATACACCTTCTGTGGATCTGGTATATGATACATTCTCTTCAAGTTTTCTGCTGTGAAGGACCCGATAATTGTTTTCCTTGAAGTATGGAATTCCCAATCGACAATGTTAATATTGTCTATTATCCATTTTACCATATCAGTGTAAGGTAAAATCTTGGGTCTAGCAGCAATTCTGTGAAGGAAAGAACTTGCAACTTCAAAGTGGGAGGCTTCAGAAGAGGTAGTAGCGTCTGCTATTGCTTCTCTTTGAGTTATCCTTGGACCCTCACTCTCAAGCAACTGGTACATGGTTTCCCACGAGGAAGTACCGCTAATGATAGTGCATGTCATGTTTGAGAATAGTGGGGGAATTCTTATTACATCAGATGTAGAAGATTGTGTGTCTTCTGTGGGTTTCTTTACTTTCTTCGACTTAGTCATCTTGTTACACAATTCTTTCTCGTGTGAAACCTAAAAAGTGAGAATGCAAAGGAATGAAGAGTAATATGAGTTAAACACGGAAGCATACAAACACACAAGGCTTTGAAATGATGGAAATGGAAATTTAAACGCGAATCAATCTAAACAGGCCATCAAATCTCCTTGGGCTTTGAAATCATAAATACCGTTAGAATCCTTTAAGAACCGAAATCTTGGCTTCATGTGGTTATTTATTACCCATTAATAAATCACATTGCAAAACGTTTTCAAATGGTAAATAAAACTTATCTTCATGTACTCCGCCGATATGCGATAACGATATCGATGTATCAGTTTATTAAGTATGAGAGATGTGTGATTGCGATAGTCACATAGTTTTCTGGTGTAGTGGAGAATGGATATGGTCGAAAGCTTTGAGTGATTGCGAAATTGCGAGAAGTGATGTGGCATTGTAGCGAGCCCATGGTTTTATTATTAAGTGCAGCTTTTGTTTTTAGCTTTATGATTTTCCTTAGGCGCGCTCTTTAAGAAATAACTTTATCGCAATTGGGGGAATTGGGAATGATACAAGCGGGGAGCATGTTGATACTCTTGTGATTTATCCAGACGTGATGTTTTTAGAGAGTGTGTTTTATTGTTTTTTCATGTTCGGTAGCTTGTCACATTTCAAAATTGGGATGTTCCTCGGTCTTTATGTTCCTCGGTCTTTTGTTATAAGATTGCAATGCGGGGAATTTCCACCGTGAAGGAATTTTATCAATACTTAAGCTTTTTAAGGAATAGATAGTTTCGGTTCCTGGGGGCTATCTTTTATCGCAATCACAAGTTTCTAAAGGGTAAATGAAACTTTGCGACATGTGATATTGTCAGGTTTTCTTTAAGGTAAGCTTTATTCAAGTCATTCAAGCTTTAATGAAGATTTGTTTATTAAAAAATCAAATTTATTCTTAAACAAAAACCCTAAACTAACTATATTTCTATGTTTTTAAAATTTTAAGGGTCCCTATTTATTTGTATAGTAATCTCCTAAGTCATTTATGTAAAATAAATGGGGGGTTGTTGCACAACACAACAAACATTTAATTAGGTCAATGTATTAGGCCTAATGTCAACCTTTACATTATATTTGATGCTATTATTATTTTTTAAATAATAATAAAATTAAATATTAATATATTGTGAGCCAATCCCAAAATTACATTAATTAAATTGATGCACTAAATAATTACATACCTTTCTTATTAGAATACACCTAATTTTCAAAAATTATTTAATATATTCATTCCACACGAAAAGATAATTAGTAAATAACATATGAAATAAATTTTAATATAGCCATATTATTGTTTTGAGACTTCTGCGATCAGTGCTTTGTGTGTTGTTTTCTTCCGGAGTTTTCGCATCCATGATTTGTTTGTATCGACGTTTCGAGCCCTCCACTGTGGCTCATCATCAGGATAGATCAGAGGGCTAGAAACGTCGATACAAACAAATCATGGATACGAAAACTCCGGAAAAAAACAACACACATAATCATATTATATAAAATTTAAAATAAAATTATACATAAGACAATTTATTATTATTTCTTGGCTCACTTTATTTTTCTTACATATATTCATTCCACACAAAAAGATAATTCATAAATAACATATGAAAGAAAATTTTAATATAACCATCTTATATAAAATTTAAAATAAAATTATACATATGAAAATTTAGTAGTATTTATTGACTCACTTTATTTTTCTTACATCATAGTTGTTGTAATAATTGATATTGCATTACCCTCTTACACTTTAACTTAATACAATTTTTATCCAAATTTATTATTTCTACCTTTTCTTTATAATATTTCTCACCATTAAAAAAACATTAAAATTTTAATATTTTTATCATTTTCTTACCATATATTTTTAGACATAAACATAAAAAATGATACTATAAAAATTAACATTGTTTTTTCCAAATTTTTTTTTATCAAAGCTTTCCTTTCACTCACGCTTGATCGGTGCTTTTCTTTCACTTACGCTTGATCGATATAAACAATTATCGTGCATGTATCAGCTTCGAGAAATGTAACCTTCGTAAATTCCATTCATGGCTTGTTAATCCAAATTAGTTATCACATAACATGCTCTTTACAATAAATCTAACTATATAACCGAGCTCTAAGGAATGCCATCATCCCCAATTGAGAAAACCAATTTTTCTTTTTTTCCTTTCTTCTTATTATAATATGGATTTCAATTGAAATATGTAATACTTCACTAAGATTTATTTGTTAATTTTTCCAATAAAAAGTTCCAAATTTCAAAGATTCTCTCATGTGCATTTGACAGAATTGTTATTATGCACTAATAAACAAAATTATTACTATATATTCAAATGTTGAATATATAGTGAGATATATGGTTTATATTATTGTAGAATCTATATATTATAGAGGTGATATTGTGAATTTCATGATAATTCAAACTCAAATTTATTAAGGAAAAAATCAAAATGATTTGAACTTAAATTTATTAAGAAAAAAATCAAAATGATATGAATACTGTTTATTCCATATCCTCAAACAAGTATCTATTAAAAATTTGGAACAAGCTTCAATCCATCTTTCAAAATTGACACCAAAGTGATTCATCATAGAGCCACAGTTTACACTTGTTTAAAAAAAGAATGGGAATGGATCTGCCTTCGAGTAGCTTTATGAGTGATGGATTTCCATATGATATCTTGATGGTAACTCCTTCTGCTTAAATATAATAATCTTGTCCTTCGACATTCGCCCAATCATCGAAACATACACATAAATCTAACATAATTATTATATACCAAGAACCCATTAATTTTGGAAACACGTAAATTAATCCATAACTATGGCTCTGACCAAGGAGAATGAATCTCATTTAAACCCTTGAATTCCATTGAACCAACTAGAGAAAAAAAAAAATTTCCAAGTAGATTGACAATTCATGGAACATAACCTAGATGAGGAAAATCGAAAGCTTTTCCATAATTATGAAGAATTTATCTTGATTTATAACAAGATCAAGAATTCAATTTTTATTATTCCGATGGTTTTCTTTGACACTCATAGATTCAAGGATTTCTAACTCTTGATTTATTTTCAACGATCCCATGGTTTTCCTCGTTTGTCCATAAGATCACGAAGAATACCTAAGATCATGAAGAGTATCTCTGGATTGTTAATTATGGAGAATCACTTGTTAAATTTCATAGGGACACATTGTTCTTTGCTTTGATGATTGCATTTCATCATTAATGCATTACGTTCACACCATATCATCATTAAATTATTCAGATCTACACCATTATACATCAATATATGCAATTATATAGAAAGAACAACATCATCATCATCATCATCAATGCAACAAAACATAAAAGGAACAAGAGAAGAAAATAATGCACACACATAGAGACACCATGATTGGTCCGAGACCAGGGCAAAACCCACTATGGGGAAAACCCTTGCAAATCTTCTTCTTCTAAGATCATCATCAAATGACTCAACAAAAGAAAGTACAATGATCCATAATTTATCTATGCAACAAAACATCTATGATATCCATGAAATAAATTTAATCATGCTTGAAAAAAAAACATTGATTATGATGAATGTAATATGTTGTCATCGACTGTAGACGAATGCTGGATATTGCTATCACTGCGCTGAACACTGCTAAACATTGAGCGGAAACTTTAGAACACTGAAATCTCATCTTTGAATCTCATATGGAGGGAGGAGGAGATGTGCGAGCGTCTATAGCAGACCTGGACGCTCTCTATGAATTGTATGCTAATGTTTATAGTAGCCCAGATACTCCCAAACCATTTTGTACATGCATCCAGAGCCTAACTCACCTGATCTACTAAAAAACCCTTGGACGCTCTCTTATAATTACTGTGTATGCGTCCAGGACCTCCTCGATGCTCTCAGGACTACTCTATGTGAGTGTCTGAGGATCGACACCTTCAGATCTGCCTCTGGAATGTCAGACGCTCTCATAAGCTTATGTGCTAGCATATATGGCTCTCTAAACGCTCTCATAGGCTTGTGTGCCAACGTCCAGGGACTAAAATGCCCAGTTCTGTGCCAACGTCCAGGGCTAGAAAGCCCTAGATTAGTGCGAGCTTCCACCCTGAGATTGCAGACCCTTGTGCGAAATTTCCTCTGACAGATTTGTGCGAACCAAGAGAATAAGAGAAGATGGCTTGATCGAGTGTGTCCAAATGAGTTTGAGGTATCTTCTATTTATAGGCTTTCATGAGGATCCTCTTGGTGTTAAGCAATTACCCATGTGATTAGGGTCGACCCATTGCATAATACATGTATGAATAAAATAATTCATAACTTAACTTCCGCTTGACCAAATTGGGTGATCTTTAGGTTGATTTTGGTCCTCTCGAAAAGAGGAATCTAATGAAATCATTATATCAATCATTTGAGCTGTCAAAGGTGGAATTTCGCTGCAGTTACAAAAATTAACACTCCCTCTCAACTAGGTACAATTCCACCTGCTAATATCTATCCATCGATCAATATGCCATTATGAAATCTTTAAGTGTCATCATGTATCATCATGGATCATCTCTATCATGTAGTCATCGTTCCATGACCATCTCAAGTGTCTCATCATCACAAATCATCATTGTACATCTTGATCTATCCTTTGCTTATTCCTGCTTATCTCTTGATTGTTCCTACTTGTATGCTGAACATTCTCAAATCTAGAACTGAAGAATACTTTTTTACTGGAGGGGAGCTCAAGCTACCACCCTATATCCATCAACCTACTACTTGGAATCTCTGCCAGTGGGATGCTACCCGGAATATCATCATCGGTAGTCATCAGAGAGAATATCATCAGGGGCACATCCTAACCTGGAACCACATCGGGCGTCACATCTTGACTCGGAATATCATGGGGGAGCTATAAATCTACAACCCCATATCGTGCAATATGATAACTCATCATGTAAGGGAGTACAACCTCGACCTTGGAATCTCGTTGGGGAGCTTACCCTCAATCCGAAATCTCATTGGGGAGCTTACCCTCAACTCAGAATCTCAAAAGGGGAGTAACTCTCAACTCAATTCTATTACCTACCGATCTTTGCAACAATGGCTCTCAATAGTCATGTGGTAGAACACCTGCATCATAATCGCCTTGGGTTGTACACCCCCAAGTACGCTCTCAACTCATTGGTCAGACGACGAGCAATATTCCCAACAAGCCCTGCTTGTGGGTATGATGCCAAATGGGGTATACTCTGCAAAGATCAGATAGGGGAGTAACACCATCAACACTATGGGTAACAGATAGGGGTAACACCCTATTTCCTAGAGTTCCCTCAACCCCAGGAGCCCTTTTCCTTCAATTCCTCACCCTGGGAGCTCAAATGGGGGGGAGAGTTGGCTCAATGTCCTCAATTAATGCTACTCTCGTCATATTCATATCTGGTATCAAATTGTCTCAATAGAAACTGTTTCCTATTCATACAAAAAATCAAATCAAATATCATGTCAGAACATAAATAATCATATAAATCACAAAAGGATACAATAATCATCCTCCCTCTCAAGGGGGTGCCAACCACAAGCCTGAGCTTGTTTCAAACAATTGCACTGTCTTAATATATGAGAGTATCCTTGTCCCAACTATATATATATGGGATTCTCTGTCATTGAAATGTACCCATGTCATATCCAGATCATGCTCAAACAACTCTCTAAGGAGCTTTCGTGTCCTACCTCATAGCTAGCCATGTTTGCAACATCATGATCAACCTCAGTCATGCTATGGACCTCTCATCCAAGATATCATGGAAGATCTCATATTAAAGCAACAACCAAATGTGCTTATCAACAATAATCTCAGATGTCAACAATACATCTATGCAGTCACATATCATAGGAGAAATATCTCATTCAAAAATAGAACACCTAATGTAGATATTTCAAAGGATGCTTGGTAGAAACTCTATGTGAGTGAAGCAACTCACTCATGAATTCATTCAGGTTCTATGCATATCATATATATATATATATATGATCTTCAAAACGGAACATCAATGCTTCAATCAACATTTGGATACCATGTCACGTTCAACAACATTTAGAACTTCAAATCGGAGTATCGAAGGATTTGCATTTTCATTATTCAAAAACATTTTCAATAGCTATGCAATATATAATTGTTTTTCCAAATTCTATAAATCGATCCATCAGGCCATGAAACATCATTTCAAGCTTCATAAGTTATCTCCCTCTGATTTAGATCATCAGAGGCTCGTCACCTGTCAATACTAGACCATTAGGTTATAAAACCAAAACCATAATCAAAATAAAAGCCATACCTTGGAACTCATCGTCCTGACTTCATCAGATAACTGTCAAATATAGACATATCAGGATCAGGGAGCTTGCTTCATGCAATGCTCTAAACATAATGTCTTGCTAAGCCAACATAATCAACCTTACATAAATCAATGTTGTATCATCACAACAACAAAGTCATCTCATTAGAGTTTATAAACTAGATCATGACCATGATCAAATTCATTAATATCATAGTATCAATTCTTTCAGCCAGGGGACAAGGGGAGCTCTTATCAAATCATGACTTCATTATGCCAACAAGTCATCATCAACCATGCATTATCCATCTGAACTTGATCAAGTCATTATCATAATCATAATACAAGTCATTTATGTCACTAGGTGTAAATGCATACACCAAGGATGAGTCATGCAGGTTCCATTTTCATGCTAAATCACAACTATCATTACATCAACCATCATGACATGAACAAGGAGGCTAGTACAAAATCATTTTTCTGAATATTCACATAAGTCATTATGCCCACCTAACATCAGATCATTAAACATCATGTCAATTCCAAATTTTCTATCGTAGAGAGATCTATAGTCAAAGCATATCTCAATCATCAATTCAAAATTATTGTCAAACATTGTTCATATATACCAGTAAACCAAATCATGCCAACCTCTTGTAGCAAAAACATAGTGACATATCTATATGTGTGTCCCGATCACCTACAAACACAAGTTCAATCTGCATGTTCATGTTATGGAAAACATTCAAGCCTTTCCTACTTGCATATCTAACTATCTACAACACATCTGTGGAGCAAGTGTCCATTCGGTTTCATGCACAATACTTCATTATGTGATCAACAATTTAACCCAACAACTTTAGGAATTAGATTACGGAGGCAAAATATGTTAGAAATATCTTGATTCAGAATTCAAACAGTGTCAGAAAGCTTCAGCTGATGGTCAACTGTAGTCAAACCTCTAGATGCTCCCTACATATTAGCATGGGAGAAGCTTTAGCTACTTGGATGCTCTCTGGGCCTTGGCATGCGTGCGTCCAAGGATGAGATCGGCAAGATTTGTGACCGAGTCCATAACATAAACCCTAATTTCTATATAGGATTTATATCTAAGACTCTACTACAGATCAATACTGTCAGATGCACATAAATCATACTTCCTCAACACAAAATGAAAATAGTAGTATGAGTAAGAGTCTTGAGAAGAGATTCTCCCTCTAAGTGGGGATTTGCATCATTCATCTTCATTCATATCATCAACATGTCTCTACTAGAGTCAAGAAACAATAGATCTTGTTAGATCATAAACATATATATATCATGGCTATCAACATCATGACATCAATATTTCATCAAAGGTTAGACTCAAAGCCACATATATATGCAACATCATATCTCAGAGATTATGAACACAATAACACTTTTTATCAAGTCACTCCATTAAGTTAGGGTATCCATAGTTATTCATCTCATCAAGACATGCCCATAGTTAGTAAGAGATCTAGATATCAATCTTACACTTATACTTCTACCATCATTAATTAGGTCATTCAATAAAACTTTACCAAAACAACAAGAGTATCAATCTCTCTTTCCATATGCTTTCATCATGCTTATCACAAGCATTACCAATAGAGTCATGTACAGGAGTCAATGAGTATCCTTCTATATGAAATCTATCATGACAGGTATCAAGAGTATCATTTACTTAGCCTTCTTTCTAGGATCAAGATATCCAATAGATCGATCATAGATGTTAGCCAAACATCAAGTGTACCAATGTATCAACATTAGATAGCCTCATAGAATCCAAGAAGATCAAAATGTTCAACACCAAGTGCATCTTTTCATCATAGGAAACATGGATCCAAGTCACTTTTATATGCATGTATGAGTTATTAAAAAAGAAAGAGACATTCTCATTATACCTTAGGTCTTACTGAGCCAATACAACATACCATGCATAATTTGAGGTATTCAAATACCTGTGCACCATTTTATAGGTATCTTGTAGTGCTAGCCACATTTTCAACAAGAACCTGTTTATCTCTTTCCAGATCTGCATCTCAAAATGATCCTCAAGAACGATCTACCGATCACATCTCATCAAGGAGGTTAGAAACATCCATATACTCAAATACATATGTAGGAAGTACAAGCAATAAACATAATAATCGGATCTATAAGTCTAACACGTAAGAAGCATCTTAAGTCAAGAAATACTTATCTTCAATGAGAGGTGATCCTATTCCTCTTGAACCAACCTTCAAGAGCCATCAATGCCCATGGTTCATATACCAATGTTGCCTTCAAGTATCCAACCAGGTCTGCTAGGGATTATCCCATCTAGGGCTTCATCAAATCTCCCACAACTGCTTGAGTATCTTCACATTGACCATGCTAGGTTTCATATGTCATATCGTTTCCATAAACCAGGGTTTCTCTCCAACCCTAACCTCATAGAATCCATAAAACCTTAATAATCAAGTTTCCTAGGGTTTTCTTCAAACCCTAGAATTATTTTAGGTCTCCACCATCCTCTTTTTAATTCCATCAAAGGTGTCACCATCAGGGTGATCACCATGGCTTTTCTTCAGCCTAGCCTTGATACCATGTTAATTTATCATAGGGCTACATTGCTCTTTGCTTTGATGATTGCATTTCATCATTAATGCAATAAGTTCACCCCATATCATCATTAAATTATTCATATCTACACCATTATACATCAACATATGTAATTATGTAGAGAGAACAACATCATCATCATCATCAATGCAACGGGACATAAAAGGAATAGGAGAAGGAAAACATGCACACACATAGAGACACCACGATTGGTCTGAGACCAGGGAAAAACCCACTATGGGGAAAACCCTTGCAAATATTCTTCTTCTTATATCATCATCAAATGGTTCAGCAAAAGAGAGTACAATGATCCATAACTTTATCTATGCAACAAAACATCTATGATATCATGAAATAGATCTAATCATGCTTGAAAATAAAACCCTGATTCTGATGACTGTAATATGTTATCACTAACTATAGACAACTGATGGATACTATTGTCACTGTGCCAAATGCTGTTGAACACTAAGCGAAAACTTTGGAAAATTGAAATCTCATCTTTGAGTCTCAGGCGCAGGGAGGAGTTGTGCGAGCGTCTATAACAGACTTGGACGCTCTCTGTGAACTCTATGCCAATGTTTATGGTAGCCCGAACGCTCCTAGACCATTTTGTGCATGTGTCTGGAGACCAACTCACCAGATCTTCTCAAAAACCCTTGGACGCTCTATTATAGTTATTGTGAATGTGTCTAGGACCTCCTCGACGCTCTCAAGATCAATCTTTGCGAGTGTCTGGGGATCGACACCCTCAGATCTACCTCTGGAACCCTAGATGCTCTCATAAGTTTTTGTGCCTGCATTTATGGCTCTCTCGACGCTCTCATAGGCTTGTGTTATAGCGTCCAGGAACTAAAATGCCCATTTTTGTGCCAGCATCAAGGGCTAGAAAGCCCTAGATTAGTGCGAGCTTCGACCTTGAGATTGCAGGCCCTTGTGCGAACTTTCCTTCGACAGACCTGTGCAAACCAAGACAATAAGAGAAGATAATATGGCTTGATTGAGTGTGTCCAAATGAGTTTGAGGTCTCTTCTATTTATAGGCTTTCATGAGGGTCCACTTGGGATTAAGCAATTACCCATGTGGTTAGGGCCGACCCATTCCATAATACATATATAAATAAATAATTCATAACTTAACTTCCGCTTGATCAAATCGGGTGATCTTTAGGTTGATTTTGGTCCTCTCAAAAAGAGGAATCTAATGAAATCATTATCTCAATCATTTGAGTTGTCCACATTGGAATTTGACCGCAGTTGCAAAAATTAACATCCCTCTGACCCCTTTATTTATTTAGTTATTTTTTAAAATAAAGAAATATAATATATTTAGAATATGCATGTCTACAGTTATACTAAGATATTTTAGGTTAATCATGCATGTTTTAAAAAAACAGTTGTGTAAATAGTTTTTTTTGTTATATATATATATATATATATATATATATATATATATATATATATATATATAATAAAGGGATTATTTTAAAACAACTAAAAATTATAATAGCATATTAAAGATTACATATCCATGCATGCAAATAATAAGTGTTCAAGGTTTATATTTAATAATTTAAATAAATAAATTTTATTTACTTAAAAAAAATTGTATTTATTTCTCAAATTTAGTTTGACTATTTTTTTTCTTGATTATCACAAGAAAAATTATTGATAACATTTAATTGATTAATTTTCTCAAAATTTTTACCTAGAGGTCACAAGAGTTGAGACTTGGCTTTGATACCCTATGTAACAACCCACAATTTAAATATACAACTAATTAGAACAATAATGCGATTTATAATCAACACACATCTATTCAACTAATTAACATAGAATTTTAAAAAATATGAGTAGAGACAACTTACCTATAGCGATGATATTCCTTACTTGTGATTTCAGAGTTGAACACTATTTGAATCCCACTAATCGCAACAAAGTTTTGGGGACGACTCTCCACCCTGTTGAAAATAGCAACAAGAAATACTAAAAATAGAAATGCTATAAATAGCATTGCTATAGATAGCATTTCAGGTACCAGTATGGAAAATAACAACAAGGAATGATAAAATAGAAATACTAAAAACAACATTGCCATAAATAGCATTTCAGGATATATTCCAATTTTAATTAGTCCCCGAATTAAAATTGAGAATTAAAATTCGAATTTAGTCTCATTACCTGAAAAATAATTAATTAATTCATATTGAGTTAATTAGTTGGAGAAAATCAAACATGAAGTCTTTGTGAAGACATGCAATAGTTATCCCTTTGATTGAGGAAGTTATCCCTTAATTAAGGAGATAAGGATGCGTTGTAATTAGTTAGCTTAGTTAACTGAGTTAAGTCCAGTTAAATTAGTTCGAAATAGTTGGAGGAACTGATTGTGAGTTCAGTCAGTTAATGCATGCATACATGCAACTAGCATTCTCCAGATAACTGAATATTCTCTCATAAATAAATCATGCATGTCAGTTCAGAGAAAGACCTAGTTGAGATTAAAGGAAGGGACAATGTACTATCAGTTGAAGGAATTTTCCTATAAGGGAAACTCATCCATGCAGAAGGAATTCACTCCTTCAGGATTGCGTAGTTATTTCAGAGGTCAGTGTTGTGTGTGAGGTGAGAATCACATAGGTTGTAGCTGGAAGACCTAGGAGAAATTATGCAAAGAAATAGGAGGCTTGGAGGACTGAAGGAAGGCATATGTGTTGTCTATTCTGTCTATGAGCAGCAGTGAGGGATTGTACAAAGAGATGGATAGCTTGAGAGCTAAAGCTTTGTGTAATCTTGAGATATTTCCACTTGTATGATAATACAGATAGTGGGTGTTGACACCTAATCCTTGTGATTGGGTAAATATCTGTAAATAAATAAATGAGAAATGTGAACAGTCATCGGGAGATGAACTGAACAGTCTCTCCCTCATGTATATAACAGACCTACCTGATTGAATGAATATACGAATCAGTTTTTGTTTTGTGGAGTTACTGCCTGGCCTGACATGGTATCAGAGCCAGCTCCCTTTTTAGCCTTTATGTCTTTGTAACTCCTGGTATGCTCCTCTGCTCTCCATATAATTCTGTGACTGAATACCTGCACTTTCTGTACCTGCGCTCTCTGTCTGACATCCACCTGACATATTCTATTTATAAGTCCTGCGCCCTGTTCATCTTAATACGTTTAGACTCCATAAACGTTTCATATTTTTTGAACGTTGTCTATCAATTACATTTGAATTCTGTCTGCCATATTCCCTTGAAACTGCTGTTGCGGGTTCCATTAGAAGAACTCCTGCTGGCTGCGGCTTCTCTGGGGATGAAGGCAAACATGGGCGTTTTGCAGTATTCCCGGGAGATCTGACTTCAAATTATGGTAGCAATTTCGTGGCTTTTGAATCAGGTATTCGGAGCCCTGGGCAAGCCGATTATGGAGCATTGCCTCAACAAAAAAATAATTCCGATTCCGTGACTCATTGTTCTTCTTCGCTGCTGTCTTATGAGCCTTGCCTCGACAAATTTTTTTTTTTCTGATTCCGTGACTCATTGTTCTTCTTCGCCGCTATCTTATGAGCCTTGCCTCGACAAAGAAAAGCTAAATTTTTGATTTCGTGACTCATTGTTCTTCCCTCGACCTGTACTGGGCGATGAATTGCCCCCCTCCGGTCAATAATACACGTCACTCTCTTCATTGTCATCAGCAAAAGAATCACGGCGTACAGTGAAGGGCTGCAGACCATTCGAACTCGGGACGTAGCTTAGGGTGAAGCTCCTGTGCATGAGTTCCGACAAGCTCATTTCCATCCAATTTTGAGGCTGAGCATATAATAGAAATGGTAATGAATGAATCCAACCGTGAAGGATTTCTGACTTTATACAAGTTAGAGGGCTCAAGAGGATTCTTTCATGTCATTTCGCGCTGATGGTTATTGTTTGGCTACGGTATTTTTCCCATGGATAAACCCCATGTTCGTTGGGTGTACCTTTTTGGTGTTAAAATTTAAACTATGACCGTATACCACTTTATATGCGTGTTAGTTTTTTTTTTCCACATTGCCTTTTATATGATGGACATGGCATATAATGGATTAAAATGTTATATGCGGTGAAGATTTTTATGACAGTGGTAACATTCCTTTCAATGGTCAATGGTATATGAATGGCGTAGCGGAATTCTATTTCTGCTTAGATTTTGGATGGTTTTGAATACACTTTCATATCAGAATCATTTTTTTAGCAGCAGAAGCTTTTTTCCCTCTACAAAAGCACATTTTTTTTTTGCCATCAGAAGTATTATTCTATCAACAGAAGTATTTTTTTTACAAAATGCATTCAATCATATTCATGGTGGGAATAGTTCTCACTAGCAAGGAGAACTATCTTGAATGGTCCCGGATGATAAAACACACCCTCATTTTCAATGAGTTGTGGAAAGGAGTGTGTGTCAGAGAAGGAGACAATGACCCAGTACAATGTACCTCAGACAAAGAGCTCGTCAGTTGGGAAAACAAGCACAAGAAAGATTATGCATTAATTGCAGCATCTGTAAATGAAGAGGGGAGTCGCCATATTTCGTCATATTCAACTGCCTTTGAAGCCTTACAAAAGCTGAAAGAACTCTATGACTCACATTTTGCACTTGAAGTTGTTCAACTCATGATTAAACTCTTCACTCTTGAACTGCAAAATAACGATCCTCTTGCTCTTGCATATGAAGTAAAGTCTATAATGCATGATATCAAATCCACTAAGGTTGAGCTGGATATTCCTCTTATTTCTTTTCTCAAGGCACTTTATCCTACTTACTCCAATTATCTTAAGTCATTGCAAGTAAATGGAAATCTCAAAGGTATAACCTTTGACTCTCTTGTGAAAAAGTTTGCTGAAAGAGAGAAAGCTTTTGGAAAGAAGACAACCCTTGAATCTTCTGAAGAGACTGCGTGCCTTGCTCATAAAGAAAAGCATCCTGCTCAAGATTCTACAAGAGGAAGAGGTGGACGAAGAGGAAGAGGAAGATATTTCAGAGGCAGGGGGGCAGACATTCTCAAGGAGAAAAGGAAGATTTGCACTGCATTCGCTGCAAAAGAAATGGATCACAGGATGCCTCTACATGCAAGCTACCATGGGACAAAATTGAGCAGAAAAGAAACCAACAGAAAGGTAAAAATGATGATACAGACAAAGGTAAAGCACCTGAATCTGCTCACTATGTTGAGGCACAATGTAACATTGTAGTAAATGAAGATTTGTTTAATGCTTCACTTGCTTCTTGGAAAAATGATTGGTTGCTTGATTCAGGAGCAACCTGTCACATGACTCATAGAAAATATTTTTTTGAAGATTTTACTAACAATGTTGATGGAGCAGTATACTTTGCAGATCAATCAAAAATCAAGCCATCAGGGCTTGGCACAATTAGGCTTAAACTGCCTGGTCTTCCAGACTTTCTTCTGGATCATGTTCTATATCTCCCACAACTCAAGAGAAACTTGTTGTCCTTGGTCCACATCCGCCAACAAGGTCACTCCATTCATATGTTTGATGGCAAGCTTGAGGTAAGAAAAGCATCTGACCACTCACTTTTCATGAGGGGAATAGAAGAAGAAAGGCTTCTCAAATTGCAAGGAACCTCTGCTCATGCACAACACTTCTCATCATGAAGAAGGTACACTTCCATCAAGTTTATTATGGCATGCTATATTTGGACATTTGAACTATGACAGTCTCCGCTTGTTGAAGAAAAATGGTGTTGCTGGTTTGCCTACAATTCCTAAGAAACTTAAGCAATGTGATGCTTGCATTATAGGAAAGCATAGCAAACAGTCTTTTCGTGATTTACATTCAAGAGCACATAGGAAACTTGAACTCATTCATTCAAATTTATGTGGTCCAATGCGTGTTACTTCTGCAAATGGAAATAAATATATCATGACATTTATTGATGACTACACCAGAATGTTTTGGGTTTATTTATTGAAGAACAAATCTGATGCTTTTCAAACATTCAAGAATTTTCATAAATGGATTGAAAATGATGCACAATCTCATATTGGGTCTATTCGCACTGATAATGGAAAAGAATACACATCAAATGAATTTGAAAACTATCTTTGCCAACATGGGATCAAACATCAAACAACTGTGCCATATAATCCCCAACAGAATGGTGTAGCTGAAAGAATGAATAGGACAATCTTAAATATGGTACGATCCATGCTCTTTTTCAAAAATGTAAAGATAATGTTTTGGGCTGATGCTGTTATATGTGCTACATATATAAAGAATAGATGTCCATCTAATGCTATCAGAAACAAGACTCCATATGAAATGTGGTATGGACATGTTCCTTCGGTAAAGCATCTCAGGGTCTTTGGTTCCACCTGTTATGCCTTGATACCAAAGGTACATATAAACAAACTTGGTGCTAAGTCATAAGTGTATCTTCCTGGGGTACTCAAACACCTCCAAAGCATACTGCCTCTATGATGAAGTAAATAAGAAGTTTGTTGTATCTAGAGATGTAATTTTTCTTGAATCATCCAAAACTGACAATGTTGTTGAGTGGCAACTTGATCACTTGGATAGATTCGCAAAATAAAAATCATTTCAAGAATTAGATAATCAGATTCCACATCTTGAAGGGGGCATTCCTATACTAGATCAACATGTGGAATCTTCTTTTGAAGAACACTCTCCCCTGCATGAAACTCCAACAACGGATGATGCTTTAAGTGATGTAATTGATAGAATTGGGAGACTCAATCTTGATTCAGTCCCAACTCAATCAATGGAGCAGCCTGGACCATTTCAGAAAGGCCCCCCAAAGTGGTTGACAAAGACACTTGAAAGTGTTCATCCTGATGAAGTTGGAAAGACAGGAACCAGAAATTCAAACTGGCAAAATGGAGGTGATGTAGATGACTCTAATTCACCTGTTGATATGGATGTTTCTTATGATTGTGAATTGAACTTGTCTACAAATTTTGAACCAACTTCCTTCAAAGAAGCTGCTTCTCATGATGAATGGAAAGAAGCAATGCAAAAGGAGTATGATGCCCTCATAAAGAACGTCACTTGGAAGCTGGTTGATCCTCCATTTGGAACCAAACCAATTGGTTGCAAGTGGGTCTACAAGAACAAGTATAAAACTGATGGCTCACTTGACAAGCACAAAGCTAGGCTTGTGGCAAAAGGTTTTGCACAGAAGGAAGGGGTCGATTATGAGGAGACTTTTGCCCCCACACAAAATGGGCTACCATCTGGACACTCTTTGCACTAGAAGCTCAGAACGGTTGGAAAGTCCATCAAATGGATGTAAAAACTGCTTTCTTGAATGGATATCTAAAAGAGAATGTTTTTATGTCCCAACCTGAAGGTTTTGCTATGAAAGGACATGAACATAAAGTATGCAAACTTGTGAAGTCCTTGTATGGCCTCAAACAAGCACCGCGAGCCTGGTATGAAAAACTAACTAAGCATCTTCTGAAACTCAATTTCAAACATTTTGATCTTGATGATGCAACTTTATTTGTAAAGAAAGTTGGAAAAACAATTGTATATCTTGTGGTATATGTATATGATCTTTTAATGACAGGGAATAATGAAAGCTACGTTACATCCATAAAGAAGGAATTGGGGAAAAGTTTTGAAATGACTGATTTGGGCTATGTTCATTACTATCTTGGCATTGAAGTAACCCAACATCCAAAGTACATATTTCTTTCTCAAAAGAAATACATTGGAGATTTGTTGAATAGGTTTGGCATGACAGAGTGCAATCCTCTTACTACTCCAATGGAACAAAACTTAAAGCTCACATCTATTGAAGGAAAATAATTTGAGGATGCAACAAAGTATAGACAGCTTGTAGGAAGTCTCAACTACCTAACTACTACTAGACCAGAAATTTCATTTGCTGTTGGAATCCTCTCCAGGTTTATGCAAAAGCCTTGTGAGGGACATTGGTCTGTTGCAAAAAGAGTTCTAAAGTACTTGAAGGGAACTCAAGACTTTGGAATCAAGTACACACAGGTGGATGACTTCAGCTTGATCAGATACTCTGATTCAGACTTCGATGGAGACAAAGAAACTGGGGTATCTACTTCAAGATATGCTATGAGTCTTGGATTAGGAGTTGTCTCCTGGAGATCACGCAAACAATCAATTCCAGCAGATTCCACAACAAAAGCAGAATACGTGGCAGCAGCTGAAGCAATAAAAGAAATTGTGCGGCTCAAGAAAATTCTTGAAGATTTGCAGGTAAAACAAGTACAATCAACTCCACTCATGATTGACAACACCTCTGCAATAAAGTTGGCCAAGAACCCAAAGTTCCATGATCGAGCAAAGCACATCAATACTAAATATCATCTGATTCAATATCATGTTGAGGCCAAAACAATCCATCTTCGTCATTGTTCCACAGATGAGCAAACTGCAGACATCTTCACCAAAGCGCTTGGAAGAGAAAATCTTGAACGATTCAGAACGATGCTTGGACTCACCAACATCCCTTCAGATTAAGGGGGGGAATGTTGACACCTAATCCTTGTGATTGGGTAAATATCTGTAAATAAATAAATGAGAAATGTGAATAGTCATCGGGAGATGAAATGAACAGTCTCTCCCTCATGTATATAAAAGACCTACCTGATTGGATGAATATACGAATCGGTTTTTGTTTTGTGGAGTTACTGCCTGGCCTGACAGTGGGGATTTTAGCTGAGGCATTCTCCAGAGTATTCTTCTGTGTTTCATGTGTGATTGAATCTTCTTCTCTGTTATATGTGTTCTATTTTGATCTTGTTCAAAATCGATTAAGCTTCCGCAAGTTTGATTGTAGAAGTAGATTAAGTATTTTTCTTTAGTACATTGCATAATCAATTTATTCTACGGTGAAATTTCTACACACCCAACCGTAGGCTTAGCTGCACATAATCTTTCTACAACCGACCACCCCCGAGCTCTCAATCAATGTACTACTGCCAGGGAATCCTTTGTCTCACAACACTTTTCCCCCAAGAGAATGGATAAATCTCATCCTCCTCTTCGTCCATTAAATAGACAAAAATATGGAAACGGGTCCACATGCACACATTCTATGGTCAACATGCAACTTTTATTTATTTATTTTAAGTTTTACTTAATTTAATATTTCTCTTAATTTAACTCTTCCTTATTTTATTCCTTTTTACTTTTTGTTACCTTTACTTATTCTACTAATTTTATAGTTTATATATATATATATATATATATATATATATACACACACACACACACACTTAAAACTCTAGTTTATTATTTACTATTATTATTTTTCTTTATTTATTATTATTTATTTATCTATATTTTAATATTATATTATTATTTATTATTATTAGGGGGTATTACAAAACACAGGGCTCCCATACTAGGGATCATGGCCCTTACTATTAGCCCTGATACAAGAAAAACTAAGGGTTGGAGTCAACAACTTAGGACTACCAATCTATCATCAACAATAGACACTTGAATTGTTGAAGGAGAGCTCAACTTAGCCCTTTCAGTCCACATACTTTGAACACTTCTAGCAAATTCCTTTCCACCTCTTCTACTGCTCACAAGTACTTCTGCAACTTCAGAATGCTTGCATCTTCAGTTGAACAACCCGCCTCTATAAACCTTCTAGATGCTCCTAGAATGAATGAACATATGCCCACATATATGCCCTCTAGAAACCTTCTTGCTCCACCAAGATGCCTGCTCTTAGGGTCTTCACAATTCTGGCCTCTTATCAATGATATGCCCACTTAAACTCACTGAACTAGGGCATTACCACACAACCCTCTTATCACATATTTGTCACACCAAATCTCTGAACTAGGGATCACAAAGTATCCCTCACACATAGTCCTCTTTGCTCCTTCAAAGATAACAGGCTTAGGGCTTCTTTCTCAACCCACATAACAAAGAATCCCTACTAGGTTCATTGTACTTAGGGCCCTCAGACAAAAACCATCACATCAAAAATTTGCCACATAAGTTTGTTGAACATAGAGCTATAAATAACCAAATCACAGAATAATGATTTGGTACATAATCCAGTGTACTTAGGGAACATAAGGGACTGCCACCTAACTGTGATATTCCACCTCCAACATCACAATGCTTGAGCAAGATAACACGATGTCCAATACCCTATTGGACATACCCTCCAACCAACAATGAACCTCCTCAGGCATTAGCCCATACACAACCCTACCACAAACCTTATTCCACCTTCGACTTCGGTCATATCACAGTCCTGTAGTAACCTTAGCTCAGCCTGTAATAACCCTTTTTCATGGTCTGACATGTCCCTTTTCCCTGTATTGTGACCTGAGGCAACTTGAGCCTCTTTTCTACATGCATATAGACCTTACAACTACCTTTTCTAGCAGAATAGGGGCTCGACCCCTCTCCCATAGACCTACGACCATTTATCCTCCACATAATATAAAACTTGGCCCTTTTCAATCCTTCCTCAGATTGAAATTATCAGCTGCCCAAAACAGATCGAACTCCTCGTTGAGCTTGGAAAACTCGAACTAGAAGAAATAGAAACTCCCTTATTGTTTCGGCTCCTTGAGGCATAACAAATCACCTTGCTAAATGTCTCTTGAGATATCATTGCACATGGATGGATGCTCTAATGGCCTTCATCTCTTTCTTACTTATAGTCTCTATGAGGGTGACCTTTAGCCCCCAAGGGTCATGACATAATCCCAAGCCGACTTGAGTTTAATTTACAAAACCCAAACTAACATTAGAAAAGAGTTTTATTCCATTGATTAAGACACTCCATTATAACCTTATATCTGTCCATCAAAGGTGCCCTCTTACAAACAATTTTGGGTGTGGAGTGCGATTATCTTCTTGATTTAGAGGTCTTGTTTTAGTTGGGTGTATACCCCGGGAGGATTATACATCCCTCCACGTGGGGGGAGGGTGGGGGAGGGAGGTGAGGTGTGGCGGGGGGGACCATCCCTCCCGGCTAGGTGGTCCAGGAGCTAGCAGGCCCCTGTCAGGGATTCAAGGATAGTGCACCCAAAGTTAAAAGTAGATGAAAAAATACCTTGTAAAATATTGTGATTTCATAGTCAATTTGAGTCGTTCATTAGTCAAATGATCTAACGGTAGAAGTTATGTTAATTTATGGTTTTTCCCCCTAGAAGGAAACTGTTACACAGTAATTTGTCACTGCCTTCCTGTCAGTCACCCTGCTGTGCCCAGAATTCACAATCACCAAGTTCCTGCTTCCTGAACTGGCCCAAAAACCCATTTATCCAAAGTTTTGTTCATCAACGCGTCTGTTCCCAAAATACCCGCGATGACTGGCGCCCTGTAGTGTATTCCGTGCGCTGCCAGCTCGGAAGGACATCACTTTTCCGCGCTGGTCGCCAGCGCGCCTTTCCCGTGTTCTTCCGCGCTGACATGGCTGTCCCAGTTATGTAGATGCGGCGACATCGCGTCAGTTGCCTCATAATCCGCGCTGATCCAGTTTGGGCGAATTTGTTCAAACAGCCAGCCTTCTAGATCACTCCAGGCTTGGTTGTTAGCTTTGTGAATGTCGACTCCCTTCTATGGCATGTCTGTTTGACCCTTTGCAACAACTTCCCTTGAGGATAAGCTCATCCTTCCACCCTTATAGGAGACTCCTTCTCCTATATAAACTCTCACCATTACCATGGGTAGCTAGTTTTTGGGATAGTTAGACATAGCTTGGAATAGCTTGGATTGTGCAGAGCTTGTAGTGCTCAGATTGCTGCTATAGGTTTGGTGTGCTAGGTGTGGAAGTGATTGATTGCTTAGGGAAGGTTGTTTTATGCTACTTGGGTAAGAGAGAGAGTTGTTTTGTCTTGGGAGAATCATCCTCAAAGGTGAATGCTTGAGATACATGCTGACTGGCCCCTCCTGAGAAGGTTACCGACGTCAGAACATTTGGTTGTATTCTTCTCTATTCTGATTTATAATAGATGACTGTTATTATTGTTCCATTCTCATTTGTCTATGCAATGGTTAAACGTGAATTACGTCTTTTCTGACTGATGTATGGTTGCTTTTACTAGATTTCACGCTTGCGTTTGTTTCCTCTTTGCGTGTGCAGGTATCTATTCGCGGAGATCGCGAAGGATTGTGACCAGCTGAAGCGAAGGAGCGAAGGCAACATCCCTTCGTCAAACGACAGCGCAGGAGTCCAAGTAGGTGCTCTTTACCTCTTGTTTAATTGTAATTAGGAACATGCGTAGCAACATTGTGTGATTGTTGCTAGACCCCTGTTGGGCTAGTAGGGATCGCCTCTATCCGTAGAGGGGATTTACCTCTCCAACAATTTGGCGACTCCGCTGGGGATCAGCCTTTTGTCGCTTGTGTCCACTCTTGTGTTTGAATTTGATTGCTCTCTTTTTGAAATTGGGGATTAATTATCAGTCTTTTGCGTTTCCTGGGTTGATCTGGGAGATGCCCCTGTTTGATTGAAAGATTGGTTGTTTTGATTTGGGAGTTTTGATTTGCCTGTCACTATTTTTGAGCTCCATCGCGGATTTAATTTTAACAGTCGCGCTGACATCGCGCTCACCCTTTTGCAACATCCTGTTCATCGCGCAAATACGCCTAACAGTCGCGACGATCCTGGAAAATCGGATCAGCGCGGAAAAGACGTGTATAGTCGCGATGTCAATGCCACTTGCTAGCTTTCTACCCGCGCTGACCTTGGGTTTCTAGCTTAATTCTGCGACGACTGTGTTTTTCTGAGATCAGCTCGGTTTTTTGGGCAAAAGTCGTGCTGACAGCTCGGGTGGTCTGTGTAAAAGTTGCGCTGACATGGGTTTTTAGTGTAAAACTTGCGCTGACTCCTGAAAAGTTGTTTTTATAACTTTATCTCCTGAATTCATCAATCTTTCTTATCCCCTCTGGTTTCTTGTCCCTCATTAGCTTGTTTTGATTGCTTTTTGGTTAAGGGATGCTCTCTCTTTGATTTCATTCGAGTGACTCTTGTGTTTTTAGACCATGTGACCTAGCCCTTTAGAGTTTCATCGAGAAACCGTTTGCTTGGGTTACTTGTCTATTCAACATTCATCCACAACCCTCTTATTGATTTGCTTGAGGCTTTTTCACTGCTTGTTGCTGGTTAATTTTTAGTGTCGATTATTGAACCACCTTTTTATGATTGATTCGATTTCTTCACTACCAAGCATAGATTACGATTGTTTGGATCGATCAGTTCACATTCGCTTCCTCCTTGCTTGCAATCCTTGCTTGTCTTGCCGAGCTTAGATCACATAGCTCGTGCGGAACTTAGTTTTCCTTTTGATTTGGAAGCCTTCGTTGGATGTTTTGGGAACTTTGTGTGCTTTCATTAAGTGATTTGCTTGGTGTTCCGGTTCCTCCAAATTCATTTAGATGCTTTGTGCCATTGGAAGAAAATCAAACTAGTAGCTTTGCTTTGAGAATTGAAAAGGAAAAGAACATTTCGTTGATTTGCATTTTCAAAAGAAAAAGTTTCCTTTCCTTGCTTTTAGCTGCATTAGGTTGCTTGTTTGCTTGTATTTGTTTTGTTTGATCAAAATTCTTTACCCTCTCATAGCTAGAATTCATCGAACAAAATGAAATTCTTTGGCATGTAGTTGGCATCTAGGTAATTGTGAGAGAACATACGATAGAGCCTGAAATCGAAACTTAATTTCAAGATCAACTATAAAATAAACCAAATGAATCTAAAAACGCATTGGAACTAAGCGCAAATATCTAGAGGTCTAGGTTAGAGACGTGTTCCGGCGTCTTTAAACATAGTCACTGTTGTTTCACATTCGGTTGGGTGATTCCTCCTTCTGTGACTCGATAGTGGTCTAACACGGACTGTGCTCCCACGTACCGTCGCGTATGTAGGGAGACCCCACTAGGCTTTTATCCTTGATCCATAGGAAGCCGAGTCTGCCGCCTTACGATTCGCAATGCAGTGAACACAGCATTCACGAAGATTGACCACCCGTACCCTAAAAAGTATTCTGTGGTTTTGCAAAAAGTCTGGCACACCTTTTACCTAGAATCTCCAGAGCAGTCACTTTTGATCCTTTTCGGACTCCCTAAATGAAAAGGTGCCTGTGAGCGTCTTGTCACTTCGTGCTCATTAAACATTCGAAGGAGACTGGAGTCATCTTTTCATCCTTTTCTCGACTCTTGAAACATGAAAAGGTCAAGTTTGGTTCCTGTGTCTTAAAAGTTTATTCGGCCACGATAACATCACCTGGTTAGATCTTGTGTGCGTTAGCTTGAGTAGGTTTCGTTTTCGTTTGCTATGGCAACTTTTCCAGGATTCACTAACCCAGGTTCCCCCTCTGATGGGAACCCAGGACAATTCCCTCCTCTTGGGAATGTTGGTGCTCCGTATATGGCGACGTTGTCCCTACCAGGGTTAACTGTCGGGTTGCCTGTGTGGTTGTTTTCAACCTCTTTGGTCCCTACCGTATCGGCTGTTAGTCCATCAGTCCCTCCACCTGAACAACGTCATGTTGATCCTAAGGTGGATCTCTCCCCTTCGACGCCTACTTCTATGTCTTCCTCTTGTACTTCGCCTGGTGAAACTCTCGATGTGCGTAACCAGGTGGCTAAGAAGAAGAAGAAGAAGACCAAGAGGAAGAAGTCTCATCAGGGAGAGCCTACACACACAATCCCCCTCTCAAGTCCAGCTATCCACTCCAGTACACCTGAAGTCGGGTCACCTTCTACTCTTCCGCGGAAGGTTAAGTTTCCTTGTCGATTATGCAGGGAGGACCATCTCCTTCGTGATTGCCCTGGCATTCCCAAGGTATTAGAAGTTTGGTCTCACGATCCGGTCCACCCTCCATTGTCCACTGATGATCATGGCGATGCTACCTCATCAGTTGGGAATGGTAAGGAGAAAGGAAAGCTTCGAATCCCCTGCCGACTTTGTGAAGGCAAACATCCCCTTCACCTTTGTCCACTCATGGATAAAGCCTCTGCTGTGTTGGAAAGTCTTGCTGCTCCTCCGAATCCACTCCCCGCTGGTTATCAACGCCTTTCTACAACTGTAGATCGCGCCCCTATTGACAAAAAGATTGCTTCAGATTCCTCTCTTGTCCAAGCCCCTCTTCTCGAACCTGGATGTCCCCGGCCTGTTCCAGACCCGCCGTTGGTCGGAAAGGGTTTTGATTCGAGTTCACCTCCTCTCAATCACTCTGTTTCGGAAGAGCAAAATTCTCATGTTCTTCTCGTCTCCTCAGATTCTCCTGAGCTTGATAAAGGTTCTCCTGAAACCTCTCCAGAGAATTTAGATTCGGTTCTTTCCGAGCAGGGGGGCAACCATATGGTTCCCCCACCAAGTAGTTCGGTCATCTCCTTTGATTGGAGTCGTTTGACTGCCCCTCCCCTTCCGTCCCATGTGCCTTTCTGGGTCACCGCCTATGCTTGTAATAAGGCGCTACCCGACACTGTGTTAGACGAAGGAGCATCGGTTAGTCTCATGCCCGTTACTACTTGGCAAGCTTTGGGTTCCCCATCGCTTGTACCTGTCGCACCGCATCTCACCGCGTTTGATGGAGGAACGAGTCAACCATTAGGGATCCTTCCACAGTTTCCTATTACTTTTGGAGGCAAGACTGTCTATATAGACATCTCAGTTACCCAAGGTTCTTTAGACTTCAATCTTCTCCTTGGTCGTGATTATGTGTATGCCATGGGAGCCCTTGTTTCTTCACTTTTCCGTGTGGTTTGTTTTCCACACGATGGAAGAATCGTGACGTTCGATCAATTATCGTTCGTTCGTCCACAAGCCCCTCCGGCGCACTCGTCCTTCCCTCCCGGCTTTCATCCACAAGTTGCATCTGCGTCGCCGCAAATCAACTACGTGGCCACCTACCCCGTGCCCGTACCCAGTGATGACACCATCGTGCATAGTGTCCTGGGGGCATTAGGTCCTGATTTCCAAGATGTCGGCCTTTCCTCCGGAGCCACTTTCTTGGAAGCCCCGACTTCCTATTCATTATGATGAAGTTCGGGCGGAGCATAGTTCACTTTCCTATGTCAAGCTCCCTAAAAAATGAAATTAGGTCTGGATGGAGCATAGTTCTTTTCCGGTGTCAAGCTCCTTAAAAAATGAAACTAGGTCTGGTCGGAGCATAGTTCGCTTTCCTGTGTCAAGCTCCTTAAAAAATGCAACTAGGTGTTCGAGCATAGTTCCTGATCTTGTGTCAAGCTCGTTAAAAAATGAAACACGGGTTATGAGGATAGTTCTTTTACTGTGTCAACCTCATTAAAAAATGAAACACCTCCCTTTCCAGATCGAGTCTTTTGATTAAGATCTCGTAAAATACAAGTCGAGTCTTTCATCGATCTCGAGAGTGAACCTTCATTCCATCCACTTTGTTGAATGCAATGAAGCTTGGGGGGCATGTACCTCGATTTGCATTATTATGTTGGGTGCATGCGAACTTATAACAAGCATAGTTTGTCGTTTCAAGCTTGTGTAAACATGAAACCGAATCCAAGCAAAGTTCTCCACGGTTCAAGCTTGTGTAAAAATGAACCCATACCTGATTTACATCTCGTGATTTCCTTTTATCTGCTAATTTATGTTAGATGAACCTTGGTTGTTTCATTCCATTGCTACCATCTCTTTGGCCGATCATATGCTCTCACTTGGTTGTTTATCCTTTCCTGAGGAACCGCAGCGATGAGTGGTTTTATTAGCCAGCCTCTTAACCATTACATGTTTTGAACAGTTCCACCATTGCCGGAACCAGTTGCTACCCTTTATACAACTCGTTCCTCTAGGATGAGTCACCTTTAAGCTCTTTTCTGACTCATAAAATATGAAAAGATTGTCGAGTGTTTTTCCCTTTTTGACTCGTTAAAGAGAATAAAAATGGAGGTCTGCTTTCAGCTCTTTTCTGACCGTTTAAAGATGAAAAGATTGCCGAGTCCCCCTCTCGACTCGTTAACGGAACGGGAGGCGGTCACTTTTAAAGCTCTTTTTTCGACCATTTAAACTAAAAAGATTGCCGGGTGTTTGTCGTTTTGCACTCATTATTGGCTCCAAAACGACGGACTTCCGACTGCTTTTTTACTTTTTCGGGTCGAAGTTACTAATTACGAAAAGTACTCCTCGATCGAAATGGTCGGGCGGTTCTTTCGGGCATTGTTTTATACTTTTTCGGGCTCGAGAGACACAACTTTACGAAAAAAGGACCCCCCCTGGAGTCTCCTTTTCCGCTGTCTTTTCAGACTCTCTAAATAAGAAAAGACGCCGAGTTTTTCCTTTGTCAGGCTCGTTAAACACTTGATGACATCGGACATCGTCGAAATGACACTCTTCAAGCATATGCTATCCCCATCAAGCTTGTCACCCAAAAATAATCGGGGTACCTGCCAGAAATGGTGGGGAAAATGGAACTGTAATCATAGTCATGTCGGCAGTATGTCGCTCTTGAACATGGCACTCTTCTGCTTCGTGTCTGGGTGGGACCATCTCATCTTGTTTTTCATTGGCCTCCGTGGGTTTGGGTTATCTTATTCGACCTCTCATCTGCCCATTGCCATTATTACTATACCCTCTGCTCATTTGATGTCAAATACTGCCAAACCCGCTACAGTGCCGTCGATATGTTCAAGAGAAGTTGACCTCTGCAATAATACAACCTCATCTGCTATCTCACACAAATCATGTTTCCTCTGTCTCGTGTCGATGATGTGGGAATCATTATGGCCCACCTTCGATCAAGGTCACTTCCTGTCGACTTCAGCTCATTATCCAGGAAGGTGACTTAGGGACTCCCTTCAGGTGCCTTAGAGCCTGCATGCCCTAATGGCAGGTTCTTCGTGTTCGACGCGAGGTTTACATCATTGGCCTCTGATCGAATGATTCCGTGGGTGTTCGACACTAGCCCATTGATTCACATGCCGCGGATTGTACCTATAGTACCTTGAGGGCCATTGTCATTATTGGTGGTACCTCTCGCGTCTGTTAACAGTTTTCATCATTGACTGGTAATCAGATGATGTTCATGCATGTTCGACTTCAACTCATATATTCACATGCTTGAACTTGTACTTTGTTCGGATCGGGACGGAGCGCGAGACCCTGGATCTCTGTCTGTTATGGTCCAGGTTGCGATTTTGTGGGTGATCATTACATGACTCATTGATGGATGGCTGCGCCCATACCTGAGTCTTCATGGATGGTTGCGACCATACCTTATCATTCTTTTGGTCTCTTTAGCTGGGTGGCTGCGTCCATTCCACAAACCATTTTCGCATGTCCTTTGGATGGCTGCGCCCATGCCTAGACTGCATGTATTTGATTGATAGAGATTTTCGGTCCTTCCTGGTGGTGTTCCAGTTCGGCGTGTGTTGTAAAGCATTTCACCCCTCCCACTCTCTCGGTCTTCATGCTTTAGGGGGCATCTGTTACACATTAATTTGTCACTGCCTTCCTGTCAGTCACCCTGCTGTGCCCAGAATTCACAATCACCAAGTTCTTGCTTCCTGAACTGGCCCAAAAACCCATTTATCCAAAGTTTTGTTCATCAGCGCGTCTGTTCCCAAAATACCCGCGATGACTGGCGCCCTGTAGTGTATTCCATGCGCTGCCAGCTCGGAAGGACATCACTTTTCCGCGCTGGTCGCCAGCGCGCCTTTCCCGTGTTCTTCCGCGCTGACATGACTGTCCCAGTTATGTAGATGCGGCGACATCGCGTCAGTTGCCTCATAATCCGCGCTGATCCAGTTTGGGCGAATTTGTTCAAACAGCCAGCCTTCTAGATCACTCCAGGCTTGGTTGTTAGCTTTGTGAATGTCGACTCCCTTCTATGGCATGTCTGTTCGACCCTTTGCAACAACTTCCCTTGAAGATAAGCTCATCCTTCCACCCTTATAGGAGACTCCTTCTCCTATATAAACTCTCACCATTACCATGGGCAGCTAGTTTTTGGGATAGTTAGACATAGCTTGGAATAGCTTGGATTGTGCAGAGCTTGTAGTGCTCAGATTGCTGCTATAGGTTTGGTGTACTAGGTGTGGAAGTGATTGATTGCTTAGGGAAGGTTGTTTTATGCTACTTGGGTAAGAGAGAGAGTTGTTTTGTCTTGGGAGAATCATCCTCAAAGGTGAATGCTTGAGATACATGATGACTGGCCCCTCCTGAGAAGGTTACCGACGTCAGAACATTTGGTTGTATTCTTCTCTATTCTGATTTATAATAGATGACTGTTATTATTGTTCCATTCTCATTTGTCTATGCAATGGTTAAACGTGAATTACGTCTTTTCTGACTGATGTATGGTTGCTTTTACTAGATTTCACGCTTGCGTTTGTTTCCTCTTTGCGTGTGCAGGTATCTATTCGCGGAGATCGCGAAGGATTGTGACCAGCTGAAGCGAAGGAGCGAAGGCAACATCCCTTCGTCAAACGACAGCGCAGGAGTCCAAGTAGGTGCTCTTTACCTCTTGTTTAATTGTAATCAGGAACATGCGTAGCAGCATTGTGTGATTGTTGCTAGACCCCTGCTGGGCTAGTAGGGATCGCCTCTATCCGTAGAGGGGATTTACCTCTCCAACAGAAACCCTCGGTTTATATGAGGGAATTGTATTGCGATTGTGAATTATTATTCAGAGACACGGAGAGAGAGAGAGAGAGAGACTATGTGAGAGTGAAGAAGAAATTACAATAGATTTGTTGTAGGTTATATCTCTTCATTTTTCTAGATAATATAAAAAGAGGGATTGGCTGTTTCTCCATAGACGTAGCCCAAATTGGGTGAACCACGTATATATGTGTCTCTCTTATTTTATGCATTTCTGTATTTGTGTTTCTGCAATATTGTATGTTTTTCATTGCTCCGTTAAGTAATTTCTAACAAACAATTAATAAACAAGTAATTTTTTCCTTGGGTTTTTACCCACAACTTTGGGTCCAAAGCCCATCTCTTGGGTACATTTCCCAAAAACCACTTTTGTGGGTCAACTCCTCACACACCCAATGCCTTGGGGTTATGGGAGTACCTACCAAGCTACACATTTCAACATAAAGGTGCCTTGGTAAAATTCTTTGGTGGCATAGAGCTACTATGCCTCAAGGTTTCTTGGCTCATTACCCTTCCTAGTATAATGCAACCCTTTGAATCTATACCTCGCTTCAACAAAATTAATGTTTTCATCATCATTTTTCACATATCCTCTGGTCATTTCTTCATGTTGTTGAGTAAGAGGAAAAGTTCTATTTTGCAAGATAATAAAGGGATTGGAGTCATTTATCTATTTTAAATGCTTTAGACTATCCTCCTCTTTAGCTTGATTATGAGGGAATTATTCTTCAGTATGGAAATCATTACAACATTGACACCAAGGAAAATCCACTTGATTTATCATATTAGTATGGGAAAGAGATTTAGGTACATTTTGTTGAGGGATGCTCTTGCTACTACCTTGGTTTTAATTCATTCTTGTGGCCCTATAATTTTTATACAGAGGCTTGGAAGGATAATTAGGATGGGAACCTTTTCCCTTGTCTAAGACACTCAACCTATTCATGATGGCAAGTTGTCCTTGCATGAGCTCATTAGTAACTTTATCAAATTTTTGGGCAAAGGCTTCCAAGGTTGGGTCCTATTGTGTGGAAGGTTTAGGTTTTATCTCCACTTTGGCTCTGGGATAAGATAGCAAGTCAATCTTGGACATGGTTAAGTTGTGTTGAATTCTTATAGCATAAGATCTCGCTTGCTCATGTTGAAGAATATAGGGAAATTAAGAGTTAATGAGATTCTTCTTGCATGATAACTATTTGTGAGGTATTTTAATTTTTCTTCTTAACACAATCTTCACTTGTTCTTATTAGAGTGTGTCTTCTTATATTCATCGAATAGTTACCAAAAAAAGAGACAAGAATACATGATGTTGTCTTTCTGCGAGGGAAAAAACCTCTCCCGTTTGGAGAGGAAAACCTGCACACAATTCTTCTTATAGAGATTCCAATTGACGAATACCAATACCACAACCCTTGACCTATTATGTCACTCCAAGACCAAGACACCAATCCTCTTCTTTATCACTATTGAGATCATCATCATTGCTGCACCATTGAGGCCATCACTACTGCACCACTGAGATATTCATTCCTGCTGCACCAATGCTTCACCTTCACCGAGAAATTTATCACATCGATGAGATCTCCATTTAGAGGTATATATGTATGACATATGTATCAAAATCTTCATCTTCATTAGGATCATGACTGATATCATGATTGCAGTGATGCCGAGGACACGAGCGTGTCTATGATATATGCTTCACTGAGATCCTTCCTCTAACATGAATGCCAAGACTATTACTATGATCTTAACCGAGACTGTAACCATGTTTTTCTTGCACTGATATTTTTCATAATTATGCCAAGACTGTATCACTGTGACCCTGTAACTAGGTCGAGACTACAGAGATATATGTGAGGAATTAACTGTAATTATCACCAAGATTTCACCTCACAGTACCATCTGAAGTCATAGAGTAATCTGAGATTCTGTTCTTGTTGTACCATCAGAAAGTTTAAGAGATAATCTAAGTTTTTCCTGCACTTTTGCGCTGACCCTAACTGGGTATATATAGTGGTTAGTACCCCATATTTAGTCGACGTGTCAATGAACTGATGTGTCTCCTTTTTGAGCTGACTTGATATTTATATTCATTTGCAGGCCGACATGACTGTGTTTTACATCATTTAGCTTGCTTCCTTCTTCAAGAGGATTGTGCTTGTCTTGGAGGGTTGATCTAGACTCTAGGTTAACTCATATACATTACATATATGCTCAAGAAGAGCTCTTTGACTCTTTGAATTTCCTATAGCACTTCAACATATGCTTGACCTATGTAATGAGCAAGCAACTCATTTTATAATTTTACAAAAATAATATTTCTTTTCTTTTACAAGTACAAAGATTAAAATTACATTTATGAATACCAAACCTAGTTACATTTTCTTCAACAATCCCTCTTAACTAGGGAGGTATTCATAATGGTACTTGGTTATTCTCAATATGAAGAATTTCTCATAAGAAGAATCAGATTGACAATCCCATCTGTATAACATCATATCAACCAACATTGTCACAATGCAAGGCCTTGACTAACAACTCCAACTCTCCACGAGATCATGAGCTATAATGCTGGTGAGACCAATGACTATAGGCACCTTCATCATTGTCTCTTAAGGTACATACCCACCTAGGTGTTCACTAATTATGACCTTCTAGGACTATTCTTATCTTGGGTTCCCAACCCTCAAAGAATATTGGTCCTCTTGCCTACTCTTATCTTGGATGCCCTACACATCCTCAAAGAGCATTAGATGCCATATGATTATCCAATCCTCCATTATTTCTTCCAAAGTGAAGACAAGAATGTTGTGTCTATCTATCGCTCTTAATTAGGGAGGATACATCCATCATGTATCTACATTTATCTTCATGGCCTTCAGTAAGACTTGCGACTGTTAGTCCTGGTCTAGTGCATGACACATGAAATAGAAAAAACACAATTGTCACTCCTTTTAATGAGGGGTGACCCAATCCAAGCTCCCTCTTGATTAGGGACTTGTTAAAGATCCCTCTTAACAAGGGACTCTCATTTTTTATCAGCAACTTCTTCTTCGTGGGTCCTTCAACTTCTTGATCACTTTCTTTCCTTGATGTCATGAAATTTAGTTGAGCTTCTTCCTTGTAGGGCATATGCCATCGATCACTTTCCTTCTTGGTTCGTCATGTCATTCTTTTCTTCATGGAAAGTGGCCTTCTTGGTATTTATCTGGAACCTTCTTCATATGGCTACTTCTTCCTCATCATGTTTCCTTCGGGAATTTCCATCCACCACATGAATGCTAGTTGTATTTCTACTTACAATTCTTGTTCCAGTATCCCTGCATGAACTCATCTAGATATTATTCAAGAAATCGAAACATAACATTAAATCAAATCGTACCTTACTAGATGGCTCTTCATCATGACATCTTCCTATAGGTATCAACATCCTGCATACATGTTGACACATCTCCCAAAGATATCCATTGTCAAGGGTCTCTATCTTTTTCAGACTTCCATTAGAGTCTTCATATCTTTTCCGGGAGATTTCCTAGTCAAATCTTCTTGGTCTTTTGGATGTTGATTGCCTTCATCATGGTTTCATATCTTACAATCTCATCCTTCCTCACACATTCCATTCCCAGGAGCTTTCATTCAGAGTTTCTTAATTGTAGTCAACCACCTCATACTTCATATGAGGACATATTATGTTGATTTAATCTAGTGTGATTTATGCCTTCCTGCATCCTTTCAGAGAAGGAGATCCTTTCCCCTTGATCATGCTTATCAAGATAGAAGTAATGATCCATGTTACCTGAAACCATATGGCATGACATTATGATATTAAACACAAGCATACATACCTCATTTTACCTTTAGGTCATATAGGATTCTTCCATGTAGGTTTTAACCCTGTACATAAATTACCTGCATACGAATTCTAAAACACAGAAAATAAATAATGTAAGAGCATAACACATCAAACTCATATACACAAACATTTTTCTTGGATCCCAAAACCAGGACTACTAGATTGATTTTTCATTATGTTCCTTTCAATGTTACAATACATATATATACATGCTGAAGCATCCAATACCATGGACCGAAAACCATCGTGCCCAAAACCATGTGCGAAAACCATGCACAAAACCATAGGTAAGTTTGCTCCACCTAATATCGGGTCCAAAAAAAATTTCCCCGGGGCGCAGCCCTAGACCCAATAGAGGGGGGCTACCCGCCCCCCCTCAAACTCCCTGTGACCCCCCCGCTGCACAATCAATGCAACAAAGGGGGGACTCCGCCCCCCCTCTAACCCCCCCCGTTAAACTAGGGGAGCTAGTCGTGGAAAGAATATAACACAACCCAAAATTCCAACAGTTTCCTTGATTGAAACGATCTTCAATCCCCTAATCTGCTTCATGTAATCACACCATCATCCCATGAATTCCATAAGTTGGAGTTCCTAATGAAACACTTTCTTCCTTTCTAGATTAGCAAACCCTACGATGAGGATTCCATCAGGAACCTTGAGGATCTTGCATATCCCCATCTGGCAGATGTTTCCCTTTTGTATGATAAGCCTTGTCCTGGATGACTTCTTCCTGTCCTTCAATGTCCAATGAAGTTCCCAAGAGATATTTTCTTCATGTCTGACTGCCATTGATTTTTTCCTTCATAATTCCCATGGTGATGTGATGAGATCTTGATTCTAATGCTTTGATGATGCCACAATGCATCTTATTATTATGGTCATATCTATAACATAATGGTAGGACCCTTTTGTGAGGGATATAATTTCAATCATAGTAGAGATATGTTACTCCCCCTTTCCTTGGCCCTTTTCTTCGGCTTCCTCCAACTATCCAGTGATATGAGCTTCCATAATCTTTTCATAATATTAGGTATAGTATTTTGTCTCGTTTGAGGACAAAACTTCCCTTTCCTTTCTACACACGTTTTAGTTCTTTAATCTTCAATACTTTTGTCATCAATTTGTCTTTCTCTATCTTAGCATAGAGACAAAAAATTGTTGAATGAGGTAACCTTCTTGTACATGGACATTTGTCACCTTGCCTATTAGTTAGAACAATGATGATTATCTTCATTTCTCAATAGAGATCTTATGAAGATATTCCTTCATTCTTTGATACCTTCAATCACGTCTACATTTCAAAGAGTATATCTTATAGCATTTCATATCTCTCTTTTATGTCACCTCTCATGCTACATAGGGATGAGAGGACCTAAGACTGATTTCATATGATTTCTCTTCCCGAGACTATATCTATCCTCCTTTCTTATGCAAGGAATCTTGATGACCCAATTGATTCATAGATCTCCTTGCAAACATGAAGACATTTAATCAAACTTGATTATAGAATGAAAATATACTTACTTGACAAGTGAAGATGAACTCTTCCACTTGATCACTTTGATGATGGTTGAAGAAGATGTATTAGGGCTTCTTTTTGGATGATCTTATTTCAAATGAGAGAGCCTTTCCTCAATAGAAAAGGTTGCTCCTTTTGGTGAGGATGATTTGCTGCTTCTTCGGATGATCTTCTTCTAAGGCAAGGAGATGATTCTTTCTTGAAGATGACCATGCCTTATTTCCTTCAATATGCTTTGCCTTATTTTGTAGTGTAAATCAAGACTGATTCTAGAGTTTCAACCTTCTCAAAGATGATGTAATCTTCATTTTTGAGGTCCTTTGAGCTACCTTACTTTGTAGACAACTTGATGAGGGTATTGGTGATCTTTTGATGATGACTATGGAGACAAAATCTCTAGTTGTTGTAGACTAATCCTTCAATTTTGACAAAGCCCTTCAACTTGCTTTGATGCCCTTCTTGAAACTGATCCTTGAGTGTCTCTTTTTGTTGCCATTTCTTTGACTTCAACACCTTAGCTCTGGTACCATGTTGAAGAATCTATGGCAATTAAGAGTTAATGAGATTCTTCTTGCATGATAACTATTTGTGAGTTATTTTAATTTTTCTCCTGAGCATAATCTTCACTTGTTCTTATTAGAGTGTGTCTTCTTATATTCATCAAATAGTTACCAAAAACAAAGAGACAAGAATACACGATGTTGGCTTTCTTCAGGGAAAAAATCTCTCCCTCTTGGAGAGGAAAACCTACACAAAATTATTCTTATAGAGATTCCAATTGACGAATACCAAGACCACGACCCTTAACCTATTATGTCACTCCAAGACCAAGACACCAATCCTCTTCTTTGTCACTGTTGAGATCATCATCATTGTTGCACCGTTGAGGCCATCACTACTGCACCATTGAGATATTCATTCTTGATGCACCATGATTGCTCCATCATCAAGATCTTCATCACTGCTGCATTATGATTGTTCCTTCATTGAGATCTTGCTGCACCAATGCTTCACCTTCACTGAGAACTTTATCACACCGATGAGACATCCATTTAGAGGTATATATGTATGAAAATTGTATCAAAGTTTTCATCTTCATTAGGATCATGACTGATATCATGATTACAGTGATGCCGAGGACATGACTGTATCTATGATATATGCTTCACCGAGATCCTTCCTCTAAGATGAATCTTGAGACTGTACCATGTTTTTCTTGCATTGAGATTTGTCATAACTATGCCGAGACTATATCACTGTGATCCTATAACTAGGCTGAGACTACAAAGATATATGCGAGGAATTCACTATAATTATCACCGACACTACACCTCACTATACCATCTGAAGTCAGAGTAATCCGAGATTCTATCCTTGTTGTACCATCCGAAAGTTTCAGAGAGAATCCAAGTATTTCCTGCACTTTTGCACTGACCCTAACTGGGTATATATAGTGGTTAGTCCTCCATAATTAGCCAAAATGTCAATGAACTGATGTGTCTCTTTTTTGAGCCAAATTGACATTTATATTCATTTGCAGGTCGACATGACTGTGTTTTACATCGTTTAGCTTGCTGCCTTCCTCAAGAGGATTGTGTTTTTCTTGGAGGGATGGTCTAGACTCTAGGTTGACTCATATACATTACATATATGCTAAAGAAGAGATCTTTGACTCTTTGACTTTCCTATAACACTTCAACATGTGCTAGACCAATGTAATGAGCAAGAAACTCATTTTATAATTTTACAAAAATAATGTTTCTTTTCTTTTACAAGTACAAAGATCAAAATTACATTTATGAAGACCAAACCTAGTTACACTTTCTTCAACAAATCAATGGTTGTAGGTTCGTTTTCCTTTAAGGTATAAGAGACATGTCCAGGAAAAACATCAACGTAAAGTGCAAGGATCATTTGATCAATGGAATTATATAGTATCAACACTTAAACAATTTATCAAATCTTTGAGTGAAATCCTTGACACTTTCATTCTCCATCTCCTTAGCCTCTTTAAATTTGGCTAGAAATTACATTTCATCTTTGATGTTTTCCCATCTTTGAATGAAAGCCTTGTGAAATTGAGCCTAGTTCTTGATCCATCCTGAAGGAAAATATAGTTATTAAGTTCTAGTGTTGTCTTCTATGGAGAGGGAGAACAATCTCATGAATACATCCTCATCTTGGATGTCTCTTTCATGTGATGTATTTTTCACTTACATGCCAGTAAAATTGATCAATGTGTTGTTCAACATTGACTACATCATTCCCAGTGAATGTAGGAAACCATTCTTCATACCTTTTAGGAAATATATGGGTGTATCCTTGAATGACACGACATATCAAGGGGCTTGTAACCACTAGTGGGCTGTGGTTTTACCATTGTAGCTAAGTTTAAAGGGCTTCCAAAAAGTATCTTTACTATATGAGACACATGAATATTAGGAGTCTTAGAAATAGTCTTCTTTTTAGGGGAATGATTGTTCTACTGGACTTGGTACTAGAAGCTCTTGTTCAAGAATACGACTTAGGAGTCGCTAGATGAGAAATGTTAGTTTTGGACTTGGGATGTTCTCCTCAAAAGGAATTGAAGCATAAACTTCAGATCACGAGGAGAACGAATCAACTCCTCCCAAGAAACAACGTAAAAAATGTAACCACAAAATATAGCAAGCCTAGTGCAGAGCCTCACTAGGAAACCTAGGTCTCATGGCAAAAATCAGATTAGCCACCACTGTCATCTTAGTGGTCTGTCTCTCATTGGTTAGTGGTGGACGTTATCCCCACAAGGGGGGCTTCTCTAATAAGGCTTAGAGGGTAATTACCTAAGGAAAATGAATCTCTAAGGGACTTGTGAGTAATATCACCCAATAAGATATTTGATAAGAAAGGGTTGAAGGGTGATGAAGGTCTATGCTACCCACCAAAAAGGGTAACCCCATAAGAGGAAATGTTCTCCTACATTTGACATGCCAGTCGGTCAACCAAACAACCAACAAACCCTACCAGCCACAATTAGACGATGATATGCCATGTGTCTTCACCATTTGCATTAGCCATGTGCCTCTCACCATCGTTCATTAACACTTGGATGAAGGTGAGATGCTATTCAAAATGCACTATGATCATTTTGCAATTGGGTGCTTATACTTGTTTGTTTTGGGAATTTAGTATGGATAATGGGGTGATCTGGAAGATTGACAAACCTTGACCATATTCTTGTTCTCTCACCTTACTAGGGGGTTAATCTTTGACCCTAGTCTAGTGGGACCTCCCTTAAGGCCCTTTGGGTTATAGGAGGGGCACTACCTAGAAAGCCATGATTAATATAGCATGTACCATTTTCCTCGTGCCATATTTAACACCTTCCATCCCACATTACAAGTCCCATATCTCAACTCCATTCTTCGGGTACAACTTGTCGTTGGTTCTTGGGGATTTGACACTCACATGTTCACATATCTTGAGTAGGTCCTAGAAACTTTTCCATGGGAGGTTGATGCAATAGTAAAAGAAAAGGAAAAAACAAATCATGACCACTATTTAGTCAATTTAACGTCTTAAATTGCTCTACATAAATTATCAATCCGGGTATCGTAAGCTGATGAAGTGTGGTGCACTATATGTGCTTAGTTAACCTTTCTCTTACTTCGTTGTTTTATAGTTTATGTTGTTTTTGGGATTTTTGTTCTAACATGCAATAATCAAATAATGAGAAAATGACTATGAGACCAAGTATCCTTGCTGCAGCAAAAGGACAAGATGATTCTATCATGTCATTAGTTCATTAGAAGGCTATGTGCATCACTAATCTACAATCAACTTGAAAGCATGCAGTAATTCAAACTGTACATTAAACTTGCAAAGAAAGAGCTTGAAAGAAATAACTTGAAATGAAACTGAAAGCAAAACATAAAAACCACTTTCTAATGGCACTAGTCACTACTCATGCTGCTGCAAAAAAAAGGTAAGAAAATCACTTTAAAAACCAATGATAATGTTTATCTCTTCCTAACTCCCTGCTTCCAACACATAGTACTGTGTAAAACACGATTAGGAAGTAGCTAAAGATGAGTTTAAAAAGTGATCAAAAATGAGAAAAATCTACTTTAAAGACTAGTTATAATGTTCAACTCTTCCTAACTCCCTGCTTCCAACACATAGTACTGTGTAAAACACGATTAGGAAGTAGTTAAAGATTAGTCTAAAAAGTACTCAAAGCCAGTTGTAATTTATTAGTATTCTGATCTCTAAAAGATGAACAATTTGTGATAAAGAGACCATCAATATGTTAGCAGACAACTTTGAGAAACTAAACTAGAAATCAAGCTAGAAAAATAAAATAAAGGCAACAACTTATGAATATGACAACTGAAAATACCATTAGAGATAAAGCAAATACAAAAAAGACACACAATCCCGGGAGAAAATAACTTGCATGAATGAAAATCTAATCTACCTTACATTCTACAAAGCAATATTTACAAAATGAAACCTAATCTACTTACATCCTAATATGCTCCATGACATCTACTTCACATCTCCTTCCATGTTGAGAACATCAAAGCTTTATTCAATTTCTTCAAAAGTGAAAAGTACAAAAGCTTTCAAAAGCCATGGGACTAACAAGCTAAAAGGACTAAGAAAAGACTAAAGGAAAGACTAGCAAATGAAGGAGAGAGATCTCCTATTTATACAAAAAGATGAGAGCCATCTCATTAATGATAATCCATGAATCTCTCCCTCTACCTCTAGAGTCCTAATCAAAATAGGAACTGATAAGACACATGTCTTTTGAGAGTTACAATACAATTAGGAGATGTGACACATATCCTCATGATCCCATGATTCTTTTCAACCAAATTCGAATTTGGCCTTAGAGTGCCACATAAGGATCTTCTAGAAGTCTCCTTTCAACCTACACATGTCAACAAACTCAACCCATTTGTTAGGTATAAGCATATGCACATTATTTTCTAATGTTTAACCACAAAATCACTTAAAAGGCTTAGAAATAATAAATATTGGAAAAACATAAAGGTAGCCCAATGATAATGAAAGTGGGATGAATGTGGTGACATAGTAGTGAAATGGAGGTGAAATGGAGGTGATATAATGGACATAATAGTGAAAGTATAATGCAAATGAATGACATTTTCAAGACTTAACATACCCCCCAACTGAAGCTATTGCATGTCCTCATGCAATATATATTACATTAACTCTTTTGATCCTTGAGCTTTGGCTTAACTTTGCATGATATCATTTGATAACTTCATATTTCTGCAAAGTGTTTCACTTGAATTGCAACATGGTTGGTTCTTGTGTTACAACCATTTTTTTTTTATTGTTGCCTTCAATTTTGATCTTTGAACTTTGCATAATGATATTTTGATTATTGTTGCAAAGTATATCTTTATTGGATTGCATGATGGTTGGTTCTTGTGTGACAACCATGATTTTGTTTGTATCCAATTTATCCTTTAAGAACTTTTTCAAAAGCCATTGTATGCTCATAATAGCAATCTAATAATTAATATATGTTGGAAGTATGTGAGCTCTTGAATATGATATGGACATGGCAATATATGAATATGAATGTATTCCCCCCCCCAACTGATGGTATTGACAATTTTATGCAATGAGGAAGATAAATGTTTTTCCAACAATTATCATTCTAGCATTTTATGGAATTCTATGGTTAAAAGTTAGAAAATGTCGTACCTTCACTTACCCTTTGGAATGGATGAGTCGTATGTGTGGTGGCTGAAAAATTCTGATCATATTCTTCTTCAAGTGGCTGAACAAGAGGAGTCATGGATAGAGAGATAAGATGGATTTTTATTGCTTCTACTAAAACTTGCTGAATCTGCTCCAAAATGCTGAAAATAATAGTCTTCATGTCTTCAAAACTCATTGGCACAATTCCTACTATGTGAAAAGATGTTCTGATGTCGAACATAATAGGAAATTGTTGGCTTAGTGGCCATTAATGGATGCCACTAGTCAACACAAGCACTCTCACCATTAATGTTAATGAGAGTCAAGATGCCCAAACACATCTTGCTAGGTACGAATGAATTTGCTGATGTCGAGTCACCTAGAAGATCTAACGAACAAGGGACATTAATGTATTCCCATTGTTTGTCAGCATGAGGACTTGCCATTAAGGCATGCAAGCCTCAAGGTGTTTTTACAAAGAAATTAGACTCAAAGGACTATGGACTCAATAATTTGCATTGAAGCAGGGCTTATTTTCGGAATGAAAATGACAAGGAATGGAAAATGAAAATGGAAAATGGCAATGGAGAACATAAATGACAATGGCAATAAGCATGCGAATGAGCCTCTTGCTTTTATTTGTGGGTTATGAATGGACAAAAAGAGATGGAAAATGTATGTGAATGAAAATGGAAAATATGGAGTGGAATGAGGTGAATGGTTTATTATGAAGTATGGATGTGATGGATGGATGTGATGGAGACAATAGTATCTGAAAGTTTTTCAAGTGTTTGGATCTGATTTTGCATCAACATATTTCCTCTTTGTTGCTGATCATCCTCTTATGAAACAAATTGGTCTCTTAGAGAGACATCATTCCCTTGTAGTCATTTGTCCTTCCTCCTGGAACCTGCAAAAAAACTAATACTTCTTCTGCAATGGAATGTAAGATTATCAAAGGAGAGAGGTGGCCAATCTCTCTAGTTATGATATTTACACACAAAACTAAGAATTTGTATTAATGAAACAAGTTCTCAAAGGAAAAATCAAAAGAATTTATACCTGCTTTGGAATTAGTGCCTCAAGTTGATGTTGCTTCTTTTTAGCAATTTATTTCATTATTTGCCATTTCAAACTCTAATGATATATTTCTCATTGTATAGATCTTGTTGAGATCTTTCCAATAGTACTTAAATCATCAAAATCTGATTTTGTATGAGAAAGATAGGTTGATTTGAACAATGAGGTTTTTCTGGCTGCGGACTTGAGGAACAGCTCTGTAGCTAAAAATCTTGAATAAAAAGTTAGCCATTCAACTTTTATTATCAGTCCAAAATTAATCAATACCTTCAGAAAAGTGAGAAAATAACTTGTTCATTTCATTGATTCAAAATTATTATTTTTTCTTGACATGCAGCGACTTAGTGTGGCAACTTTGTGGTAACACCCAATTTGACTTCCCTTTGACCGGGGTCTTTTTCATCAAATTTGACCGAATGAATAGGACACCATCCATGTACTGACATTTCCCTAGCTACCCATGTGACCTGTTTTGCCTGATGACACCTACAACCTAGAGTTTAACAAAACAGCTGCGGAATCACCAGATGGCTGCGGAATCGCTGAATGGCTGCAGAATTGCCAGACAGCTGCGGAAAGTGCAGAGTGTGAAATGGAGTGGCTGTGTGCGTGGAAGAGAAGAGAAAAAAAAAATGAGGAGTGAATGAAATGCATGGAAAACTTCAGAATCTTCTTCTTTACTGGGAGGTTGATTTAGGTCCAGAAACCGTCTTCTTCGAGTCCCCATCTGTGTATAGATATTTGCGAAACTTTAAATTTGGCAAGAAAGAATTGTGAATGCTTTTTGATGAACCTCACCCTCAAGAGTGTCATCCAAGTCCTAGAAATTCTACCAAAGCCATAACATGGAGAAATGTTTATGATATTGAAACACTTGTCATAACAGTTGCTGGTAGAAAAGCGAGTTCCTTTAATCACTCCAAGACGGTCACTTATGATTAGTACTGTGCTGTGCTCTGAAGTGCTTCCCCTGCCTATGACTGGAGTCACGCGCTCAAATCTCGCAGAAATGATGAAGAACAAGAAGAAAAGCGTGCACTTCGCAGCAACGAAATATAAGGGAAGAATGTGAAGATGAATTGTAGTTTGCAGCGGGAGTTATGCGGCTGTGAAGAGCCGTATGTAATTGGCTTACGTAACAGAGCCGTCTTCACTTGGATCACTGCTGGTTTTAATAAATTGCAACGGATGGCATATGGGCAGATGACGTGGTGGCAAAGAGTCCAGCACATAATTGATTCCTAATTAGATTTCTCTTCTTCAGGCACACGGAATTAAATCAGCATTCAAACAACCAGTTAATTAACTCAATTTCTTCACGCGGCGGCAAAAAAGAGGCTCCAAAGAACCAAAGATTTCTCCCAGACCACCACGAATTTTCTCAAACGGTTTCTGGGTTATCTAATTAACCCACCTGGCAAAAAAACCCATGTTTTAGTTTTTTGAAATTCGCTACCATTTGGGCAAATCGAGCGTGTAAAGTTTGACGTTTTTCTGCTGTTTACGTTTTCTGAGTTATCAATTTTACTGTTCTGAATTCGTTGTTCTTGTTTGATCTACTGTTTTGCAGGTGTGTACAGGTTCAACACCACGAATAAGAACTGCAAATTTCTTTTTAGAATTCTCTTTCATTCGTAATGAATCGACACTCTATTTCTTACAGAGGACTCCTTTATTTCCTTTTCCATGCCCCAATTTCCACGCTCATTATCAGAGTTAGCTACAGCAGCCAGAAAGTCCACAATATGAGCCAGGAGATCCTTGTCATTAGCGCTGATTTCAATTTCTGTATATGACATGGCATCAGATGTCTGACCCAGTTCACATCTAGCCAGGTGAAATGAACCACCGGCGGCCCCAATAATATCCAATGCCTCATTGATGAGAAATTGATCAAATAGGTGTCCATTAAGAGAGACCGATGTTTTGTATTTCTTTCCCCTATTAGCATTATCTGAATGATTGGCAGCCTTTCTCAGACTAGCCTTCCCTCATTCGTTTAATATAACCATATAGGGGGAGTTATTTTATAAGAGTCTCACCAATGATTGGGAGGATCACTTGGCCGTGAAGCATTTCTCTGTGTTGTATTCTCAAGTGTATGACAGAGATACGATAACATGGATGAAGCACGGGGCAATGATATCATCAATAAAGACCACAGCGAAAACTAGGAATGGAGACAGCCATAGATTGCTTTTCTCTTTTTTTCTTCTTCTCTGAAATTGTAAAATTTTATAAAAAGGATTAATGATTTTCAATTTCAGGCAGCAAATACTTCAAGAAAAACATGTTAAAAACAAGACTTTGACTGAGGTCCTAGGCTGGTTTTTCATCGATCTGAGCTGGGTGACTAGGATAGGATCCATGTCGGGACAATTCTGGAGATGCCCATGTGGTCGGTTTTTTCATTAGATGCCTGTAACCTGCTAAACCTTGAAACAACTGCGGAATTGTCAGCTAGCTGCGGAATCAGGGCAGTTTCTGCAGCTAAGTTGCAAAACCTTATTTGAACAAGATACAGTGTTTTGAAGACCACTACAAAGCATAACCAGACAATTTTGGACAATTTGAACCTATCAAAGCAGTTGAGTTTCATTTTTTTATTTTTTATTTTTTATTTTTTATTTTTATTTATTGAATCAATTGAAATGTTTGAAGTTTATTTTGTCTCCTATTTTTTTCTTTTAACAATTCTTTTTCTGATCCTCCAGATCACACAGAGTGCAGGAGGAGAGCATACTCAAGAATTATTATTTTGTCTTTTTTACTTAACAATCCTTTTTCTGATCCTCCAGATCACACAAAGTGCAAGAGGAGAGCATACTCAAGAATTGTTAATTTTTTTTCAGATGTAAGAAATAAGGTCTCCTAATTACACTTCCCCGGCAACGACGCCAAAATGTTTAGTCAATTTAACGTCTTAAATTGCTCTACATAAATTATCAATCCGGGTATCGTAAGCTGATGAAGTGTGGTGCACTATATGTGCTTAGTTAACCTTTCTCTTACTTCGTTGTTTTATAGTTTATGTTGTTTTTGGGATTTTTGTTCTAACATGCAATAATCAAATAATGAGAAAATGACTATGAGACCAAGTATCCTTGCTGCAGCAAAAGGACAAGATGATTCTATCATGTCATTAGTTCATTAGAAGGCTATGTGCATCACTAATCTACAATCAACTTGAAAGCATGCAGTAATTCAAACTGTACATTAAACTTGCAAAGAAAGAGCTTGAAAGAAATAACTTGAAATGAAACTGAAAGCAAAACATAAAAACCACTTTCTAATGGCACTAGTCACTACTCATGCTGCTACAAAAAAAAGGTAAGAAAATCACTTTAAAAACCAATGATAATGTTTATCTCTTCCTAACTCCCTGCTTCCAACACATAGTACTGTGTAAAACACGATTAGGAAGTAGCTAAAGATGAGTTTAAAAAGTGATCAAAAATGAGAAAAATCTACTTTAAAGACTAGTTATAATGTTCAGCTCTTCCTAACTCCCTGCTTCCAACACATAGTACTGTGTAAAACACGATTAGGAAGTAGTTAAAGATTAGTCTAAAAAGTACTCAAAGCCAGCTGTAATTTATTAGTATTCTGATCTCTAAAATATGAACAATTTGTGATAAAGAGACCATCAATATGTTAGCAGACAACTTTGAGAAACTAAACTAGAAATCAAGCTAGAAAAATAAAATAAAGGCAGCAACTTATGAATATGACAACTGAAAATACCATTAGAGATAAAGCAAATACAACAAAGACACAAAATCCCGGGAGAAAATAACTTGCATAAATTAAAATTGCATGAATGAAAATCTAATCTACCTTACATTCTACAAAGAAATATTTACAAAATGAAATCTAATCTACTTACATCCTAATATGCTCCATGACATCTACTTCACATCTCCTTCCATGTTGAGAACATCAAAGCTTTATTCAATTTCTTCAAAAGTGCAAAGTACAAAATCTTTCAAAAGCCATGGGACTAACAAGCTAAAAGGACTAAGAAAAGACTAAAGGAAAGACTAGCAAATGAAGGAGAGAGATCTCCTATTTATACAAAAAGATGAGATCCATCTCATTAATGATAATCCATGAATCTCTCCCTCTACCTCTAGAGTCCTAATCAAAATAGGAACTGATAAGACACATGTCTTTTAAGAGTTACAAAACAATTAGGAGATGTGACACATATCCTCATGATCCCATGATTCTTTTCAACCAAATTCGAATTTGGCCTTAGAGTGCCACATAAGGATCTTCTAGAAGTCTCCTTTCAACCTACACATGTCAACAAACTCAACCCATTTGTTAGGTATAAGCATATGCACATTATTTTCTAATGTTTAACCACAAATTTACTTAAAAGGCTTAGAAATAATAAATATTGGAAAAACATAAAGGTAGCCCAATGATAATGAAAGTGGGATGAATGTGGTGACATAGTAGTGAAATGGAGGTGAAATGGAGGTGATATAATGAACATAATAGTGAAAGTATAATGCAAATGAATGACATTTTCAAGACTCAACAACCACAATGAAACAAAAGAAAGAAAATCAAAATGAAAAAGATGGCCGGGACATAAATATTAGCACGTGGGAAAAAACCTAGCATGAGTTCTACCTACCTCATATGGTCATCACCTAGTTCCTGAGAAGATGATGCTCAATTACATCAAAAGGAAACCCTTGCATGTCCCAACCCCGATAAGCAATAAATTGACTTATCTTAAAGGCATAATAAAATTGCTATATTATACAAAGTAAGCTATAACCCTTGAGCTATAAGCGGTAATATAACGAGTGATCAAGAAGAAGTAAAAGGCACACAAAATTGGTGAAAAAATCAAGGCCAAGCTGGTATCTCATGCATCCACAAATGCTCCCTTTTCACATATATACATAGGATGTGGAAACCCCCATCAACTGGTCCCTTTGACCATGGAAATTGACCCTAAAGTCATCTCCCCTCCTTTACCACATTATTATTAACTAACACCTATCAATTGAAGGGAAGACTAAGGAAATGTTACTTCCCCTTAGGGGCTAGAAGCACCTAATAGGATTGAAATTTAGCCACCCCTATAAAGGGAGAAAACACCTTTGCAATTTCTTGGTCTTGATTTTGGAAAGGGATATTTGTTTGAAGTATTAAATTACTCTTAACATTCAAGTTCGATTCACATAGATGCATAAATGATCTTAGTCTTTGATGGATGGTTTCTCTCAGTAGAACCATTGCTGTTTTTTGTTAGATGGTTCAACAACCCAAGCCTTAGGCACCCACTCAATAGGTACCCAAACCTTCCACAGAAGTACATTAGCCTAACTACGTGTAGTATTGAGAGATCATAGCCTCTTAACAACACTAGCATATGAGACATGTCCCAGAATACCTCTAGGACCTAGGACGTTGATATACTTTGACTTGGTGTTTAGGATTGTTTAGGATTCTTCATAATGACACCACTCCACCCAATGTGCCCCCATGCTGGACTTGACACAACCTGATGGGAGGGAGTTGATTCAGAGCCCAGATGAGGATGGTATCCCATTAAGAGGCTAGGGAGGGCTTGTTGCACCAAACGAAACCATAAATTTGGAGAGAAGACCTCATTTAGAAATTGGAGACCCATGGAGACCACTTGATGGCACCCCATCTAGATCCTGGGACGCATAAGAGATATTGAGGTGGATTTGAGGGCCATCCCTCAAATCTTAGATGATCTAGGCATCTACACATTCTTTGACACCTCTTCAACCTTGGACATGGAATTTGTAGCATTTATGATGGATGGCATCAACACTTTAGAGGCTATGTGTTATAGACATTTTTGTGCCTTACAGCATTGAGCATGAAATGTCCATAATCCAAGGGATCCAAAGTCCCTAAAAGAGTTGTTCCTGCCCCTAAAGGAACAAGGTCAACCAATGACAGCTTCTTCCAGAAGTTCTCCACCAAAAACCACTCAGAAACAGTCAATTCAGGATCAATTCAGATGCTCTACTAGCTGCCTGCGTTGCAATGCACCCCAGTACACTAGCTAGGTGCGTTGCAACACACCTAAATGCACTACCAGGGTGCGCTGAGCGAGAAATGGCAAATGGCAGTGTCATTCCGCGAGGTGTACAGACACTGGAAGCTTCCAGAATCTTCCTCAATGACACTTGCCTCAATGAATTCGACCAGTGATGAGTAAGAGGCTCTCAGCCTCCAAGTGGAAGCAAGAACTGACAGAGAGAAGCCACAAGTCAAAACATAAGCTGACTCATACTCTCTGCTTACATCTATATATGGATCCCTCATCCAAGAGATCCAGAGGCTGGAATTTTGTACTTTGCAGAGAATTGCTGTTGGTTTGAGATTGAGATTAGTACTTTGGGTGATCTATGCTTTGTTGGAGGAGAGGAAGGGATTCCTTTGCTGGGAGGTAGATGCTGGATCGGGACTCACTTGGTTGTATCTCCTCTTGGACTTTCTTATCATATCAATAAAACTATTTGAGTTTCTCCTATATGCTTGTATATCAATGATGCTTTGTTATATTTGCATGTTTAGTTTAAATCTGATCCTAAACTAGTTATGAATATAAATCTATGTCTTTTGTGTAGTTTCTCTCTTCTGTGATCTTGCAGGAACTTGGTGAAGCTGGACCAGTGAGAGAACAGGCAGCGGGAAACGAACAAAGAGGAGAATGAGTGGATCAACAAACTAGCGAAAGACACAGGTTAGTTACATCCTTCTTCTCCATTTACATTTCATAAAGAAGAATACGAAGATAGTTTTCCTTGTTTGTTGCTAAGGCACTATCACACCTTAGAGTGGGATAGGGGCGTTCCGAATGGATACTTTTCCCAACAAAAAATTGGCGACTCCGCTGGGGAGCGTATCTTGTTAGTTTATTTGTGTTTCTATTGTTGTTCATCTCATAAACTCAGGAGTGCCGAATCGAACTGCATTTGCCATTTACAAATGCAAAGTAGAGATCTGCTACTCTAGTCCATTCATTGGGCCTATTTATGATCTGAACAGCTGATCCACAAGTGTTCTAACAGCCCTTTGTGATAGATCTTAGTCCTCCTTTAAATCATCCCTCTAATTGTACCTTATTGATAGCTTTTATCCGGCCAAAAACCGTAGATTAAACTGCAAACCGTGACCTAGAACCCAGAGACAATTCTCGTTTCTGCTTCAGCGCAGGCTCTGTGAAGAGGTTCTGCATTTCAACGCAGGTTCGAGAGGGCTACCTGCGCTGCAATTCAGTTTCTCTGTGCAAGGGGTGCGCTGATCAGCCTTTGCCTTGTGCAGCTGTGGTTCCCTGCTTCCTTTTGCTCAGTTTTATCTCTGTTTTTTGCAGCCTGTTATCAGTGTGTGTACCTATCTGAAAACCCCTTTTCTTTGCCTTAATTCCGCCTCAGTTGTATAAAAGAAACTGTATTTGTTTTTGTGTATTTGTTACATCATTTGCAGTTTCCCATTACAAAAGTAAACTAGTCATACTGTCGCCCTTAGATCTAGACATGTAGTAAGTGTCGTTTTGATCTTAGGAGTGAGTTTGTTTGCTGTTCACAGTTGATTACGCTTTTACTTTTGTCTTTTGGTTTGAATTTATGAATTTCTAGTGTCGAAACAAGTATTTACTTCAAAATCATAAAGTGTCGTAATCGTCTTTTTTGATTTCGAAAGAAGCTTGTTTGTGTTTTTCACTTGAAATCGAATTCAAATTTGTACAACAGCTTTCTTTTTAGGCATCAATATTAAGAAAGCGAAAACAAATACATGCATATGTGCATTTGCATTTTGGCAGTTTGTATGTGTTGATTTAGGAAAAGTGCATTTACAGTGTGCTCTATGCTCTTTGAGAAAAGATTGTGTCTTTCTTTTCCCCATGTAGCTAGGATTTTCATTGTTGAAAAGATATAAAAGCTTGTTTATCATCTTTAGACTGCATTTAGGAATTGTATCATACATCTCGTGGTGATCCAAAAAGGCAAACTTCTAAGAAAGATCAACCTAAAATAAATTGAATGAACTTAACAACGCTTTGTAACTTAATGCACAACATAGAGGTCTAGGCTAGAGACGTGTTCCGACGTCGTAAAACCTGGTCACTGGTCGCCTCACTGATGGTTGGGTGATTCCTCCTGAGAGACGATAAGTGCCAGTACGGATTGTGCTCCCACGTACCGTCGAGTATATATTGGGAGACCCCTATAGGCATAAAACCTTTATCCATAGGAAGCCGTGTCGGCCGCCCTACTGATCGCAATGCATTGAACACAGCATTCAGGAAGATTGACCGCCCATACCTTAAAAAGTATTCTGCGGTTTTGCGAAAAGTTTGGCACACTCTCTACCTAGAACTCCAGAGCAGTCCCTTTCGTTCCTTTTCAGACTCCTTAACGGAAAAGGTCCATCTGAGCACTTGTCACTTCAAGCTCATTAAAAATCGAAGGAGACTAGAGTCATCTTTTGCTTTTTCTCGACTCTTTAAAATTGAAAAAGCGAGTTGTGTCTAAGCGTCGTTAAAATATATTTTACACGGAATATTCATACCCTTCTTCCTGCGTTGATCTTTAGGTTGAGAAAATGGAGCCTACCAACCAAGGAATTCCCCTTGGTGGAAATTCTAGTCCCTTCTCCTCTTGGGGAGATGTTGGTGTGCCCCATATGGCCACATTGTTGCTTCCAGGACTGACAATTGGCCTGCCGGTCTGGCTCTTCTCAACCAATGTTGTTCAGAACACCACTATTCCTGAACAGTCGAATAAGCAATTAGACGAGTCCAGAATTTCCCACCAACCCTCTACTTCCTCTAATTGTTCCTCTCTTCCTTCCTCTTCACGTGACAGGACTGGTAAGGCTAAAAACCAAGTTCCTAAAGAGAAAAAGGAAAAGAAGAAGAAAGAGAAAAAGAAGAAGGAGCCAAAGGCAAATAAGGGAAAACAAGTGTCGTCTAATGAAAATCCACACACAGCACTGACCAGGCCTAAATCGCCATGTGTCATTTGTAGAGGAGACCACTTTCACAGAGATTGTCCTTGCATCCCTCGGATACTAAGGGACTGGTCTCCCCGTTTGCACAATCCGGTGTCGTCAACCTCTGATGGCCATGTTGAAAGTACACCGTCAACTAGCGAAAGTGAAGTTCCAAGACAAAAAGGGAGAGCTAGATCTCCCTGTAGATTGTGCGAAGGCAACCATGCCCTCCACCGTTGTCCCTTCTTAGATGAAGCTAAAAGAGTCTTGGAAGATCGTCCAGTTTCACTGTTACGACTTCCTCCTGGATATAAAAAACTCTTGCCAAGTCCTTTGTTAGTTGAGAATCCATCTGGCCCGCTCAAGTGGTCGGCTGAAGCATCTATCATTGAGGATAAACCAACTAAATCCATACCAGATGAAAGTCAAAAGGTCGAGGCGGCAGTTGACCCGGTCTTGCCTTCAGAGGTTTTATCTTTGAATGATACAGTCACTGAAGAAGATAAGGATGACACCATCCAGATCCTTTTCATCAACACAGACTCCGACGAACACGGGGGCAATCCACCCATTCCTTTATCGCAGGAAGGAAGTTCGTCAGAGCGATATCCGGCCGTCTACTCGGTCCCACCACCAAGCAACCTAGTTGTATCCTTCGACTGGAACCAACTAGGCAGACCCCGTTTGCCAGCAAGGATACCATTCCGAATTATCGTTCAAATATACAGAATGGTCATGGCTGGCACCATCATTGATGAGGGGGCATCTGTGAGTATCCTTTCCTCTATTGCTTGGAAAGCGCTTGGTTCGCCATCGCTTTTGCCTGAAATGAGAAATCTGACAGGCTTTGATAAAGGAACCAGTCGACCTTTAGGGATCCTCCCCAATGTGCCCATAACATTGAAAGGGAAGACCGTTCAAATGAACGTGATGGTCGTTCAAGGACCCTTGGATTATAACCTACTCCTTGGATGAGACTATATATATTGCATGGGAGCCATCGTCTCCTCACTCTTTAGAGTAATGTGTTTTCTGCACGAAGGAAGAGTGGTCAAGCTCGTGGACCAGCTTTCATTTCTCGGATCACGCATCACAAATAATCATATACCATCCCTAAATGGTCTCTTCACGCAAGAAATGTCTCAACCCACGGTCCGTCCTCCCGATGAGCGCGAGTGATTCGGAAGGATACGACTGGAACCCAGGGGGCATGCGTCCTGGTCTGCTTCGGCAGGAAAACTTTGGGTATAGGGAAGGTTTCCGCGGGAGAATATGACTAGTCTGTACCCCGTCCGTGATTGAGACAGGGGTTATTCTAGAATAAGATTCTCTTGTCAAATTTATGTGAGTTGGCGGGCATCGTCGCTCACCTTTGTTTATCTCGATAGACATCGCCGAAGAAGTGTTTTGTTTGAAAGATTAATAGAACAATCTTTGGGTAACCTAAAAGAGGTAGGCCTCTCTCGGTAAAACAAATGTTTTGGCGGAAATGAAGTAGGGGTAACCTTGAAATCGTACTTTATACCTGGGGGCATGCAAACCTTTGGGAGTGCAAGCAAAGAGCGGTTATTTATCTGTTTTTTGGGTTAGCCGTTTCCTAACTTGCATAAAGAAAGGATTCCGGAGCAAAGCTTTGTAAGGCGCAAGCTCCATAAAAAATGGAATCTTAAATGAGACATTCTTATCATATGACTAGATTAATCGAGCAGTTTTAGCACATAGTTCATGCTCGTTAAAAAATAAACATAAGATCGAGCAAGTGTTTCAATCCGCGTTTAAGCTCGTTAAAAAATGAACTATCCTCCGATAAATAACCACCGTGAATGTAGATTTATCAGCCATTAAAGCCTTGGTCGTGTTTCAACGTCACCTCCACTTTTCCATTGGTCGATCATTCACCTCCATTTGATTGTTTACCCATTTTGAGGAATAGCTGCGAAGAGTGATTTCACTAGCCATCCTTGTGACACTGCCGTGATTGGAAAATTCCAACCCTTACCTGGAATCAGCTGCTACCCGTTTTATCACTCGTTCCTCAAAAGACGAGTCTTCTTTAAGCTCTTTTCATCTGACTCGTAAAATATGAAAAGATTGCCGAGTTTTGGCCTTCCAGCTCGTTAAAGCGACCGAAAGTGCTATCCCTCCTCTAGATTTTAATCTTTTTGGACCTGAGGGATTATTGCACAAAAAGATCGAGCGCTTGTTTTGTTCGGCTCGTTAAAACTATCGAAAACTCATCCCTTCTGTATTGTTTTATACTTTTTTGGACTTAAGGAATTAGATGACGAAAAATGAACTTTGGAGTTATCTTTACGTACCTTTTCAGACTCTCTAAAAATGAAAAGGACCGAGTTATCTTTGTCGTTAGACTCGTTAAAAAGATTAATAGCGACAAACTTGTCTTTAGACGAGAACGAGTTTCACTATCGCTAGGATCGTTAAAACATAGCGATGGGTTTGCCCGAAGGGAAAATTATAGAACAAGCACATGTTATCCTCCTCAAGCTTGACAAAAATAAAGAGGTACTGGTCAGCAATGATTGGGGAAAAATTGGGAAGAAACTCAAAGAACTTTTATTGGTAGCAAGTTGCTCTTGAACATGACACTTCCGCTCCATGCCTGAGTCGGGTTGGGTTGTTTCATTCACCGGTCACATCACCATGGTCTCGCCATACCATCCACCTTTGGGGTAAATGCTACCAATCCATCACACAAGTGTCGCCGATATGTTCAAGAGAAGTCATCCAGAGAAGTCAACCGTGTCCCATCCACTACCATACATTATCCTTCATTATTTCATGACCGCCACCCTGAACCATATATCATCTAATCGTTTTCACCTCTATAAAAATCATTTGCTCCGTTCCGTGTCACTGATGTGGGATACATTAAGGCCCTCCTTTGACGGATCACTTCTTGTCGACATCAGCTCATTATCCAAGAAGTTGATCTAGGAACACCCCTTCAGTACTTTGAAGCTTGGATGCCTCAATGGCAAGTTTCTCACTTCCGGCGGCAGGTATACATCAATGACCTTCGACCAAAAGATTTTGCGTGGTGTTCGACGCCAAGTCCTTTATTCACACAACGTGAATTGTACTACAGTACCTTGAGGGTCATTATCATTATCGGTGATTCCTCTCGCGCTTGTTAACAATTTACATCATTGACTGGTAATCAAGCGATGTCTTTCCATGTTCGACTTCAGAACATTTCTCACATGGATCGACTTGTACTTAGAGTGAAGATCAGACGAGATTGAAGACCCCGAATCTAGTTTCATCCATCCGGGCTGCGATATATATTCAGGAAAAATAAAGACATTGACATGTACAACATTGCAGCACAGATAATCATCCTACCAAAAGGATGATGATTTCATCAAAATCATCAGTCTACCATCAGACGATTGTCTGTCCTATGTACATCAAAATGAATTTATAAAGCTGAGCATGGGAATGCCCGCCTCAGCTAGATCATGAAAACAGTATGAAAAATAATGTATTGTATTGTATCTTATTACAGGTCTCCTCCCAGCATTGAAAGAACTTCAGATCCTCCTAATAAAGCATTTCACCCGATAAACGACCTCATACTTTAGGGGGCAACTGTTATAGACATTTTTGTGCCTTACAGCATTGAGCATGAAATGTCCATAATCCAAGGGATCCAAAGTCCCTAAAAGAGTTGTTCCTGCCCCTAAAGGAACAAGGTCAACCAATGACAGCTTCTTCCAGAAGTTCTCCACCAAAAACCACTCAGAAACAGTCAATTCAGGATCAATTCAGATGCTCTACTAGTTGCCTGCGTTGCAATGCACCCCAGTACACTAGCTAGGTGCGTTGCAACACACCTAAATGCACTACCAGGGTGCGCTGAGCGAGAAATGGCAAATGGCAGTGTCATTCCGCGAGGTGTACAGACACTGGAAGCTTCCAGAATCTTCCTCAATGACACTTGCCTCAATGAATTCGACCAGTGATGAGTAAGAGGCTCTCAGCCTCCAAGTGGAAGCAAGAACTGACAGAGAGAAGCCACAAGTCAAAACATAAGCTGACTCATCCTCTCTACTTACATCTATATATGGATCCCTCATCCAAGAGATCGAGAGGATGGAATTTTGTACTTTGCAGAGAATTGCTGTTGGTTTGAGATTGAGATTAGTACTTTGGGTGATTTATGCTTTTTTGGAGGAGAGGAAGGGATTCCTTTGCTGGGAGGTAGATGCTGGATCGAGACTCACTTGGTTGTATCTCCTCTTGGACTTTCTTATCATATCAATAAAACTATTTGAGTTTCTCCTATATGCTTGTATATCAATGATGCTTTGTTATATTTGCATGTTTAGTTTAAATCTGATCCTAAACTAGTTATGAATGTAAATCTATGTCTTTTGTGTAGTTTCTCTCTTCTGTGATCTTGCAGGAACTTGGTGAAGTTGGACCAGTGAGAGAACAGGCAGCGGGAAACGAACAAAGAGGAGAACGAGTGGATCAAAAAACTAGCGAAAGACACAGGTTAGTTACATCCTTCTTCTCCATTTACATTTCATAAAGAAGAATACGAAGATAGTTTTCCTTGTTTGTTGCTAAGGCACTATCACACCTTAGAGTGGGATAGGGGCGTTCCGAATGGATACTTTTCCCAACAACACTATGGCTTACAAATGTGGGAAAAATAGGCATGATTTGTTGTTAGCTAATGGGTTGGCTTATAACCCAAGTACATTTAGCAATAAAACTTGTTTTTAAGGGCTTTGTAGACATAATTAGGAGTCATAATCCTCATATAAATAGAGGATAAACTCATTTCATTTCTCATAATCGCTTGTGACTAATTTGACCCTCTTAGAAAAATCGGTCTAGTTGAATTGTGACTTGTATCTTGTGGAGATGTGATCTATGATGGATTTTTGCTAAGGGAGCTATTCTTTGACTTTAGTGATGCATTTTGGTGCAATAAAGGACTTATTCATGCATTATATTTTGTAAGTGTACCTTGTATTTGATAAATATTTGTATTTTGTGGTTGTGTATGGAATGATTAATTATTTATGGTTTCTATGTACAAGTTGTTGTTGAAAACTATTCTATGGAATCTTGATGATAGTATTGTATGCACTACGTAGTTATTGAATGTGAATGAAAATCCCATGGGTGAATCTTTCAACTAGCTCTCCTGATTGACTTTACTCCCTCACAAAAAGTGATAGTTAGGGTTTGCAACCTGGGGTTTCATATTCCCTTACTATTTTGCCAAGGATTAATCATTTTTAACAATCCCTTAGACTCCATCACCTAAGGTCAAGGCACTAGCCCTGGTTACATGGTTAATCACCTTGAAAACTTCATAATATCACTTTTTTCTACACTAAACCTAGAATTTTGGCCTCTTAAGGTAAGTCACTAGCTAGGGCTAGGCATATTTCTCAACTAGGGTTTGAACGTTCCTTGGTAGAGGGATTCAACATGTGGAGGTGAGGTATTTGCCTCAAAATCAAGTCATTCCCATGGCTAATTTCTCTATTTTAGGGAAAATGTCCCTTTCCCTAGGGTAGATTGTGCCCTAGAAAAGCCCAAGTTTGCTCTAGGCTTCAACTTGGGGCTTATTGTTGAGATTGGTAGCTTGGGAGGTAATCTATGTTGATTAGTGGTTGTCATTGATGTCAACCCAAGCAACACCAGGGGCTACCTCGATCTTGCATGGGATTTTTGACTTGACAAATTACTCTATTCTGAGTCAAGGATATTCTAGGTGGATTCTAATTGTCAAGATGTTTCCGTTGATATATGGCACGCTAAGTAATTCTTCATGGTTTGAAAGATATTCATGTTTGAAGTTAGTAACCCCAATTAGTGGGCTAAAATCATATGGGGTTGTGGCATGGCACTCTTAATTGGTTGTGGTCATTGAATAGTCAATAATTAATAAATTATTTTTCTCCTAAAATCCTTCCAATGTTCACTTGTTGAGGACCCTCTCAACTCAAGACATTCATATAAATAATGAACCTCATATCCTCCTATAGTAGGGATTTTGTGGCTTCAAACAGATCATCGTGGCATTTTCGCTATAATTTATTATTATTATTATTATTTAATTTTATTTATTTATTTTTATTTTTGCGAACCTTAAGAAGCTGAAATTTAAACCCATTTGAGCCGAAATTTTAATGAACCCCGTGACCGAATTTCAGATCTTGGTTCACTATATTTTCGAAGATATGATCTGAGGAAGTTAGGGTTTTTGCAGGCTCCCGAATTCCATGTCAAACAGGTGACGTTGGGAAAATCAACATAACCATCTCTCTGAGCATTGGATTAAAATTTCGTAAATAGTCATAGAAAGAGAACGAGTTGTAGTTTGTTGAGTAGCATTTTTAGGGTTGAAGGTCGCAACAGTGACATGTGGTACTTCATACAATTTTGCTATATTGAACCAGGCTATGATAAGGTCATCGTGGGAGATTCGGCATAACGCTTTCTTAAAGAATCCAATCTTGATCAGACCTGTGGGGTTGGAAAGAGGACTCAGAGGGCTACCATAGGACAAAATTTCAGACCCTGGAGATCTGAAATTACATAGATAAATAGATTCAATGTCGAGCTCCTAGAAGGCAAGAAAAACATGCATTCAAGGATCACTGCAGTAAGGACCACACATCAACAATCAAGGGTCAGTTTTGAATATAGCCTTGCATAGAGTCCAGGCCTATATCAAGAGTGGGAGTCTTTGTCTACTGTTGCAACAAGTCAACAACAAAAGTGACAAGCACACTTCAAGTACACATTGTAATTTTAATTTGTATTTATTTATTATTATCCACTTACATGTGTTTCACAGGCAGAGGTAAGTTGAAATATATTTTGTTTTGTTTTGGGATTGGTTTCGCCAAGAAAATTTTGCATGTAAGTAGAAGAAGATTCAAGTACAAATTCAAGCAAGAATTCAAGAGAAGAAGTATCAAATCAAAGGAAGCTTTGCAGCAGGACAACCTTTGAAGACATGACTACCATCCGTATATTGTGAAGAAGTGTCAAGGCCAAGAGTCATCATTGTAAAGTTGTAAAAGTGTCATAATTGGAAGAGTCATTAATGTAAAAGAGTCAATATGCCTAGAGTCGAAAGGGCATTATTGGGAGGTATAGGAGTCTCTGCTGGGATGATGTCATGGTTGGGTTGCAGGTCATAGTGTGATTAGGTGTTCGGTCAAAATCATTGTAAATCATATTGTATCGTGGATCGTTGTCCCTAGTATGAGAATCCACACTCTTGTCTCATTTCAGTCATTATAGGGTGGCAGGGGGTGTTAGGTAGGTGTATGAAGTCGCCTACAGGTTGGGGCTTGTGAACACTTCAGGGTGATAGGGTGGTGTTAGGGCGAGTTGTGGCTCGCTAGGGTGTTGGGGCATCCATTCACTTGATTACTAAAGAAACCAGGGCATTAGGGCATCCTTCCAGTGGGAGCTGGAGAAGAATGCTTTTATAGAATTCTAGGAAGTTGTTGCTTTCATTTCAGTTGGGGTTGAAGATTAAAGAATTTGTTAGAAAAGCGTTAAATGGTTTTTGACCCGGAGGGGGTTTTCCACCTAAAATTCTTGTGCCTACCGTGTTATTTTCTTTACTGTTATTACTGCATAAACATTAATAATAATTGAAGATTAACCAATGCTCTAAAAAGATTTAAAAGTGCTAATTGATCAGGAATACTGATTCAACCCTGCACCCCCCCAGTATTTCCAACACTCTAAACCCTAGGGTGCAAGGTTGTGCAAGGATTTGTCCCACATGGGCTTTGTGGGCAACCGTACCCAAGCATTGGGTTTTGTATCCAAAGTGGTGGGCACAAAACCAAGATGGATTTTGTTGGTTAAACCCTTGAAGCACGTGTGGCATCCTTAATGGAGAAAGGGGTTGCTAAGAAGGTCAAGAGAGGTTTTTCCAAATGGGAGAAATAAATTTTTATTTATGTGTTAGTGGGTTATTTGGAAAAAGTACAAGTCGTCCTTGCTTTAGGAGTGGCCTAGAGTGGACTAAAAGGTGCAACCAAAGAACATATAAATAGAAAAGAGTGGAGACCTCATTTGGCACATCACAAGTGCGTCTCCCGTAAGGATAAGGAATTCTAAGGCAACTGTAGTCCCTTAGGATCTTGTCTAAAGTGAAAGGAGGCCGAGATAAGGTATCTTCTTGTGTGTTTGGGTAGGTGTTGGTTGTGTGTTAAGGATGAGTTTGGGTGGTGTTTTCAGTGTTAACTCTCTTAAGAGCAAGCCACAATTCTGTGCATTTTTTGGGAAGAAGGCCAAGCTCCTGAAGTTGAGTTTTGGAGGGTCATTAGGCCTTACAAATAGTTGGAACAATGGTCGAGTTACCACAAAGGTAGCACATAAGATGGTGTGTTAGAAGAGAGACTAACAAAGACTCTTGGAGCAATAGGAGCCCAAGAGGGTTGGAGCAGATGCTATAGGTAGCCCTAACCAGGGCTGGAATTGCAGACCTAGTGCATGCTCAGGTTTAGTAATTATGGGTAAAATATGATGTCCCAAGGTATGCAATTTCTCCTTTGTTTTTTGTTGATGATAGACCAGAAAGGGAAAAATTGTATGGCATCTTAAGTAATGGTTGGAGGGAAGTTATTAGGTGCTTGTTGTGCCCTAAGTGTAGACTTGTGAAGGAAAATAACTATGCTAGGAGTGGCAGAGGCATTGGCCTAAGGGTTGGCTCTTTGAAGAAGGCAACCAAGTGGGCTAGTGTATCAGCCCTAGTTCACTGTAGGAGAAGGAATCTTCATGAAATGAAGGGAAGCCTCCAAGCCCTTGACTTGTCATCACTATAGTAGTAGAGGAAGGTAGAAGTGGGCAAGCCAAGGAGTTGTTCACAAATGGATTTGTGGACAGTTGATTGAAGTATATATGTGTTGCATTCTTGGTGGAAAAAGGCGCAATTAGAGGGCAGAGTTGTTGGAGCCGTGTTCAGTGACCTAAAGGACTTATGAGCATTGATAGAGGTAGATTGGAGGAGTCGCAAATTGGAAGCTAAAGGACGTGTTGACCACTACCGGTCAACTACCCATGCAGTACACCCCCTTTTTCTTTGCAAAAAGGGGTAGCACTTGAACGACGTGTCCGTGCCAGCCTACAGTCATCAGCAGCTTGATCATTTTAATTGTAAACCCAGTCTGCATGTATGAATTGTAAATAATCTTAGCAGATATGAGTCGTTTATGTAAAATTGCCTAGGTGGATCTAACTTTCTAATGATAATCTACGTCCCGGAAGGTTTTTCGTCTCACCGATCTATGATTGACAGAGTTTTCCTTCAGCCTGACCCCAAAGCCGGGATGCATTTTGTTATTAGAACTTTAGGAGAATCCTAGTGTGTTAATCTGCTAGATTATAGTTGTGTCGCAGAAACTGGGTGATTTATGAGGGTCTATGATAAAGGGGTTTTCCCCCTTAAGATGTAAATTGTAAAAGTCATGATGTAATGTGTCTTGAGGGTTGAAAAATGTTTTAATTCCCCTCATGAGTCCTAAGTCCTAGGTCCTAGGTGATGTTTCCAAAGGCTTAGTTCGATGATCCATTTAAGAAAATAAATAAAATAATAAAATAAATAAAAATTCAAAAATTCAAAAATTAAAAAATGAAATAAATAAAAAATAATAAAAAAATTATAAAATAAAGCAAAAACCCTAAATAATAAAATAATAATATTTTGAGTGAATGCATGCAAAATATTATTTTTAATAATAAGTTAACAATTTCGACGGATGAGATTAAGAGATGTCTTGATCCTCATCGACGGTCGAGATCATTTCGACATGGATCACTCGAACTAGCCGTTGGGATCATTTCCTTTAAGTAGGGTGCTAGGGGTCATTTCAGATCATTGGATCTGTGAGTCTTGTATTGAAGAAGCTCTCTTGTAATCTGTTTCTGGTTAATAAAAGAAGACTTTGGGATCTGTTGACCTCTACCGGTCAACTACCCATGCAGTACACCCCCTTTTTCTTTCCAAGAAAGGGGCAGCACCTGATCAGCATGTCTGAGCCATCCAACAGTCATCAGCAGCTTGATCAATCTAATTGTAAACCCAGTCTGCATGTATTAATTGTAAATAATCTTAGCAGATATGAGTCGTGTATGTGAATTGCCTAGGTGGACCTAACTTTCTAGTGGTAATCTACGTCCCGGAAGGTTTTTCGTCTCACCGATCCATGGATCGGCAGAGTTTTCCTTCAAACCTGACCCCAAAGCCGGGATGGATTTTGTCATTGGAATTTTAGGAGAATCCTAGTGTGTTGATCTGCTAGATTATAGTTGTGTTGCAGAACTGGGTGATTTGTGAGGGTCTATGTTAAAGGGGTTTTCCCCCTTAAGATGTAAATTTGTAAAAGTCATCATGAAATGTGTCTTGGGGGTCGAAAAATGTTGTAAATCCCCTCATGAGTCCTAAGTCTTAGGTCCTAGGTGATGTTTCCGAAGGCTTAGTTCGATGATCCATTTTAAAATGAATTAAGAAATTAAAAAATGAATACAAATAATAAAATAATAAAATAAATAAAAATTAAAAAATGAAATAAATAAAAAATAATAAAAAATTAAAAAAATAAAGCAAAAACCCTAACTAATAAAATAATAATATTTTAAGTGAATAAATCGACAGATGAGATCAAGAGATGTCTTGATCCTCATCAACGGTCGAGATCATTTCTACATGGATCACTCGAACTAGCCGTTGGGATCATTTCCTTTAAATAGGGTGCTAGGGGTCATTTCAGATGATATTGGATCTGTGAATCTAAGACTGAAGAAGCTCTCTTGTAAATCTATCTTTGGTTAATAAAATAAGACTTTGGGGTCCATATCTTGCTGGTGTTACTCTCTTAAAATGCGGTGAGATTGTTTTAGTTTATGCATATTTTATTTTCAGTCATTAATAATAGCTTTTTTAAGAGTATTGTGAGCACAGGTATCTTGTTCACTTGCTAGGGTTTGGGTGATGTTAGGGTTTCTGAAGTAATGGCAGGTATCTCCATTACTCTCTGAGATCTAACATCATTTTTGCCCTCTTTACTAATGGTTGTTCTGAGCTGTGCAGAAAAACCCTTTCTGAAGGAAATTGTGGGCGTTAAGGGAAGTTCTCGGCTGAACCAGCCAACTCCCGCAAGCATCTTTTGCTGAGCCCAGTTGGATTTGATCCTGGGTTTATCATTCAGTTTATTTTTAACTTGCATGAGAGATTTTCTGAAGTTCTTCACAGTGAAAACCTTAAAATTTGTATTCTTTAAGACATTTCTGTTCTTATTGCTGAATCTGGCTGTTAAGAGGGTCAAATCTGTACATTAATCAGCTGTCCTAGGGTTTTAAATTTCTGCTTTACACAGATTTTTCATTTGGGTTTTTGTTTTTGCAGGCATAGGGTTTTGCAGGCTCACGCACTTCTGATCTGAAGCTGTAAAAAACGTGTAAGCCAAGGAATATCTGGGAAACATCACATGGTTTCAAAGGCCCATGGTGCTGCTATCAATCTGATTGTTATGTGAGCTAGTCGATCTCATCATACAGACAAATTCAATCTGGATAGCAAGTGATTGTTTCAAGACTAAATTTCAAGCATTCAGTTAATTATCACTTGGCCGCTGATCAATAACGTAAGACGCTTAAGCAAACGTTCAACCACCATCGAGCAACCTAAGAAAATCCAGGAGTGGGAGCTATTCAAGTGTGAGAACCGGTTTTCAAAACGATCAGTCGTCCGCTATTTTCATCCTCATACCAGGCCACGGGTGGAGCCAACAGGCTAATTTAACAGTCGAAATACTGGCCGCTTTAGAAACCTGGAGCGTTTTGATTTAAAAAAAAGGGTTTCTTTAAGGCCTTGTATCTTGCACGCATTGTTTTATTGCCGCTTCAGTCCTGGCTGTTGAACAAATCTAGCAATTTTTTTTTGAAACGCTTTTCTGTCCGCCATTTTCCCTGTCCGCCCATAGCAATAATACATTGAATCGATGCTTCGATCAGGCAAAACGAGATCATTCTTTGCGGAATTTTCAGATTTGACAAACGCCCAGGTAAAACTTCAGCGAATCCATTCTGACGCCAGGTATTAAAATCTCATTTAGCTGAAGTCGTTCTATAATTTTTTTACCAGCGTGTTTTGAATTCTCGTAAAAGGTTTTGTTACGGTTCTCTGTTTTCAAGAGAACGCCATTTCTATATTCTTTGTTTTTCATAGCTCAGCGCAGGGATTGAGGTCAATTCACCTGGTGCACCGTGACAAACGCGATCAGGTAAATTTCAAACTGCGTCCCATGTTTCCATTCGACTCCATTTTCAAAAACGAAAATTCGAAAGAATAAAAGCGTGTCTCAAATTTTTCTTTGGCATTCGAAATTGCGTCTGAAATATCCGGTGAACCTGTTTGTTGTAATCTCCATTACGGCTTAGCGTGATAGTTTTGCAGCATAAGCGTAGGTTTTATATAAAAAAGCAAAAGGGTTGTGGGTTTCCGTAGGTTAGCGTAGTTTTTTCAGGTTTAGATTTAGGTTTGTTTTATAAATTTTGATACATATGAAAATAAAAATGCGTTTGCCGTTTTCATGTTTAACGTAGATTTTAAATTAGTTTTTTTTTAAAGTTTCATTTTTAAAACATAAAAAAAAAAAAAGAATTAGCGTAGTTCTGTTTTATATAGATTTTAATTTAGTTTGGCTTTTGCATAGTTACGATTTTAGATATTTTTTAATTTTGGTTTATTTTCTTTAGATTATAGTTTAGGTTATATATTTGCATATATCATTTTTTTTAGATTTTAATTTTTTTTTTTAAATAGTAGTTTTTTTTTTTTAAATATAGATTCATAAATAAATAAATAAATTTTAAATTTTTAGTTTAATTTGTAATTTAAATCGTTTGTTTTAGTTTAGGAATTTTTTAGGATTTTAAATTGATATAAAAAAATAAAAAATATAATTTTTAGATTTTAGATTTTTTAATTTTGTTTAGTTCATTTTACTTTTGTAAAAAAAAAAAAATTGAAAAAATATAAAAATTTTGTGGAAAATTATTTTTGCCAGTTTCAGTGGTTTTCACGATATATCTTTCATGCTGAGATCTAAAATTTTCAAAGTCGAGATACGAACATGATATCTGGTAAATGATTTACGATTCTTGTGTTGATATTAAGCATTTATCTTCTCAAAATTTTCAATTGCCGGATATCGTTTTGGTCATGTGATTTAGCTGATGACAAATGATTGCTGGTCACGGTTTATTTTTATATATCATTTAACAAGTAATCGTTTTAATAACAATCTTTTAAGGCACTGGTCTAATAAATTAATTAAATCCATCGAGTGTTTTTTATATCGTATCTCGTGTCTCCCAACCAACTGGTCGACAGTTGGTCTCATCATCTCACAGGGACTACCCCCCTTAGCCGCGGGAGACAGGCTTAAACGGAGAGACCGGGGATCAGAGTGACAGCCCCCGGTCTGAGCGTTGTCGTGTCAATCCGCGCGACAACATTTTTTGGCGCCGTTGCCGGGGATAGAGTTTTTCTGTCCTTGGTGTTTCAATATCTTTTCATCATTCATCGTTCATCTGTCTATCATTCGTTTGAGCCGGCAACGCCAACATTTTTTGGCGCCGTTGCCGGGGAAATTGTTTTCTCGGCGTTTCAACGACAATCTTCCTTCTCATTGTTATCTTTTCATCTGGCCCAGCAACGCCAACATTTTTTGGCGCCGTTGCTGGGGAGTCTTTATTCTCGGTGTTTCAACGACTTTTCTTTCATCTTCCCATCGTTCTTATTTCTTTTTGAGTTGGCAAATTCAACCTTTTGGGTTATCATTTGGATCTTTTATTGCCTTATTTTTCGCCATATCAGTAGCATCTCTTCGGTTTGTTTCTTGTTTGGGTGGCGACTCTACTTTCTCATTTTTCCCAGACAAGAAGCTTTCCTCATATTTGCTTGTGGTTACTTTTTGGATCCTAGAATCAGATTCATTGTTCAAGTGGCGACTCCACTTCTCTCATCTCTTAATTTTCTTGAGCAGAAATCTCTTTCTATCATCCATTTGATCCCTTGTTGTTCATCATGGATTATTCATGTAAACCATGTCATTTTACTGATAATCTCCATGATCTTCCGAAAGAGGCCATTTATAAATTATTTAAGTTCTCGGGTGATGATCCGGTCGCTGTTAGACATCATTTAAACATGTTTACTTGTGTAATGATAATATATTGTAGACTTCCTCAATATAATCATGAAGATTTCAAGATGCGTCTATTTGTCCATTCTTTAGAGGGTGATGCCTTGAATTGGTTTAATAATTTTCCTAATGATTTTTTCACTTCTTTACAAGACATTCTCAATGCTTTTAAAGATAGATATGATAGTCCAAACAACTTGCCTTCTACCTCTAAAATTGTGCAAAAGGAAGAAAGTAATCATATTAAAGGTCAAGCTATTGAAGAAAGATTTCAAGACCAGAATGTGTCATCCACCAGTACTAATGCAGATCAAGTCCATGATAGTGGAAAATCAGAGACAAATGACAATAAAAAGGAAGAGCAAAAGCAAATTATACAAGAACTAATGATGCTGGTAAAAAATATGGAGGCTAATCAAGCTAAATATGTCAATGACGTGAGAACTTTGTGCACCCACCTTGAAAAACGTAATAGAGAGATAGAGATTATGCAAAATCAGCATGCTAAAGAAATTGAGGCCATGAAGACTAATCATGAAACAGAAATTAGATTCATGCAAAGCAAAATGTCGACCATGAAAGCTGATCATGATAGGGAAATTGATTCTATGCAAAACAAGTTATTAATTATGGATCATCAGTTGGCCACCATGCAAGCAAATCATAAAGAAGAAATAAACTCTATACAACATTACTTGATGAACATAAAGGAAGAAAATATTAAAGTAATAAAAGACATGGAAGAACATCATGCCAGACAAATTAGTGCTATAAAGGTTGAACACTCTAGACATATTGATGCCATTAGAATACATGTTCAAAAGTTTCAGCAATTGGAAGATGAAAGAAACCAGATGACATCAAAAGATCAGGAGCCTTCTCATTTGTTGCAACAAGCTCCATCTTATTATGAGAATGTCATTGGTTCAAATGAAAGATGGTTAATTGAAGGTGATCCAGATAAGCTTAAAAACGATAAAAATCAGATGCAAGACACAAAAAGACTTAGCATGAATATCTTACACACTTCATCTGATAGTTTCGAAACAGAAAGTTCCAGGTCATCAGTAATTCGACCTGCCAGAAAGAAAAGGCGCAGGAGAAAGAAAATAAGAAGAAGATTTGATGCATCAGATGGCCGCGAGCAGCTTGATTTTCGGATAGGAAAAAGTCCTACTATATGCAAAATTGGACATGGGACATCCGACAAGCAGCCGACAGATTTGCCTGAAAGCAGGCAAATGCTCATTATGCACTATATTGAACACATCTGATGCCGTAGGGCATCCTTTGTATCGTATTTTTAACCCTACTCCTTGTTTTTTCCGCATTTTTATTTCTTCTTTAGATAGTTAATAAAGGAAGAGCTTTTATCTTTCATGTGCTTAATGTATATGATGATTTTTGGATGGACGCTACTTATTTTTGTGTTGTATGGATGCAGATTCTGGATTCTCACATTCCTGCAAGCAGCAACGTGTCCCCAAGTAGAGCCAGATGTTGACCTCTACCGGTCAACTACCCATGCAGTACACCCCCTTTTTCTTTGCAAGAAAGGGGCAGCACCTGATCAACGTGTCCGATCCATCCAGCAGTCATCAACAACTTGATCAATCTAATTGTAAACCCAGACTGCATGTATTAATTGTAAATAATCTTAGCAGATATGAGTCGTGTATGTGAATTGCCTAGGTGGACCTAACTTTCTAGTGGTAATCTACGTCTCGGAAGGTTTTTCGTCTCACCGATCCATGGATCGGCAGAGTTTTCCTTCAAACCTGACCCCAAAGCCGGGATGGATTTTGTCATTGGAATTTTAGGAGAATCCTAGTGTGTTGATCTGCTAGATTATAGTTGTGTCGCAGAACTGGGTGATTTGTGAGGGTCTATGTTAAAGGGGTTTTCCCCCTTAAGATGTAAATTTGTAAAAGTCATCATGAAATGTGTCTTGAGGGTCGAAAAATGTTGTAAATCCCCTCATGAGTCCTAAGTCCTAGGTCCTAGGTGATATTTCCGAAGGCTTAGTTCGATGATCCATTTTAAAATGAATTAAGAAATTAAAAAATGAATAAAAATAATAAAATAAATAAAAATTAAAAAATAAAATAAATAAAAAATAATAAAAAAATAAAAAAATAAAGCAAAAACCCTAACTAATAAAATAATAATATTTTAAGTGAATAAATCGATGGATGAGATCAAGAGATGTCTTGATCCTCATCAACGGTCGAGATCATTTCTACATGGATCACTCGAACTAGCCGTTGGGATCATTTCCTTTAAATAGGGTGCTAGGGGTCATTTCAGATGATATTGGATCTGTGAATCTAAAACTGAAGAAGCTCTCTTGTAAATCTGTCTCTGGTTAATAAAAGAAGACTTTGGGGTCCATATCTTGTTGGTGTTACTCTCTTAAAATGTTGTGAGATTGTTTTAGTTTCTGCATATTTTATTTTCAATCATTAATAATAGTTTTTTTAAGAGTATTGTGAGCACAGATATCTTGTTCACTTGCTAGGGTTTGGGTGATGTTAGGGTTTCTGAAATAATGGCAGGTATCTCCATTACTCTCTGAGATCTAGCAGCATTTTTTCCCTCTTTACTAATGGTTGTTCTGAGCTGTGCAGAAAAACCCTTTCTGAAGGAAATTGTGGGCGTTAGGGGAAGTTCTCGGCTGAACCAGCCAACTCCCGCAAGCATCTTTTGCTGAGCCCAGTTGGATTTGATCATGGGTTTATCATTCAGTTTATTTTTAACTTGCATAAGAGATTTTCTGAAGTTCTTCACAGTGAAAACCTTAAAATTTTTATTCTTTAAGATATTTCTGTTCTTATTGCTGAATCTGGCTGTTAAGAGGGCCAAATCTGTACATTAATCAGTTGTCCTAGGGTTCTAAATTTCTGCTTTACACAGATTTTTCATTTGGGTTTTTGTTTTTGCAGGCATAGGGTTTTGCAGGCTCACGCACTTCCGATCTGAAGCTGTAAAAAACGTGTAAGCCAAGGAATATCTGAGAAACATCACATGGTTTCAAAGGCCCATGCTGCTGCTATCAATCTGATTGTTATGTGAGCTAGTCGATCTCATCATACAGACAAATTCAATCTGGATAGCAAGTGATTGTTTCAAGACTAAATTTCAAGCATTCAGTTAATTATCACTTGGCCGCTGATCAATAACATAAGACACTTAAGCAAACGTTCAGCCACCATCGAGAAACCTGAGAAAATCCAGGAGTGGGAGCTATTCAAGTGTGAGAACCGGTTTTCAAAACGATCAGCCGTCTGCTATTTTCATCCTCATACCAGGCCACGGGTGGAGCCAACAGGCTAATTTAACATTCGAAATACTGGCCGCTTTAGAAACCTGGAGCGTTTTGATTTAAAAAAAAGGGTTTCTTTAAGGCCTTGTATCTTGCAGGCATTGTTTTATTGCCGCTTCAGTCCTGGCTATTGAACAAATCCAGCAATTTTTTTTTGAAACGCTTTTCTGTCCGCCATTTTCCCTGTCCGCCCATAGCAAGAATACATTGAATCGATGCTTCGATCAGGAAAAACGAGATCATTCTTTGCGGAATTTTCAGATTTGACAAACGCCCAGGTAAAACTTCAGTGAATCCATTTTGACACCAGGTATTAAAATCTCATTTAGCTGAAGTCGTTCTATAATTTTTTTACCAGCGCGTTTTGAATTCTCGCAAAAGGTTTTGTTACGGTTCTCTGTTTTCAAGAGAACGCCATTTCTATATTCTTTGTTTTTCATAGCTCAGCGCAGGGATTGAGGTCAGTTCACCTGGTGCACCGTGACAAACACGATCAGGTAAATTTCAAACTGCGTCCCATGTTTCCATTCGACTCCATTTTCAAAAACGAAAATTCGAAAGAATAAAAGCGTGTCTCAAATTTTTCTTTGGCATTCGAAATTGCGTCTGAAATATCTGGTGAACCTGTCTGTTGTAATCTCCATTACGGCTTAGCGTGATAGTTTTGCAGCGTAAGCGTAGGTTTTATATAAAAAAGCAAAAGGGCTGTGGGTTTCCGTAGGTTAGCGTAGTTTTTTCAGGTTTAGATTTAGGTTTGTTTTATAAATTTTGATACATATGAAAATAAAAATGCATTTGTCGTTTTCATGTTTAACGTAGATTTTAAATTAGTTTTTTTTAAATGTTAGATTTTTTTTAAAGTTTCATTTTTAAAACATAAAAAAAAAAAGAATTAGCGTAGTTCTGTTTTATATAGATTTTAATATTTAGTTCGTTTTATATCTTATGTTTTAGATTATAGGTTTTTAAATAGAGTTTCAATTTCTTTTTTTTTAATTTAGTTTAGCTTTTGCATAGTTACGATTTTAGATATTTTTAAATTTTGGTTTATTTTCTTTAGATTATAGTTTAGGTTATATATTTGCGTATATCATTTTTTTTAGATTTTAAATTCTTTTTTTAAAATATTTTTTTTTTTTTGTTTAAATATAGATTCATAAATAAATAAAATTTAAAATTTTAGTTTAATTTGTAATTTAAATCTTTTGTTTTAGTTTAGGACTTTTTTAGGTTTTTAAATTGATATAAAAAAATAAAAAATATAATTTTTAGATTTTAGATTTTTTAATTTTGTTTAGTTCATTTTATTTTTGTAAAAAAAAAAAAAATTAAAAAAATATAAAAATTTTGTGGAAAATTATTTTTGCCAGTTTTAGTGGTTTTCACGATATATCTTTCATGCTGAGATCTAAAATTTTCAAAGTCGAGATACGAACATGATATCTGGTAAATGATTTACGATTCTTGTGGTGATATTAAGCATTTATCTTCTCAAAATTTTCAGTTACCGGATATCGTTTTGGTCATGTGATTTAGTTGATGACAAATGATTGCTGGTCACGGTTTATTTTTCTATATCATTTAACAAGTAATCGTTTTAATGACAATCTTTTAAGGCACTGGTCTAATAAATTAATTAAATCCATCGAGTGTTTTTTATATCGTATCTCATGTCTCCCAACCAACTGGTCGACAGTTGGTCTCATCATCTCACAGAGACTACCCCCCTTAGCCGCGGGAGACAGGCTTAAACGGAGAGACCGGGGATCAGAGTGACAGCCCCCGGTCTGAGCATTGTCGTGTCAATCCGCGCGACAACAGGGTCCAAATCTTGCTGGTGTTACTCTCTGGAAGTGCTGTGAGCTAATTTAGTTTCTGCATATTTTATTTTTCAGCCATTAATAATAGCTTATTGTAGAGTATTGTGAGCACAGGTATCTTGTTCACTTGCTAGGGTTTGAGTGGTGTTAGGGTTTCTGAAGTAATGGCGGGTATCTCCATTACTTTTTGAGATCTAGTAACATTTTTGCCCTCTTTACTGATGGTTGTTTTGAGATGTGCAGAAAACCCTTACTGAAGAAGATTGGCGGGCGTTTGGGGAAGTTCTCGGCTGAACCAGCCAACTCCCGCAAGCATTTTTTACTGAGCCCAGTTGGATTTGATCCTGGGTCTATCATTCAGTTTATTTTTTTTCTAATTTGCATGAGAGATTTTATGAAGTTCTTCATAGTGAAAATATGAAATTTTTGTTCTTTAAAATACTTCTGTTCTTATTACTGAATCTGGCTGTTAAGGGGCCAAAATTTGTAAATTAATCAGTTCTTTTTTGGGGTCTCAAATTTTGTTTTATGCATGTATTATGCTGGGGTTTTTCTTTTCCTCTTGCAGATAACAGGTACACGCGATTCAGAAAAATTTTAAGGGTTCATCAAAACTGTTTTATTCACATTTGCGTAGCCCCTGTCTGCTCGAAACTTCATTATTCAAAGGGTTAATACAATTCAGTGTGGGTTTCTTCACATACAAGCAGTATCCACGCCATCCTGCGTGTACCCAAAGAGAGTCCTCAGCAAAATTTTTAAGCTGGGTTAATTTATATTCTGGGTTCATCTGGCCAGTTAAGAGGAAAAAGCGGCGATTGTCAACGTGTGTCCACGCGTAGAAAGAAGAATTCTTGAATGAAATAGCGTGGGTGGAAGCACGCATCGAAAGTGTGGTTCTCCTGCTGCCTTTCGAATTGCACAAAAAATCTGTGAGAAAATCATTTAAATTTCCCAACGAGCCATCCACGTTAAGAACTCAACGCATCACTTTCAAGCAAAAACTCAGGCGATTGCTCTGCGTGTTCCCTTTAATTGCCTCCGTCTCAGATTTCCTGGAAGCCGCAGTCTATCAAGCGAAGGGTGTAACTGCCGACGGTGTGATTGCATGCGAAAGGGAGTGGTGAACGAATCATTTTTGGGACGGAGAACGAGATACATGCAAACAGGCCCATACACGCCGATGCATTCCGAAATAAACCTCAAACTGTGTCTGCTCATTACCATCGACTGCGTAAGGTTGGGTACGCGTTCATCTTTCCACCTTATGCTTGAAAACTGGGTCACGATTTAGGCTTGTACATCTGCGTTCATCATATCCGTGGCTCAGCTCATCATATTCAGTCATCGATTTTCTTTCTCAGGGTTACGATCTCGTCGTTTTGGTCACCATAGTATATCATCTTATGCCATTCGATTGTTTTACGGATGTTTACGAAGATAAACTTTAGTCTAGGGTTTATGCATAGTTTCGATTTTTTTCGTATTTCAAAAAAGGTTTTCGTTTTTCATTTAGATTTTAATTTCAGAAATAATATTTTTTACATATAGTTGAAATCTTTCTTTTTTTTAGGGTTTTGGTATAGCTTAAGTAAAAAAAAAAAAAAAAAAAATTAGGATTTTTAGGTTTTGCATTTAGTCAGAATTTTTTGTTTTAAAATTTTTTGCTTGAAAACCATAAAAAATATATTTTGGGAAATTTTGCCAGTTTTCAGTTTTTCTCGGGAATTCATCACGTCATATTTTTTCACGCTGAGATTTAAATTCCTTTGGGATGAAGTGTTTATTTCAGACAAGTCTGCACATGAATGACCATCTTAAAGATTAGCTGTATCTGGTTAAGGATTCATGATTTTGCGTGGTTGTTAAAAGGCATTCATCTCTTCAAAATTTAAAATCACTGGATATCGTTATTGAAGCTCTGGTCATTATAAGAACTCTGTGTGTTTATCGAATATCCTACATCTGTTCTAGTCATTTGATGATAAATGATTGCTACACATGGTTTACATTTTTGAAATATTTACTAAGTGACCATTTAAAATTTAATCTCTTGAGGCACTGGTCTTTTAACTTTAAAATCCATTCAGCGCTTTTCATATCATGTCTCCCAACCAACTGGTCGACAGTTGGTCTTCGTCATATCATAGGGTCTACCCCCCTTAGCCGTGGGAGACAGGCTTAAACGGAGGGATCAGGGATCAGAGTGACAGCCCCCGGTCTGAGCGTTGTCGTGTCAATCTGCGCGACAACAGGACCAACTATTGTCTACAGGGTCTATGGAATGAAATGAGCTAAGGATTTGACTACATCAACAAGTAAGTCGGTTGTATCTTGTTTAGGGTAGATTGGTTGTCAAAGGAAAAACACCAAGACCTTGTTGTATTTTTGTATCATTGGTTGTATGAGGGTTATGATCCTCGGTATGGGATCCCTAGATGATTATATTAAAGATTGTTAATATAACAAAGTTGGGTTGAAAAAAGGAAATTTTTTCTATTATGCGTTAGTTGATTTATTGTTGTGTTTATTCCGCTGTGCAAAGTAGTATTATTGTGGCATTTGAGTTTGGTTGTGTCAGAGATTGTAAGACCCAAACCTAGATTCTCTAGTGTCATGGAAATTCAACATGGTATCAGAGCTACTTTTAAGGGCTAGTGAATCAGAGTGTGCACAATGAGTAAAAATCAAGAGGGAGTTGGTTCCATTGTTGTTGAAGGACTAATAACAATGGTGAAGTTGTCGGTTGGTCTGCGATATGAGGACATGTTGGAATGGTTGTCTAACTATAGTCCGTGGAAGGAAAGCATCAAGTTGGTTATGAGGGTAAACAAGATCTAGGACTTTGTCGAGAAAGAGATCAAGAAACTGACTAACCCTAGGGATCTGGATGTGTACGAAGAGATGGATATGAAGGCCAAGCTAATCTTCCTATATGGTGTCAAGGATTCTTTAATACCTCATATGTTCAGGAAAAACACTACCCATGAAATGTGGAAAACACTTCAGGATCTGTTCCAAAATAACAACGATAATTGACTGTTAGTATTAAAGGATAAGTTGAAGGCCACCGAGATGATGAATGGTGAAGAACTGGTGTTGTATCTGGCAATATTGCCTAAGGTTCAATATGATCTTGCCACCATCAAACAAGCTATTTCAGATTCTGAGATGGTCAGGATTTCTTTGAAGGGATTTATCGAGGAATGGAAGTCATTCATTAAAGGGATTGTCGCTAGAGAGAAGCTGCTAGACTGGAACAAGTTGTGGGATGACTTCATTAAGGAAGGATTGTGAGATGTGGATCTTCATCCGAAGAAGGCGGCTTCTAATGATGACATGACTCTTGTAGCAAGAATGAAGGGAAAGCAAAAGAAGGACTTGCATAAGATAAAGTGTTTAATCTATGGCGAGTATGGTCATTATTCGACGAAGTGGTCAAAGAAGTAGTGAGATAATGAGAAAAAGAAGTGAAGGAGGTAGCAGGTGTTACCACTTCTACTGAGCTAGATGATCTCTCAAGAAGATTAGAGAGTGAAGATTTTACTCTAGTATCTCATTTCTCCAAGGGTGCCATCAACGAGACTGCATCGTATGTGGACAATGATGCACATATGATAGGTTCACATGATGTGTTTGAGACTCTAGATGAGTGGGACTCGAAGTTGCACATGATGGTGGGCGACAAGAGTTAGAAAGAGATCAATGGATCAGGTGTTGTGCCATTCAAGATGGAGTCAGGTCAGTTGATGCAAGTTCAGGATGTACTATATGTACCAAAGCTCAGATATAGCTTTTTATCTGTCTCAATGATCAAGCATAAGGGGTTTGACATGATTTACTAGGATGGGAAAGTGAATCTTAGGCCCAAAGGCTCTAACTCTGCTGGAGTGGTCATCAAATTTAAGGAGCATTGTCTATATAAGCTAACGGGCAAGCCTATAAATCATGAGAAGCGGAAGCAGGCATAAGTTCCAAAGGTTCAAAGAGAGCCAAGTTCTAGTGGGAGTTTGCAAGTTTAGATGGAGAATGTGCATCCCAAGAAGAGCGTGTGTCAATGGGGAGTAAGGGTACTTCTACAACTAGCAAGAAAGAACCGTGGAATGGCCTGAAAGCATTTCAAGAGAAGAAGAAGCAAGAGGCTTCTCATGGTAGTGATACTATCGAGAAGGGCACACTTCATGCTACATGGTATGTTGTAGTATTGAACGTTAGGTGTTGGGCTAGTGTCGCCAACAGTGAAAATGATGACGAGTTACTTCCTAGTGGTGGAAGTGTTGAATAAAGTGTAACTAGGCCCAGTCTTCATAAATATAATTTTGATCTTTGTACTTGTAAAAGAAAATAAATATTATTATTAATTGTTGCATGGGTTTCATGAGAAAGAGGTTCATGTATTAATAGCTCCCATTTAGAGCATTAGGAAGTCAAAGAGTCAAAAAAATATTAAAGGGATCTTCTTGAGCATTTATGAAATGTATATGAGACCTAGTGTCTAGATTAGCCCTCCAAGACAAGCACAATCCTCTTCTAGAAGGCAACCAAGAAATCGACATAGAAGACAGTCATGTCAGCCTCAAAGTATATACAAATTCCATGTCAACTCAATAAAAGGGACACATCAGTTCACATTGACATGTTGGCTTATTATGGAGGCATAACCACTATAAATACCCCACTAAACTTCACAAAAGTACAAAAAACAATTCAGATTCCTCTGTAACTTCGGAGGTATAGGAAGGTACGTCTTGGTGATGATTATAGTCAAGAAATATCAGAGTTCTCTGCAATCTCGGATGGGTACAGGAGGTGCAAGAATCTTAGATTAAGGCAGCAGTTCAAGACCTCGGATGGAGAAGTATTACTGTGATTTCGGATGGGTAATACAATGAGATACTCTCGGCATAAGAATGACTAGGTGTCAAGAAGAACACAATATCCTTCTCAATACAGATATCAGTGTTGTCATAATCATAGTAAGGATGATCTCAGGAATCCTACTATACTATGCACTGTCTCGGCATGATGGAAGGATCACATAGTAACACATTGTCTTGACATGATGGAAGGAACCCATAGTAACACACTATCTCGGTATACATTAAGGTGCAACCACAATCTTGTTCTTGATGAAGATATAAAGGTCATGATCTCAGTCATGATCTCAGTGAATCTACATGCAACTCTCCTATACATATGAAGATATCATTGATGAAGACCTTGGTGATGAAGCAACAATGATGATGATCTCAGCATTGATGAAGAAGAGGATTGGTGTCTTGGTCTTGGAGTGGCCTAGTAGGTCAATGGTCATGGTCTTGGTATTCATCAATTGGAATCTCTATAAGAAGAATGTGGGCTTTTGTCGACCGGATGAGTCATTCTTGCGGACAAGACCGACCTCCCTAGTATCTACTGATATCTAGCGACAAACAAACCAATCAACTTCTATCTTTCTCTAAATATGAAATTTATAAATAAAGGCAAACAAGTGTTTTAGGCCTACCATGGGTCCAATGCAAGTTTGTGGAAGCCTTGCTCCGTTGATCCAAATGAGCTCCCTTGTAGAGAATCTGCAGACACAAACAAGCACACAAATTAAATAGCACCTGAAAAGCCAATATAATAAAGCATACTTATCATGATGATCAAGGAATTCATGAAACAAATCACATAAGACAATTTGTTGAGAAAAATGAATCTGATTGTATTAACTTAAATCAAAGAAAAACTTTACAACCTTATGCCTTGATGTTATACAAGCTCCTCCCAGGGTCCATCAAGAAGTCTTCTCTACTTTGACGAGTTTCACTCTCTTCCCAATGAAGCCAAAAGGTATGTGATCTCTCCTCTCAAGCTTAACTAGGAAGTCTCAATTCCAACAGCATTTACCCTAAAAAATGTTCAGCTTCTAACCTCCCTAGCAACCAGCCCAATGCCTTAATTTATAGTGCAATGGAGGGAAGTTACTAGGTCCTCCTTCAAAGGGATAACGCCCTCCTTCAAAGAGATAAGCTCCTCTCATCAAGGGATTAGCTCCTTCACTTTTGGGATGCATGAACCACCTAGGAGCGAACCATCCACGTCAAGATTCCTTCTAGAATCATCTAGAATTAACCCAAAGTGAGTTTTTAAGAATAAACTTGTGCCTTTTTGACTTTCACAGGGGTCCGCACCCATTCCTTTAGAGACAGAGCAGGCAGGTCCGCAGGTAACATGAACAGGGAGTGCGGGACCGCAGGCAACAGTGAGAGAAAGTGCAGAACCAAAGCTTTATTGATTTTTAAGGCCTTTCTCTCATTTTCAAAGCTTGACATGAAGAGCTAAGGTTTGATACTTGCTTAGGAGGACAGTAGGAATGATGATAGACCCATACTGACTGCAAATAGTCATGGTGACAATATTTTGTGTAACATATTTCCCCCTAAAGTGTGAAGTCTGTAGTAGATGAGGATTTCATTTATCATCTAAGAAGAGTGAAGTACTTTATCATTTTGAGGATCATCTTGTGGAGAGCCCGATTGGAACCTGTAAAAACATTCAATGCAAAATATGAGATCATATCATCGCTGAGGTAGGCATTCCCATACTCAGATCAAAACTGACTAGAAAACTAACTACTGCTCTGATATAGGAATGATCTTGTAATACATCACAAGTATATACACATGTAGACACAGTATGGATGCAGCCATCTGTTTATGAATAGTCTATTGTATAATGAATACAAAATTCCTCGCAGCCTGGATGGTGGAAACTAGATCCAGGGTCTTGATTTCTACTTCTCGAAATAGTATGATTCTAACCATGTGAATGAATGTGTCGAAATCGAACATGGTAGAAACCACTTGATTACTAGTCAATGATGTAAATTGTTAACAAGTGTGAGAGAAACCACCAATAATGTCAATGGCTCTCAAAGTAATCAGTATAATCTATGAAATGTGAATAGATGTGTTGATGTCGAACATGTCATGGAATCCTTTGATCGAAGGTCAATGATGCAACCTATCGTCGAAGGCAAGAAACCTGCCATTAAGGCATGCAGATCCCAAGGTACTGATGATTTCTAGATCATATTTCTAGATAATGAGCTGAAGTCGATAGAAAGCGATCCGTCTTAGGCAAGCCCACAACACGAAATCATAGATCAAGTTTGAAGAAATTTAGTTGCAAGGACTGACTCAGGGATGGTCAAGATGGATGACAGATATTTCGCAGATGAATGGCTTATTTGCACTGATTTCTTGAACACATAACAACATAACAGATGGTTTGGTGACAATCGACCCAAAGTTAATATCCAGAAACCGGCTGAAGACTTTCAATATGGTTTGATCAACTGTTAGGCAAAGGATTTCCCAACCCAGGTGAATAAAAGTGTCGTGTTCAAGAGTGGTTACAAAGTATGACAAACATGCTCATTTTTCTCTCTTTTCCCCCACCATTTCTGGCAAGTACCTCTTTATTTTTTGACAAGCTTGAGGAGGATAACATTTGCTTGATTATAAGCTCATCCTTCGGACGAGTCCAACTTAGTTTAAATTCGAACCCTAAGAAGGAGTGGTCCGTTCCTGTTTGTAATTGAACAGGTCCTTTACTGTTAAATTTTAACGAGTCCAGTATAGGAGAAACTCGACGTTTTTCAAATTTAGAGAGTCTGAAAAAACTTAAGAAAACTCTGTGGTTGTCATTTTTCGTAAATTTGTGTCTCCCAAGCCCGAAAAAGTATAAAATAATACTTGAGAGAACCGCTTGATCATTACGACTAATGAGTACTTTTCATAATTAGTGCCTCTGATCCGAAAAAGTAAAAAAACGATCAATGACACGTCGTTTTATAACCAATATCGAATTTGAAACGACAAAAATCCGGCAATCTTTTCATGTTTTTACGGTCAGAAAAGGGTTGTAAGTGGACTGTCTTTTTAGTTCCGTTTTAACGAGTTTAAAAAGAAAAACTCGACGATATTTTCATATTTTAGGAGTCAGAAAAGAGCTTAAAGGTGACTCTAATGTTTTTCGTCGAAAATGACCAATTTTGCTTGAAAAATCCATTATCATGCACAAAAACTCAAACATTACTCATACCTGTTTAAAATAGATAAAAGTGCTTCAAAAGTTACCTGTTTAAAGTGAAACATAAACAAATTAAAAATTCATTTATTCAAAAAACTTATAAAAAGGGCTTTCGTAAATTCATTTTTACTGTTTGACTTCAGAGTGAGAAAAGAGAGCTTTTGGTCAGAAACTTCCCGTGAAGATTGTGGAAAATCCGTCCGTTGGAATCGAACGTCGTCTCCTCCAGGTAATCTACATCATCCTACTCTTTCATTTCATCCGTTTCAAATTTGTTTTTAGGCTTTGATTTCATTTTTTTAAGGAATTTTTAGGTTAGAAACCCGCGCGCAGGGGTCCGCAGGCATAACACAGGGAACCTGCAGACCCCGACTTTTTCGTAAAAGGAAGAAAGTCAGGGGTCCGCACCTTCCGTGAAGGAAAAGTGCGGACCCACGCACTGTCTCTAACAGAGAGAGTGTGGTCCCCGCAGCAAAGGTTTTTAAACCTAAATTTCTCAAATTCCACCCAAAAACTTTGCTTTTAGATATTCTAATTCGCCTTTTTATTGAATGTAGGGTATACATTATGCTTGATTGGCGAGAACGGGAGCACGAGGACATAGATCTCGCCGCGATAAATCATCAACCTTCAATTGATGCATTGAAGGCATGCAGCGTATACAAATTCTGGGCCATACCTGGCATGAGGGCCCCGTTGGACTTTTTGTAGTGGCTGGTAGACAGGTGGAGCATATAGCACCAGTGCTTCTTTATTGGTGGTCACCAGCTTGAAATGGAGCTGGAAGACATTTGCTTCTTGACTGGTTTGCCTAAGAGAGGTGAACACTTGACTCTATTCGGGACTAGGCAAGGTGGCCAGTCTGTCGATAGCCTCTGACTAGAGTTTTGCAACGACCAGACTAGAGACAAAGGGATAGTTATCAAAACCATATCCCTTTCTGAACTGAAAGTGATTGCGTTTACTGTTACCAGGCTCTGCGGAAGCGCAGCACTACACATAGCCACTGGGTCCCAAATGCGGATGGCAGTAGACTGCTTTCGAGGCACCATCTTCAACTGGTGCGATGCTGTATTGGCTAATATAAAAGGCCAACTGACTAGAGCAAAGAACGGACAACTGAAGACCTTTGGATATGGTGCTTTAGTCATGAGCTTTGGTTTAGAGAGGGTCCCAATGTTGGTCCCACAACATCTCACTGTCGGAGCTTGACTTCCTCGAGAGCCCAAACTGATGCGTTGGGTTGCAGTTATGGCCCGTCATCCTGAGGAGGGGACAAAGGTCGTTCGATTCACTGAGTATTTCAATTGGTTGGAGAACCAAGTTTTTGCTATTCAGGACTTCCCTTATGCTGGGGTAGATTATCGTGGTGACCCAGACATGGCTTTTCCACCAGGAGAGCAATGGGATGACTCAGGTAAAATCATTTTCAACATTTTCGAATTTAATTTTTTTTGGTTTTTATCTCGTCCCAAAATTGATAGTAAAAGTTTCAAACGCAGATGTAGGTCCACAGTGACCAGCCACTCTCCGGCCCTATGAGAGGAAACAACCAGCTACAGCAGCACCAGCCCCACAGGACGAATCCACAGAGACCTTGGCCGAATTGGAGATCCATCTAGAGCATTTGACAGTAGACATTCCGGAGACCAGCATAGATGAAATTCCTCTTAGGCTACAGCGCTATGTGATTGGGGTTCTAGGACCTTTCAGGAGGTTCCTTTGTAAGGTGGCATGTACATTGGTTTCTTATCGTGATCATCACCAGTGATAGGATGATCGCCTATTGTAAACACATATGACATTTTTTGCTTTTTGTACTATCATTTTTGCCGATCATAAGGTGTTTTTCAACCTATGATCGAAGACGATGTATATTTGACACACTTCTATGCTATACTATATCACTATTACCGACTTATCTTGTAAAACATGTTATGGAATGTTTTTAAATTTACTTGTATGATTATTGCAAATGTCTACTTAACATTCGAGAAGCAATTGCGTCTGCTAATGTATTTAAATATCTTGGAATATGTTGATATTCAATATAGTCAAATTCACGTTCCAAGAGATGAACTCTAAAAAATAATCTCAATAACACTAGATTTCTAATGGAATATACTCTATTAAGCTGTAATACAACGAGTTCAGAATCTAACCTCACTATCAAACTCTGAATCCCAAATGAAATAGATTCAGATAATAACTCAATCAATGCACTATACTCGGCAATGTTGTTCGTTGTTTGACCGAGGCTTACCCCATGCATAGATACCAACTTGTCAGAGAGCGAATAGATAACCCAAGCTGTGGAAAAAATGTTCCATGTATTACGACAAGCACCATCAGCAAAACCGATGTATGTTTGGAGAGGTGTCAACATCTGCAACATCAAGAGCAAAATCAAGATAAGCAAGAATAATGACAAAAAAAAACACTCTCTAAGCTAAGCACACTTTTTAAAACTAAAACACACCAGCTAGAAAGGAAACTAACCTAACTAAAAATCTCCACACCCAGATTTAAGCATAATACCTTTTCAGGTAAAAACCATTTCTGGGTTTACCTAAAGAGACCCCGTCAAAGTCTACCAATTCATAGGCCCCTTTTGCTAGCTTTCGCTTAACAACATAAGGACCATGCCACATGGGTGCGAATTTTCCAGCGCCTAATTTATCATTTGCTTGATCGTACAATAAGACTAGGTCTCATTCCGAAAAAATTCGAGGGGTAACATTTCGATCATACTGAGCTTTAATACGTTTGGCATGAGTTTCGATCGCTAATGCAGCGTCACGTGGATCCTCATCTAGCTGAGCCCAAACGTTTTTCCTCTTCGGAAGTGGCTGGAAGTAATTCGATGGCCATTTGCAATGACAGGATTTCGCATTTAATGGGTAACACAACTTTCACACCATAAACTAGTTGGAAAGGAGTGAACCCAGTTGACGTTTTTAGTGAGGTTCGATACGCCCAAAGCGCTGAAAATAGCATGTTATGTCAATTCGACCTATGAATCCCAATGATTCGTCGGATCATGATGACTAGAACTTTGTTGATGGCTTCAACCAGACCATTAGCCTGTGGATAATATGGAGTTGAACTGTCATGACGCAAGCCAAGTTGGTTTGTAAGTTCAGTCATCATAATGTTTCGAAAATGACGCCCATGATCAGTGATAATCGCTTGTGGAACACCAAACCTAGCAATTATATGATTGAACACGAAAATCGCAGCAGTTTTTCCGTCTGCCTCAAATGTAGGCATCGCCTCGGCCCACTTGGTAAAACAATCTACCGCAAGGATGATATACGCATGCCCCCTGGTCGAGTGAGGGTTACATGTAATAAAATCGATACCCCATTTCGCAAAAGGACCGACAACAATTATAGGGTGGAGAGGAGCAGGTGGAGCGTACATCTTTCGATAAAAAATTTGGCAGTTGTGGCATTTTCGGACTGCGTTAATACAATCTTTAAACAAAGACAGCCAGAAATAGCTAGCGCGCAATACCTTTTGGGCTGTGGCAAACCCAGACATATGACCGCCACACGCTCCATAGTGACAGTGATTTAGAACCCTTTTAGCCTCCTCATGAGTTAAACACCTTCGAAAAACAGAGTCCGCCCCACGACGATAAAGTGTATCTCCAATAATTTTGAATTGTTGGGATTGGAATCGTATTTTTTGACACTTTGATCTTGAAACTTCTGGCCGAAAGGATTGGGTCTGGAGATAAATGATGATATCTCGATCTAAAGTGCTGATTAGAAACAAGGATTCGTCCGCAATGGGCTCCTCCACCACAGTTTCTGTGTCAGCACGCGGGAAGTCACACATTAATTCCGAAAAAACTAAAGATTTCTTCGACTTAGACTTTTCAAATTCCAAGTCGAACTCCTGCAGGATCACAATCCATTTGGAGTACTTGCCCCCTAACAATTATTTGGTCAAAATATAGATCTTAGGGTTGCAATCAGAAATTACTGTAGTTTTGCGTAGTAAAATGTAATGACGAAAACATTGGATAGCTTGAACAGCTGCCAATGCCAATTTCTCCACATGTGATTATTTTAGCTCAGTTGGATTTAAAGTTCGACTAAGGTAATATATCACATGTTCACTTCCGAATTCATCTTCCTGAACTAATACCATTCCAATGGTGGAATGGGAGGCGGTGAGATATAAGAAGTAGTCCTGGTTGTAGTTGGGAGGATGCAGTAACGGTGCATGGGTCAACGCGTGTTTTAGTGCATCAAAAGATTTATCAGCTATCTCATCCCAAAAGAATGGAGTATTCTGTTTCAACAACCGGATAAAACCCTTTGTGATCTCGGCGTAGTTAGGAATGAATCATCGTAAAAAGTTTGCTTTCCCTTGCAAACTTTGGAGTTGGCGAAGACTCGAAGGAGGAGGCAATTTGACAATAGCTTCAACCTTTGAGGGATCGATGCGGATGCCGGCTTTCGAAACAACAAACCCCAGTAACCGAACCGTTTCTATACAGAAAACACACTTGTGTGGATTCAACCTAATTCGATAATGCCTACACCTCATAAAGATTGCTCGTAAATGGATGAGATGATCAGCTCGATGTAATGAATGAGCAAGTAAATCATCGAGATAGGGTTGCACAATGTGCTTGATGTCATGAAACGCGTAAGACATGGCTCTTTGAAAAGTTGCCCCGGCGTTCTTGAGCCCAAAAGGTAATTTGCAATAAGAAAATGTCCCCCATGGACAAATGAAAGCCGTTTTTGGTTGATCAACAGGTAGAATATTTATTTGATTGTATCCGGAAAAGCCATCCATGAAGGAGAATATTTCACTGCCGGCACAATCATCAATGATTTGATCGATATAGGGAGTTGGGTAATTGTCTTTTGGACAGGCTCGATTAATATCCCTATAATCGATACATATTCTTATTGTTCCTTGCTTTTTGTTAACATGAACAATATATATGTTAACGAAATCGGATAAATGAAACCTGCTTTGAGTAATTTTTCAACTTCTGCTTTAATAGCAGCAGCTTTTCGCGGGTGGATCTGACGCAAACGTTTCCGAACAGGTTTAGCATCCGAGTAAGTTTTGATTTCATGAACAACAATTGCTGGGTCAATTCTTGGCATTTCCTCATATGACCAGGGAAACACGTCGCGAAATTCTTGAAATAGGGCCTTATATGTTTGAATTTCATTTTCCGTACAAGAGGCACCTATATGAATGTTTTCAACAATTCCAGGCTTAACCGAAATGTCAATAGGAATAGTTCGAGAAATGTTTCCCAAATTTAACTCAGAATCGGGATTTTTCATTGGATTCTGAGGTTCCTTGACATATTCAGTCTTAAAAATAGATGAAAAATCATTTTCAAAGCGATCAATCTCAGGTAAAAACGAAGATCTATGATGAATATCTTCCCATGGTAAATCATCGACACATAGGATTTCACGAATTTGCTCATCAGTGTGAACAAGTTCGGAAAACGTTGTTGAATCTGAGTTTGATGTTGAAAATGATTCTTCATGGACCACATTAATTAAGTCAATTTTGGTTGAAGAATGGTCGGAAAACGACTGCACAGCCTGATACGCAAATTTCATATGGACTCAAAGGCATAACATCACCAAATGAATCTATCTCAGATTCGGAAGATACGATCCAAGGATCATCATAAACAATAGTGTCTGACGAAATCATATGAATGGTTGCAGTAGAAGACGATGCGTTGATAGGAGGAAAAGGAAAAGTTCCTAGTAAACCAGAATCTTTAACTAGTCCTACTCCAACATCCTTATACGGGATAGTTGTTTTGCCGACATGCTGAATACTTTCAGAAGAGGCTGGGTCGGATGAAAAGTAAGTTAGTTGGTCTATAGTTACGATCTTTCCATTATGAGGGAACTTTATAAGCCGAAAGACCGATGAAACAACAACTATCATAGCATAAGACCAACTACGACCCAAGAGAAGGTTGTAATCTAGAGGGGCATCAACCACCTCCACATCTAGATTAACAGTTTTGCCTTCAACCCCTATAGGTAAATCCTGTAGAATGCCAAAAGGATGGAACCCACGGCCATCAAAGGCCTTTAGAATCGTCGGGGATTGATTAAGTGTAGGAGAACCAAGCGATCTCCAACACTGGATCGACATAATACATGTTGAGGCTCCCTCATCAATCACAGTCCTATAACAAGGTCTGCTTTTTACTAACACTGGAATCTGGAAAGCCATTTGATGAGGTAAGCGCAGTGTACTATTTTCTAGATCGAAAATTATGAGGTTTGAGTCCTGAACGTCAACAGCTCCTATAGCCGACAATAGCAATTTACGCTGTGCTGGACATGATTGCAACACTTCCAAAGTCGACATTGCTAAAGGTGAAACAGCTAAACCTTCAACAATGTTATAGTTCTGAGCCGCTCTTGCATGTGGATTGAAAGCTGACTTTCGAAGTATACCCTTGGCGGGCGTTTGATTACTAAGTCTGGGTTAGGTTTCTCGATCTGTAGTGGATCGGAACCGGGAGTTGAAGTTGATGGGTTCGAATGAGAAGATTCTACTTCCTTACCATCAACAGGACTTTTACTTCCATAATCATGCGATCGAGTTGCAATCCTAACATGGGACATCATCATTATGGGTTCTTCGGAGGCACTTGAGGAAGAACCTATCATCTTACTGTCTTGACTAGGAAAAGGATCCTTCAAAACAACAGGCGTTTGGGAACCTTTGACGATTTTCGCAACCTCTGCACGATGAGGGAAGTCTCTTGTAAAATGATCTTCGTTACAAATGAGACAAGGATAACGAGGTTTGCGTTTCTCATCAGTTGATTCCATTTTTTCTGGTTTCTCTTTCGAATTTTTATCTGTTTTATTTTTCTTCTTCCCTTTCTTTTTACCGCCGGATTTTGATTTTGTTGTAGATGACTCTACAACGTGAATATCGGTGGAAATTTTCGCGGAAGAATCTCCTGTCGGGGAATCTGGCAAAGTTATGATAGGAGAAGAATTCTTGGAAGATTTCTTCTTACTTTTGGTATTAACCGTACCAATCATACCATCAGCGGCATGAGACCCTGAAGGAGCTGCAGTTATTTGATTTTTTTAGGAAGGTCGGGGATTTTCTCGTGTAACGTACCTGACTGCGTATAAACTAAGTCAAGGTACTGAGCTTGAGCAATTACTTGCTCCTCAGTAACGACTCCTGCCTTAGCTACATCCTCAGTGATCTTCGGTAATAAAGATTTTACAAACCATTCAGCTAAGATCTGATCCGGAATAAAAACTTTCACTAAACATTGTCGACGTCTCCATTCATGAATGTGATCTGAAATGTAAGTGGACGTTGACTGCTTTAATGAAGTTAATAATTCCGTGCCATTGTCATATCTGACTGGCAACTGAAAATGAGTTAAAAACGAAGTAGCTAACTGACTAAAGTTATAAAAAGTGGCTCGCGGTAACTCAATGTACCACTTGGCCGCAAGACCAATTAGAGTGCGCTGGAAAAGCCTTAAACGGATTGAATCATCTGAAATGGAGTTAGACGCACACCAGAGGTGATAAGTCATCACATGGTTCGACAGGACCTCTTCTGATTTGCCTTCAAACTTAGGACTACCACTAGGCAACTTATTCGGAATTGGCGGCCAAAATGGAAGATAGTTAATTGGATTGTTCGTAAGGCGCAACAAATCAGGCAAGTCCAAAGTTGCAATGAACGGTAACTGACGATTAGGGTCCCTGAAACCCTGGGTCATGAGACCAGCCCTAGGAGGAGGATATCTAGGATAACTAGGAATTGGAATTGCATTTGGGATATTATATCCTCTCGGAAAACCAGGATTAACCGGACTTTACTGGGGTTGTTGAAGTTGTTGATATGTATATCCAGGGTACGGTTGATACTGATAGACTGGCTGCTGCACAGCAGGACCGAATTGGTACTGTCCCTGGTACGGTTGATAAGTAAATTGAGGTTGACTTGTGACAACCATACTTGGACCAGGTTGTCGTATAGGCATTTGAACCGAAGTCTGAATTGTGGATCCAGATTGAGGTAAAGATGTCTGAGGAGTTGATACAGGGATAGTAGAAACTGGAGCTGTCGATACTCCAGAAGTAGGTGGGGTAAATTGAACAGATGTTGCAGCAGTCGTTTGAGGCGGAGTACGAGGCGTACTAGGCCCAGGCTGAGAAACTACAAAGGTGCAGAAGTTTGAATAGTAGACTGGACAGGTTGCTGGGGTGAACCAGAAACCAAGGGTTGTCCAGATTGAGATGACAACTGCACATTCAGTTGCAAGATCTGTTAAGATTGAGATGGATCCCACACTAAGTTCATTCCGGGGTACGGACCCATAGCAGGTTGTGAGTATTGAGGACCATAACCGGGTTGAGGGTAGGGTTGATAATTCAAAGGTACATTTCCAGCTCCTTGGAAAAATGATTGACCGGAAGGTGGTTGGAAACCTTAGGTTGGGAACTGACCTTGAGGTTGATAACCTTGAGGCACGTACTGATACTTGGGTTGACCTTGAGGTAAATATTGATACTGGGGTTGACCTTGAGGTACATACTGAGTCCGGGGTTGACCTTAAGGAACGTACTGTCCCGTAGGTATGTACTGTCCTTGAGGTTTCCCCCCAGGCGGAAATTGGGTACCTTGAGGTTGCCCCCCATGCGATAATTGAGGACTTTGAGGCTGCCCCCCAGGCGGTAATTGGCCACCTTGAGGTTGCGGATTAGGAATAGTATCTGACATCATAAGAATATCTTCTACACTCAACGGCTTAGTTCCGTTATTACCAGTTAATAACCCTTGTTCAATAGGTTGAGGAGATGCTCCTGAAAAAGTACCAGTAAGTGACTGATACCCAGAGGGAACAGAAGGACTGTTGTATAAAAAGGTTTCTGGAGATTGAGAAAACATGGACAACTGTCTTGACATATTTAACGGAGGATAGTAACCCCTAGGTGTTGGGTGAAAAGGAATGCGAGGTGGTGAAAAACTTAGTCCCGGGTTTTCCAAAAAATTGGTCAATGAAAAATACCAAGCGTTGCTCCTAGGTGGACTGTAAAAAATTGATTCATGCTCCCTAAGTTCTAATGTTGGTTGATTTTCAAGGATAAGGATACCTTCTTCCGGAGTAGCAAGTTCTTCAATAGCTATAAGTCCAGAAGGAAGATTTTAGGTAATTACTCTTTCTACCCTGGGTGAACTAGGACCACTAGAAGTTGGATAGGCAAATCCTGATGTTGGAGTAGCAGCAAATTCAGTTTCATGTTAAGATATTTCAGGTTCATCACCTAAATCACTAGTAGATGGAAAACTACCAGTAATTTCGGAAAATGAAATAGATTGCGGATTATAATCTGTTACTAGAGCTTGATAATTAGGATATACAACCAATGGAGACTCTTCTTTTTCAGGTGACCCAACTCTACTGTGTCTAGGAGTTACAAGGGCTCGTAGCCCTTCAAGCTGGCTTGGTGAAAACTCAGGAGGTTGGCCCCAAAGTCTACGGGACTTCCTTGGTAATTCAGCCATGATTAAATATTTTAACTACTTCACACGCAAACAAAGAAAAATCTCAATGAAAACCACCTAAAGCCTCTAAAGAACCAAACAATTTTGAATCACACGCCTAAAGAATCTAGGAGATTAAGCCACAGATAAACAGTAACTTTTCGTACTGAAAACACTAGTTGGTGATGAAATCCAACGTCACAGAGTTCAATACAGAAATGGCGGTTGGAAAAGTTACCACGGAAGCCTGCTTAATGAATAAACTGGCACAAGTTTCTCCACTAAACCGTCTAGAGTGAAGAGAACCCCCTAGAAAATCCAAGTGAGTCTAGCCAACGTCTGCTCCAGGTACAGTGGGATCTTCCATCCTCCGTCACCTTAGGAAAGAATCCTATAGAATATGGTCACTATGGTTACCAACGGAAACAAATATACCTAGGGGAACAGTCTACGATCCGATACGCACGCAAGGGCAGAGTAACAAGCTCAATCCCCTTGAAGGCTCCTTGACATAATCCAAGGTTTACCAACAAGTGACCACAGGCTCCTCGACAATGGTTAATCCGAGGTTTACTGTTTTTAATACGTGAATATCTTCTATCGTTCCCAATGAGGAAGGATAGATTCCCACACTGGTTCAGATATGATCTCGTGCTTCTCCCTTTCCCAGAGCATAGATGTAACAATTGGATTTTATCTCCTACCGCAAGATACAACTACTTGTTTGTTTTACTATCTTGGAGAGTTAATTACTCCCTACTCCAAGATACTAGCTTAAGCTATGTTGGTGATATAGAGCCCTAGAAATAAAAATATTACTAGATAGATTTTACTTTAAGCGTTATTTTTACTGGTTTTTTCTTAAGTCAAAAGGTGCGGAGATGAAACTTATGGTGTGAAGACTCGACTCCAAATCACTAAAAAATGCACTTAAGATGATAAGCAATCTTTTCCCTTCAATGAATTTCTAGCTATGAAAGAGTTGAGAATGCAAATGCTTGTAAAAACAAATCTTTCTTTAACAAACAAATCAAAAGAAGAGCTTTTTTTCGTTTCCAATACACTCAAAAACGAGACAACTAGTTATGCTCACGGAAATTTCCCTTTTCTTTCAAACACTCAAATATTACAAAAACAAACTTTTTCCAAAAGAGATTTTTTATTATTTTTTATAAAACACTCAAAACTATGGAAAAATCTAATCTTGAGATCTATAAATTCTAAAACTATTTGAAGTAAAAGCTTACAAGATTTCTTTTCAAGGATGTTTTACTTATAGCTATAAGCAAACTAAGGACTAATTTGTCCAAAATCACAAATCAGTCAAAAAACAACCAATTTTTGTTTTCTTTTCTAAAAATGAAATCCAAAACTTTTAACACAAGTCCTTTCGAAGTTTCGCAAAGAGAAACACAAGATAGATTCCTCAACAAAGGCAGATTTTGGAAACGATTGGACTCATAAGAAGACCAATAAAAACCAAGGTGATGTGAGGCTTCTAAGCTCTGAGCTACTACAAGACCAAAATGAAAATCAAGCCCAGCAACCAAAACTTCTAGGAATTTCACCTAAAACCCTAATGCCAATGGAATTAACCTAAGAAAAGTTCCTGACAAGTCACGTGCAGATCTGGGCAGAGGCTAAAAACACCTAAACAAATCCTAAGCTGACTGAAAGAGAAAATCTTAAGTTTTTCAAAATTTTGACAGGGTCCGCAGGCCCGCAGTTCACACAGGTGCGGGACCGCTCTGTGTGTAAAGCAAAAGTGCGGATAGGTCCGCACTGTGTTACAAGCAGAGGGTGCGGTCCTCTCCCAAAAGTATGAAAAACAAAAAATAATTCAAGATCTACTAAACCTACCCAATTCCACACACATCAAGCCAAAAACAGAAACAAAAACACAGTTTCTCAAGTCAAAGTAAAAGCAAATCAAAAAATCAAGTCCCCAGCGGAGTCGCCATTTTGTCAACCGGATGAGTCGTTCTTGTGGACAAGATCGACCTCCCTAGTATCTAATGATATCTAGCGACAAACAAACCAATCAACTTCTATCTTTATCTAAATATGCAATTTATAAATAAAGACAAACAAGTGTTTTAAGCCTACCTTGGGTCCAATGCAAGTTTGTGGAAGCCTTGCTCCGTTGATCCAAATGAGCTCCCTTGTAGAGAATCTGCAGACACAAAAAAGCACACAAATTAAATAGCACCTGAAAAGCCAATATAATAAAGCATACTTATCATGATGATCAAGGAATTCATGAAACAAATCACATAAGACAATTTGTTGAAAAAAATGTATCTGATTGTATTAACTTAAATCAAAGAAGAACTTTACAACCTTATGCCTTGATGCTGTACAAGCTCCTCCCAGGGTCCATCAAGAAGTCTCCTCTACTTTGACAAGTTTCACTCTCTTCCCAATGAAGCCAAAAGGTATGTGATCTCTCCTCTCAAGCTTAACTAGGAAGTCTCAATTCCAACAGCATTTACCCTCAAAAATGTTCATCTTCTAATCTCCCTAGCAACCAGCCCAATGCCTTAATTTATAGTGCAATGGAGGGAAGTTACTAGGTCCTCCTTCAAAGGGATAAGCTCCTCTCATCAAGGGATTAGCTCCTTCACTTTTGGGATGCATGAACCACCTAGGAGCGAACCATCCACGTCAAGATTCCTTTTAGAATCATCTAGAATTAACCCAAAGTGAGTTTTTAAGAATAAACCTGCGCCTTTTTGACTTTCACAGGGGTCCACACCCATTCCTTTAGAGACAGAGTAGGCAGGTCCGCAGGTAACATGAACAGGGAGTGCGGGACCGCAGGCAACAGTGAGAGAAAGTGCGGAACCAGAGCTTTATTGATTTTTAAGGTCTTTCTCTCATTTTCAAAGCTTGACATGAAGAGCTAAGGTTTGAGACTTGCTTAGGAGGATAGTATGAATGATGATAGACCCATACTGACTGCAAATAGTCATGGTGACAATATTTTGTGTAACAGTTTTCCTCTCCAAGAGGGAGAGGTTTTGGCCCTGGAAAGATGCTAACATCTTGTGTTCTTGTCTCTTTGTTTTGGTAGCTATTTGATGAACTAACAAAGACACTCTTTAATAATAATCAATGAAGATTGGAATAAGAAGAAAAATTGAAAAACACCTCACAAATAGTTATCACGCTAAGAAGAATCACATTAACTACATTTTCCCTAGATTCTTCAACATGGTATCAGAGCTAAGGTGCTAGAGTCAAGGAAAGGGTAGGAAAAAGAGATATTTAATGATCATCTTCAAGAAGGGCATTAAAACAAGTTGAAGGAATTGAAAGATCAACGTCAACAAGCATTATACAACAAGAAGACAATTCAAGATCAAGTAATCTCAGTTAAAGTGAATTCCCAATGCTAGTGCTCAGAATTCAGATCACAGTCAAAAGAAGGAAAACACAATACCTCTCACAGTTTCAGTGCTAGCCCCAAATTGGGTGTCATTACAATCTATGCCATACCACAAATATCTCAATGACTTAAGTCTGAAGTAGTTTCGATGCTTGGTATTGAACAATGCTCAAAGGCCTCAAAGATATTTGTTCATGCTAGTCAACTCAAGCAAGGTTATACTCCAGCAAGGAGCATTACAACAAGGTTACAAGGATATACAATCACATCATACATTACAACAATATCACTTCAAAAGGAGAACACAATGCCACATCTCAGATGGGCATCATGACAGTGCTCTCAAAATTCTTGATTTCGATTTCATACCCTCACAGTCAAGGAATCAAGTAATCTCAACATATTATAAAAGAAATAGTGCTTGGTGCTAAACAATGCAAGGAAGTCTCAAGAAAAGTCTTGGAACTCAGTTGTACCAGGCAGCTCAAGAAAAGATCTCATTGAAGGAGATCATTCAAGAAAGCATCAAGGTGAAGATTTCATCTTCACATGACAAGTAAGTATCTTTTCATTCTATAATCAAGTTTGGTTAAATGACTTCCAAGGACATCTATAAATTGGATGGAGAAGGAGGATAGACATAGTCCTCTAAGTAGCTGAAGTCATCAAAAGGTCTCCTCTGAATTTATGGAAAGGGATATTTATGAAAGATCCCCTCACATAGCAATATTGGAGACATCAAAGTGATGTAGATGATAAAATCATTCTCTTAAGGTGCAATGAAGAAGGTCACATGAAATCTGATCTACATGAAAGTAAAAGGTATCAAAGGATGTAGGATATCTTCATAAGGTCTCATATACAAGATCTAGGAAGGAAGATAACCATCATTGATCTATAATGCACTTACAAGGTAACAAATATCAATGGGATAAGAAGGTTACCTCATTCAACAACTTATGGTCTCTATGCTAAATAGAGAAAGACAAGTTGATGGAAAAAGTATTGAAGGTTAAAGGACTAAAACATGTGCAGAAAGGAAAGGCAAGTTTGGTCCTCAAGCAAGACAAAATAAGTATAGATAAGATTCAATGCTATGGAAAGATTATGGAAAAAAGCTCATATCACTGGAAAGATGAAGGAAGCTGAAGAAAAGGGCCAAGGAAAGAGGGAGTAACAGATCTCTACTATGATCTAGATGTATCCCTCACAAAAGGGTCCTATCATAAGCTCCTAAATCTTGTGTTATAGATATGACCAAGATAATAAGATGCATCATGGCATCATGGAATCATTAGAAACAAGAGCTCGTAACATCACCATGGGAATCATGAAGGACAAAAATCCATGGCAGACAAACATGAAGGATATAGCTCTTGAGAACTTTAGTAAACATTGAAGGAAAGAAAGAAGTCATCCAGGACAAGGTTCATCATACATCAAAAAGGGAAACATCTGCCAGATGGGGATATACAAGATCCTCAAGATTCTCTGATGGAATCCTCATCGAAGGGTTCACCAATCTAGAAAGGAAGCAAGTGTTTCATCAAGAACTCCAACTTGTGGAATTCATGAATGATGTTATGGTGACATAAGAGAAGAAGCAGATCAAGGGGTTGAAGACACTTCAATCAAGGAAGCTGCTGAAAGAAGCCTAGATGACCTAAAGGTAAAATAAGATATGTATGCTTGTGTTCAATATTATAACGTCATGTCACATGGTTTTGAGTAACATAGATCATTACTTCTATATTGAGAAGCATGATCAAGAGAAAAGGGATCTCCTCCTCTGAAAGGATGCAAGAAGGCATAAGACACACTAGATGAAATCAACATAATATGTCCTCATATGAAGTATGAGGTGGTTGACCACAATTAAGAAAATCTGATTAAAAGCACCTGGGAATGAAATGTGTGGAGAAGGAAGAGATCGTGAGATATGCAACCCTGATGAAGGCAATCAACATCCAAAAGACTAAAGAGACTTGACTAGGAAATCTCCCAGAAAGTTATGAAGACTCGAATGAAAAAAATGAAGACCCTTGACAATGGATATCCTTGGGAGATGTGTCAACATGAATGCAGGATGCTGATAACTACAAGAAGATGTCATGATGAAGAGCCATCTCGTAAGGTATGATTTGATTTAATATGTTTTGATTTCTTGAAAAATATCTGGATGAGTTCATGCAGGGCTACTCAAATAAGAGTTGTAAATACAAGTACAACTAGCATTCATGTGATGGATAGAAGAAGCATGATGAAGAAGTAGCCATATGACGAAGGTTCCAGATATGAAGAAGGCCACTTTCCATGAAGAAAGGAATGACATGACAAACAAAGGAGGAAAGTGATCGTTGGTTGTTTCCCTACAAGGAACTCAAATGAAGTTCATGACATCAAGAAAAGAAGTTGATCAAGCCATTGAAGGACACAAGAAGAAGAAGTTGCTGATGTACAAAAGAGTCCCTAGCCAAGAGGGAGCTCTGGCAAGTTCCTGGTTAAAAGGAAGCTTGGGCAAGTTTCTAATTAGAGGAAACTTGAGCATATCTTCCCCAGTTAAGAGGGAGAGATAGACACAACATTCTTGTCTTCACTTTGGAAGAAAGAATGGAGGATTGGGTAATCATCTGGCATCCGATGCTCTTTGAGGATGTGTAGGGCATCCAAGATAAGACTATGCAGGAGGACCGCTATTCTTTGAGGGTTGGGAACCCAAGATAAGAATAGTCCTAGAAGGTCATACTCATTGAACACCCAGGTGGGTATGTACCTTAAGAGACAATGATGAAGGTGTCTATAATCATTGGTCTCACCAACATTGTGCTATGATCTAATGAGAGATAGAGTTGTTAGTCAAGACCTTGCTATGAAAACAATGTTGGTTACTATGATGCTATACACACGAATTACCAATCCGATTCTTCTGATGAGAAATTATTCAGATTGAGAATGACCAAGTACCATTATGAACACCTCCCTAGTTAAGAGGGAATTAGGTCCGATCTTCATAAATATAATTTTGATTTTTGTACTTGTAAAAGAAAATAAATATTATTATTCCTTGTTGCATGGGTTTCATGAGCAAGACGTTCATGTATTAGTATCTCCCATTGAGAGCATTAAGAAGTCAAAGAGTCAAAGAAAATATTAAAGAGCACTTCTTGAGCATTTATGAAATGTATGAGTCAACCTAGTGTCTAGATCAACTCTCCAAGACAAGCATAATCCTATCCTAGAAGGCAAACAAAAAATCGATATAGAAGACAGTCACATCAGCCTCAAAGTATGTACAAATGACATGTCAACTTATTATGGAGGCATAATCACTATAAATACCCTACTGAACTTCGCAAAGGTACAAAGATAAATTCAGATTCCTCTGTAACTTTGGAGGTACAAGAAGGTACAGTCTCAGTGATGATTACAATAAAGAAATCTCGGACTTCTCTGCAATCTCGGATGGGTACAAGAGGTGCATAATATTGGATTAAGGCAACAATTCAAGACCTCGGATGGAGAAGTATTACTATGATTTCAGATGGGTAATACAATGTGATACTTGTGGCATAAGAATGACTAGGTGTCAAGAAGAACACATTCTCCTTCTTGATACAGATCTCAGTGTTGTCATAATCATAGTAAGGATGATCTTAGGAATCCTACTATACTACACACTGTCTCGGCATGATGGAAGGATCTCATAGTAACACATTGTCTCGGCATGATGGAAGGAACTCATAGTAACACACTATCTTGGTATACATTAAGGTGCAGTCACAATATCGTTCTTGATGAAGATATAAAGGTCGTGATCTCAGTCATGATGAGACTGCCATGATTTCAGTGAATCTACATGCAACTCTTCTATATATATGAAGATCTCATTGATGAATACCTTGGTGATGAAGCAACAATGATGATGATCTCAACACTGTTGAAGAAGAGGATTGGTGTCTTGGTCTTGAAGTGGCCTAGTAGGTCAAGGGTCACGGTCTTAGTATTTGTCAATTGGAATCTCTATAAGAAGAATTTTATGCGGGTTTTCCTCTCCAAGAGGGAGAGGTTTTGGCCCTGGCAAGATGCTAACATCTTGTGTTCTTGTCTCTTTGTTTTGGTAGCCATTTGATGAACTAACAAAGACACACTCTAATAATAATCCATGAATATTGGAATAATAAGAGAAATTGAAAAACACCTCACAAATAGTTATCATGCTAAGAAGAATCACATTAACTACATTTGCCCTAGATTCTTCAACAAGAAGTACCTCCCTCACTAAGAGGGAGTGTTGAGATTGGTAGCTTGGGAGGTACTCTAAACCCTAGCGTACAAGGTTGTGGAGGAATTTGTCTCACATGGGCTTTGTGGGCAAGCGTACCCAAGCATGGGGTTTTGTACCCAAAGTGGTGGGCATGAAACCAAGATGGATTTTGTTGGTTAAACCCTTGTAGCACATGTGGCACCCTTAATGGAGCAAGGGGCTACTAAGAAGGTTAAGGGAGGTTTTGCCAAATGGGAGAAGTAAATTTGTATTTATGTGTTAGTGGGTTATTTGGAAAAAGTACAGGTCGACCTTTCTTTAGGAGTTCCCTAGAGTGGGATAAAATTTGCCACCAAAGAACATATAATAGAGAAGAGTGGAGACCTCAATTGGCACATCACAAATGCATCTCACATAAGGATAAGGAAGTCTAAGGCAAACATAGTCCCTTAGGAGCTTTTAAAGTGAAAGGAGGCCAAGATAGGCTATCTTCTTGTGTGTTTCGACAATTGAGTTTGGGCAAGTGTTCGCTATTTGTTAATGACGAGTTTTGGGTAGTATTTTGAGTGCTATCTCTCTTAAGAACATGCTACAATTCTATGCATTTTATGGGAAGAAGGCCGAGCTCCTGAAGTTGGGTTTTGGAAGGTTGTTAGGCCTTACAAATAGTTGGAACAATGGTCGAGTTACAACAGAAGGCAACACACTAGATGGCGTATTAAAAGAGGGACTAACATAGAATTTTGGAGAAATAAGAGGTCAAGAAGAGTGTTATAGCAACTGCTACACGCAACCCTAACTAGGGCCAAAATTCCAGACACTAGTGCATGGTCAAAGCCAGAAATTATACATAGAATTTGATATTCCAAGGTATCCAATTTCTCCTTCTGTGTTTTGTTTTGATGCTAGGTTGATGAGAGTCCAAAAAGGACAACATTGTATGACATCTTAAGTATTGGTTGGAGGGCAATTAGTAGGTGCATCTTATGGCCTAAGTGTAGAATTGTTAAGGACAATAAGTCTACTAGGAGTGGCAGAGGTATTGGCCTAAGGGTTGGCTCTTTGAAGGACAAAAGAAGGCAGCGAAGTGGGCTACTATATTAGCCTTAGTTCTTTATTGGAGGACATCTTTAGTGAAAAGAAGGGAAGTATCCAAACCCTTGACTTGTCATCATTATATTAGCAGAGGAAGGCAAAAGTATGCAGACCAAGGCGTTGTTCACAAATGGAGTTTTGAACAGTTGATTGAAGTCCCTATGTGTTGCATTCTTAGTGGACAAAGGAGAAACTAAAGGGCAGAGTTGTTGGAGATGTGTTCAATGACCCAAAAGAATTGTGATCATTGATAGATGCATATTGAACGAGCTACATATTGTAAGCTAAAGGACCGACAATTGTGTTCAGGGTATGTGGACTAAAAGGAGCTCGGGAGCCAGCTACATCAACAAGTCAATTGTATCTTGTTCAAGGTAGATTGGTTGTCAAAGGAATGGCACCAAGCTCTAGTTGTATGCTTGTATCAGTGATTGTATGAGGGTCATGATCCCTGGTACGAGAACCCTAGATTGTTGTATTAAAGATTGTTAAAAACCAAACTTGGATTGAAAAAGTGAATTTGTCTATTGTGCACTAGTTGATTTACTGTTGTGTTTATTTTGCTATGCAAAGTAGTATTGTTGTCGCATTTGAGTTTGGTTGTGTTGAAGATTGTAAAACCCGAACTTACATTCCCTGGTGCCATGGAAATTCAACACTTATTAAAGGCCTCTTGTTCCATAAATTGAAGGTATACATCTATTAGAAGCCTTTTCTTAGCCTTGTGATCTTAAGTAGTCCTATATACCTTGCTTGTACTCAAGACCTGGGTTCAATGTGCCATAAATAGGCCTTTGTGGAGGATGTGAATTGCCTTGTTGTGCTAGCTAAGCCTTGTTCTTAAGAGGAGAATCCCTACTAGGTCTATCTTGTCACCCTTATCCTTAGTATTTGATAAATCATTAGGTGACCTAATATAGGGAAGCCTCCTTAGTGGTGAAAGTCCATAGAAGAGCAAGAGGTAGTGGTTGTGGTGACAATGGGCCACACCTCATATTGTCATGCTTTGGTCTAGTTCTTGTCTTGTGAGCTACCCTCACAAGGCTTGCCAGATTTTGAGGCAACAATCTAATGGTCATAGAGGAAGGTATTGGTAAGGCCTTGATGGTCATGACAAGAGTTAGAAATAATTATGGACACTTTCCACCAACCCCAATGGAATAAGAGAGGGTTGTTATAAACTAGGGTTTTTGTGACATGCAAGTTTACAAGATGCAATATCATATAACAACTAAGGAAAAACATCCAAGCGATAGATTCAACAAGGGATCAAGGATATCAAGAGGTAAGCTAGGAAAAATGAATTTTTTATGATTTTTAATGGTTTTATATGCATACAAAAACAATAAAATCCTAGCCATCAACCCTAATTTTGGGGACAAAAATGGAATTAATGTTATATTTTACCTTTCCAATTTATTAAAACCAATTTCTATCAATAGAATAATGACATATAGATGCAAAAGTACCATAAAATAAAAGAAAAAACAAACCCTAACCTTAGTTACTAAGAAATAGGAAAAATATGTAAGAATTTAAGAAATCACCACAATTAGACTAGTACCTTTAGTTAATTGGGAAATGGAGTCAATTAGGGCAAGGTCAATGATAGAGGGTCTTGAATAAAGAGGGTGGAAGATTAAAACTATTCTCTTATAAGCCTTAGTAATTTCTTTCTATGGGAGATTTAAGGTCAAATGATGCATGCACCAAGTTCCTTTGATGGATTCTTGAAAGATAAATTTGCATACCATAAAGAATCAAGATTTCAAGAAGGATATTGCCCTTTTTTATATAGAACAATTAAAACCTTAATTTCATAAAAACTAGCATGCAAAATAGAAGAAAATGGCAATAAACGTACACAATTCCACCAATAATCACTTCAGTAATCCCAAAACAATCTCTCCATGCAAAAATATCCCTCCCAAGACAATTTGCTCCACTAAATCTCCATTATGTCCAAGACGAACGTACAAGAAAACTAGTGCACACTCCTTCAGAGATAAAGAAGTGAGAGAAATGTGATGATGATAAAACGAAAGTGACTTTCCTCTATTTATATGAGGGCAACCAAGTCACTTTTCATAATTTTACAACAAAATCCATAAAAGTGTGGTTGGATCATCCAACTAGGCCTAAATATCACAAGTTGACCTTAAGATAACTTTAAAACATAAGACATACATTATAAGTCTCCCACGCGTGTGGGAATAAATGCTCTCCAACATGACGCCATCCTCTTAGAATGGACATCTCCATTAAGCAAGTAACAAAGTGGGTCTAAGAGTGCTTCTCATTCCAAGGTACAACATCAAATTACATGGGTATATCTCCAAGCAACATCTCCTTTAACATGATTTAATCATCAAGGAGGCTCATGTCACCCTTCTAGGGCATGTAGAGATGACTTAACAACCTTAGGAGCAAGCATTGGCACCTAGACAAAGTGTGGTATCCCTCCCAAACCATCTTAATGATCTCCACCATTATATGAGCTCTAGAGCAAGGCAACATCCATCAAACAATGTCGAGGCCAACCTGGGGGCGTCTTCGGTTCGTTGAAGCACAACATCAATCAATCCAACACCTTGGCTTTTAGGATCAACGTTTCAACATCTAGAGGTGTAGCAAGGGGCATATAATCACGTGGAGGCCCCTCAAATTCTAGTTCTCATCTTAGGAGGGGAATGTTGGGGCTACAAAGTCGTGTGCTCTCAAAAATAGGCAAGACATCCTCCGAATGGTGCTGGAGAGGTATCAATCCATCCCTCAAGGAATCTCTATTGCATGTGTAATAAACCACTTGAAACAAAATCTCAATATCATGTAAGACCAACATCATTAGGGACAAAAACTATTAACGCATCATAGGGGACCATATTCAATGTTAGAGGCACAAACATAGTTTACACAAAACGTGCCTTTCAATGTCTTTATAACTCAATAATTTTTGGCCAGTTACCACATTTGTGTTAAGGATGATTATACCATTATCCCTATTAGGTGCTTCCATCCCTAGCGAAAGGACATTTCACAATTAGACTGGTCAATCCATAGATGCATGTGATAAAGATGGTGAAGGAATGGGAAAGACTTCAAGGAAGATGGCCATAACCATGGTACCAACTAAAGGAGGCCCAAAATATTGAGTACTATAATGAGAAGTGGGAGTGACCAAAGAGGATTGAGTTACCTCTTTCGTCAACCTTCTTTTTCCACCCCTTTGGTGAGCATTTTACTTTAATGATTTATCTTTCTTTCTTTCATAGCTTAGGAGGCACAACTTGTTTTATGCTTTTCCAATACCCCTTAAATATATAACATTTTATTGCCCATGACAGTTGGGACATTTATAAGTTCTTTTGTGTAGATAGATCTTGAAATGTTAAGGAACAAGGTGATGGGCCATGACTCATGCTAGGATTTTACCCATGTGCTTACTATGTCCAAGCTATATTTTATTTTTTCCTTTTTCTTTATTTGTAGCTTCATATGATTTCATCTTTCTTTCAATTGTATCAACGCCTTAGGGAAAACTTCTAGACCCTGACTCGAAGATGAAGATATAGGGTGCCAGTCCAATGACCAATAGTAATCAACCCAACGAATGGATGTGGGTAATAAGGGTACATGGAAGGTGGCACGTATGGATTTCCTTGGGCACTATATCAATTATTGTCTCCTATTATTTCCCCTCCTAAAGGAAGGACCTCAAGAGAGGTCACACTAGACTAAGGGTGAAGGATAACCTTCCAAGTGAAACATGGGAACACGAGTTTAATCAATAGGGCTCAATGCCAAATGGGAGAGAACACTAACTAGAGCATAAGTGGAGAGCTTTGATGCAAAGCTATCTGTAAGCCATCATAGAGTTGCTAGTTGGTTGGCTAACAAATGGGGAGAAAATTTCCTGTTGTGGGTTACCCACATTTGGTGGGTAATAGGGACTATGAAGAAAACTCTAGAAGGGTCAAATTTGTAGCTTTAGTTGAGAGTTATAGTTAGCTATTAGACTATATTATAACTGGGCCATTAGGAAGAAATGGGGTTCTATTCATATTTAATTGTATCTTGTTCCAAAATAGAGTAGAACAACAAAAAGTAGGAATAACAGAGCATAACATAGGGTTTAGTGTTTATAGCGATCTATTAGGTTGCAAGTCTTAGTTAACTCCACAAAGAATGTTTTGTCCTTTGTACTTGCATTCTTTCCATTCTAGAGAAAGAGAGAGCAGAGAAACCTCAACTTTTGGTTGGGTTTTCTCTTGCAATGGTTTCCTAGAGCATATTTTGTGTTCATTGTAATTGGTGTGTGATTGTATTTTATTTTCCTCTATTGTTTACATTTTATCTATTCCATGCATAAGCAAAAACAATAATTAATAGATTTGGGATCTAAGGAAATTAACCCTCATAGAATAGATTTCATTCTATTTTTATCAAATATGTTTTGACCAACTATCTAGTGAAATATCCATGACAATTTACAGACCAATTAAGTCTTCGTGAGTCCTAGTGAGCCACAACCACATTGGCATCAAAATACAATTTAATTAGCATTCATTGCTTAGGAATAGGCTTTTTACCTGCATTCATCTTGAGTCCATGTTTGATTAAAAAAATTTCACATCTAGATTGGATGGATAAAAATGTGTGAAAATGGAAACCACCATTAAAAATTAGCTTGATGGGCAAGATTGACCCTTAAAATCCAAACCTGCTCATAAAGAAAAAATAAATGATTGCACTGAAAGACACTCTACAACCCAATATGGGTGAGATGGTCTAGTGAAGTGTGAAGAGTTAGATCTAAAATTAAGTAGTGAAAAAAAATGTTGGCTCAAGTCAAATTACACACCTATAGCATATATATTAATATTATACACATAAAAATCAACAATTTGAATTAAGTGAAGAAATAATGAAAGTTAACTAAGGAAATTATGAAGGGGAATATCAAAGGGTAATTGAGGAATGCAGCAAACATTTGCGAGAGAGAGACCATATTTGATGGATATATGCTTTCAAACTTCCTAGTATGAGAAAAATATGTATATATATATATATATATATATATATATATAAACCATGGATTTATCAAGTGCCTTGAGGAATCAAAGCTCTCGAGGAGCAAATATTTTCTCAAGTTTTACACTTTAAAAAACATTTTCACCTTCAGAAATTTGATCCCTTTCAAAGCTTGATAAATCGAAAGTGAAAATGACTTGTAATATAGATAGATAGTTTCCAAAAAATTGCTTGGTGATGACTAAGCCCAACGGAAACATAAGAATAAAATAATGGATGATAAAGATTCTATTTCCTTAAACTATATAGTTGAAATATTGAAAAACACTACGGTATTCTTGTGAGAATTACGTATTGGCAGTGCTTTTGGAACCCAATCTGATTTCAAACTTTTACAGCAGGGCACATTGATAGTCCCTTTCAGTAGTAACCAAGTTCTCTGAGATATTTAAGCCTTGAATTACTAATCAATTTAAACCAGAGAATGATGTAAGTTCATATAGAATAACTTAGGCTACGAGCAGCCCACAAACTCAAGTGTTTACCCAATTACATACCATATATGAGTCGAGAAACCATATAACATAGATCAGAGGTTCAAGGCAGTGATGTTGTTGTCGAATCATACCTGTGCTCCTGTATTCATTGTTCTAAATAAAGCGTTTGTGAATGCTCTGAATAAAACTCATAAAAACACTAGTCAACAAAATACAATTTCACTTTTTATAAACCACCCCGCATAGAATCATGATATTACTTGGTTCTATTTTAATTCCAAGGGACTATGATTTTATTTCCATATTTTCCTAAACAAAATGTAAATGTTAGTTAACAAATTAGCCAGCTACAATTTTAGAACATGATCAATTTCAAGAACTTCCAAACATAGTTAACCCTTTATCACGAGAAACTAAAAAAAAGTTAAAACCACGATTTTAGGATATGATCAATTTTAAAACTTCCAGACATAGTCAACCCTTTATCAAGATAAAATAAAAATAAAAATCCTCTAAGTTAACAAATTAGCCAGCAGAATTTTAAGATATGAACAATTTTAAAACTTCCAAACATAGTTAACCCTTCAAGAAAAAGGAAAAACGATTCTCTCTATAATACACAATTTCCACACCATACTGGTGAATTTGAGCTCTTCATACCAATCTCCTTGTAACACCTTTGCTTAAATGGATAAGTATTTAAAATAAGAGGGTTCTATGTTGTTGTAAAAGCATCGCACAATGACTTATATGCAGCACAGCAATGTTTGAATTTCTCCTCTGCCATTACCTGCTTGAATACCATTGCCAATGTTAGCCTTCATAAGAAGTTAGGATAATATAGTATAATAAATTCACCACATCAGCTAGTTCATGCATTAAAAAGGCACAAATCAGCAAAGGACACAGTTCTAACTCGCTCCCAGCCCAACATCAAAAGATAAATAAGACATATAATAGCTAACCATCATTAGGTAGTTATCTTCATGGAATAATGCTCAGAAAAAGAAACACTGGAACACATTCAACCTTACATATGACAAATAGTTATTTTTAGGCATTCTTCATTAGTGACTTCTAAGCCGCAGCTTCTGCTCATGACTTTAGAACATACCATTGTTGGCAGAAAAGAATTGTTCACACAGCATTGCCAAATGGAGTGAATGGCCCATTTCATTGTTAATAATAGCAGAATGAAGTGTCTCATCTCACTGGGTCTAGTCAACTCGCTCAAAATACCTACACAAAAGCATCCTAGTCCCTAAGACCTTGGATATGAAAAGGACAGCCAACCAATATGTGTCAACAATATCTGTTACTTTACTTTTCTATCGTTAGGAAGGCAATATCCTTGTAATCTCGCTGTTAGATTGTTGTAACGCACTGTTCTATGATGTAAGGATTGGTTCCATGAAGTAATATGTGATCCATCTCCGGGACAATATTAAAACATCTTCGTTGATACAGTGAATCTGATGTAATTCCCATGGATTTTTGTGATCTCCTTGGTTGGTAATAACAGCATGGAAGACATGCCATTTATGATGACTAACATAACACCTACAAACTGTGAAAAGACTACAAAGACTATCAGTTCAAGCCTTCAACAGGAAATACCCTCATGTCAGATGCACCACAATAAAGTGGGTCAACACTGCCAAACAATTTGCCTTTATATTTTCTGATAAGCTGAGTAACGGAATTGTAAAAATCTTTTATGAAATGTAATAAATAAGTTTTGGATGCCTACACAAGGTTGCACAGAGAAAGAGTGTTTTCAGGGGAGGAGCATTGGGAGTGTCAATTTCAAAAAAATCCTTAGGAGTGGAGCATCTTATGGGCGTGTATATGTATATGTATATATATATGAAAATAAGCATATTTGTAAATAAATCAAGATAGAAATGGTATCCATAATACATTAATGATTAATTATTTGAGCATCAACCATCTAGATTCTAGCAATTACAAACAAACATCAAGTTTTTAAGTATATAATAGGAAATAAACCATTAACTTGTTACTTATCATTTTAATATGTTATCTACCGATTATCAACATGCCAAATAGTAAATTTTACAAAATAGGTCATCTACACATTGAAGTATGAAGACTAAAAAGTCCAAATTCAAAACACTAATCTATCATATATAACAAATAAAGTAGTGAATCTATCTACTATTCTCTCCTCCTTACACTACCATGACCACTAAATGGGCCTCCATGTGGTGGCAGTGAAGTAGATGGAAGTGGAAGTGGAACTGAAGATGAAGCCCCTACTTTTGTAATTGGAGTCCTGGACATGGGGACCATGGCACTGTTACTGCTCAATCTAGCAGGGGTCCTAGGAGGGGTTCCAAAGGGGCAACTACTAAACCAATTGGCAACAATGAGACAAAGACTCACTGTCACCTCAATCAATGTCCCCTGCTCTCTACGGATTTTCACTGATGGGAGGAGTCCCAGTATTAAGGAAATCACTATGAATGATATCTAAATGATCTATAGGTAGTGATTTCAAGAGCATATTCAAGGAAAGACTCAGATGATAGGGGTTGCTTGCTTTAGAAGCAAGATGTATGGCTCTCCAAAAAGGGCTAAAGGGAAACCTAGACCTAGGGTTGAGGAGTATTTCTTGATAAAAGGGATGCCCTAGACCTAAGACTCCTATAATAAGGGTTCCTAAGATGATCCTTGTGAAATTATAGTGATAAAGGGTGTGGGATCACAAAGAAACCCAAGTGGAACCAAACAAGGTCAAGGGTTTGTTGAATAATCTAGGGCATCTAGGTTATAGTGAGATTCTTCTGACGATGATAACAATTTGTGAAGTACTTTTTACTTTTCTTATTATCACAACCTTCTCTTATTATTATTAGCGTGTGTTCTCTTACTTCATCAAACAATTCCCAAAACAAAAGAGACAAGAACACAAGATGTTGGCTCTCAGCCAAGGCAAAACCTCTCTCTCCTAGAGAGGAAAACCCTTCTGCAAATTTCTATCATTGAAGCTTCAATTGACAAATGCCAAATCCTAGACCCTTGACCGGTAGATCGTCCAAGCACAAGACACAATCTCTCTTCCTTTTGTCCTTCAATCAATGCTCTCTTCTGCTTTGCACCTTGATCTCTTCCTTCGCACTTCTTCTGGCAACTGATAGCTCTCTTCCGACAACTGCAAAAACCCTAGGTCTCCTTAGAGACCTCATCTTTGGAGTCTTCCTTTCCTTCTCTACTTCGCTTGGCAATCTTCCCTTCTCTTGACACTTAGGCTAGAGAATGAAACCTTCCTTGAGGTATATTCCTAAGTTAGAGGCTGATCATCTAACCCTACTGCAGATTTGAATTCTTCCTTGCACATGTGGCTGATTATGGCACAACATTGCCCTTCTAGCTTGCTCCCTTCCTTCGCTTGAGGTTGGACCCACTTCACTTGATATGGAGGCCTATTTGAGAAATCCTTTTAGACCAACTGAAACTTCTTGCAGGGCTGCAATTTCTGACTTGTTGCAGCAGCAGAATGTCCTCTTTTCCTTTGCATGTGTGACAGAGAGGAGCCCTAAAACAGTCCTCAAAAACTCAAATTCTTCTTCTCCTTCTTTGCTGCCCTAGAAGCACCCTTTTTCTCCTTTTTTGCACCTCCTTCTTGACTTGTCCTTCGCTGATTTCAGAGATCACTTGCTTGATTCTTTGATGAGATCGAATGGCCCTATATATAGGAGTCTATCCCTCCTATTGGACCGACATGAGCTACTGAGGCCTACTTGACTTCAAGTGCACCAAAATTCATTCTTTGAGCCGACTTGAAGAAGAGACTTGTCTTTGCTTTGGAGGATCACTTTTGACACATATCTTTGACATAATTACATAGGTTACATAGTGTAACATGCCCTCAAGAGGTCTTCAATACTTACATAGACTCTTTGAATTTCCTAGAAGCACTTCAACTATTTCAACATGTGCTTGACCTATCAAATGGACAAGAAATCCATTCTTGAAGACTGAACCTAGTTACACTTTCTTTAACACTCCCTCTTAGCTAGGGAGGTATTCATAAGTCATTACAAGGTGTTTGGCCATTTCCAATATGAAGAATTCACATAAGAGAAATCAGATTGGCATTCCATCTGTTATAGCATCATAGTAACCAACATTGTTTCCACAACAATGCTTTGACTAGCAGCTCTATCTCTTAATAGATCAGAGCACAATGTTGGCGAGACCAATGACTATAGACACCTTCATCATTGTCTCTCAAGGTACATACCCACCCGGGTGTTCACTGAGTATGACCTTCTAGGACTATTCTTATCTTGGGTTCCCAACCCTCAAAGAATATCGGTCCTCTTGCCTACTCTTATATTGGATGCCCTACACATCCTCAAAGAGCATCAGATGCCATATGATTACCCAATCCTCCATTCTTTCTTCCTAAGTGAAGACAAGAATGTTGTGTCTATCTCTCCCTCTCAACTAGGGAGGATATTCCCATTCCTATGAAGGAATGTACCCAAGCTCCCTCTGACCAGGAACTTGTCTAAGCTGCCTCTTAGTCAAAGACTTGTCAAAGTTCCCTCTCAACTAGGGACTCTCCTTTTTCATCAACAACTTCTTCTTGTGGGTCCTTCAGCTGCTTGATCAATTTCTTTCCTTGATGTCATGAAATTCAGTCAAGCTTCTTCCTTGTAGGGCATCAACCATCGATCACTTTCCTTCTTAGTTCGTCATGTCATTCCTTTCTTCATGGAAAGTGGCCTTCTTGATACATATCTAGAACCTCCATCATATGGCTACTTCTTCCTCATCATGTTTCTTTCAAGATTTTCCATCCACCACATGAATGTTGGTTGTTCTTGCAATTACAACCCTTGTTCCAGTAGCCCTACATGAACCTATCTAGATATTATTCAAGAAATCAAAGCATAACATTAAATCAAATAGTACCTTACGAGATGGCTTTCCATCATGACATCTTTTTGACTTGAATCATCAACATTCTGCATTTTCACATCTCCAAGGCCTTTCCAGGTGTCAAGGGTGCTTTGATCTTTTTCTTCCTTTAACAGAATTCTCGTGCCTTCTTCTGAGAGATGCCTTCAACAAATCTGTCAGATGTTGATTCCTAGTGTCCATGGGGTCCTTTTATCCCTGATCTCTTTATTTCATATGCTTCTTTATAGAATTTTCTTTGTCAACCACCTCATACTCCATATGAGGATATTTCTCATGTTGACCTTTATTAGTGTGTGAACCATGCCTTCATGCATACTCTCAATGAAAAGAGATCTACCCTATTCTAGACCATCTTCCAGAGCAATTCCCCATGCTTATTGATACACATGATGACATGACTTTAACTGAAAACATAGATGCATACATACCTCATCTTCGTTCTTTCTTTGATCATTTCAACTTACTTTGGCAACTTCCTAGGTTGAAATTACCTCAATCTCCTTTGCTTTGCTACATCTTTCCTTGCCTACATATCATCCTTCTTTGAATCCCCATAAGTGGAATTCTTATCGATACATCTACTTTTCTTTAAAGTCACGAGCCCTCTATTGAAGATTTCACCCAAGGATCCTTGTAGTCCTCATCTTGCAAATGCTCCTTTCCATTGATGATAATGGCCTTCTAAGATGATTCTTCTTGATCATGATCATTCCTTTATGCATTGATGAGGTTATCCAATGGCTACATCCTTCCTACATGAATATCTTTATCTGAGCTATCTCTACATAATGCTCCTATATTCCTGAAGATGCCATTCCCATAAACCATGCATTCTATCCTACTGCTACATGTTCCTATGATACCCAAAACTTTAAAGAAGACTTATGTGAAGAAGTTGATCTCAGTCATAGTAGAGATCTGGAGGGTCCTCCTTCTTTTGCTTCTTATCTTCTTCTTTCACTTCTTGGATAATGTGGGCTTCTTCTCGTTTTCCCTTATTATTGTCCTTCTTGAACTTAGGGCAATCCCTCTTATAGTGTCCATATTCTTGGTAGCCAAAGCATTGGACTTTGGACATATCTCTTTTACCTTTTCTCTGTGGACCAAAATCGCCAAATTTCCCTTTTCTTTTGGCTATAGCAACAAATGCCTGCTCCTTTGATCCCACATCATCTTTGGCTTTGAGTCTAGTCTCCTCAATTTTGCATAGAGACCAAAATTCATTCAACGAGGTAGCTTCCTTCTTGGCATATATACTTGATGTATAGTTGCCCCATTCCTCAGGGAATGCATTGAGCACCACAATTGTCATCTCTCTGTCTGACATAACTTCTCCTAGTTCTTGCAGCTGGTCTCTCATCTCAGAGACCTTCATGAAGTAGGGAGCTATTCCTTCTTCCTTTGAGATCTTCATTTTATATAGCTCATTATGCAACAATATCACTTTTCCAGCTGTACTAACTGAAAATAGCTCCACCAGCTTATCATAGATTTCCTTAGATGTTTCAAGTTTGGAAACATAAGGAATGAGAGGGTCTTTGATGGATTCTATCATAATCCTTTGAGCCCTTGTTTCATCCTTATTATACTTTGCTAGGGCTTGAGTTTGTTCCTTAGTAGGAACAATGACACTCCCTTTGATGTAGTCCAAAAGTTCATTTTCTTTGAGAAGTAGATCAGTCCTCTTTTTCCATGCAAGGAAATTAGCAGTCCCAACCAATTTGTTGCTTTCCTTGCAAAAAATACATTTTGATATTTTCAGAAGAGGACATAAAAATACTTACTTGAGAGTGTTAGTGATGAGGAGATCTTGCTGCTTCCTTGATGAATGAAGTCTCAACTTCTTGGATCTTGGAGTTCTTCAAGATGCTTCCTTCAAGGTGCCTTGTGATAGATTTGCTTGTTGATGAAAACTTCTCAATGTGTAGATCTGGAGATCTTCAATGATGGGCCTGGATCTGAGTACCTTCCTTTGAAGATGAGTCTTTGATGTAAGCCCTTCTTGGATGAACCTTCTTGAAGATGCCTTTAGATGGAAGGCTTTCTTTTGTTCCCAGAATGATAGTCCCTTTTGATGGATCTAGGAGAGAAGATAGTAATCCTTCTTGTCTTTGATGGATCTAGAACTCTTGCTTGTAGATTTGATGCTTCAACCTTTGTGTGCCCTTGCTTCTTGATCTTAATGCTTCAATCTTCTATGTGCTCTTGAGATGCCCTTCCTTGATGTGTCACCTTAGCTCTGATACCATGTTGAAGAATTTAGGGCATCTGGGTTATAGTGAGATTCTTCTGATGATGATAACAATTTGTGAAGTACTTTTTACTTTTCTTATTAGCACAATCTTCTCTTATTATTATTAGTGTGTGTTCTCTTACTTCATCAAACAAAACAAAAGAGACAAGAACACAAAATGTCGGTTCTCAGCCAAGGCAAAACCTCTCTCTCCTAGAGAGGAAAACCCTTCTGCAAATTTCTCTTATTGAAGCTTCAATTGACAAATGCCAAACCCTAGACCCTTGACCAGTAGATCCTCCAAGCACAAGACATGATATCTCTTCCTTTTGTCCTTCAATCAATGCCTTCTTTTGCTTTGCACCTTGATCTCTTCCTTCGCACTTCTTCCGGCAACTGATAGCTCTTTTCTAGCAATTGCAGAAACCCTAGGTCTCCTTAGAGACCTCTTCTTTGGAGTCTTCCTTTCCTTCTCTACTTCGCTTGGCAATATTCTCTTCTCTTGACACTTAGGCTAGAGAATGAGACCTTCCTTGAGGTATATTCCTGAGTTAAAGGCCGATCCTCTAACCCTACTACATATCTGAATTCTTCCTCACACATGTGGCTGATTTTGGTACAATATTTCCCTTCTAGCTTGTTCCCTTCCTTCGCTTGAGGTGGGACCCACTTCACTTGATATGGAGGCCTATTTGAGACCTCTTTTTAGCCCAATCAAAACTTCTTGAATGGCTGCAATTTCTAACTTGTTGCAGCAGCAGAATGTCCTCTTTTCCTTCACACATGTGACAGAGAGGAGCCCTAACACAATCCTCAAAAACTCAGATTCTTCTTCTCCTTCTTCGCTGCCCTAGAAGCACCCTTTTTCTCCTTTTTCACACTTCTTTCTTGACTTGTCCTTCACTGATTTCAAAGATCACTTGCTTGCCTCTTTGATGAGGTCGAATGGCCTTATATATAGGAGCTTGTCCCTCCTATTGGACCAACTTCAGCTAGTGAGGCCGACTTGACTTCAAGTGCACCAAAATTCATTCTTTGAGCCGACTTGAAGAGGAGACTTGTCTTTGATTTGGAGGATCACTTTTGACACATATCTTTGACATAATTACATAGGTTACATAGTGTAACATGCCCTCAAGGGGTCTTCAATACTTACATTGACTCTTTGACTTTCCTAGAAGCACTTCAACATGTGCTTGACCTATCAAATGGACAAAAAATCCATTCTTGATAATGACAAAAATAATAATTCTTTTCTTTTACAAGTACAAAGATCAAAATTACATTTATGAAGACCAAACCTAGTTACACTTTCTTCAACAGGGTTTAGGGTGAAACTTCAGACAAAAGGCCTTGACCAAGTAAGGGATAAGAAAAGGATCAAAGAGATTAGATTTGACTTGAATTTTCAATGCAATGATCCTTGATGAAGCCACTAACCTATGAAACCTAGGACCAAGAACGGAGTTGGAGCTAGGGCTTGGGATAATTCCAAATCTAGCCACGAGAATTCTCTCAAAGTTTGGGAAAAGATGTTCGTCGTTGAAGTGATCACCAAGGATTAGACCGATGCCTAGTCTATTGGGAGAATGGAGTCAATGTGATTTCAACCTTTGGAGTTTCTTTTACCCAATCAAGGAGTTCCTCGGAAACTTCACATAGCCCTAAAGGCAACAACTAGGTTGCCAAAGAAATGTATACTTCTACTACAATTTGATGACTTATGAAGGCAATTACTAAGATAATGTACCCCTTGAAGTTTCTAAGTTTACTTAGTTAGAAACCCTCCATGCACCTTATCTGATTTATTCCTACCTACTTGTTATTTTCCTTAACAAGTTATTTACAATGCAAATACTGAAAATAAACACTAGTGCATGCTCAACATATTACAGATCAGCAACTAAAAGAAACATAAACAAACACGCCATATGACACCATTATTTTTGGACTAATGTCCCCGGAAAAACCCAATGTGGGAAAACCAGTGTAGCTATCTGAGGGTTTTCTTATTAAGCAATATCAAAGTACAATCTAGGTGTCGAAACTGGCCTACCCAACAGAGAATTTCCCTGGCAGTAATACCTCAGTTTCTGACAAATCTCCTGGCTGAAACCCCGGATAATCCTTCTGGCAGCTACTCAGCACAAATCTGCCCCAGAAACCCCCAGCGTATGCCCAATCTGGACTGCATCAGCCTCTCCTAGCCCAGCGTTGGCCCTGCGTCAGCCTATCTTGGCCTGCATAAGCTCTCTGACCCTCTGTGTCAACTACGCTGGCCTCTCTGGTGCTCTGCGCAACACTTAGCTGCCTCTGCATGAGCACTGGCTGCTCCTGCGACACTCTCTCTAACTGCTCTGCTGCTCTCTCAGCACTATCTCTGCCTCTCTGTACTCAATGCCCCTCAGCTGCTCTCCTAATCACTAATTCTATCTCTCTTAGCAAACCTCGCTCTAGAGAATAGAATGACTGATCACTTTGGTGTATACTCCAAGTGGCCCTCAAGCCTCCTCTTATACTTTTCTTGTTGACATCTCAATGACCGAGATTAAGTCCCTAATCAACGGCTAAGATTAGATCTGGCTTGATCCATGTCTTTTGGACCACTCTAACATAGATTCACATTAATACACATTAATATTTTATTTTCCCTAACTTTAGACATAGGGACTCCATTAAAAATATTAATTATTTTAATATCTCCTTATCTGTTTAGAATTTGCCCAAACCCTTTCTAGGTATTGGAGATTTCATGTACCCCAACCTCTCCACCAAATTTCATGGCCAGAGCATATTCGATGCTACCCCAAATCAACACTCCCTCTTAGCGAGGACTGTATTCTAGCAATACTCCTCACTGAGTATTACTCTAATCATCCGACATTGGTACTTGTGCTGATGATAGGCCTTCCTACCCAACATCCTCTGCAGCGCTGCATCCTGTACTACTGCCCATGGTTCTGCCACTGCCACTGCTGCATGTGTACGACATCTCCCTCTGCATCCGTGTTGCTACTGGTCCTTTCTCCCAGCGCTGCATCTACACTGCACCTCCTCTCATAATGTTGCATCGTGCTTCCCACTGCTGCACTCCAACTCAGTTACTGAGAAGTAAGTAACTGATCTCCCAATTTGACCTCCCTGTTGGGCTAGAGACACCCACTGATGCTCAAGCTCCCTCTGTCGCTGACAAGTGCTCCCTCTCTGACCTCTACGTTGCTGCAACAACTTGTTGCATCTCGCACCGTTGCACACCTCTCTGTGCCATCCTGCACTGGTGCAACACTCCTGTGCCTCTCGCATTGCTGCAGCCTGCTAGCCTTGCGCTGTCTTGGGACTGCTGCACTGTAGCTCTCTCTGTCGCTCCATCCGCATCCATCTATACCCGACTCAGCCAATCCTGCTACTCCTCTTCGGGGCTCCCATAGCAAGGTCTAATCCAAGAAGCTGGGTACCTTGAGGATCCTGCCCCTGATCGCCTGTAGTCTGCCTGACTACAGCTCGATGTCCCCACTTCCACTCAAGTGGTGCGTGTGCACTCATGGCACAGTGATCGTCTGTCAAAAATTCTTTCTCTGCCCGTGCTGGAACTGCCTTAGTCCCGGAAGACTCTCCCTTACTCCTCTTCCTTGGACACTAGGTCGCATAATGACCCAGCTCCCCATAGTGGAAGCACTTGACCTTGGAGAGCTCTTTCTTCTTCCGCTTCTCCTGCTTTCCCTCAGATGCTAGGGCCAGATCTTCCTCCTCCTGCTTGACTTTGATCCCCTTGCTGCTGCTACCTGTCTTCGACTGTCATCTGATCTCTTCCCGGCGAAGAGCTGCCCACATCTCGTCCCAAGGTGGAAGTGTCCCTCTGTCCAGTATACTCTGGACAAATACCTCCCAATCTTCTGAGACAACATTTAGGGTTGTCCTCACCATTAGCTCCTGATCTGATGTCGCCCCTATAGCAATCAATTGATCTTGGATCTCATCCAATGCTCCGAGGAAGATGTCAATAGGTTCTTCCTTCTTCATCTGATATGACCTCAACTAATTCTCAAACAACATTCTTCTCTGCACATAAGTATGTTGGTACATCTTCTTGAGAGCCTCCCACATCTCAAATGTCGTTTCCTTCTTGGCTATGTGTGGTACTACATGATCCTTGACCCTTCTTGGCCCTCGGCATCGCTTCCTTGTACCTGTCATTATCATTGGGGTCGACTAGGACAGTTATTACCTTCAAGGCGAAGTTCTTGACACGATTCCTGTCAAGTACGAATAAGATTCTGGCCTTCCAGACTGTGAAGTTTGATGCTCCGTCCAGTCTATCCTGGTCTCTTACTCCATGTAGTGCCATGATGCTCCTCTACTTCCCTCCTGGAAGTTCTCTGTTCAACTCCTCTGAGTCTCTACTTCCCGTCTGGAATTTCTCTTCTGGACTCCCTCTGAGTCCTAATTTCCCTCCTAGAAATCCTTCTGCCGCTGTCGAGATGCCCCCTACTTTGATCGTCTTGTGCAACCACACCACTGATCCGGGTTCCTCGGCTAGAAACCCTCAGTAGCAACTCCTCTGGCCTTGCTCTGTCACGTACTGTTCTAACTACAATACCTCACCAGCTCCACTCTACAATATTCCCGCAACCTTCTAAACCCCAGCAACTTGAAGGTGAGAGCTCCTAGGCTTTGCACAATCTCGACACCAGCAACTCGACCTCCTCAGCCAACTGCATTAGCCCTCCCAGCTACTGCGTGGCTCTACGTGAGGCTTCTTTTGCCTTCCTTAGCCTCTGCGCTGCCTCTTCCCAGCTCACCCTTGATGACATAGGCACTGCATCACCCTTCCTTGTTGCTGCTCTGCTAGAAACAACTTATGTCACCTCGGGACAACTGTTTTCTGCTACTATTGCTCCGCTTAGCTGATGTCCTTTAGTCTTGTGATCTACAATCACGCTCTGATACCATGTTGAAGTTTCTAAGTTTACTTAGTTAGAAACCCTCCATGCACTTTATCTGATTTATTCCTACCTACTTGTTATTTTCCTTAACAAGTTATTTACAATGTAAATACTGAAAATAGATGCTAGTGCATGCTCAACATATTACAGATTAGCAACTAAAAGAAACATAAACAAACATGCCATATGACACCATTATTTTTGGACTAATGTCCCCGGAAAATCCCAATGTGGGAAAACCAGTGTAGCTATCTGAGGGTTTTCTTATTAAGCAATATCAGAGTACAATCTAGGTGCCGAAACTGGCCTACCCAACAGAGAATTTCCTTGGTAGTAATACCTCTCAGTTTCTGACAAATCTCCTAGCTGAAACCCCGGATAATCCTTCCGATAGCGACTCAGCACAAATCTGCCCCAGAAACCCCAACGTCTGCCCAATCTGGACTGCGTCAGCCTCTCCTAGCCCAGCGTTGGCCCTGCGTCAGCCCCAGGAGACCCTGCATCAGCTCTTTGACCCTCTGTGTCAGCTATGCTAGCCTCTATGGTGCTTTGCGCAGCACTTAGCTGCCTCTGCATGGCCTTGCATAAGCACTGGCTACTCCTACGTCACTCTCTCTGGCTTCTTTGCTGCTCCCTCGGCACTATCTCTGCCTCTCTGTCCCTTTGTACTCAATGCCCCTCAGCTGCTCTCCCAATCACTGATTCTATCTCTCTTAGCAAACCCCGCTCTAGATAATAGAATAACTGATCACTCTAGTGTATTCTCCAAGTGACCCTCAAGCCTCCTCTTGTACTTTTCCTATTGACATCTCAACGGCCGAGATTAAGTCCCTAATCAACGGCTAAGATTAGATCCGGCTTGATCTATGTCTTTTGGACCACTCTAACACGGATTCATAATAGTACACATTAATATTTTATTTTCCCTAAGTTTAGACTTAGGGATTCCATTAAAAATATTAACTATTCTAATATCTCTTGATCTGTTTAGAATCTGCCCAAACCCTTTTAGGGTATTAGAGATCTCATGTGCCCCAACCTCTCCACCAAATTTCGTGGCCAAATCACATCCGATGCTACCCCAATCAACACCCCTAGGAACATTCATTCACTATACCCAATTATGTAACATAAGCAATTTTCTCACAAAATCCAGATTCAACAAATTCGCATTTTAATTAGGGCAGAAACATAGATTCCATGAGCGAATAATTCCATACATTAAACATGTGACATAAAAATAGAGAAATATACCATGAAAAAACACTTGCTAGTGAATATATCCAATCATCAAATAGAGACAAAATCGAAGCTCCAAGACTAAGAAAAGATTTCCAAATATCAAAATGCATCGATGTCATCCAATTCGTCCTCCAATAGCTATAGCGAAATTCTCAAGAAGAGATGGAATCCAAATCCAAGTGATGATAAGAATCAAATGATCTTCTCATCAATTTATATCATCCTCTAAGGGTTCGATTTGCCCAGTGTTGCGGGGGAGCGCCCCCCCCCCCCTTGCTCCCGCTCCAGATCCGCGCTCCGGGCGGGAGCGATTCGGGAGCGGGTCGGGAGCGCGCTCCCGAAATCGCTCCCGAAAAGGGAGCAATTTCGGGAGCGCGCTCCCTAAAAAAAATTTCGCTCCCTGCCTTTTCGGGAGCGTTTTGCATTTTTTTTTTTTTGTAGTAATGTTCGAAATGCAATTTTTTTTGAAAGAAACAAATAGTTTTTGAGTGTGGCAACTTAATGATCAAGTCTAGGCCCTAGTATTGATATGCTATTCATGGTAATGTTAAATTCTTAAAGTAAAAGTGACATTTTCTTTAATTTTCATTTTCATCCTTTTACTTAAATTTTTAACATTACCATGAAATGACTCAGGATGTTTGAGAGTGGTTTCGTCCTCATTGGATTTCATATGGAGAAAGTAGAATTTTAGATTTCATTCAAAATCCAGCAGACTTATCAGTTTTTCAGGATTTCAGGATTGGGGGATTGCAATGTTTCCATTGAATTTTGTCATGTATTAGGGTATGAAACTCATATTTAATCAAGAGTACCAATCCCTCTATGTACCTTGATGTTAGTGACATTGGTTGTCGAACTCCTCTATCATGACACTTCTAAAAATGTACGCATCACTCAAACAAAATCTTGACTTGACATGCTATGCTTTTTCTATCTTATGTTAATGCTTAGAGGGTGATATTAATGACAAAGATCCCTATACAGATACAAAGGTAATGACAAAGATACCTCTGGATATTAATGCTTGGAGGGTGATATTAATGACAAAGATCCTGATTTTGCAACAAGACTAAAAAATTAGACATTTCTCGTGGTGGCAAGAGGCCCAAGCATAAGAAATAGATAATAGATTTACTTCTCTTTTCTAGTTTCTAGTAGCTTTTATAACTATTGACTCTTTCATATTTATTATGATATTTTTTTAAACAATATATGACAATTTAAGTTTGAAGTTGGCAATTATAACTCATTAGTAATGAATTATGAATATGATGCTTCATGAAAGTTGAAAGTTGTTTCATTTCATTTCATTTTATAACATTTCATTTCATGTTAAATATTATTTGTTGTAATGGTTACACTTAGCTTACAAGTACAACTTTGGTGATCAATGATGATAAATGTTATATATTGAATTTTGAAAGCTTGAAACTTTAAGATTGATGAATCATGAGACTCAATATGTTGTATGTTACTATGTTACTAACTTGCGGACGTGGTTGATGAAGATTATAACTTCTAGATGATTGTTGTTATATGGTTCAATCTATGCTTTTTTATGTTTTTTATATCTAATTCATCATTCTACATGTTTTTGTTGACATATATGTATCAAAAATTAAAAAATATATATATTTTTAAAAAATCGCTCTGGGATTCGCTCCCAAACCGGGAGCTTCTGAAAATGGTCGCTCCCGCTCCCGCTCCCGCTCCCGGCTTCCGCTCCCGCTCCCAAGTAACATTGGATTTGCCTAATTAGGCCTAATGATGCCCCTAATAATAAAATAATGTACAAAATAACATTACTTGGTAACAAGCCCACTAAGATAGCTCTATAACATGAAAATAAGCCTCTCAAGAGGGCTAAAATGATAGATACAATAGGTCGAAGGGCCATTGAAAGGCCAAATGGAGTCCAACATGTGCCAAAGTGAGTAGAAGGGCTCCAAATAAAGTGATAAAGGGGTGGTACCTTGATCTCCAAGCAAATGACCTATGGTGTTTGCAAATCACTGTGGGGGCACAAAACATCCTCACGAGTCTCCAAGTGGATCGAACAAGCTTGTATACCATCTATAAGGGTTGGAACAATGATGCAAGCCCTCCCTTTGTCTCCCATGATCAGACACATCCTCATCTGGGCCATGGAATATCTGCCAAGTGTGTGGTGCAAGTGGGTAGCTGGTTGGACAAGGTGGTCCAGGTGCATCATCATCATCAAATAAATGGAACAAGACCGAGCATTGAGTGGAACTGAAGATGTGGCTATCTGCGCTCTGCTAAGGTGGAGGCCCATGTCTCTCAACGCTTACCCTACAAATGCCAATATGACCCTTTGGAGGGCTTAGGCCCCGTATAGGGAGACCAAACCCCAAGATGAAGACCCACCTGCAATCCTGTATAATACCAAATGCGTCTCCTCACCTTCTAGTGCAACAAATCATTAGTGCAATTGAGTAAATTAGCTTACAAACCATGGAATCAAGTGGACACTTCATAGTGATATGCCCTTCCATAATGGGCTTTAGAACGTATAAGTGTCTCCAAGTTCAAGAAGAAGGTTAACCAAGGACCCTATTAGGGAGTTTTAGCCTCTAAGGGAAGTGACAAGTCCTTGGTACATCCATCAAGTGGAAAGTGGCATGCGATAAGATGATGGAATGGGGTGGGGCATTAGGGGGAAGGCTCCAAGCCACATGCCACAATACAAGGGTAGCTATAATAAGGGAAGCCCACACTTGGGTATATGAATGTAGGAGGGAGCAATCGTGGTACGTGAGTTACCCCGACCTTTGTTTTTCCACCCTTCTTCATACGCCTTTTGCCTTTTATTGTTTTTTCTTATATAATTGCTCAGGGCTTTAGGGGATGAGAGTATGATGTGAATGATGTAGTAGTGAATACCCCCTTAAGGTTGGGTAGTTCATCACCCACTAGGGGTTGGAACAATCATGGGTTCCTTAATGATGGAGGGGGCCAACATAGAGAGGCCCTAGGAACCAAGGTGATGGCCATAATGATAGGAGCAAAACTCATGCTGGCTTTTGCCCTTGTGCTAAATTTGTATGTCCCAGCCATCTTTTTCATTTTATGGTACATTTCTTGTTGAGAGTGGTCAAATTATGCTTTTTATTTTCTTTTCAGCTGCATCAACCTCTGGGTCCACATTTGTCCATAGGATCCCCAAGGAGTTAGCCTCTCCATGCCCTTGTTCACATTATAAGCCTTCTTTCATCATTTTCCTTCTTTGAGTTCACAGGGCACTGGCACACCCCTCCCCTTTGTCCACATATATGTGTCAGATATGGAAACATTGCCCCAGATGTTGACGCAACTAAAAGAAACTTGAAAGCATATCATGGCCACAAGCAAGTAACAAAAGAAAAAGAAAATTATAAAATGCAAAAGATGTTTGGGACATTTAATATAGCACGTGGGCAATGTTACTGCACAAACTAGCAAGGGACCTAAAGGGGTTCCTATGAGGACAACTGCTAGGTCAAGGGAAACTATGGAGACTTAGCCCAATGTCACCACAACTAAGACTCCCTACTCGTTATGGACTTTCACAGATGGGAGGAGACCCGGTAGTTAGGAAGTCACTTATAAAGTAAAGTTCAATGAAGGGGCGGGGTGACCTAAATGATTCCCTTTCCAAAAGAGTTTGAAGGATAGGGCTTGTTTTCTCTTTAAGCAAGGGACTTGATCTTCTAGGGAAAGGGGATGAGGATTGGAGGGTTGAGGTAGAAGTATAAGCCCTATAAAAGGTATTCTCAATTCCCAAAATCCTTTTGAGAACTTAGATTCTCGAGTAGTCCTTGCTAAATAGGCTTTGGTGAAGAATGGGACCACATGAGGCCAAGTGGACCCAACCTTGGTTAGGGAATGGATTTTGGCAACCAACGATGTTCTTAACCTGGCCAAGGTGAGGGGAAAGGATCAAACAAGAATTTTCTCCCAAAGATGTCAAATTGATCCTACTAGGTTCTAGCCTTGGGAACACCTAGCCAAAACTTGACCCTAGAGCTAGGGCTTAGGAGATTCCACCACCAGAATTGCTTCAAATTTGGAGGAGAGCAAGGGGATCCACCAGCGCAGTTGTATCTAGGGGATCAAATTCTTATTGTAGATAGTCTCTCGGAAAACTGATGCCCTAGATGACCTAATGGGGCTCGACCTGAGAAAAAGGGGGAAAAGGGTAAAAAGAGGGTTAAAATGATCACCCTTTTTGAGGTACCAGTGCCTAATTCACTTAGGGATATGGAGTCAAGGATAATAATGAAGAAGGATTTAGTTTCTTGTTCAAGGAGGCTCCAAAAGTCAACTTCGTCCGATGTTAGAGGAAAAAGAAGAAAAGTGACTTTCAAGCATTTATACTTCATACAAACGGTGCAAGCTTATCAAGATAACATGATCTCTAGGACATTTTATTCATCTAACAATGGCCCATACAAAGAATAAGCTAAATAGACACATAATTCCACATTCCGTACATTCAATCAACAATTAGCCCTAATTATAGCGAAATTCAAATATATGCAGCAACAAGAAAATTACGTTAAATTTGTACTTACAATGTTAGAGAGTATATCCAACCAACATCACATATGCAAATAAGAAGCTTCAAGATAGAAATAGCCCAAATCCATACATCAAAATTCATCCATGATCCAAAATAATCCTCCAAGGAAAAAGTGTGAAATTCTCTAAAGATAAAGAGATCCCAAGTCAAGTGATGGTATAAATGAATCCAAGTAACGCTTATTTATACACTAATTAGGACTTCCATTCAGCGAATGAGCCTACATTAGCCCCTAAAAATAAAATAATGTGCAAATGACCTAACTTTGGTGACAACCCACCAAACTAGCTCACAAATGAAAAGACCTCTCAAGAGGACAAATAATAATCTATGCATGTCGTAGGGCCCTCTAAGAGGCCTAATGAGGTCCATGGGTGCCACAATGAAGAACATGACCCTCAAAAGCAGTGAACAAGGGGTTGGCCCTTTGTAATGACCTGTGGTCTATGTTGCACGAAACTTCAAAGAACCCGACGTTTCGGGCCGTACCCGTACCCGAAACTTCAAAACTTGGTCAAAACTCTGCCGAAACTCGACCGTCATGTAATCATATATTAGAGTTAATATAGACTTCTTTTTCCTTTTAAATTGTCATACATGGGTCTTATTCCCTTTTTTCTGGCAAGATAATGTGTTATTCACTTATTTCTTTATATATATATTTTTAGATATACATATATGACGTTTTGGCTGACATTTCCATTTTTGGGAGGTGACGTTTCTAAATGTACCTATTTCGGAAACTTCGAAACGTTTCGGCATTTTGTGCAACTTAGCCTGTGGTGCTCCAAATGACTGTGGGGGCACACAAGTGTCCTCATGGGTCTCCAAACAAATTGAAGATGCCTGTAGGTCGCCCTTAAGGGCCAACATGACAATGTAGGAGATGCCACATCATCGTAGAAGTCCTAGATCATCTATCAAGTGTATGGTGTAGATCTGGGGCCAACTGGGCATGATGGATCAAGTGCATCCTCCTCGTCCAATGAGTGAACTACGAACAATCTCTGAATGGTTGTGGGGATCCATGAAGTGCAATATGTTGTTGTGGAGGCCCATGGCTCTCAACTCTCACCCTATATGTGCCAATGTAGCCCTTTGGAGGATTAGGACCCTATATAAGGAGAATAAACCCCAAATGAAAACCGTCTGCAATCCTGCATAAGATCCAATGCTTCCGCTAGGCTTCCAGTACAAAAAGTCATTAGAGAAATTGAGCAAATGAGCTCACCTAATCATGGACCATAGGTGGAGACTTCATAATAGCCTGCCCTTCCATAATGTGCTTCGAGATGTGCCTATGTCTCCTAAACTCCTAATGGGGTTAACCAAGTACCCTATTAGGTGGTTTATGCTTCTAAAGGGGATAATATAGTCAAGGTACATTCGTCAAAAGGTGGTGGCATGTGGCAGCTAGATGAATGAGGTAGGGAATGAGAGGGGGCAACCCTAGGTCACATGCTGGGGCATAGGGGTAGCTAATAAGAGGGAAGCCCACACTTGGGCTTATACAGTGTAGGAGGGAGCAATCATGGTACATGAGGTGCCCCAGCCTTGATTTTTCCACCCTTCTTTATATGCCTTTTGCCTTTTTATGATTTTCTTTGATTAATTGCTCAGGGCTCAAGGGGTTAGAGCGTGATGTATAAGATATAGCAGTGAATGCCCCCCTTTAAGGTAGGGCGGTTCATCGCCCTCCAGGGGTTGGGACAAGCATGGGTTCCTATATGATGACGAAGGTTCATAGAACCTTTTGGAACTAGGGGGATGGCCATGATGACGGAGAAGAGTTTCATGTAATGGCTTTTATCCAAGTGCTAAATGTTTTTGTCTCGGCCATCTTTTGCATTTTGTGGTACTTTTCTTGTTGAATGTAGCCATATATGCTTTTAACTTTCTTTTTCGCTACATCAACCTCTGGGCTTCATTCCAGGTCATGACCCAAGGTGTGGGAAAGGGGAAGGGGTGAGCTGACCCTATGTTGACCCGATGGAGGAATGTGGACCCAGGTGGGAGAAGTGATGGATAAGGTAATAATGAATGGAAAGGGGGTAATATAAGCAGATAAGAGAGCGAGACCACACAACCAAAATCAAGGTTTCCCATGAAATACCATCCCTGAAACCAAGTGGTCAATAAAAGAGATCCACGGGACTAGAATCCAACGTGAAGTCCTAAAAGGGGTTAGGGGACAGAAGCACAAACCTAGCCCATTCTTTCCACCGAATTCCCCCATTAATCCATACCCAGATGTGTCCATGATAAGTAAACTACAAGACTCAATTTCAAAATGACAAGGCATACCTTTAGCTTCGGGAGGCCCACCTTCAAACATACAATCATGGCAGATGGGCGAGGGACCACATGGCCGACTCAAGTGACAGAGAAATGGCACAGTGAGCTAGCTGATGGTTGCAAGGGGTTGTTGGCTGCCGGTTGAGGACCATCTTGGAGAAAAATTTATCCTAGGGATATTATCCACAAAATGGTTGATAACAGGCAAAAGCCAAACATGAGCTCTACCTCTTATCATTATGGCCATCACCCTGGTTCCTAGGGCCCATAAGTGCCCCTCACATCATAAAGGAACCCATGCACATCCCAACCCCTAGTGGGTGATGAACTACCCCACCTTAAGGGGATAATAACTATTTATATCATACACAACATGCTCTCATTTCTTATTGAAATATGATGACTGAAATGTTTCCCGCAATCCGAACCTAGTTTTAATTTCACCTTATCACTCCCATTTAGTTAAATTCCCTTTCCCATAACTATACATTCAACATATAGAATTCTGGAAATGAAATTTTTAGATTAAAACACATGGGATTGTCAACCAATGTTGAAAATATTGATATCGGCAAAATATCGGCGAGGGTCCAGAAAATATCTTATTGGCAATATCGGCGAAAGTATCGGCAAGCATAAAAAATGCATAATATATTCATTTTTTTTCAGATTTTTAAACATATAAAGCAATAACAACATGAAATAAACACATTGGCACATAAATATGAATAAAGCACTGATATATATGATGTCAAATAGAAATGATACATGAAAGGCGATACCAAATCCTATTGATCCTCGATAATTGTCCATTCAAGGACTCAAATGTGGAGAACCAATACAAAATAACATCACATATATAAAAGTATCTCATCATCATGAGTTATATGTAGCATAACAAATAAAACTAGTAGCTATCTATTTGGAATAACTGCCCTCTCCCCCTTTTACGGGAAAACATGATGCGCTATTTGCCAAGCCTGCCCCTAGTAGTAGAAGTCCTTGACCCTGCCTCTGCACCTAATGTCAAATAATGAGTGCTAGGTACGGGGCTGTGCTCTCCTATATCTATAGCAGATGGTGTTGATGCTGATGCTCCCACAATGTCCTCCTCCTTCTCATCCTACTCCTCCTCCGAGTCCTCTTCCTCTTGTTGCCCCTGTTCTAATGGATCATCTGGCTCTAACCATGAAGGTGACTCCTCCAATATGGGCTCCTCAGACTCCACCCTCCACTGAGACAATACATCAATATTGTCTAAGGAAATGGCATCTGGATCCATTGGTGCTTCTATTTGCCTAACTTGAAGTTGGATGTTGTAATGCACATACACTAAATCATTGACGCGTGCGAACTCCAACCTGTAAGAGTGTCAAAAAAACTAATGAGTCTTGACTCTTGACTCTTGACACTTGAAGTTCATAAATTAAAAATTAAAAATTACAATAAGTGTAATTGCTCAACTGAAGGCTGGAGCTCAAAGTTATACCTGTTGCGGTTTTTTGTGTGTATTTTCTCAAATACACTCCAATTGTGCTCACACCCTGAAGAGCTACATGTTTGACTCAAGATTCGTATGGCCAATTTCTGCAAATTTGGTGCCCTTGCACCATAGCTTCGCCACCAAATATCTACAACAAAATAAAGAAATAAAAAATTCAAAAACTTAAAACATAATTAAACTTTCAAATTAAAGTTACATAATTGAATTTAAAAAAAAATAGAATTATAAGTAAGGAAATTTTAAATTGAAAATGCTAATTTCTAATGAGTGATGACTTGTCACTTACGTGGCATGAAGAGGGTCATTTCCCTAATAACATCATTAAAGCCAAATAGGCCAACACAATCCTGATAATACTGTATCTCGCGATTGATTTTGCTACGAAGCTCAGGATTAGGTACCATCCTATGAATATAGGAATGGAGCCCTTCCGTCACCTCGCCATCAAAATCAAAGCCGCATTTGTATGAAAATGTAGGGTTGGGGAAGAGTGTTGCTGCATGAATGGGTCGATGAAACATCTCTGTCCACCGACTATCAATCACATCCCATAACATTATCCGCCTATCAAGGCCAACAGAACCCTTGTCTGCATAATAAGAACGAATGGCCTCCTTGGCCCTATCCATGCCCTCATACAAATAAGCCATTGCAGGCTTCTCCCCATCTACTAATCTGAGAACCTTCACTATAGGTTCACTAACTGAGCATGCTTCTTCTACTCCACACCAAAACGTCTCAGAGTACACCATTTTTGCAATGGTTTTCCCATCCTATCTCCTGCTGTATCTATAATTACGCTAGTCATCAGACACAAACATTTGCTTCAACTCGAACTGACATCGAAACAAAGACTGAAGAGTAATAAAGTTTGTGGCAAAACGTGTGATCGCAAGACACCGCAACTCCTTGTTTCTAGTGAACCTCCTCATGAGGCTAAGAACAAAAGCATGGTTATAAATAAACTTGGGGACGCTCCTTGCCATATCAACCGCCTCCCTGATGAAGGAGAGTTTCCCCATATCCTTAAGCAACAAATCGAGACAATGTGTTGCACACGGAGTTCAGAACAATGTGTGATGCCTCTCCATAAGCATCTTGCCGTCAGACACATAATTACCTGCATTGTCTGTTATGACTTGCATCACATTCTGCACACCAATCTCCCGAATGAACCCATCTAACAACTCACATATCGTTGCTGCATCTTTGATATGTTCTGATGCATCCAACGATTTAATAAACATGGTACCTTTAGGACAATGTACCAAGAAATTTAGAAGGGTCCTACCCTTCCTATCTGTCCAACCATCAGACATCACTGTGCATCCAATAACTTCCCATGTTTTTTCAACTCCGCCAATCTAGAGTTGATGTCCTGCTTTTCTGCTTGAAGAATTGGCCCCCGCAACTCCTCATATGTAGCACTTTTGTACCTTGGGCCCACAACAGCAATAGCATCACACATTGGCTGGCAAAATGGATTGGTTTTGGTGACGCTGAGAGGTAAGTCGCTCCAGAAAATACACCTCTCGATGACTCTATCTACTTGTTGCTTCTCCTTTTTTTAAACAAGCGATTTTATGCTAGGTTGTGATCCATGTCCTGTTCGTGGAACAAAAACTGATGACCTCGCACTAGCAGTAGCAGGTGATTGATGTGCCAGCTGTGGAGCCCCTCCCACTACCCTAAACATCAAAATCAGGAGGAGATATCCCGAAAGATCTACTTGCACGTTCAACCTTGTTTCTTCTGGTCTCTTCCTTCTTTCTGTCTTTTTCATCAATTGCCTCAAGAGCTTTTTGTATAAGCTCCATACTAGAAACTGTACAAATCCCAACATCATGTCCAATGAGTCTAGCCAGATGGTATTTCAGTTGTGTAACCCCTCCTGTCATCCTAGTCCCACACAATTTGCATGTAAGATATGCCCGATTTGTCCCACCATTAGGGTTCCCATACTCCCAAAATGGGTCCAAGGCTTTTGGCATATTTGAATTTTGTAGTGGGCTAACTCAAACCTAGGGCACCAAAAAAAAATTGGAATTAATAACTTAATAAGTAATAACCACATCATTTTACAAAATAGTTTTTTTGCTACATTATTTGCAATGTGAATTCAATGAAAAACCATAAATGACAATTAGAGGGTGTATTTGGTAGTTTAAAAAAAAAAATGGAGTTTGCTCTCCAAATATGGAGAAAAGTTAAAACCCTTGCATTTGCTCATGGGCATGAAAATCATAGCAAATGGAAAAAGAAACAAGCAAAATGATTGTAGGCAAATAGGCAAGCAAGAATAATCCTAAAACTAACAAAAAATTCATTAACATAGGGGTTTATTTGAACATACCTGTTAATGCAAGAAATGAAATTGTCTCACTGTTCTTCAAGCTTAGATCAACAAAATCTTCGTTGTTGGTGGCGATAATAGCTATTCAACGCTCAAACCCTCCTTGGCAACAAGCACATAGCTTTCCCCTTCCTTCTCCAACAATCAGAAATGAAAATGATTGAAAAAAACAAAATCGGACTTTTATAGCCGCGCGACAATTTTTCACTATCTCTGGGCGAATTTTTGCATCGCCACGCGATATTTTCCCGGCGATATTTCGTCTCCCTGAAAATATCGCGATATTTACGAAAATCACCGATATTTCAGTGATATTACATACACTACTATCAACACATACTGAAAATAAATATAGACATAAACAGACCAGCGACACATAAAAATACACACAGATTTTTGGTCAACTTACACCCAGGCAAAACCCCTTCAATCTACTCTGGCGAAAACCTATTAGAGAGCTCTTCAAATTTATTTATCTTTCAAGTTCAGGAAAAATACATTTGGAGACAAAACAAAACAACAAAATACAACTTATCTCTTCAGCCCAAAACTCCTTGAAAACTGTGCCCACCTTGCCTCTATTTTTGTGCCCACTTGAAGCTAAAAATATGTACTGTATGAATATGACTGTACAGAATATACTGTATGGATTTTGTATGGACTGTACAGATTTCCGTACCACTGTATTGACTGTACGATTATTATTTTACAAAAACTTCTCTCGAATGGCGTGCAGCTCACAACATTAAATGTTGTTCGTACTATACCTACCACTATCTTCTATGCCTCGATATTCGTGCCCAACTTTGCCCAGAAATCACTCCTTCAGCTTGTTGCAACAAATTTCTCCTTCAGAACTTTTCTCCAGCTCTCAGCCTCCTTTCTCCAATCTGCTCATGAAGAATGAATGCAATCTCTCTTTTTTCCCCCTTTTGTTTCCCTAAATGACTTTTGGGAAACCCTAAGATCTATTGGCTTAGATTCATTTAGATCAAGGGATGAGAATAAATGTGCATTTAATTCTCACTTTCTATTTTTTAACTCACCCATTAAATAAAGTACCCACATTGTACTTTATGTCTAAAGTCACTTTTCACTTTATAATTTAACATTGACTTTACCACTTACAAAGTCACTTTCACTTTTAAAGTGACACTTTAGGAAAATAATTATTTTGGACACTTTTCCCTAGGTAGAGACTAACCCATGGGAACCACTTGTCCAAGGTACATTAAAAAACAACATTTCTTGGAGCCTTGAACAGTAATACAAAGAGAAATCAAGAAAAGGAAAAAGGAAAAAGAAAAATAAATAAGGATAGAAAAACAAAGGCTAGGGTAACTCATGTATCCAAGATTGCTCTCTCCTAACATCTATATACCCAATATATGGACTTCCCTCATTATTGCTATCTTGGTACCCATGGCATTTGGCCCTGAGACCACTTTGTCCCCATCTGTTTCATCATCATTCATATACCACCTATTAACTGAAGGATTGACCAGGGACATGTTTTTCCCTTTAGGGGTTGGGAACCCCTAATAGGATCATTTTATTAACCACTCCTACTTAGGTAGGTAACACTACTTCGAGATCAAAGCCTTAAATTTGGAAGAGAAGCTCCATATGAAGTCTCAATTTGCCCCCGACTAACAAGCTTGGTCCACTTAGATGCACTAATGATTAATTGTACTTGATGGTGAAGATGCAACACTGGACATATGTGAGATTGGCAGGTGGTTTCCATCATGGGCTAGGCAACTTAACTAGGGCCCAAGTCTACTAGAGAAACATATGACACCCTACAAGTGAGGCGTTGAAAGCCATGGGACTCCTATTACTTGCAAGGCATCACTTCATTCCATCGACACCTTCAACACCATAACAGTTTGCACTTTCCCCACATTATTCATGAGATGATGCACTTGGACCAGTTTTCCCCAGTTGACTTAGTAGTGATTACATGGTTTGGCAGTTGATTTGAGGCTCAAATGAGGTTTGACTCACCATTGAGACATGGGAGAGATAGCACCATTCTCTAAGCCCTCAAATTGGAGTAGAACCAACTTATTCCATCACCAGGAAACCCATTAGACTCATTTTGTACCCCAAACACAAAAATGGGGTCCACACGATTCACATGAGATCTAGGGGCCAACCCCTAGAAGATGATTTTTGGAGCCCTCTTCACTCAACTTGAACAAAGAGAGCTCAATGCATGCCTTGAAGAGGCTAACTAATTGGATGATGTCATCATTTTGGCCCTCTTGTGGGTGTTTTCTTATGCTATAACATTGGCTATGAGGTTGGCTTGCAACTTCAGTTAGTTCTTACTCATCATTTAACAACTAAGAGGGGGCTTTAGGCTAAAATTGGACTTGATAAAACATGTAGAAATAAAAGAGACATCATTTGAATCTCTAATAATCATCACACTTGGAATTGTACTTCTTGAGAAGAACTCACACTTGTTTCTTTTGGTTATTGGAGATCTTTTGGATGCATTTCAATATTTGGAAGCTATTTTTGATTGTCTTTGGAGCTACTTCTTTGGATAATGGATGGATATACTACATGTTGTCTTGTAAGTGCTTATTGTTGAAGATTTTCTATCTTGAAATTGTCTAATGTATGGAATTGTTGCTTCTAGGTTATGTTATTTTGTGCCCTAATTGTTGAAAATTAGTTTTGAAAGGCTATCTAGTTGAGTATTGCATATGTTATTAATTGTACAACATGTAATTAATGTTCCTAGTGGAGCAATTATTTAATCTCTCCATCAAACTCCATTTTCTTTTGAAGTGGGTAAATGCTAAAGGTTGACACCGGTTGTCACTCAGATTGTACAGGAACTGTGACAACAACTTAGGTCGGGGGCTGTCACTCTGATCCCTGACCTCTCTGTTTTAGCTTGTCTCCCAACAATAGGCTATGGGGGGTTGTCCCTATGAAAAGTGAGAATGCAAGACTCATTGGAAATCAACAAGTCCGGGAGACACGATTGAATGGCCTAGCCACTTGGTTGATTTTGACAAGTTTTTAGAGATCAAATTAAATTACTTTGTGAGACCAGTGCCTTAAGGATTCAACCACTTGCTTTATATCAATTGAAGACCAAATGGTCGGATGAACAACCAATGCTTAATGGATGCTTGACTATCCTAGATTAAATGCAAATCTTACAAACTATGTGAAATGCAAGAATTTTGATTTATTTTAATTAGATGCCTAGCTAAGTGTATCCCTTGATCTTTATCTATATTGAGCCTAGTCTGTAAAGTAAGTGGCAGAGAGAAGTCAAGGTGAAGCAAGCAAGGACTTGGTTAACAATTCCTCTCATTGAAATCTAACGTACCCGATGCCTCTGGCGCTTTAGAGACTGTGGCTCTAATGACTACAACGTCACCGTTTTAAATACTAGAGGGATTAGACTTCTCAAGCAAAGATGAGGGTGTACCTATCTCTCTATCAACCAAGCTTATGCTTGGAGGTAAGTTATTAATGCAAGACTAACTCTAGGATGAGAGCAAGATGAGTTGAGTGCTTCTTGAGTTATGATGGTTTAATCACTTTAAGTACTTAGTTATGATTAGCCTTATGACGAGTACTTAACAATGAATTAAGAGACTTTTATACACAAGATAATGTGCCAACTTAACAAGTGCTCAAAAGATACGAGAGATAACCAAGAAACAATTTGCCCAATAGGATAGATGCTCTTCACAATGATTATTACTCACAATAGATATCCACTTTAAACATGAACCACAAATCTAATGAAAATTAGAGCACTTAATTAGCCAAAGAGTCTTAAATGATAATTACTCAAAGAGACAACAAGATTATCAATGCTCCTTTAGACAATTAAGAGCCTTCCAAGTTATGTCAACAAGATAATTAATATTGATCAATGCCAATTATTCAAGTTCTTAGATTCAAGCAACTTTTCAACAAGATTGTTTAATGTGTGACTGAAAATTTGGAACTTATCAAGATTACCATTACAACAATATGTTAGTGCCTTGGAAACAACAGAAGCAACGTAACAATTAGCCCAACAATAATCTCATTTCAATGCTAGCTATCTTCTCCACAATATGCAATTGTATTCTATACAGCATAAACAAGCGAGAGTCTTAAGCAATGTAACAATTAGCCCAACAATAATATCACTTCAATGCTAGCTATCTTCTCCACAATCTGCAATTATTATCTATAGAGCATATACAAAGTGAGAGTCTTTATGTCGCTTAATTTCAAATGTTATGGCATTCCATGAGCAATAAATTTACATTATAAGACAGCAGCAAACAAGTTATGACAGCAGTGAGTGAATTTAGGGGTAGAGCACTTTAAGAAGCAATATATGCAATGCTTATGACTACAAAGTGCAGATGAGGAAAACTACTTTAGTAATGATGCAAGAGAAACAAGCTAGATCTCCTCTTAGATGCCAACACCACTGTTATGATCAGACTTTACTATGTTTGTAACAGTCACCAAATTCTCATAAAACGAGTCAAGTAATGAATACAAAATTGATGCAATTAACTTGTTAATTTGCTTAGGTGTCTTATTAATGATTTTAGGGCACTTAGATGAGTTGTGTACTGCTGTTATACAAATGATTGTAGGCTGCAAATGAAACAGAGATAGAGATGAGGTTTTAGGGAAAAACCCTTAGGCCTTTGGCCTTGGAGAATTTGCCAAGAACTCTTCTAATGAGCGCCCCCTGCAATCACCAATGTCAGTCCAATATCTCTGCAAAGACACCAAATATTAGCTCAGAAAAACCAAATGATAGTGACACAAGTCCAAATAGGCCTGTGTTAGGGTAGAAGGTGGCCCAACAAGGGCTATTGAGGGCTCAAAGACTTGCGGCAGGGGTTAAGGAAGGTTGTCGTGAGGCAGCAGAGGGAGATGAAGGGCCAACAAGGGAAGAGAAGGGCAGGCCGAGGCAAGGGCAAAGACCTTAAGGCCTGTGGCAAGGAGAAATAAAGGCCACGCTGAGAGAGGAAGGCCAAGAAAGGCCTGTGGCCTAGGAGAAAAGCCCTTAGGGGTTGACGGAAAAAGAGAACAAGGCCACGGAAGAGAGGAATAGAGCAGTGAAGGAGGAGAAGAAGGTCGTTAAGGCCTGCAGCCAGGCCTAAGGAAACCCGCAACAAGGTAAAGAGGAAGCAACGGAGGGTTAAGGAGGATTGATAGAGGGAGAAGGAGAAGGACAGAGGGCCTGCGACCTAAGAAAAGGCAGGCCGAGGTGAAGGGAAGGCCAAGGGGGAGGAATAAGGGAGGCCAAGGTGAAGGGAAGGCCAAGGGGGAGGAATAAGGGAGGCTGAGGTAGTAAAGAGGCCACGACAGGGCTAGGAGAAGGCCTTCAGGCCTGTGGCCAGGCTGAAGAGGCCAGGGCAAGGCCGCCACAAGGCCTAATGAGCTTGCGGCTAAGGGGAACAACCCTTAGATGCTGATAACAGAGGCTAAAGGGGCCACACTAAGGCTTTAGAGGCTGAAAAAGGCCTACGACCTAGGGAAAGAAGGGAAACCAGGGCAGCGACTAGGGCTTGACGTCGGGCCCTAAGGCCTTGAAAATTTTGAAACCCCACAAAATACTTTAGATTTGCTTCATATCTTCAATAATCACCTTAATCACTGCAAAATCCTTGGATGTTGGCCCTACAACTAAAATAGAAACTAGATCTTACCCTCAATGACCTAGATCTGGCTCAAAACCCCAACAAATCTTCTTGAATAACTTGAATCCCACCTGCACAAATGAAAAATAGAATACCCAAAACCCCAATATATACAAAATCTAAAAATAAACCCTTAACCCCAACTAACTGCAAAAACCAGGGTTAAAAAAATTATTTTACAAAATTATTTACAATTATCTACAAGATATATACAAATATACAATGCTTGTAAAAATATATATTTTTTTAGATTTTTTTTAAATGACAAATAATGAAAATAGATCAAATGTGTTTCGCAAGTTATGGTATTGCTCACAACCTTAGTGAAGTAAAAAAATCACATAAAATACCTGGAGCCCAAACAAGATCGACTCTTCTCCAAAGTCTGTGAACTTGGAGCCCAAGGGCCGGTGTACCTACAAACTCTATATTATTCTTCAAACAAACTTGTTAGACATATGGCGCATCATATCACCTAAGATAGACCCAAAATCTACCAATAGAATGTTCTTATCACTATCTAATGAATAAACAAGTTCATAAAAAATTTAAGCACAATATAGGAAAGCACATAACTAGCACATACCACAAATCATCGAACAAAAAACACCATGAACTGAACCTTAAAGTCTTTTATTATGATATTTCAAACGCGACCCAAAATCTACCAATAGAATGTTCTTATCACTATCTAATGAATAAACAAGTTCATAAAAAATTTAAGCACAATATAGGAAAGCACATAACTAGCACATACCACAAATCATCGAACAAAGAACACCATGAACTGAACCTTAAAGTCTTTTATTATGATATTTCAAACGCTCCCAACAGATAAGTGGAACAACACCAACGTTACAAAATTACATAGACCAAAGTCAGAGATTTCATCATGACTTGAGAAGCAAAATGGCTTCTAATTTATAGATAAATCCTCCAAGTGGAAAATAATGGTTAGTTGGTTTGATACCTGTCAAAATAATTTCGAATGTTGATAAATATTTGATCATCTTTTAATCTCTACTGTCGAAAATATTTATTTTTGGGGAATTTTCGAATTTCTCATAAAAGCCAATTTTTATTAATCTAAAAATAAATATTTTGGTTTAATTTCCTCAAAAAATTGACTTTGACTTGAGCACCAAGGTCCAAGGGCTTAATATTTCTTAAAAATCTAATTTTGCCTTGGTGGGGGACCTCCAAAAATTGACTTCTTTTTGACCCACGATTTTTTGGTCGTCTTCCACTTGGAGAAATTAATTTCTCTATAATTAATTTTTTTTACTCTAAATTAATTAATTTTCTAGCTTAGGATTTAATTTTGTTTTTGCTAGAAAAATTAATTAACTAACAAACGAGGGGATTAATTATTTTTTCACCCTCAAATATTTTAGCCATGGTGTCTGATTGCAAGGAACCATGCAATAAAATATTTTTTACATAAGATATTACAAATTCAACCCTCAAAGAGAGAATACCCATCTGTTATAGACCCTCAAAATAATTATCCAATTCTGCGACACAATATGATCTAGTAGACCAAGTGATTTGTAATAAAATAATTTAACCAGATAACTTAAATTATTCTGAAACTACTTTTACAAAAACTCGATATAACACTAGGACTCACCTAGGACTCTGTCAATAAATTCCACCCTAGCTTTGGGGTTTAAGCTGGAGGGAAAAACTTAGTTGATTATTCGTGTTTAGAAACACACATAATTCAATGAGAAAAAACCTACTAGGATGAAATTCGTCGCCAAATTCATAGGCCTACCTAGGTTGTTACCTAACTAAACGGTCGTACTAGCATCACTTACATTATAATTTGTAGAAATTGGGTTAACACTGAGATAAGGATTGGTTGGTTGATGATTCAGAACTTTGAAAAATTTTGTACAGATGCTTCCTTGGACTTGTGTCAAAATAGGTGCAACAATACCTACGACATCAATTTTTAGCCTCCTTAGAAAGGATCTAACTTATCTATCACATCCTTGACTCCATATGCCTAAAGGACAAGGCACTAGTCCAAGTCACTGGTGATCAATCCTAAATTTCTCCATTAGTTTCTCTTCTACAATTAGTGCTTTTAAGGCTAGGGTGAAAATCTAAGGCTTGTAATGAAATTTTATGGAGGTGACTTTTTGGTGATTTGAGAGCCTAAACATCAAGCTTAGGGTCTGGACTACTTATTCTCCAAGTTTGGTGGGCATCCACTAAAATTTCATCCATAAAATCTCTTGATAAGTGTTGCTCCAAGAGCGAAACCCTAGTTCTTTTCCCCTCAACTTGACAACTTTCTAGAGGATTTCATGAGGTTGGTAAAGTTTTCATTGATGTCAATATGACAAGTGCGTTGTTGAAGCAAACATTTGGAGAAATCCCGAACCGTAATTGTTGAAGAAGTCTTGTAACCCTAACCCTAGGTGAAAATCCTAGATGCTTAATGTACATCATGAAACCCTATCTTTATATGATGTCTAGCCTTGTTGAAAATAACCCTAATGGATGAAGATCTCATGTGAAAGAGCCCTTGTCTTGGAAGCCCTAACACGGAGGAAACCTAAACATGGTTAAAGATGACCTAGTCCTTGTTGTGACTTGATGAAACCCTAGCAAGAATGAAGAAGTGTATGAAAATCCCCTGTATGCAGCCCTAAGATGAACTATGAAATAAGCCTTAAACGATTATGTTGAAGAAACCCTAAACCTATGACCTAGCATGATTCATTCAAGGAAACCCTAAAGATGCTCATGTGAAAATTTCACTATTGAAATTTTTTATTGCAACAACTGGAATTAATTCTTCTAACTGTTAATTAATTTAGCAGTTTATTGCTTACGACAACAACAAATTAATCACAATGCAATCTTCACAAATAAAAAATACAACGAAAGATAATGATCTTGATTTAAAAAGGAACGCAACAAATTACAGATATAACCATAAGTACAAAGATGTAGTAGAAATAACACTTCATTTCATTAATATCAAATACTGAAAGATGCTTACAAACATAATGGAAATAAGACTAGCTCAGGCGATGGTAGCTTATTTCTAAGAAGAGATGTGGCAGCTACATGCCTCTGAACTGCGTTACAATGAGGCTCAAGGGCCTTTTTATTATTGAACAATAAGAACAAACCCTAAACAACCAAAACCCTAACCCAAGGAGATGTAACACCAAGAGTTTATGGGCCCCGTTTGGGTGAGTTGGACAGCTAACTTTCCAAGGTCGCGACTTGGTCATATTATCTCTGTTTGACGTGCATGATAACCCGTTGGAAAGATCTCTTCGAGGACTACGACGAAAAAAATGATTTTCAACAAAAAATCGTTGGCAGTAGATTGCTAAAAATGTCGTTTAGGGCCTCAAAACGGCTCCGAAAGTTTAGGACCCGAAAAACTATGAAAAGTAGTAAACTGTGCTACAATTAAGGAAATTGAAAAACGGAAAGAAACAATGGTGGGGGTCCAAGTGGAATTGGCAGGTGGCCACCAATATCCACCTGGATCATTCCTCCCCCCTTAGGAAGCAATGGTCCCCATTGCATTGAGTTCCTCCATGAGATGAGGAAACTTCTGCTGAACTTGGTCCCTGGTGAAGGAGTTGGCCTACTTTAACAACTCGGTACAGTTGGATCTTCTGTTAGTGAGTGTTCTTGATTTGTGTGTCCATGATCCGATCAGTTGTGGCTTGCTCCATGCGATCTGGATTTAACTCTGTAGGTGTGAGTTGTTCTGCTATGTCTGATGTGTCCAGCAATGGTGGGATGTATGGTCAAAGGCGGTCCACATTGAACACTGGGTGCAGGCCAAGGAATGGGGGAACATTGAGCTCAAATGCATTGTCGCCCACGGCCTTGGTAATGGTGTAAGGACCATATCGGAGTGGTATGAGTTTAAGATAGGTTCCGGTAAGGCATTCCTTCTGCAAATGCAACCAGACTTTGTCGCCCACCCGAAACTTGTGTGACACTCGATGTTGATCATGTCGTTGCTTGTACTTGGCATTTGATTTCTCCACAATGTCATGGACCTACTAGCGGATATGTTGGATGTGCTCAATGAAGTCGTTTGCCTTATCAACTTTCGACTGGACATGAGCCGAATCTACCTGAGTCGCTGCAAATGGTATGGCCACATCAATGGGACATAGTGGCTGGAATCCCAAGCCCACCTGAAAAGAGTTGTGGCCAGTCGAGCTGTGGAGAGCCCGATTATAGCTGTGTTGGACATAGGGAAGGCTCTCATCTCATGTGCGTGGATGCTTTGAGTTGTACATGCGCATAATGTGTACGATAATCCTGTTGACGACCTCTGTCTGGCCATCAGTTTGGGGATGGAAAGTTGAGGACTTAGTGAGCTTGGTGTCCAGCATCGACCAGAGACTGAACCAAAATGTACTAAAGAACCTACTGTCCCAATCTGAGATGATAGATTGTGGGATCCCAAAGTGTACCCACACTCATTCAAAGAAGAGTTTAGTAGTGGCTTCTGCTGTGATATTCTTCTTGCAGACCGCCAGAATGGCCATCTTCGAGAATATGTCGACGACCACAAAAATAGAGTCGTTGCCATGCTTAGTAGAAGGAAGGCCCAACATGTAATCCATGGAGATGGATTCCCAAGGTCGACTAAGGGTAGGAAGCAAAGTATAGAGGCCTTTCTTCTTGATGGTCGGTTTGGTAATGGCGCAAGCAATGCAGGATCTGATGTACTTCCCGACATCCTGTCGAAAACTCGGCCAGTAGAAATACTTCTGCAGTACTGCCACTGTTTTCTCGACCACGAAATGCGCAGCGGCCCGACTATAGTGCACTTCCCAAATCATCTTAGCTCGCTCGCTTGAAGGAACACAAAGGTGTCCCAGGTGGCATAGTAGGGCATCCTAGTGGTGAAAATCTGGAACCCGCTGACCCCCCAAGAGCCTCGGGTATGTGTGGCCAAACTCTGGGTCGGTTTTGTAGAGAAGTGGCCAATCAGAAGTCTTGTGCCCGCGAGAGTTGAGCACGGTGGTTAACACCATGATTGGTGGTTGGTTGAGGCAGTCTGCAACATTATTGGTGCTACCCTTCTTATACTTTATATTCAAATGGAATTGTTGCAGGTATGTGGACCACTTTTGATGGCGATCATTCTGCAATTTCTCGTGTCTGTATGAACTGCAAGGGTTAGTGGTCTGTGTGGATGACGTTTCCTTCCCCAAAATGTAATTCTTCCATTGTCGGCAAGACTGCACAATGGAATACATCTCTTTGTCATAAGTGGGATACTTTTGGACTGTGTCTGAAAGTGTCTCACTGTGATATGCCACTGGATGCCCTGTTGAGTAAGGACTGCGCTAATAGCATAGTCAGAGGCATATGTCGCGATCTCAAACGGTTGTTGCAAGTCTAGTAAAGTGAGCACTGGTGCAGAGTAGAGACGATGTTTCAACTCTGCGAATGCCTTCTATTGAAATTCAGACCAAAAGAATTTTTCTTTCACTCCTCCTGTAGTGACTTGACTTAAGGGCCAAGTGATATGAGAGAATCCCAACACGAACCTACGGTAGAAATTGGCAAGACCCAGAAAGCTACAGAGCTCTGTTAGAGTAGTTAGTGTTGGCCAATCTCGAATGACTTGGATCTTGGCTGGATCCACATGCACCCCTCGTTCATCAATAATCTATCTCAGATACTGAACTTGGGTCATGCCAAAAGTGCATTTCTCCAAATTGGCACACAACTTGTGTTGCCGTAGTGTTTGGAGAACCCGTCGAATGTGGTGGACGTGCTCTTCCCAACTCTGGCTGAAGATCAGGATGTCATCCAAGTATACCACTACAAATGAGTTGGTGAATGGCTACAAGATGTCATCCATCAACCTCATGAAGGTTGCAAGAGCATTCGTCAACCCAAAACACATAACCAACCATTCGAAAAGGCCATCCTTGGTTTTGAAGGGAGTCTTCCACACATCAGAGGGTTCGATTGGTACCTGGTGATAGCCGGACTTCAAGCCGATTTTGCTGAAATATTTTGCCCCCTTCAGTTGGTCCAAAAGGCCATCAATCCGTGGGATCGGGTACCTATTTCGAACAATGATCTTGTTCAACACCCGGTAGTCAATACAAAGTCTCCAAGTCCCATCCTTCTTCTGTACCAACACGATCGGGCTCCCACAAGGCGATGAACTTCGACGGATGTGACCTTTCTGCAGCAGCTTCTGAATCTGCCTCTTGATTTCTTCGTTCTCCAGAATGGAGCACCGATAGATTGGTCCATTGGGTAGCGGCGCACCTGGGGTCAGATCGATGGAGTGGTTGACCTGACAATGCAGAGGCACCCTTGTGGGGGAGGTGAAGATGTCCTCATACTCCTCCACAACCTTGTCCATCTGTTGTTGTCGTGCGGAGGGGCCTTGTCTGGAGGTCGTGGCCACCGTCTTCTTCTTTCCCTGAGGGCATATCATCAGGAAAACAAATTTCCTGGTTTTGAAAATGAGTTTACTACATTGTTTTGCAGTAACTAGAGATGGCGATAGGCAGTGCTACCTCTGGTATCATGTACAACTTATTTCCCAAAGTAAGAATAACAGCACGAGGCCTTGACTCATACACAGCATGTCACTTCCATAAGTATGGTTGGCCTAATAATACATCACAAACATCAAGGGGAGCAACATCACATAATACCTCATTCGTGAAGGGCTTGATGTTGTATGGAAGGCGGCACTGCTGGCTCACACAAAGATCATGTCCTTGGTTAAGCCACTTGATGGTGTACGGTTGTGGATGTGCTGTGGTAGGTAAGCCCAGCCGCTTCACGACCTCTACTGAAATGAGGTTCTTTTGGCTCCCGCTGTCGACAATGAACTGTAACAGGTAACCCTTTACCCACATCCGGGAGTGGAAGAGGCGCTCCTCCTCCTCTGGATCTTCGGGTTCCTCCTTCTGGATCTTTGTGATGGCAATGGTGGTGTTGGGCTCCACATCGATAATCTGCTTCCTTTGTCATTCCCCTTGTCGGGTTCTGACTCAAAGTCGTAACATGCATCTGATTCTAAAGCCTTTAGTTCAACCACTAGTGACTACTTGGCCCGACACTCACTTGTGTTATGAGTGGAGCTCTTATAGAATTGACACCAATTTCCCGTGTCCTTCGGCTTTGTGACATTGTTCTTTGCTTGTGGCTTTGGCAGGCTGTCCTGGGCTACCCCGCCTTGGCTTTGTCCTTTGTTATGCGGTTTGGGGGCACCTTCCCTTTGCTTCAGATTCGCAGATCCAAAGTCTCGCTTCTTCTGTTTAAACTTGTGCTCGATCTTAACTGCATATCGGTATGTCGTGCTGAGCGAGGAGATGTCTAAGAATTCCATCTCATCCTAGATGTATTTGTGCAGGTAGTCGAGGTACTTGAAAACCAAATGCTTTTCAGAATCATTGATACCCAACTTCGTGCGAAGGGTATGAAAAACATTGGTAAACTCCGGCACATCTTGGTCCCTTCCCTGTTGCAACGTTGTCCACTTTATGTATTTATCCTCATAGCTCCTGACAGGGTAGTACTGCTCCTTGATGGCATCCTGGAACGAGTTCCAAGTGGGTGTGGCTGAAAACAATGAGTTCGTACTTTCATCCTTCTGCTCACAGTAGGTTTCCCACCAGTCCTTGACGTGGGGGACTACTTTGAGAAGTGCAAAGGTGATCTTTTCCTGGCTGGAAAAATCATGAACAAAAAAATATCCTTCTAGCATATTTAACCATTTATCTACAACGTCTGCATCTATCTGACCCTCAAATATGGGAATGTCAAAGTTAACTTGTACCTTAAAGGGTGTGGTGCTTCTAGAGTAGCTGTCAAAAATAGATGCATCGCCCCTAGGTAGCCGCTGAAGGATTTGGGCAAAGTTGTCCATCATCGCGTTCCTTTGTCGCTCGAGGGCTTCCTTGAGCAAGATTTTGATAGGATCTCCTGCCCCCTCGTCTTTCTTTTCATCTGCCACGGGAGGCCGTCGAGTTTTGCGAGGCTGGTCTTGCAAAGATTCGACCGGTTCAAGCCCTTATATCCCGACCTCGTTGGGGACATGCAAAGAAAAACAGAGAAAGAGCAGACCCCTCTAATACCACTGATCCGGATTTAAACAGGAATGCAACAAATTACAGATATAACCATAAGTACAAAGATGCAGTAGAAATAACACTTCATTTCATTAATATCAAATATTGAAAGATGCTTACAAACATAATGGAAATATGACTAGCTCGGGCAAAGGTAGCTTATCTCTGAGAAGAGATGTGGCGGCCACATGCCTCTGAACTGTGTTACAATGAGGCTCAAAGGCCTTTTTATTATTGAACAATAAGAGAAAACCCTAAACAACCAAAACCCTGACCCGAGGAGATGTAACACCAAGAGTTTATGGGCCCCGTTGGGGTGAGTTGGACAGCAAACTTCCCAGGGTCGCGACTTGGTCATATTATCTCCGTTTGACATGCATGATAACCTGTTGGAAAGATCTCTCCGAGGACTACAACGGAAAAGATGATTTTAGACAGAAAATCGTTGGCCCAGAAAATCTGGAAGTTTAGGACCCGAAAAACTACTAAAAAGAGTAAACTGTGCTACAATTAAGGAAACTGAAAAACTGAAAGAAACAATGGTGGGGGTCCAAGTGGAATTGGCGGGTGGCCACCAATATCCACCTGGATCAAATAAAATAGAAACTTTGAAAATACTGGCACACACAAAAATATTACACCATTATTTTTGGACGAAAGTCCCTAGAAAAACCCAACTTGGGAAAACCGGTGCAACGACCGAGGGTTTTTATTATTAAGCAACAGCGAGAATTTCTGAACCAAGAGCCGAAGCATGTATTTAAAAGGGTTCCCCGTAGATGTTAGAGAGCAATGTTGTGTTAAACTTTTGCCACCATTTGTAATTTCTGAGTATTGCCATTTCTGGGCTGGATCAGGGATCCACAATGTGTATTTTCTCTTTTTGAAACTTAATACAAAGGAACACGCCACTTGTGAAGTTCTTTGTCTCGATATCGTTGTGATGCTCCATTTGAGCGCTTAAAGTTTCCTATTTCGTTACAGGGAAAATTCGTCGCCTACCTAGAACTTGTGCGACACCCGATGTTGATCATGGCGCTACTTGTACTTATCATTGGCTCTGTCCAATATATCATGGACCCGCTAGCAGATGTTTTGAATACGCTCAATGAAGTTGTTAGCCCTGTCAGCTTCAAATTGGGTGTGACCTGAATGTGCCTGAGTAGCTGCAAATGGTATGGCCACATCAATGGGACATAATGGCTGAAATCCTAGTCCTACCTGAAAAGGGTTGTGGCTCGCTGAGATACGGAGAGCTTTGTTGTAGCTGTGTTGTGTTGATTTGGGGGCATCGAATGTGCTCTAGCCATGAAAAATGGTGGAGAGGCTAAAGCACATGAGATCTCCAAGACCCAGAAAATGTTTGGGGAAATTATGCCCAGTGGAGGAGATATTAAAATAATTAATATTTTTAATGGGTTCCTAAGTCTAAACTTAGGAAAATAAAAATATCAATGGGTATTAATATAAAACTGGGTTAGAAGGTTCTAAATGACATGGATCAAGCCAAATCTAATCTTAGCCGTTGATTAGACATGTAATCTCGGTCGTTGAACACTCAACAGAAAAAGTATAAGAGGAGGCTTGAGGGTCAGTTGGAGATACACCAGAGTGATCAGTCATAAGATTTTCTAGAGCAGGGTTTTCTAAGAGAAATCAAATTGGTGATCAGAGTCGTAGCGAGGGACAGTGAGTACGAGGCAGAGAGGCAGAGATAGTTCCAGAAGACCAGCGTAGAAGCAGAGAGGCAGATGTAGAGCCAGAGGGAGCCACGCAGAGCCAGTAGTGACTGCGCAGAGGCTAGAAGGGCTTGTGTCATCCACACAGAGGTTGCCGAAATGACGCAGAGAGCCATAGAGGTTGCGCAGAGCCTCAAAGGGCTGACACGGAGGCCAGGAAGGCTAATGCGGTGCTTCAAATTATGCTGGAGAGAGTTTCGTGGGGCATATATTCAGAATATCTGCTTCCGAAAAGAGGTATTACTACCAATTTTTTTTTTATCTTTGTCGGGTGAGCTAGTTTGGCACCCAGTGTACTCAAGAAAAGCTGCTTAATAATAAAACCCTCAGAACTGCTACACTGGTTTTCCCAAGTTGGGTTTTTCCGGGGACAATTGTCCAAAGATAACGGTGTCACTTGTGTGTTTGTATATTTCTTTCAGCTGTTGATTTGTAGATGGTTGAGACTGTATTGTGTTTATTTCAGTGTTTATATGGTTAAATAACTTGTTAGTAATTAAACAAGTAGGCGAAATAAACTAGAAAATACAGATAAAATTTCTAATGGGTAATACTTGAAATTTCAACATGGTATTAGAGCGTTGCAGATCACAGGAGAGCTGAAGGCGCCAACTGAATTAGAGAATTTGCAGCAGAAACAACTGTCCCAAGTGACAGAAGTTGTTCCTAGGCAGAAAACAGCAGAGGACGGTTGACGCAGTGGGTATGTGTCATCAGTTCGAGCCAAAGAGAGGCCAATGCAGAGGCAAAAGAAGGCAGAATGGTCTCATGAAGAGCCACGCAAAGACTAGGAGGATTGACGCAGTTGGCCAAGGGAGAAAATCAACCTTCTCGGGATTGCGTCGAGCTTAGAGGCTCAATCCTTTAGTTGCTAGGGCATAGGAAGCTGTGGGCAGATTGCAGAGAGTGAAGCTGGTGGGGTGTTGTTGCTATTGAGGCAGAACAGTACCTAACGGGACGAAACCAAGGTAGAGGAAGTCGCTACTTAGGTGGATTTCTAGCCAAGAAATCCGGATCAATGTTGCAGGAGCATAGGAGATCGGAGAGGTGCGACTCGATAGTTGGCAGGTGGATTTCTAGGAGGGAAATCAAGACTTAGAGGGAGTCTAGCAGAGAACTTCCAGGAGGGAAGTAGAGACTCAGAGGGAGTCGAAGAGAGAACTTTAAGGAGGGAAGTAGAGACTCAAAGGAGTCGACAGGAAGAGCAGAGAGACGGCCATGAATGGCCTGAGGGATCAGGATAGGCTGGATGCGGCGTCCAACTTTGTCATTTGGAAGGCCAGGATCATGTCCGTTCTAGATAGACATCGCATCAAGGCCTTCGCCTTGAGAACTGTGGCTATCCCAGTCGACCCAGCTAATAACGAAAAGTATGAGGATGTGATGGCCAAGGCTAAATGCATAATCCTTGATGGGGTCAAGGATCACGTGGTCCAGCATATTGTCGAGAAGGAGATGGCAAAGGAAATGTGGGATACCTTGAAGACATTGTATCAAGGCACTTTCGTGCAGAGGAAGATGCTACTGGGGAATCAGCTGCGGTCGTACCAGATGCAGAAGGGGGAGCAGGTAGATCACTTCCTCAACAAGTTGCAGGAAACTCGGGACCAACTGACTTCCATAGGGGCCACGCCGGATCAGGAGTTGATGGTGAGGACCGCCCTAAACGCAGTCTCTGAGGAGTGGGAGACATTCGTCCAGAGCATTCTAGGCAGAGCGAATCTTCCAAATTGGAAAGAATTGTGGGTAGCTCTTCGCCAAGAAGAGATCAGATGGCTGACCAAGACGGGAAGTAGTAGCAAAGGAGCCCGGGTCAAGAAAGAGGAGGAAGAGGATGCAGCTCTGGCATCTGTGGGGGAGCAGGGGAAGAGGAAGAAAAAGGACCTCTCCAAGATAAAGAGCTTCAACTGTGGGGAACTAGGGCATTATGCGAACCAGTGCCCGAGGAAGAAGAATAAGGAATAGGCGTCTGACTCCAAGGTAGCGCCAGCGAAGGCGGAAAAGGAGGTAGAGAAGGATGATGATTGTGCCATGAGTGCTCATGTACCTCTAGAGAAGAGGTGGGGAGACATCTAGCTGTAGTTAGGAAGACTACAGGCGATGAGGGGCAGGATCCTTGAGGTACCCAAACTCTTGGATCATACCTGGCAACAGGAGCCCCGAAGTGACAATAGCGGGATGGTGGATGTTGGGAGAAGCGGATGTGGATGAAGCAATAGAGAGTGCTAGAGTGCTGTAGTCCCTAGCAGTGCAGAGAGGGTGCAGTAGTGCAAGAGGCACAAAGGAGGTTGCAGCAGTGCAAGATGGCACAAAGAAGTTTGCAGTGGTGTGAGAGGCACAGAGTTGTTGCAGCAGCGCAAAGGCAATAGAGGGAGCACAGGATAGCGGCAGAGAGAGCTTCAGCATCGGGAGGGTTTCTAGCCTGACAAGGATGCTAGTGGTTGGGTGGATCAGATACTTACTTCTTAGTAACTGAGTTGCAGTGCAGTAGCAGTAGTAGTAGCACAATGCAACATGATGAGAGAGAACTGCAGTGTAGATGCAGTGTTGGGAGAAAGGACCAGCAGCAGCACGGATGCAGAGGGAGATGTCGTACGGATGTAGCAATGGCAGTGGCAGAGCCATGGGCAGCAGTACAGGATGCAATAGTGGAGACGATGTTGGGTGGGGAGGCCTAGCATCAGCACAGGTACCGGTGTCGTATAATCAGGGTGATGCTCAGTGGAGTGTTACTAGGACATAGTCCTCGCTATGAGGGAGTGTGATTTGGGGTAGCATCGGATGTGCTCTAGCCATGAAAATTGGTGGAGAGGCTAAACCACATGAGATCTCCAAGACCTAGAAATGGTTTGGGGAAATTCTGCTTGGTGAAGGAGATATTAAAATAATTAATATTTTTAATGGGTTCTTAAGTCTAAATTTAGGAAAATAAAAATATTAATGGGTATTAATATAAAACTAGGTTAGAAGGTTCTAAATGACATGGATCAAGCCAAATCTAATCTTAGTCATTGATTAGAGATGTAATCTCGGTCGTTGAAGACTCATCAGAAAAAGTATAAGAGGAGGCTTGAGGGTCAGTTGGAGAGACACCAGAGTGATCAGTCATTCGATTTTCTAGAGCGGGGTTTTCTAAGAGAAATTGAATCAGTGATCAGAGTTGCAGCGAGGGGCAGTGAGTACGAGGCAGAGAGGTAGAGATAGTGCCGGAAGTCCAGTGCAGAAGCAGAGAGGCATACGAAGAGCCAGAGGGAGCCATGCAGAGCCAGCAGTGACTGTGCAGAGGCCAGAAGGGCCTGCGTCATCCATGCAGAGGCTGCAAGAGTGACACAGGGAACCAGAGAGGTTGCGCAGAGCCTCAAAGGGCTGACACAAAGGGTTTCAGGCTGACACAAAGGCTAGGAGGGATGACGCAGTGCTTTAGATTGTGCTGGAGAGAGTTTTGTGGGGCAGATTTTCAGAATATCTGCTTTCGAAGAGAGGTATTACAGTCGGATTTTTTTTATCTCTGTTGGGTGAGCCAGTTTGGCACCCAATGTACTCAAGAAAAGCTGCTTAATAATAAAACCCTTAGAACTGTTGCATCGGTTTTCCCAAGTTGGGTTTTACCGGGGACGATTGTCCAAAAATAACGGTGTCACTTGTGTGTTTGTCTATTTCTTTCAGTTGTTGATCTATAGATGGTTGAGACTGTATTGTGTTTATTTTAGTGTTTATATGGTTAAATAACTTGTCAGTAATTAAACAAGTAGGCAAAATAAATAAGAGAATACAGATATCATTTAACGGGTAATACTTATAAATTTCAACATGTTGGACATAGGGGAGGCTTTCATCCCATGTGCATGGATGTTTCGAGTTGTACATGCGCATAATGTGTACGATCATCCTGATGACGATTGTTGTTTGGCCATTGGATTGGGAGTGGAAATTCATGGACTTAGTAAGTTTGGTATCCAACATCGACTAGAGACTTAACCAAAATGTACTTAGGAATCTGTTGTCCCGATCTAAGACAATGGACTTTGGGATCCCAAAGTGCACCCACACTCGCTCAGAGAAGAGCTTAGCAGTGACCTCTGCTGAAATACTCTTCTTGTAGGCCGCCATAATGGCCATCTTAGAGAATCTGTCGACAACCACGAAAATGTTGTCATTGTCGTGCTTAGTAGAAGGAAGGTCCAACATGTAATCCATGGAGATGGATTCCCAAGGTCGACTAGGAGTAGGTAGAGTAGGATATAGGCCTTGCTTTTTGATGGTTGGTTTGGCAATGGCGTAGACAGTGCAGGATCTAATGTACTTCCCAACATCCTGACGAAGGTTTGGCCAATAAAAATACTTCTGCAATACTGCCATTGTTTTCTCCACTCCGAAATGTCCAGCGACCCGACTGTAGTGTGCCTCCCAAATCATCTTGACACATTTGCTTGAAGGAACACAGATGTGTCCTAGGTGGCATAACAGTGCATCTTGGAAGTGAAAATTTGGAACTTTCTTACCTTCCAGGAGTGTGAGGTGTGCTACTGAATTCTGGATCGCTCTTGTAAATATGTGGCCACCTCGAAGTCTTGTGCCCGCAGGAGTCAAGCATAGTGATCAACGCCTTGACTGGTAGTAGGTTGAGGCAGTCTGCAACATTATTGGTGCTGCCCTTCTTGTATTTAATGTTCAAATGGAACTGTTGCAGGTATGTGGACCATTTCTGATGGCGATATTCTGCAACTTCGCTTGTGTCTATATAAACTGCAGGGATCAGTGGTTTGTGTGGATGATCGTTTCATTCCCCATAATGTAATGCTTCCATTAACGACAAGACTGCACAATGAAATACATTTCTTTTTCATAGGTGGGATACTTTCGGCCTGTCTGAAAGTGTCTCGTTGTGGTAAGCCACTGCCAAGTAAGAACTACACCAATAGCATAGTCGGAGGCATCTGTCTCAATCTCACATGGTTGTTGCAGGTTTAGTAATGTGAGCATCGGTGCAGAGCAGAGGCGATGCTTCAACTCGACAAACGCCTTTTGTTGGGTTTCAAACCAAAACATGTGAGCACTAGTGCAGAGAAGTGGTGATGCTTCAACTCAGCAAACGCCTTTTGTTGGGTTTTAGATCAAAAGAACTTTGCTTTCGCTCTACCCTTGGTCACTTGACTCAAAGGCCAAGTGATATGAGAGAACCCCAACATGAACCTGCGGTAGAAATTGGCAAGACCCAGAAATCTGTGGAGCTCTGTTAGAGTGGTTGGGGCTGGCCAATCCCAAATGACTTGTATCTTGGTTGGGTCCACATGCACACCCTGCTCATCAATGATGTACCCCATATATTGAACCTGGGTCATGCCAAAAGTGTATTTCTTCACATTCGCACACAATTGGTGTTGTCGGAGGGTTTGGAGGACCTGTCGATTATGGTGGAGGTGCCCCTTCCAACTCTGGCTGAAGATCAAGATGCCATCTAGATTCTAAATACACCACCATGAATGCATTGGTGAAGGGTCGCAATATGTCGTCCATCAATCTCATGAAGGTTGCGGGGGCATTTTTCAACCCGAAAGGCATGACCAACCATTCGAAAAGGCCCTCCTTGGATTTGAAGGCAATCTTCCACACATCAAAGGGTTTGATAGGCATCTAGTGATAATCGAACTCCAAGTCAATCTTGCTGAAATATTTGACCCCCTTGACCTAGTCCAAAAGGTCATCAATTTGTGGGATTGGGTACCTATTCCAGACAATGATCTTGTTCAATGCCCGATAGTCAATACAGAGTCTCTGGGTCCTATCCTTCTTTTGCACCAATACAATCAGGCTCCCACAAGGTGATGAGCTTGGCCTGATGTGTGCTTTCTGCAACAGCTCCTGAATCTGCCTCTTGATCTCATCATTCTCCATAAAAGAGTGTCAATAGATCAATCCATTAGGTAGCGGCGTGCCCGAGGTCAGATCGATGGAGTGCTTAACCTGACAGTGCAGAGATACCCCTGTAGGTGAGGCAAAAATGTCCCTGTACTCCTCCTCGACCTTGTCCATCTGCAGTTGTTGTGCGAAGGAGCCCTGTCTGGAAGTCACGGCTGCAATAATTAAACAAATTATTTGTAGTTTCCTACAACAAATATTGAAACATATACACTGCAGCCTTCACAAATACAATATTGCGGAAGAAACAAAAACACTGGAAGAATAGATGCACACACACAATAAAACACCGGAAAATCGGTGCAACAGCTGAGATTTTTATTACTATGCAGCAGTAAATTTGAGTACAAATCTATGGAAGCTCAAATCTAGCTTTCCATACAAAGAAATTGACCGACAGAAGTCTAGTGAGAAAAATCTCACTTCCACCAGTGATCTAACACTGACCTTAGCTCAAGATGAGTTGTTCCTTGATGCCTTTGCGCTGCCTCTATGTCACCCAGCTCGAACCAGCATCGCTCTCACTCTGTTGATCAATTGTTGCTCTGGAAACTCGATCTTCCTGGCCTCCGGGCTCCCACTCCGGCTCCTACCACTGAATCTCGACTTCTCCTCAGCAAAATACGAATCTCCCTCTGAAGCTTTGTGCTGCCTCTTTGCACTGCGTCAGCCTCTCTATGGAGTACGTTGTCTCTCTGCTATGCACTCACCGAACTGGACAAGCTTCCTTTTGACCTTACTATCTCTGCCCCTCTCTCACTTCTTCGATCTCATTGAATCACCTCCGGCAACACATAGCTGCTACTCTGGAGTTTGATTTCCCAGCAATATCGAATTCCTGGTGGCTCCAAGTGTGTTCTCCAACCCACATCGAATTTCTTCTTATAAACTCTCATTGAGGCTTCAACGGCCAAGATTAAAACATAATCAATCGCTAAAATTAACTAGAACTCGATCCATGTCTTCTTCTAGAAGAATTCACCATGACTTAATTAATACCCTTTAATTATTTTAATTAAGTCGTCTCTAGGTGGAATTTCTAAAAGCAATTTCTAGGTTTTGGAGAATACGCCTCTCCACCAAATTTCGTGGCCAGAACACAACCAATGCTACAAAAATCAACAAGAGGTGGGAGAGAAAGGGAGAGATAGGACACAAGAGAGAGAATGATAGAGAGATGGAGTTGGAGGGGGGGGGAGACAGAAGGAAGAAGAAAGACATAGAGGGAGAAAGGTAGAGATAGAGGGAGTGACAAGAGAGCGATGGAGAGAGAGTGAGGATAGCGAGAGGGAAGAGAGAGAGGCAGAGAGGAAGAGGGAGGGAGAAAGATAGATAGATATGGAGAGAAAGTGTGTATGTTTGGGGGTTGAGATAGAGAGAGGTAATAAGAAAGAGACACAGATACAAATATAGATATTATATAACCAGCCTAGATCCATCTTAACCCGGATCTATCAAGCACCTACAAGGATCAAATCTCTCAAGGTGCAAACCTTTCCTCAAGTTTTGCACTCAAAAAAGAGGTTTGCACCTCGAGAGATTGGATCCCTCTCGACGCCTGATAAATCCAGGTTAAAATGGATCTAGGTTGGTTGGTAGATTAGTGAAGCTTCAAGGCTTTGAGATGCTTCCTCAACTAATGACAAGTCTGCAAAACCAGGTATTAGCTTGAAAACAGTGGATCAATGGCAAAATAATTATGGAAATCAACTCAAACCCTTGCCAAACTTACCATAATCCTGAAACCACAAAGATTAGTGTCAAAATCAAGTGTGAAACTTAGAAATATGCCAAGAAATCATTGCGGCTATGGGAGAGAAGGCCAAATAGGCCTGTGGCTAGGGTGAAAAGGCCACCTAGGCATGCAGCCTAGGGCTACAAACACACAGAAGCCTACAGCCAAGAGTTGCAAAGCCCTCCTAGGGTTGTGGCTCATAAGTAAAAAGCGCTAGAGGCTTGCAGCTGCCAAAAAAGGCCCACAGAGGGGCTACCACAAGGGAAGAAATCCACTTAAGGGTTGCGGCTCACAAGAGAGAGGCCTCAAAGGCCTGTCGCAAGGGAAGAAAGAGTCGCAAAAGGGAAAAGGCCCTAAAACGGATGCGGCCAACTAAGGCCTTACAAGGCTTGCGGCTAGCCCTCAAGGGCTACGACACCCCTACAACAAGTGAAATAACCCCAAAAATGATGAAGCCTTCCTCCAAGAGTTGTGGCCCTCCTTTCTGAGGTAGACGTTGAGAAAATGTGACTTGAAAGGGCTAGATCTTACCCTTTAGGGCCTAGATCAGCCCACTTCTCTTGAACTATTTGGCCAAAAAGGTTGGACAACCCCTCCAAATGGGCTGAAAGCCTCTCAAACCATAGCTGTCTAGACTAGGTGAGGCTAATGGCTTCTTAAAATCGAAACCTCTTCAAACCCTTGAGCCAATGTATCTGCAAAATGAGAAATAGAGAGCCAAGAACCCAATATATACAAAAAAACCCAAAAAAAAACCCAAAACCCCAATAGCTATACAAAATAGAAAGATGGGTTAGTTTAAAATACAGGGATAGTGGAAAATTAATTTTACAAAATAAACTTTGCTCTCATTAGCATGATAAAAACTTATGGCACAAGTGAATACATTTGAAGATAAAGAGAAAATAAATTTTAAATTTTTTCGAAGCCCTCCTGCATAGGATTTTCATTAAATCAAGGCTTGGAGCCAAACAAGGGTGTGATCCCTTCAAAATCCGTGAACTTAGACGCCAAGGGCTGGAGCAACCTATAACTCAATGCACTTCAAATGATAGATTATTAAACAAAAGGGGTTTGATTCACACAATAGATCTATAAATCTAGAGATACCTACCAAACTTCGCTAGATCTAGAGTGCTTACTCTCGCCCAACACCTAAAGCAAGATACCTGTGCTAATAGATGTTCCTACTACTGGCAATTGAAATAATAATGAACGTTATAATAGTTCAAAGCATATCAATAAATCATCCAACACATACCACAGATCAGCAAATGAGAGACACCTTGAATTGAACCCCAAAGACTTTTTATTAAGTGTAAAGAAATTCCAGCAGAGCCTTGCTCAGTACATCAGATAATCGTTACATCATCCAAAGATGAAATGAGGAGCTTGATAGCTTCCTTATATAGAAAATGAGAAACCACTCCAAGTGGAAATAACGACTAGTTGGGTTGATCCTTGTCAAAATAATCTCATCCATTGATCTTCTTTTGAATTAACTCAATCTCCTCTGTCGATTATTTAATTTTGAGGAAAATTTCGAATTTCTCTTAAAATCCTCTTTTTCCTGATCCAAAAAATAATATTTTGGACTTTTATCCTCAAAAAATTCACTTTGACTTAACCACCAAGGTCCAAGGGGTCAATTTCTCTAAAAAAAATCCATTTTTTCCTTGGTGGAGGACCTCCAAAATTTAATTCTTTTTTGACCCACGATTTTTTTATTATTTTTCCACTTAAAAAACATTTTATTTCTCTCAAATTAATTTTTGACTCAAATTTAATTAATTTTTTAACTGATTTTTTTTTTTGCTAGAAAAATTAATTAAAAAACTCAAGAGGGGATTAATTATTTTTCCACCCTCAAATACTTTAGCCATGGTGTCTAATTATGAGTAACCATGCACTAAAATATTTTTACAGGTTATTACAATTTAATTCAACCTTTAGAACTTTTCCTTAGGAAAAAATTACCCAAGTGAGAAGAGGGTTTTGAGATATTTCTCTGCAAAGATATGGCGCCCCTTTCCTCCGAATCAAACACAGTTCTGCCGCAAGTGAAATATACGAAGTTGTTCATCAATGAAGAATCTGTAGATTCAGTTTCAGGAAAAACTTTTGAGACAATCGATCCTCGAACAGAGGAAACGATAACGCGCGTATCAGAGGCTCAGAAAGAAGATGCGGTTTTGGCTGTAAAAGCAGCTCGTGCTGCCTTCGATCACGGGCCATGGCCTCGCTTGTCTGGTTATAGATCGAAAACCTGCTCCGCAAACTTCTCAGATCTGGTGATTCGGCGCACAGACGTTTCTCCCGCAACTCAAGAAAATGAGAACGATGCCAAGAATCCCTTCCGCCCCTTTTCTCCTGCGACAAACAAGGCTGATTCTAATTTCCAGAGCAGCGGCCCCAAGGATTCAGCCATGGATCTCTGTCTCCTCCTCATCCCATTTCCGCGACTGGATTGATCCAGATCTCATCTCTGCCGTTAGCAAGCAGCGAATTTGTTCCACGTTCTCGCCAGATATGATTGCAGAGGTTCCTCTCCTGAACTAGCAAGATCTGTCTGAAGAATCACAGGCATTTCAGATCCAAGTCAAACTCTTGGGCAAGACGAGGATGCAATGGGTTCGCGCAATAGATCTAATGCAGGACCTTTTGCAAAATCTCGAACGCCGGTTGGGGATCCCCTCCTCTTACCTCAGATTGTTATATAAGGGTAAGCAACTTATGAATCCCCTTCCTCTCTCCTTTTACAACATTCATAAGGACGCTTCTATTGGGGCTTCCTTCTGTTTAAGAGGAGGTTCCTTTGGGTAGACCTCCTCTGCCCCTGCTTTCTCTTACAAAGATGCAGCTCGCAAAGACGTTGCCCAACCTCAGTTCTCTTCGAAGGCAGCGCAGCCAAATGGCACTCCAAAGTCGTTTCTGATAGACAAACCAGAGGAAATTCCCTCCATAAATTTCTCTCATCCTGAGATTGAAAATCGCTACCAAATTCTTGCAAAATCAGCACTCATATGCAGATTTAATGGGTTGTGGCCTCGCACAGCAGATCTTTACCAATGGATCCATTCCTCTTGGACTAAAAAATGCAAAATCTTCTTATGTTCAAAAGGATTCTTCTTGGTGGTTTTTGACTTAAATGAAGACTACCAGAAGGCCTTAACGGGAGGCCCTTGGTTCTGGGGTTCGGTTGGGCTTTTTCTCACCCCTTGGTTTCCAGACTTCAACCCTTCTACAGTTTTCATCTCCAAGCTTCCCATTTGGGTCAGGCTCCCGAATCTTCCGGCTCATTTATGGCATTACTCTGTCTTCTTCGCCATTGGAAATACTTTAGGACGCTTCCTGGCTACAGATACCTCAAGAAAGCTAAATGGTCTCTACACCTACGGCAGACTCTGTGCATAAATAGATATCAGCAAAGGACTGCTGGATTAGATTAATCTCAAGTTTAAAGATTTCCACTGGACTCAGCCTTTGGATTACGAGAACACAGCTTTCCGCTGCCGCCATTGTCATCAAACCGGGCACCTCCAGAGTACATGTTCCCAGTTCATCGATAAAAAGAAGAATCTGAATCGCAAGCCCAAATCTAAGCATTGGAATCCTTTCGAACCTCCCCGTCCTTTGGACGATTAAGATTTCTCTAGCTCGGATGAGGAGGAATCCGAAGCAGATGTGCAGAATAATGAGGAAACTGAAGTTGATATGCAGAATGATGAGATTCCAATGGAGGCTCCCTCGGTCAGTCCGACAGTTCCCTCTGACCCTCAGATCTCTTAGAAACGTTCTCATTTATCTTTGTCCTCAGACTCTGATAAGGATATTCCGCCGCCAGTGCAGAATAGTCTACAACTTGTTATGGCTCAGCCAAACTCCTCTGGGTGGGTCAAAGTGAGCAAGAAAAAAGGCAAAAAAATGCCGTGTGGCAGGAACTAACTCCTCGGGGTAGCTTTCTCTGCTTAGTTCTATCTTTTTGTATTCCAGTGTTTTCTATGGCCCTTTCCTTGACTGTCTCTATGGAGCGAGGTTGATAGCCTATCACCTCCGGCTCCATTGCTTCTCTGCTTTGCTTGCATGCAAGCTTGATTGTACTATACTTTTCTTTTCTTAATAGATTTAGTCTTTATAAAAAAAAATTAAACAAATTCAACCTTTAGAAGGGGGAATACACATTTGATATAGACCCTCACGACACTACCCAATTTTGCGACAAGACACATGGTCTAGTATGAAAAATACATAGACTCAATAAATACTAGGACTTACCTAAGACATTGTCAATGAATTCCACCCTAGCTTTGAGGTACATTTGGGAGAAAAACTCTGTCGATTATGCGTGTTTACAAACACACATAATTCGGGGAGGTTAGAAAACTCCCTAAGATAAAATCCTTTGACAAAAATCATAGGCTTACCTTGGTGTTGTTACACGGTTTAATAATCATACTAGAATCATTTACAATACAAAAGCAGAATTTGGGTTTACAAAAATAAAAATGATGTTGAATGATGACAATGATCTTTGGAAAAATTTGCCCACTGCCTTGTACCCTTCTTGGACTGTTGACACGTGTGGTCAACACAACCTAAAGATGGGATGTGGATATAGAGGATAAATGGAAAGTGTTAAGTATGGATTAACATGGACATGCTACATCAATCAATGCCTCCTATTTGTGGCCCTCATAAACACTAGAAAGAAAAGCCTCAAGGAAGGTCACATTGGACTAGGGTTAATGGATAACCACCAAGGTGAAGCATGGGAACAACAATACCACCAAAAGCGGTCTCCCATCCAATTCAACCTGTGATCCATAATAGAAAACCCCTAAACATTAAATGAAAGCAATTGATTACCAAAATAGTTAATGTACATTATAAGAGATGACCCACCTTCATCTGATGAGTAAGTTAGATGAAATAAAGTATTAATTGGAGCATGGATGGAAAGCCTTTGAGGCTAGCTATCTGTGGATCATCATGGGGCTGCTAGCTGGCAAGTTGAACAAATGGGAGAAATTTTTTCTCCTAGGGATTACCCACTTGGGTGGGTAAGAACTTCATAACCCTTCGATTGGCAATGGTCTTGGCAACCCACCATCCATTTATCTTCTAGAGTCTACAGTTTATCATACATTTTCCTAGGGAAACACCCCTTGTGCTTGAGGAGAGTAAGCCCTAAGTGATAGAGGATGTTTTAGTGGTGACAATTTGACAACCCCTCTTAGTTTCTTTAAAGTCTCACTTGTGTCGGGGCTGGGCTATGGAGGTAACACTGCTTTCAAAGACCCTTAAATAATTTAGTTAAATGGCTTGATGAAGGAAAAGATGATACGTGGATTCTTATATATAGGTTTGTTGCTTTCAAAGGTCTTTAAATACTTCAGTAAAATGGCTTGGTGAAGGAAAAGATGAGACCTTGGATGGGCCTTGATGACGATCTGGATGCCATTTTAAAGCACACATGCGAAACCTGCAAGATAAAAGTTAAGAATCAAGATCACATTTATTCTTTAGCAGGAACAGTAAGCATGAAAACAAAGATCATTTGTTAGGATAAGCAACTCATACCCTCAAGTAAAAGAAACTAAAACATGCTAAGAATTCAAGCAATCAATACAAAACAGAACCCAATCACCTGTTACATTTTACAAAATAAGAAAAAAGAGACTTTAAATTAACAGAAAACTTACGCATTCTTAACATCATCTAATTTCAATGGACCTACAGCAGCCAAACCAAGTATTGTCCTGTCAGAAGCTGATCCTATAGTAGCAGCCTTATATTCTGTATCATAACTATCCTCATTCATCGTCCTTGAGTTTCTTTTTTCTTTGTTACTGAACTGCCATGACGGATTCCTCCATTGCACATCACCCTGGTCACTAAATGACCAGAAGCAATATCTATCTCTCCCAAATGAAGTTTCAAACATTACTTCATCATCAGCATCATCGGGATTGCTGCAAATGCCTCCTTTTTGTGCATAAAATATCATTGATCACACATGGAAGGCAAATTCAGCGGAAGCAAACATATAAAAGAGATGTATTACGACATAGAAAAAAATAATCTGTTATTTTCAGATGAATCAAGCAGTTTTTCCAAGCTAGGAAGTTATAATTAAAACATGGCAATTCAAAGATTGCTTCATTCATACAAAGAAAATTTAAAAAAAATAAAGACTATTAAAATGTCGTAGCTCACGTTTATTCTTCCTATAAGATTTTGCCCAATCTGGAACTTGTGACCTGTGACTGGTACCACTTTTTCGCCTGCCCCTTCGATTGGAAAAGCCTTGTTTATCTGACAAAAACTGCCAATTTTGCTTTCTACCTAAACTCCAACTTTCACTTTCCCCCTGAAACATTTAACAGATAGACATCAAGTCCAACTTGTCTAGTGAATCTTATGATGAGAAGATGGAAAGCAGAGAAGTAACAAAAAGAGCAAATATGAGAACCTACAAATTTGCATTTGAGTATAGATAAAACTGAAGATACAAATGCATGCATACAAATCCTAAGCTTAGGACAATAAGGTCCAAGGTAAATAATGTCTCAAAATGATGATTTTGTTGTAATGTAACCTTAATTTACCATAGAAGGCATAAAATAAAAATATTTAGTGTTTTACTTATTTTAAGGAAGTGGCACAAGAGATAAGACTACTGCCTTTCTCAATCAAGGACTAATGGAGTCTCGGAGTAAAAATCTATGGAAAAATAAAGATGGAAGCGAATTGAAAGAAAATGGTGAAGACAAAATTGTGTTCCTCACACCTTTACCCTAGCATCCTATTCACAACATATATGTCAACAATTCCAGGAAGCAGAGTGCCTATCAAGACGATAAATTTTTTCAAATCATTATCATCATTCAGCTTTCAATTTCATCATTGTAATCCCAATTTCTGCTAAATTATTGTAAATGATTCTAGTATGACTATTAAGCCATGTAACAACACCTAGGTAAGCCTATGACTTTTGTCAAAGGGTTTCACTCTAGGGAATTTTTTAACCTCCCCAAATTATGTGTTTGTAAACACGGATAATTGGTAGAGTTAAACTCCCAGATATACCCCAAAGCTAGGGTGGAATTCATTGACAATGTCTTAGGTGAGTCCTAGTGTTTATCAACTCTGTGTTTTTCATACTAGATCATGTGTCTTGTCACAGAATTGGGTAATGTCTTGAGGGTCTATGTCAAATGTGTATTTCCCCTTCTAAGGGTTGAATTAAATTATAATATCTTATGAAAAAATATTTTAGTACATGGTTACTCATAATTAGACACCATGGCTAAAGTATTTGAGGGTGGAAAAAATAATTAATCCCCTCTTGAGTCTTTTAATTAATTTTTCTAGCAAAAATAAAAAGAAAATAATTAGCCAAAAAATTAATTAATTTTGAGTCAAAAAATAATTTGAGAAAATTAAATTCTCTCCAAGTGGAAAATCATCAAAAAATTCATGAGTCAAAAAAGAATTAAATTTTGAAGATCTTCCACCAAGGGAAAAATGGATTTTTTAAGAGAAATTGACGCCTTGGACCTTGGTGATTAAGTCAAAGTGAATTTTTTGAGGATATTCGTCCTGTTGTCGCACAGATTGACACGACAACACTCAGACCGGGGGCTGTCACTCTGATCCCCGATCTCTCCGTTTAAGCCTGACTCCCGCGGCTAAAGGGGGTAGACCCTATGAGGTGACGAAGACCAACTGTCGACTAGTTGGTTTGGGACACACGAAGCACTAAAATGATTTTATTAATTTAGCGGACCAGTGCCTTATGAGATTGATATTTAAACGATTACTTGCTAGATGATGTAGAAATATAAACCATTAACAGCAATCATTTGTCATCAAATAACTAGAACAGTGCAAGATATCTGTTAAAACCACAAACTTCTTATGATGGCCAAAGCTCAAAAAACGATATCCAGCAATTGAGGAAATTTCGATCAAAGCTTTAACAACGCAATTATCATATGCAGCTAATCTTTAAGATGATCATTCATGTGCAAACTTGTCCAAAATGATAAACATTTATTCCACATCAGTAATTTTAAATGATAATTTCCCGAGAATGACTGGATCTGGCAAAAATAATTATTTTTTTTTTAAAGTAAATTTAGAAAAAATCTAAACTATACCAAAACCTAAAAAATAAATGAGATTTAAACTATATATATAAAAAAATATTATTTCTAAATTAAAATCTAAATTAAAACGTATTCTAAAATCAAAACTAAAAACTAAACTAAATCAAAAATTTCAATCCTAAATGAAAACCTTTTCTCTTTTTTTTTTTATAAAAAAAAAATAAAAAATAAAAAATAAAACTTAAACTGAATTAAAATCTAGAACCTTTTGTTTTTTTTTTTATGATTTTTAAAACAAAACTAAAAAAAAAAAAAAACTAAACAAAACTTGAAATTAAAATTAATCTAATCTTAAAACTAAACTAAGCCTAAAATCGAGATTTTAATCTAAAGACAAAAAGAAGAAAAGCTAAACGATGAATATCATGACGTGCTTGCCCTGTAAAAAAATTTAGCATGAGTATCAAATGAATATAGGACGATTGATAGGCCTGCGAAAAATGAATCGGTTTTACCTGAGCAATGTTGGATGAAATGATTTCAACTGAGCTCCGATGAAAAACCTCACCGGCATTACACCGATCCGACAGCTGAAGGGAGAAAATCGTTATCTGAGAGTTTCTGGCTGGAAACGAGTCGTTTGAAGCCGGGCTTCTTTCCTGGAGCGGAATATTTCACCTGATGACTACACGCAGGAATGCACAGTCGTTATCACACTGGATGCTGCGGCGGCGTTGATCATGATAGCAACAACTTGTTCCACTAGAGAATGCAGGGCTTTCCACTGTCTTCGTTCTAACCAAAGATCTATACGATCAGAGTGAACGATAACCCTTTACTGAATAAAGCACTTGGGCCAAGGCATGAAAGGACAGTCTTTAACACTGAATCATATCCAGGGGACGCAGATGGGCTTCACCGCAAATCCACCCTCCACAGAAATTAATTTGCTGTTATGCTGATCGGAAAAGGCTACGCATAAACCGTGAGCAAGGAGAATTCAAATTCGGGAGCTTTTTCTTTTTGGCGAAGATATTCTTTAAGCATCCAAGAAGAACCCACGTAAAAGCAAAAGCATCGATGAACAGAAAAGCATGCTACAGCCAATTTGGAAATCGCCTCACGTAGAAGAAAACTGATGATTTCACCGTATGCACGACTATGCCAACGCGTGGACAAGATAATTTTGCCGAGATCTGTGTCCTTTCAATATTGTGCAAGTTCTGATGACGATTTGCAACGCTCAGATATATGAACGAAACTGCCAGAAAACCCCAACATGCATTTTGAGGTTTTAGATCAAGTCTGCATGAGACGTGGCATGGTAGATGGGATAGCACAGATCCAAGGCCAGGCTCTCAGAAGAAACTGAAAGCTCCTGATGAAAACTTGAAAGTTTCTAGATCAGATGTACCTGTAATCTGCAGGAGAAAAGAAAAGAAAAAACGCAACATATTACATGCATAAAACAAAATTTGGAACCCTATATCAGCTGAGTAATTTACAAATTTTGGCCCCTAAAATGCCAGATTTAGCAATAATCACAGTAATATTTTCAGAATATTAGAAAATTTAAATTTGCTGTGAAAAGGCTTAGAAAAATCTCTCATGCAAACCAGAAAAGTAAATTTAAATGATTAACCCAGGGTAAAAATTAGCTGGGCTCTACAAGGAAGAGCCTGTGGGAGTTGGCTGGTTCAGCCTAGAACTTCCCCAAACGCCCACCAATCTTCTTCAGTAAGGGTTTTCTGCACAGCTTAAATCAACCATCAGTAAAGAGAGCAAAAATGATGCTAGATCTCAAAAAGCAATGGAGATACCTGCCATTACTTCAGAAACCCTAACACCACTCAAACCCTAGCAAGTGAACAAGATACCTGTGCTCACAATACTCTAAAATAAGCTATTATTAATGGCTGAAAAATAAAATATGCAGAAAATAAAACATCTCACAGCACTTCCAGAGAGTAACACCAGCCAGATTTGAACCCCAAAGTCTTCTTTTATTAACCAGAAACAGATTACACAAGAGCTTCTTCAGCACAAGACTCACAGATCCAATGATATGAAATGACCCCCTAAGACACTATTTAAAGGAAAAAATCCCAGCGGCTAGTTCGAGTGATCCATGTCGAAATGATCTCAACCGTCGATGAGGATAAAGACATCTCTTAATCTCATCCGTCGAAATTATTAATTAATTAAAAAAATGAAATTTTGCATGTATTTAATCAAAATATTATTATTTTATTATTTTTTAGGGTTTTTGCTTTATTTTATAATTTTTTATTATTTATTATTTATTATTTTATTTTTTTTTATTTTTTTTATTTTTCAGTTATTTATTTATTTATTTTTTAATTTTTTAATTCATTTTAAAATGGATCCTCGAACTTAGCCTTTGGAAAAATCTCCTAGGACCTAGGACTTAGGACTCATGAGGGGATTTAAAACATTTTCCAACCCTCAAGACACTTTACATCATGACTTTTACAATTTACATCTTAAGGGGGAAAACCCCTTTATCATAGACCCTCATAAACCACTCAGTTCTGCGACACAACTATAATCTAGCATATTAACACACTAGGATTCTCCTAAAATTCTAATGACAAAATCCATCCCGGCTTTGGGGTCAGGCTGAAGGAAAACTCTGCCGATCATGGATCGGTGAGACGAAAAACCTTCCGAGACATAGATTATCACTTAGAAAATTAGGTCCACCTAGGAAATTTACAGACATGACTCACATCTGCTAAGATTATTTACAAATTTATACATGTAGACTGGGTTTACAATTAAAATGATCAAGCTGCTGATGACTGCAGGATGGCACGGACACGTCGATCAAGTGCTACCCCTTTTTGCAAAGAAAAGGGGGTGTACTGCATGGGTAGTTGACCGGTAGTGGTCAACATCTGGCTCTACTTGGGGACACGTTGCTGCACTGTAGGAATGTGAGAATCCAGAATCTGCATCCACGCAACACACAATAAAATATAAGTAGCGTCCATCCCAAAAAATCATCATATACATTAAGCACAGGAAAGATAAAAGCTCTTCATTTATTAACTTTTTAGTAACATGAAAAGTAAATCTAATCCTAAGACAAAAATGAAATACTGAAAACACAAAGAGTAGGGATAGAAATACAATACAAAGGATGCCCCATGGCATCAGATATCATCTTTGAAGAACAGCTTGAGCATTTGGCCATTCGCTGGTAGATCAAGTGGTTCGCCATCCAATCTGCTCAAGTGGAATGAGTTTGGTCCAGCTATATCTCGAATAATGTAAGGTCCCAGCCACAAACTGTCAAACTTCTTATGTTTTCCTGGTTTCTCATTCTTGCGATCCCAAAGTAATACCATATCTCCAACCTGCAAAGATCTAGATCGAGAACATTTATCAAAGCTTTTCTTAATATTAGATTGATTTTTACATATAGCGTCAAAAGCTGTCCTACGAGCTTCATCTAACTCGACAATCTGATCTATTCTATTCTGAACAACATCTTTATTAGTAGAAAAATTCTGGAGAAGCTGATAAGCTGGCAACTTCAGGTGCACAGGTAAAGTAACATCCAAGCCATAAACTAACTCAAAGGGAGATTTACCAGTAGCCTTCTTCTTAGTGATTCTATCTGCCCATAAAGCATATTTGATTTTGTTGTCCCATGATTTCTTGTTATCTCCTACTATCTTCTTGATAATGGTTATGAGATTTTTGTTACTTGATTCAGCCAAACCATTACCTTGAGGATAGTAATTTGAGGAATGAGATAAGACAATGCCATACTTGAAACAAAAAGATGAAAACTCTAAGGAACTAAAAGCCTTGGCATTGTCGGTAGTGATCTTAGCAGGGACACCAAATCTAGTAATGATGTTATTTTCAATGAAATCCATAATAACCTTTTCAGTGGCATTCTTAGCAGGAATGGCTTCAACCCATTTAGTAAAATAATCCGTAGCAGTCAAAATCCATGAGTAGCCATTGCTAGAATTTTCATGGAACTTCCCTATGAAGTCCAGACCCCAATGCTGAAAAGGTGCCTCTACAATGACAGGTTGTAGAGGAAGGGCAGCAAGCTTCTGTTTCCCAGTGAATAGTTGACAGGCTTGACACGCTCTAACAAACTTGTGCACATCAGAAAAAATCGAAGGCCAATAATAGCCAACTCTCAGGATTTTGTGGGCGGTAGTTCTAGCAGCATAATGACCACCACAAAATCCTGAATGAAACTCAGAAATTAATTTCTTGGACTCAACGTCATCAACACACCTAAGCACTAACCCTTCAAGATTTCTCCATCCAAGGCCATCCTTCATAAGGCAATACTTAGTGGCTTTTAGTCTAAGAGCCCTTCTCTTATGAGCAACTAAATGGTTAGGACATGCTAGATTCATCAAGTAGTAAACTATGTCCTTATACCACTCATGCTCCGCTAATCTTTGCAACTCTGGCGAAGATAGATCGCTAAGACATAACAAACCAAGAGTCTTTTCATTACTTTCAGTTAACATCTGAGCTAAGCCTTGGCCTTTGATCAACTTGGGGGGTCTGATTTCCAAATCATACTCCTGTATTTTAGTAACCCACCTAGCACGAGTCCCTAAGCAATCGGTTTGAGTTAATATGTCCTTAACAGCAGAATGTGGGATGAAAGCAATGATCTTAGAATAACCCACATAAGTTTTAAAATGCTTAAGAGACTTAACCAGGGCATAGGCCTGCTTTTCCATGGTATTGTACTTCAATTCGGAATTTTGAAGTGCTCTATTCATGAAAGCAATAGGCTGCTCGTGACCATCTTTATTCTTTTGAAGTAAGACACCGGCAATGGTATCTTCGGAAGCGAAAGAAAAAATCATGAAATCCTTGGAATAATCAGGACTCACCAAGACAGGAGCTTTTGCGATAGCAGATTTGATTTCTTGGAAATCCTTTTTGCCGTCTTCTTGCCAAACAAACTTTGCATCTTTTTTCAAAAGACTTTGAATAGGCTTGGCTATTTTTGCGTAATTTGGAATAAATCTTCTAATAAAATTTATCTTTCCAAGGAAACACTGAAGGGATTTAAGATTATGTGGGAGAGGAATCTTTTGGATTGCTTCGATTCTTTCAGGATCAATCTTGATTCCTTCCTTCGAAATAATATGGCCCAATAATTTCCCTTCCGTTACCCCAAAAACAGACTTAGCCGGGTTCAAAGAAATCCCATATTCTCTACATCTATCGAAGACTTGCCTAAGATGATCTATATGATTGATACCATCTTTGGAGAAAACAGTAAGATCATCTTGGTAAATTTCAATAATTTTCCCGATTAACCCTTTGAAGGCATAATCCATAGCCCTTTGGAATGTAGCCCCAGCGTTTGTTAATCCAAATGGCATTTTGATGTATTCAAAAGTACCCCATGGTGTCGTGAATGTGGTTTTGTGACGATCTTCCCTTTTAACCCATACCTGATTGTACCCAGAAAAACCGTCTAGCAGTGACATCATTCCCGACCCAGTTACTCTTTGCAACAAAGTTTCCATGTTTGGCAAAGGGTAATTATCCTTTTTGCATGCTAGATTAAGGTTTCTAAAATCGACACAAAGTCTTATTGTACCGTTCTTTTTCCTAACAATCACCAAATTCGAACACCATGTCGAATGCCTAGTTTGAGCGATGATCCCTGCTGCAAGCATTTTTGCAAGTTCTTTCTGGACCAAGGGGGCTAACTTAGGATTAATTTGCCTAAGTTTCTGACGAAAGGGCTTAGCATTTTCATCTTTTAGGGGAATAGTATGTTCCATAACATCCTCCCTATAGCCCTTTAATTCATCATAAGAAAAAGCTAAAACATCTCGATATTCGCGAAGTAAATCAGTTAACTTTTTCCTTTCTTCCAAACTAGTACCTCTACCAATTTTAACCATTTTCGGGTTTTCAGAAGTACCAATGTTAATTTCGAGGTACTCGCTTGGGTCCATCTTGTTTTCTTCTTTCAGCTTCGTAGCATCATGCCGATCAAAATGTTGCTCAAGAGCAACCACATTCCTAGGAGTAGGATTTATGATATGCTCATGATTTAAAACTCCCTCCTCCTCAGAAACTATCCGGAAATCCTCAAACTCATCTAAACTATTAAGGAAACGAATGACTTGTTTTTCGTCATTAAAAACTTGCCAATGCTCTGAGTTGTCTGGAACAGATGGTCTGAATATTACTTCCATTTTAATCTTATCGTTAATTAGTTCATCCGACAACTGGAAAGTAGTAGCAGCTACGGCAAGTTCATCTGCCAAACTATTTTGCTCTCTTGGAATTGCTTCGAGGTCAAGGGCATCAAAATGCTCCATAGTATCCCACACAGCATTTCTATAGTTTCTTAATCTTTGATTTCTGCATGTGAATTTATTCTTAAGCTGCATGATAACCAAATCAGAATCCCCTTTAATGCTAAGCAATCTAACCTTCAAGGACTTGGCCAACTCAAGACCCAACAATATAGCCTCATATTCAGCGACATTGTTGGTTGCCTCAAATTCTAATCGATAGGCAAACTTGAAAATGTGACCAAGGGGAGACTTAAGCACTATTCCCGCACCTTTACCAGCACTAGATGATGCACCATCAAAGTACATATACCAAACTTTATCCTTGAGACCCTTAATCTTATCATCGGGAGGAATTATAAAATTAGAAATGATGGCGTAGTTTCCAATGTCAGATTGCTCTTTAATTATTTCTTTATGAGGTCTCCTAGGATCTTCAACATGAAACTTTCTTTTGGGCTCTCTATTTAGTCTAACAAAACCATCACCACTAGGAGAAGGAATCATGGCATATGACCAATTCATTTGAATACTTCCTCCTAGATCAGGGGCCCACTTTCTAGATAACAACATACCCCAGGCATCAGGCACATCCACAACAACAATATCCATGACAACCATGATGTCTGGGTAAACTGAAAGATGAACTTGCAAATCTTTGATTAAACCATGTACTTCGATTTTCTTAGAATCCATGGCGCATATGTTATAATAGGGTCTAGAAACTCTTAAGTTAAGTTGTTCCATGACCCTTTTAGTCATTACACAAGCGGATGCACCAGAATCCAACATGCAATTATTCAATTTATACCCATTAACTAATAAGGTGATGAAGAAAGGCTGGTGATCTTTGTTATCAGCATCTAAGCTTTGCAGATATATGGGAGCATCATGATAGCCAACTTCCCGAGTCTTCTGTTGAGAAGTATTGACTTGAGGACCTTGAATCGCTTTTAGTAACTTGTCTCTTTGGGAAGGGATTTTAGCAATCTCGGAGACAGGAACCCAGATTTTAGCATTGTTATACCAACTTCCCAAATCGACATCTATTCCAGAGTTTACACCAGGGTTAAAAGTTCGAAGGGGTATTTGATTCCCACTTTGATCTTTATCCTTTCTCTGATAGGTCAAACCCTTATCTCTAGCAATTTCCAAGATTTTCTCAGGAGAGGGTTTTTCACCATATAACCTAGCCAAAATATCATCTTCGTTTTCAAGGTTATTTATACTAAAAGCTGATGAAAGATTCTCAACATCACGACTCCTTTCCTTAACCTCTATCCAATCATCCAAAGACAAAGGAAACTTGCTGCCTACTACATTTATTTGATCGCCTGTTCCAAACATTCCACTATCTAAAATTCTTCTAACAATGGGACAAGTGGCCTCTTCATGAAGAGCATCACAAACCCGACAATAAGGAGGAGCATTATCAACCAAATTAGTCAGCGGATTAGGAGGTCTCTGCTCACTAGTTTGACCCTTTCTTTGCCAATTGTTATTTCTATTATTATTGTTTCGAGGTTGAAAATTTTGCGTTTGCGATCTTTCCATTTGAATCAACCTATTCTGCAAAGTGGTTATCTCCTTATTATGATTAATTTCCATAGTTTCAATTTTTTGAAGCAATTTTAGAACAAGCTCACTTTCAGGTTCTTGGGCTGCTTTTCCCTTAGGTTCTTTTAGTTTCGTAGCAGCCCTATCGAAACCTGGGATCTCAGATTTTCCAGATGCGGCCTTGTCCTTTTCAAGTTCTATAGCTAAGGATTGGCAATCTCTATAATCATTAAGTTTAACACGCCTTAATTCATAAGATGGTTCAAGACTAAAGGCATCAATGTAAAAATCTTGGAGAGTTTTATCTGTAGGTTTATAGTCTTGAGGTAATTCTCTAACGATTCCGTTAAACCTTTTATTAAATTCTTCAACATTTTCATCTTCTCTTTTTTATTAGGCTAAGAGCTTTTATTAGGTGTCTTCCTTCTCTCTTATCTCCATATTTTTCTTTAAATGCATTAATGATCGACTGTAAAGAGTTAAATGAATTCTGAGGCTTTTCTGCAAACCAATCATAAGGATCGCCTCCTAGAGTTAAGATGAAAAGAGTCATTCTGACATCCTCATGATCAAAATTAGCAGATCTTGCGTATTTAGCCATCCATATGTTAAAATCTCGCAAATGAGAGTTAGCACTAATCGCATTATTTCCTTGAAAATTAGGCAATTTATCGATCCCGATAGATGGAATATCGTTGGGATATCCTGGAATGTTAGAAAAATCACAAGGGGCATACATATCCATGATGTTGTGCCTAGCTTGACCTTTAAATAACAAATGAATATCAGAGAGGGCTTCTTGTCTAAGGTCTACAAGAAGTGTACGAGAAGCGAGTTTGTGTAATCGTACCCTGAGGACCTTTTCAGGATCAGGAGTACGGTTGCACAGACTGCTTGGATGTCTTCTAGTGTACACTCTTGAAGATAATATATGAAGTGGAGTCGCCACCTGAACAAGAAGTAAAACACGAAATAGCTTGAGATGAAAGAACCAAGGACAGAAAAACTCTATCCCCGGCAACGGCGCCAAAAAATGTTGTCGCACAAATTGACACGACAACGCTCAGACCGGGGGCTGTCACTCTGATCCCCGATCTCTCCGTTTAAGCCTGACTCCCGCGGCTAAGGGGGGTAGACCCTATGAGGTGACGAAGACCAACTGTCGACAAGTTGGTTTGGAACACACGAAGCACTAAAATGATTTTATTAATTTAGCGGACCAGTGCCTTATGAGATTGATATTTAAACGATTACTTGCTAGATGATGTAGAAATATAAACCATGAACAGCAACCATTTGTCATCAAATAACTAAAACAGTGCAAGATATCTGTTAAAACCACAAACTTCTTATGATGGCCAAAGCTCAAAAAACGATATCCAGCAATTGAGGAAATTTCGATCAAAGCTTTAACAACGCAATTATCATATGCAACTAATCTTTAAGATGATCATTCATGTGCAAACTTGTCTAAAATGATAAACATTTATTCCACATCAGTAATTTTAAATGATAATTTCCCGAGAATGACTGGATCTGGCAAAAACAAATATTTTTTTTTTTTTAAAGTAAATTTAGAAAAAATCTAAACTATACCAAAACCTAAAAAGTAAATGAGATTTAAACTATATATATAAAAAATATTATTTCTAAATTAAAATGTATTCTAAAATCAAAACTAAAAACTAAACTAAATCAAAAATTTAAATCCTAAATGAAAACCTTTTCTCTTTTTTTTTATAAAAAAAAAAATAGAAAAAATAAAACTTAAACTGAATTAAAATCTAGAACCTTTTGTTTTTTTTTAATGATTTAATAAAAAAAAAAAATCTAAACAAAACTTGAAATTAAAATTAATCTAATCTTAAAACTAAACTAAGCCTAAAATCGATATTTTAATCTAAAGACAAAAAAAAAGAAAAGCTAAACGATGAATATCATGATGTGCTTGCCCCGTAAAAAAATTTAGCATGAGTATCAAATGAATATAGGACGATTGACAGGCCTGCGAAAAATGAATCGGTTTTACCTGAGCAATGCTGGATGAAACGATTTCAACTGAGCTCGGATGAAAAACCTCATCGGCATTACACCGATCCGACAGCTGAAGGGAGAAAATCGTTATCTGAGAGTTTCTGGCTGGAAACGAGTCGTTTGAAGCCGGGCTTCTTTCCTGGAATATTTCACCTGATGACTACACGCAGGAATGCACAGTCGTTATCGCACTGGATGCTGCGGCGGCGTTGAACAACTTGTTCCACTAAAAATGCAGGGCTTTCCACTGTCTTCATTCTACCAAAGATCTATACGATTGGGCCAAGGCATGAAAGGACAGTCATATCCAGGGGACGCAGATGGGCTTCACTACAAATCCACCCTCCACAGAAATTAACTTGCTGTTATTCTGATCGGAAAAGGCTACGCATAAACCGTGAGCAAGGAGAATTCAAATTCGAGAGCTTTTTCTTTTTGGCGAAGATATTCTTTAAGCATCCAAGAAGAACCCACGTAAAAGCAAAAGCATCGATGAACAGAAAAGCATGCTACAGCCAATTCGGAAATCGCCTCACGTAGAAGAAAACTGATGATTTCACCGTATGCACGACTATGCCAACGCATGGACAAGATAATTTTGCCGAGATCTGCGTCCTTTCAATATTGTGCAAGTTTTGATGACAATTTGCAACGCTCAGATATATGAACGAAACTGCCAGAAAACCCCAACATGCATTTTGAGGTTTTAGATCAAGTCTGCGTGAGACGTGGCATGGTAGATGGGAGAGCACAGATCCAAGGCCAGGCTCTCAGAAGAAATTGAAAGCTCCTGATGAAAACTTGAGAGTTTCTAGATCAGATGTACCTGTAATCCACAGGAGAAAAGAAAAAAAAACACAACATAATACATGCATAAAACAAAATTTGGAACCCTATATCAGCTGAGTAATTTACAGATTTTGGCCCCTAAAATGCCAGATTTAGCAATAATCACAGTAATATTTTCAGAATATTAGAAAATTTAAATTTGTTGTGAAAAGGCTTAGAAAAATCTCTCATGCAAACCAGAAAAGTAAATTTAAATGATTAACCCAGGGTAAAAATTAGTTGGGCTCTACAAGGAAGAGCCTGTGGGAGTTGGCTGGTTCAGCCTAGAACTTCCCCAAACGCCCACCAATCTTCTTCAGTAAGGGTTTTCTGCACAACTTAAATCAACCATCAGTAAAGAGATCAAAAATGATGCTAGATCTCAAAAAGCAATGGAGATACCTGCCATTACTTCAGAAACCCTAACACCACTCAAACCCTAGCAAGTGAACAAGATACCTGTGCTCACAATACTCTAAAATAAGCTATTATTAATGGCTGAAAAATAAAATATGCAGAAAATAAAACATCTCACAGCACTTCCAGAGAGTAACACCAGCCAGATTTGAACCCCAAAGTCTTCTTTTATTAACCAGAAACAGATTATACAAGAGCTTCTTCAGCATAAGACTCACAGATCCAATGATCTGAAATGACCCCCTAAGACCCTATTTAAAGGGAAAAATCCCAACGGCTAGTTCGAGTGATCCATGTCGAAATGATCTCGACCATCGATGAGGATCAAGACATCTCTTAATTTCATCCGTCGAAATTATTAATTAATTAAAAAAAATGAAATTTTGCATGTATTTACTCAAAATATTATGATTTTATTATTTTTTAGGGTTTTTGCTTTATTTTATAATTTATTTTTTTTCAGTTATTTATTTATTTATTTTTTAATTCATTTTAAAATGGATCCTCGAACTTAGCCTTTGGAAAAATCTCCTAGGACCTAGGACTTAGGACTCATGAGGGGATTTAAAACATTTTCCAACCCTCAAGACACTTTACATCATGACTTTTACAATTTACATCTTAAGTGGGAAAACCCCTTTATCATAGACCCTCATAAACCACCCAGTTCTGCGACACAACTATAATCTAGCAGATTAACACACTAGGATTCTCCTAAAATTCTAATGACAAAATCCATCCCGGTTTTGGGGTCAGGCTGAAGGAAAACTCTGCCGATCATGGATCGGTGAGACGAAAAACCTTCCGGGATGTACATTATCACTTAGAAAATTAGGTCCACCTACGAAATTTACAAACATGACTCACATTTGCTAAGATTATTTACAAATTTATACATGCAGACTGGGTTTACAATTAAAATGATCAAGTTGCTGATGACTGCAGGATGGCACGGACACGTCGATCAAGTGCTACCCCTTTTTGCAAAGAAAAGGGGGTGTACTGCATGGGTAGTTGACCGGTAGTGGTCAACAAGTCCAAAATATTATTTTTTAGATTAATAAAAAAGGGGTTTAAAGAGAAATTCGATTTTTCCCTCAAAATAAAAGAACAAAATTAAATCGACGGTGGAGATCAAGTTATTTTCACAAGGAAATCGACGGATGAAATTATTTTGATGAGGATCAAGCCAACTAGCTGTTATTTTCTACTTTGAGGGGTTTTCTTCTCTCATTTACTATATAAGGAAGTTATAAAGCTCCTCATTGATCATCATATACTCGTTGAAAATCTTTTCATGTACAAAGCTAAGCTATGCTGGAATTTTCTAAACTTAATAAAAAGTCTTTGGGGTTTCAATTCAAGGTGTCTCTCGCTTGTTGATTTGTGGTATGTGCTGGATGAGTTTTTGTTATATGCTTTGAGCTATTATATGTTATGGTTCTTATTTCAATTGTTGGTAGTAGGAACATCTATTAGCACAGGTATCTTGCTTTAGGTGTTGGGCTAGAGGAAGCACATTGAACCTAGCAAGATCTAGCAGGTATCTCTAGATATATAGGGGATTTGTGTGAATCGAACCTCTTTTGATCTAATAATCTATCTTTCGAAGTGAATTAAGTTACAGGTTGTTCCATCCCTTGGCCTCCAAATTCAGAGTGTGAGGGGATCACACACTTGTTTGGCTCCAAATCTTGAGCTAGCGATTTCTTCACAGGAGGGTTTGGCCAGTGAAATAAATAATTATTTCTCTACCTCACTTATCTTATTTTCAAATTAATTTTTCCTACAAAAGAACTTATCCGCTAATTAGAACTCGTAATTTCATTTCTAGATATTGTGAATAATTCATAAATAATTTTTTGAGCCCTTCTATTTTATTTTTCATTGTGTAAATATTTTCACTAACCCTTGTACATTATTTCTTGTTTCTTGCATATATATATTTGGGGTTTTCTAACATGAGTTTTACACATCTGAAGTGGATAGATATGAGTTTCATTATTAATATTTTTTTTTGCATGTGTGCGACCCACAAATTTGAAAAAGTTGAAGGACCTAGCCATTACAAACCCTAAATGGCTAGGGTTTTGGGCCCTAAAATTACCACTTTTTTTTAGGGTCGTCCAGTATTTTGTTAGGGCTGCGAGGGGATTAAGGCCTGACAAGGGCATTCAAGGGTTCAATTTGCAATATCGTGGCCTTTTCCTTCTTCAACAAAATTTTCCAAGGCAACCGTTGTTGAAATATGTAACTAGGTTCGGTCTAAATAATACCATTTGTAATCACGATTTTATGTAATTAATGTAAAGAAGAAAAATAAAATTATTTTATGCTTGAGACATGGTTTCATGCTTAAGGAATTTTATTTTTATAGATGAGGCTCCCATTGTGAGCTATTAGGATTGGTCATTAAGTCATAAAGTCAATTGAGTTTTTGTCATGTATAAGAAGACCCTTCTCAGGCATGTTACCTATTGTAAGAAAAATTATTTGAGTCAAAGTCAAGTCAAAAACCCCTCCAAGACCTTGTCAAATGCAAAATATCAAGTCGGCCTATTTGAGGGCTCAAGAAGGGCTATATAAGGAGGAACTTGGCCTCACTCAAGACACACTCACTCAAGCATTGAAGAAGATTGCTATAGATAAGAAGAGAAGCTTAATACCTAGCAAAGGAGAGATGAAGAAGAGCGCGATAATTTCTGATCTGTTTTGGGCTAAAACTCATTCACACGTGCGAAGATTAGGGCATCATTCTGCTGCAATAGAAGCCAAAATTGTTATCACTCAAAGGAGCCAAAGTTTGGGTCAAAGGACTATTCAGCAAGTTGAATTATCAAGAGTCGAGGTCAAGAGAAGTCAAAAGGAGGCAAATTTGTCCTTATCTCAGCCACATGTGTGAACTAGAGTTTCTGCAGAAGGAGCCGAAACTTGAAGGTCTGCAACAGCTAGCCAAAATTCTAAGTTAGGGCCAAAATCTGAAGTTGTGGCACAAGTTGGACTAGCATTGACTTTGAGAAGAAGTTCATCCAGAAGAAGCATTGACTTGGTCTTGGAAGGGTTGTAGGTCAAGGGTCTAGGTCTTGCAACTTGTCAATTGCAGATACCATAAGAAGAAGAATTTTGTGGGTTTTCCTCTCAAGATTGGAGAGGTTTTGGCCCTGGCTAATCGCCTATATCTTGTGTCCTTTGTTTCATTGTTCTTTATGATTTGGTAAGTTGTTTGAAGAAGAAGAACCAATGTGGAAAAAGTCGATAAAAGATCGGGATTAAATCCCCAAAACACAATTCTTTTGGCTAGCCGATTAAATCGGTTGATTTTTTCACTATCGAAAAAATCGGGATTAAATCGTAAAAGTTCCAATTTAATCGAGAGTCGACCCAAAAATTCGTCGAGACTTCCTGGGCTATGGATAAGAGGTGGAAAAGTGGAAAAACCTCATCATTTTTCCTTTTTTTTGCTCCCATTCATCCCTATGGAGAGGGAGGTGTTTTCCATTGCCCAAGAGGAGGAGATTTGTTAGTTGTGGTGGGGATTTGGAGATTTGTCCACTGCTCAACATGAGAGATTCAAAGTGTCGATTTGCTGCTATATTTTAATTTCTCTCTTAGTCTTTGTTACACAAATGGCTTCTTAAATCTTTCTATAATTCTATTAGTTTGTTTTTATCTTATTTTTGCTTAGAATTTTGAATCAAAACATTGTTTAGAATCTAGATTGAAGCAAAACTTCAACTTTCAAGAATCAAATGACAAAAATTCAAACCCTTGTTTAGTGAATCTGAGTGTGTTCAAGTGAGTGAGAAGAGGCATTTAAAATTTAAAATCAACAATTACATTTGTGTTTGCTTCTTATGTGATGGGCAATTTTTAATTTTTTTCAATTTTTTTTTGTGCCCAGGTTCAAATTCAAGTTCAAAGTTTCAAACAAAATGCCAAGGCTTTTGGACCCTATGTGGGAATATGGTGAACCTGATACTATACCCGAATCTGGGGGGGTCAATAGAATGTATTTGACTTGCAAGTTGTGTGGCAAGCATATGTCAGGGGGTATCAACAGATTAAAATTCCATTTGGGGCAAATTCTGAGGCAAAATGTAGACCTTTGCCCAGATCCATCTCCAGAAATCATCTGGCAGGCCATTAAATCGTTGATGGATAAAGAGGAGGGCAAAGACACCAGGGCAGCACTAAAAATCCAACTTGTAGGGGCCTCAAGAGTGGGGGGGAGTGAGAGTGGTTCTTCAGCATCACCTTCCACACCCACATGTCCCAACCCCTCATCTTTCTCAACTTTTTTTGTTCCTGAAACCACACCTGGAGCATAACCTGGCATCAAATTGGCACTTAAAATAAAAAGGAAAAGGCAGAAGCTGACAAGTTGGTTAATAAGTGTCTTCTATGGAGTGAAGTTCCTTTCAACATTGCCAAGACAAACCCATTCTACCAACCTATGTTTGATGTTGTTGTCGTCATTCGCCTAAGGTACAAAGCCCATGCCTTTGTAGAATTGAGAGGGCCTCTTCTTCAAGATGAAAAGAATGATTGCACTTCTAGATTGAAGTTTAGGGCATCATGGGAACACACTGGATGCACAGCCATGTCAGATGGTTGGACTGACCAAAAGGGTAGGATCCTTCTTAACTTCTCGGTTAGTTGTCCCAAGGGGACAATGTTTATCAAATTTGTTGATGCATCTGCACACATTAAAGATGCACATTTATTATGTGAGTTGTTGGACATCCTTATTCAGGAAGTAGACCCACGAAATGTTGTCCAAGTCATAACATACAACGTTGCAAATTATGTTGCAGCTAGCAAGTTGCTTATGAAGAGGTATCCTAACTTGTTTTGGACACCTTGTGCTACTCATTGTATTGACTTAATGTTGGAGGATACAGATGAGATTCCCCTTGTGAGGGATATTGTTGAATCATCTAGGAGCATAACAAAATTTATATATAATCATGCATCTGTGCTTAGCTTAATGAGAAGATTCACCAACAACAAAGAGTTGGCGCGTCCTGCTTACACGATTTGCCACTACTTTCATATCTCTTCAGTCTCTATTGAATTCTATGTGGGATGTGAATAGCATGTTTCTTTCACAGGATTGGTGTGCTTTATCTATTAGCCGCAAACCAGAGGGAGAGGACATATGCAGACTAGTTTCATATGATCAAAGTTTTGAGCAGGAGTAGTGGAGGTGTGTGCCATTTCAAAACCTTTGGTAAGGATTCTTCGGTTGGTTGATGGAGACAAGCCCGCAATGGGCTACTTGTATGAGGCCATGGATAGGGCCAAAGAAGCCATTCGTGTTTATTATGAAAATAAGAGAGACAAGGGGTTAGAGAAACAACAGGTCATATTGACAGTGATTGATGAGCGATGGAACAATACCCTCCATCGCCCTATTCATGTTGCAGATATCTACCTCAACCCCGCATTTGCTTACTCCTGTGGTTTCAGATTTGATGCCAAGGCGACGAATGGATTCTTCAATTGTGTTGAGAGGATGGTGGCATCTGAGCAAGAACGTGAAGATATTTCTAAAGAAATGGAGGTATATAGGATGGGAGGTGGCACATTTGGTTTTACCATGGCTGTTAAGAATAGGATGACCAAAATGCCAGGTAAGCTTCAGTTTGTTTCAAACTTTCAAATTTAGAATTTCAATGTTTTAACTTTTTTTTATGTTTCTCATTTTTCTTTTAACTTGTAAATGCTTGGTGGACAAGCTATAGTGGCAAAGTACTCCATCTCCAAAAGCTTGCCATTCGAGTGCTCAGCCAAACATGCAGTTCCTCTGGGTGTGAGCGCAACTGGAGTGTATTTGACAAAATACACAACAAAAGCGCAATAGGTAAAAAAAATCAAATTAAATTTTTGAATTCACTTGATTATTTTTAATATTAAATTTTCTAAGTACTAATTTACAATCTATGACCCTTATACAGATTGGAGTCCCAATGCCTCAATGACATGGTCTACGTCTACTACAATCTTCGATTGTGGGTGAGACAACTTCAAAAAACTCCTGATGTGGAAGCCATCTCATTGGACAATATTGATACCATTGTTGCATGGAGGGTCGACACTGAGAGGCCAACCATGGACTCGATCCTTGATTGGTTAGATGTGGATCTAGAGGCACTAGCGACAGAGGAGGTAGCAGTTGCAAGGGAGGGAGAGTTAGAGGTAGAGGAGGAGGATGAGCCTTAGGGTCGGGACGCAGAGCAGGAGGAGGTGATACCATCTAGGATGGGCAGCAGCAGCATAGGATAGAGGCCACCTCTTTTATTGGCTTCTAGAGGACGACTAAGTCCATTTGTATCCATAGGGGTTGGACCTTCTACCTCTAGAGGAAAAGGCAAAGCCATTCTCTATTCCCGTAAAAGGGGCAGAGGATCTCAGTGACTGATTACTTTATGACATGTAGATGACTCATGATATACATTTATTATATTTATTGTTGATATTTTGACTCTTGAGAGTTGAAACTAAAACAAGACTCAAGATTCAGGAGTTGATTCACTATTTTGATATGTGATGCAGCACTAGACTTCATATACATATTATATATTAGCTTTCTTTACATGTTTATGTGGAAATGCATTTATTTGATGTTGTGGATACTTTAGATGTTAAAAAAAATAAAACAAAATGAATATTTTTGTATTTTTTAATTTTGCCGACTTTTTCAAAAAACTCCCGACTTTAACAAGTTTTTCAATTTTTGGACCCTTGCCGATTTAATCCCGACTTCAACTTTTTCCACATTGAAAAGAACACATAATAATAATAATAATAATAATGAAGTCAAGAAGAACCTAATTAAGAAAAGCAAAAATTCTTCACAAGCACTTATCGTTGCTAGAGAAATCTCCTCATCTCTCTGCCCTAGATTTCTCAACAGCCGCAAGGGTTTCTAGGCTAGATCTAGCCTTTTGGTGAGGTTTTCATCATAATTTTCATTGAAAAGAATATTATTGTGGCTAAAATCCTTTTGTTGAATATCTTCCAGCTAAGCCGCAAGCCCTAGAAGGGATAATTATATTACAAAATCAAAGGTTTGTCAAGGGTTTGATCCATAAGGGTTTTACAAATAATTTTGTTTTTTTTTACTTCATCAATTGTGGCATCAAATCTGACTTTTGTTGCAGGATGAGAGGCTAAGTCTGATTATAGGACTTGTCTTTACAGATCGTAGACCTTGGAGGGTTTGTTGAAGCGATTTTTCAGAGTTTTGGAGATCCACAAATAACTCTGTATTTTTTCTGTTTGTCTTGCAGGGGTGCCGCAGAGGCCTAAAGTGATTTGTGGTTGGCTTGTAGACAAAACGTTGAGATTTAAGCCTGCACTTTGGTCTACTAGCCACCAAGACTAGGCCGCATACCTTTAGATCCTCATTTCCTCTCCAGCTGTAGCCTATTTGTTGGCCGTACATCAGTTCAGAAGCAATTCATTACAGTGACCTTGGTTATCAGAAGTTGACTCATAACACTAGGTTCGAAGGCACTCTGATCAGCACATAATAATTACAGAATTAACCTAGAGTGTTGTAGTTGTCATCTCATGAACTTCTGATAACTAAAGGGTTAATATCATTGCTTCATGAAAATCTGATCTTAAAATATGCAGTGGACTGATCTCTCTTGACTGTGATATACTTCACGGTTTGCCTTGGTCATTGGAAGAGGTAACATTGCTGATATTTCAAGTTTCCATTGCAGGTGTTGAAAGAAGGCCTCTAGGCCTAGGGGTCTGTTTCTCATCCTTTCTTTTTCTCACTGTCTTTAATTTTCAGGTCTGTAGTAGTTTGTAACAATGGCATAGGAGCTCAATAACTATCTTAAACTTTAAAGGTACTCTAAAATACAATCGAATAAGCCTAAGAACATTGCTCACTAATCATAAAAGACTAATCAATGTTTATGCTCTTCTATTGGTGACTTTCCAAGTATTTTCCGAGGTCTGGTATATGATTTCTGGGGTCTGAAATGTCCTCTTGAAAGCCTGATACATAAGATACAGCACTAAGGGAGCACCTAAAAAAGTTAATAAATTATAAAAATATCACTCTATAACTTGAAGAGCTTTATCACTATTGTTTTGAGTGTTTGTTGGGACTGATATAGTATGACTGTGGGCTGATCTATATAGCAGTAGGTTCTTTCAAGGTCTGGTGCACTTGGGTGATTTTTAAATCTCAAGTGAGGTCTTGGGTGTCTTAGCTACGTTGCTATTTTCCTACTGACACTCACTTGCAACATTTGCATAGTTGCACCTTGACATCATCATTGCACTTTTGCATAACATCTCTTAGCTAGTCATCCTTGCATTACATTCCTTGCAGTCTCTGCATCTCTGAGAAGCATCTTTACATGAGTGTCTTCTCTAGCATCATCTCATATGCATTTGTTTGTCTCTCTTTGCATTGCATATCACTGTTAGCATTTTCATTTTGTTGATATTGTGCTTGAGGGAATTATGGCAAATCAACTTGGATAAACTGCTAATCATTGAAGCTATTGGTTTTAAGGTCATTTGTGATAAAATCCTCATAAAAAAATTTGATACAACATATTATCTCTTTTGCTCTTAATTGACACAAGTTTTGAAGAGATATTGCTATTGTGCTCTTGCTCCTTATTGCATAACAAGTGCTCTTCATCATCACATATTCATTTTGTTTCATTGGATAAGGGCTGATTGGATAAACTTCAAAGTGCTTTATTTTACTAACATTGTGATATTACAAGTGGGCATCACATCTTAAGCACTTTTCATCGGCAATATTGTACAATCTCATTAACATCATTCACTCACATCTTGCATTTTCATCCTAAGTTAGAAGTGAATCTTTAAAACATACCTCCAAGCATAAGCTTGGTTGTAAGAAGATAGGAACACCTTTCTCACCCAGTGTACGAAGTTTAGACCCTCATTTGTGGTTAACATAGTGACCTTTGCAGTTCTCTTGTGGGCAATTCCTTATAGGAACGGAGGCACTCGGGTGGTTAGAACTCTAGGTTAGGTATCGTTAATGAAGCCGTAGCCTCCTTCCTTTGAACTTCTCTCTACAACCTACATTCGAGACTAACTTAAAAATAGTTGAGAGGAAGGATTCACCTAGAATAGGCACCCTAACTAAAATTAACCAAGAATTTGCATTTCACCTAGTTTTAGGTGTTGCATCTCATATAGGATAGTTTTCATCCTAGCAGCAATTGTTCATCCGGTGACTTGGATGAACAATCTATAAAGGCACTAGTCTCCAAACTTAATCTTGGGAAATCTAATCAATATTGTGCTTGATAATTATACTTGCCTCTTAACTTTAACCAGGTTGCTAGGCCATTCAGTTGCGTCTCCTTGAGTTGTCGGTTCTTAGCAAGTTGCTCATCATCTAGCTCATAGGGACTACCCCCCTTAGCCTGCATTTAGGAAACAACTTAAATGGAGAGGGTACGGATCAGAGTGATAGCCCCTACCCTGAGTGTTGTCGCATTCTCGTGTACAATTTGAGCGACAACATGCCCTTCTATCTTCTTTGGAGATTCAAAAGGAGGAAGCCAAACCTAGGTTTGTGAAAAGTACCTTCATGAAAAATGTGCAAGGAGATTTTAGAGCCATAAAACATCAACAAAACTTTGATGACCTAATTCATCAACAAGTACAAGATAGAAAAAGTGTTTCAGAAGAAAACCCATACTGAGCAGTATCTTCATCAATGTTGCACAAAGCGGGAGCGAAGCGGAAGCGTTTTTTGGAAGCGGGGACGCCGAAGCGTCATTTTCCAAAAATCTAGGAAGCAAAGCGTCCGCGGAAGCGTCTGCTATATATATATATATATATATATATATATATATATTATATTTTTTTGCATTTATACTCAAAACAAACATCCCAAATACCAAATTAATTGTAGAAGACATGAAAACATGCATATTTTTGCATAAATCAAGATAGATATAACATCCATTGTACATTAATGATCTAGAATCTAGATTCTTCTCCTCTTGTCTAGCCTTTGCCTCTACCTCGATTGTCTAGGGATATTAGTCAACATTGCCCAATTTTGATCAAACTACCTAATTCAAAACTTAAAATATGGTAGAAAAAGCTTAACATGTTTGATCGATGATTTTGACTTGATTGAAAGGTAATTTTTTGCTAAGGGCGTGCCGCGTGACAAAGGAGTTCAACAATTAACACCACCAACACCAGGGTACATATAGGGCTTGGTGCTCTTGATTAAATGCTAATCGCATACCTTCATACTTGATATAATCTAATGAAATGCCACAATCCCATTGATCCTGAATACCTGAAAACTGTTAAGTCTGCTGAATTTTGAATAGGATATGAAATTCTATTTTCTCCATATGAAGTCCAATGAGGCTGGAACCACTCTCAAACATTCTGAGTCATTTCATGGTAATGTTAAAAATTTAAGTAAAAGGATGAAAATGAAAAATAAAGGAGAATGTCACTTTTACTTTAAGAATTTAACATTACCATGAGGGAGCATCTGCTATATTTATACTTTTTTTTGCTTTCATTTGTCACCCTAACCTAAGGTGGACCCACCCCCAACAAGCAAACTCACCTAAAATTTAAAAAAAAATTGAAAAAAAAACGATTTTCTAAATGCTTTTCCGGAAGCTTTTCTGGAAGCGTCTGGGAAGCGTCTGGGAAGCGCCGTACGAAGCGCGCTTCGGCGCTTCGGAAGCGCCAGTGCTTCCAAATTTCCAGGAAGCGTCTAAAAATTTCGGAAGCGCGCTTCCGGCCAAGCTTCCTAGGCGCTTCCGTACGGGACGCGCTTCGGGGCTTGGAACCCGGGGGGGGCGCTTCGTGCAACACTGATCTTCATCCCAGCGCCCATCATTTCCCTGCTCAAAAGTTGGGTGTTCTCAACACGCTTGCTACTCGTGCCCTGAGAATCTTTGATAAAAAGAGCCTCGATAAAGAAAAGGCCCATCTCCTTAACGTATTTGTTAATAATGGTTATAGTAGGCACCAAGGTTCATCTCCCTTTCATCCAGGGGACCACTGATAAGATTGCGAGAATTCTTAGGAAGCATAATGTGCCCTCAACCTTTAGACCCCTTAACACCATCTGTAGCTCCCTTAGATCAGTAAAAGACCCTATTGACCCCAAGGACATGAAAGGTGTCTATGTTATTTTGTGTTCCTGTGGGACCCCCTATGTTGGTGAGACTAGTCGCTCTATTAATCAGAGGATTCATGAGCACTTAGCCGACATAAAACATAGGAGAACCTGTCTTCCCCCCGGAAGAACATGTGGAAAAGACTAAGCATCACATATGTATTGAGGAGGCCCGGGTTATTGCCAAGATTGCGCCTTTTCATCATCGGAAATTTAGGGAAGCCATAGAAATTGAGAAAAGGCCGAGCAATCTCAATAGGGATGACAGCTAGAAAATTAGTAGTTGTTCGATCCCTATCCTTTCTTCCTAGCCACGCCCTCACCCCCCCGCCCCTTGTGTTGTCCTTTCCCCCTCGTCCTCTGGATTGGTTTTCCTTTTCCCTTTCTTCTCTTTGATTTTTTATTAAGTAATTTATTTATTCATTTTAATCGAGGAAATTTTATTAGTTATTTTAAAATGGGTTCTAAAATAATTTTTATTTTTATTTTTTTTATACCTAAACATAGATAAAATAATTGTAGTTAGATAAACCAATTAACCCTATTATACCTTGAGTATAATAAATATAAATAAATCAAATTATAAATCAAATTAACTAATTAAAAATAGTTATATTTTTCCATTGACTTTTATTTATATTCTAATAGAAATTGCTACATTTCTAATATAGTTAAAAAAATTATTAAACTAAGAATTAAGTCAAAGAACTAACTAACTAATTAGGTTATTTAGTTATTACTCATTTATTATTTCTTCTTATTATTTCATATAATAGTATTAATATAAGTCCTTTTCTATTCTTTAAAGATTTAAAAAAGAGCCAACTAATTAATTCTTAGTTTACTCTCAATTTAGTTGAATGCGAGCAATTTGCATTTAATCGCAAAAGAAATAAAACTAACTAATTAATTATTTAATTAACTAATTATATGTCCCCCTCCATATCTCTTGGTCCTGTCTGGTTACCTAGTGTAATGTAGCCATTCCCTAGTCAATTGTAGTTGTTCTTGGTCAAATGTAGCCATTAGATAACCTGCTCTCTCTATTTATCCTGCAGCCATGATCTGGTTCTTCAACTTGTCCTGACAATGAACCACACTTGTTGGTTCGAAACGCGAATATAAATGAATTATGACGTGATTTCCGCCGAAAACTCCTTTCAAAAAACTTGCAATAAATTAGCACATATCATCAAAGGATCACCCATAATCATCCAAGAGAGAGAACCATTCAACCAACAACCTCCATAAGAAGTTCACTCAACTAGTGCTCCATAGTGCACAAGAGAGAAAAGACAAATAACTAGTGCATGTGATCTCCAAGTGTGACCAACGATCTAAGAAAATTCGACCTCCCCCTATTTATATGAGAACAACCAAGCTGAATTTCCATAATTTTATCCTAAAAGCCCTAAAATAATATTAAATTTATGATTACAAATTGTATAGGTCATAAGTCAACCACCAAAGATAGCTAACTCAATGACAACACATAAAAATATGCTTCAATTAACCCACACATATGAGTTAAATTCCCTCCAAGGGTAGCATCATCCTCCAAAAGGTATCTCTCCATCAAAAGTGCAAAGAATAGCTCAATGGGTGCATCTTACTAGGAAGGCCACATCTCCTCATCAAATTGATGTCCAATGATCAAACAAAGCTCTGTTTGGGTGTCTCTCCATCAAAAGTGCAAAGAATAGCTCCAAGGGGTGCATCTTACTAGGAAGGCCACATCTCCTCATCAAATTGATGTCTAGTGATCAAACAAAGTTCCCTCACCCAAACGTCATCAATCCAAGCATCACAAAGGGACAAAATAGTGCTAGGGCATGATATCATCATGGAGACTAGTGTACCATCCCCTCCAGAAAGGTCTCATGTGATCATCATCATTAAACATCCTGAGACATACAGTAACGTACATCAACCAGGCGCAATGACAACCTAGGGGCACCTTGTCATCTTTGGGGCACATGTGCTCTCAAGGCAATTTTTTTTTCCATGATACTAGAGTCTAATAGAATCTTAAATCATTGACACTACCAAATCCAAGGATCACAACAAACTACTTTGCAATAGTGGAACAATATACAGCAGTGAATCTACTAGTGCACAAATATACACAACTTTTTACAAATTTATACAACCCAAATTCGTTATATTAATCAAATTGATAATACAACAATCTAGAGCTCTCGTACCAAGGATAATGGCCCCCATACATCCATTGATACAAGATTACACCAAATAGGGCTCGGTGTATGTCGTGATGACCACCAATCTACCCTGAACAAAGTAGTCTAACTAGCTAGCTGATGTAGAGCTCCTCACAGCTGCCTTGTGTTGAAATTTCTAAGTCTATCCATTAGAAATTTTATCTGTATTCTTCTGGTTTATTTCTCCTACTTGTTAATTAAAAACAAGTTATTTAAACATATAAACATCGAAATAAACACAATATAGTCTCAACCATCTACAGATCAACAAATGAAAGAAATAGAAAACACATAAGTGACATCGTTATTTTTGGACAACTCGTCCCCGGAAAAACCCAATGTGGGAAAACCGATGCATCAATTCTGAGGGTTATTTATTATGAAGTATATCCTTAAGTACAACTGGGTGCCTAACTGGCTCACCCGACAGAGAAAAATAATTGGTAGTAATACCTCACTATTTAGAAGCAGATATTCAAAAAATCTACCCCATGAAACCCTCTTCAGCACAACTAAAGCATTGCGTCAGCCCTCCTGGCCTCTGTGTCAGCCTCAAAACCTTTTGCGTCAGCCCTCTGAGGCACTACATAGCCTCTACAGCCTTCTGCGTCACTCCTGTTGCCCTCTACGTGGATGACGCAAGCCCTCTAGCCTCTGCATTATCTCAGCTAGCCTCTGCATGGCCTACTTTGGCTTCTACGTCTGCCTCTACGTTGCTCTCTTGGCACTATCTCTGCCTCTATGTCCAGTACTCACTGCCCCTCGCTGCAAATTGATCACTGATTCGACTTTCCTTCGCAAATCCTGCTCTAGAAAATCAAATGACTGATCACTCTAGTGTATTCTCCAACTGACCCTCAAGCCTCCTCTTATACTTTTCCTATTGGTCCTTCAACGACCGAGATTACATATTTAATCAATCGCTAAAATTAGATTTGGCTTGATCCATGAATTTTGGAACCTTCTAACCCAATTTTATATTAATACCCATTAATATTTTATTTTTCTTAAGTTTAGACTTAGGAACTCCATTAAAAATATTAATTATTTTAATATTTCCCAAACCATGTACAATCTTCCCAAACCATTTCTGGGTCTTGGAGATCTCATGTGCTTTAGCCTCTCCACCAATTTTCATGGCTAGAGCACATCCGATGCTACCCCAAATCAACACTCCCTCTTAGCGAGGACTGTGCTCTAGTAATACTCCACACTGAGCATCACTCTGATTATATGACACCAATACCTGTGTTGATGCTAGGCCTCCCAGCCCAACATCCTCTGCACTGCTACATCCTGTACTGTTGTCCATGGCCCTGCCACTGCCACTGTTGCATCCATACAGCAACTCCCTCTGCATTCGTGCTGTTGCTGGTCCTTTCTCCCAACACTGCATTTGCACTGCAACCCCCTTTCATCATGCTACATTGTGCTACTGCATTGCAACTCAATTACTGAGAAGTAAGTAACTGATCCACCCAACTATTCACATCCCTATCAGGCTAGAAACACTACTGATGTTGAAGCTCTCTCTACCACTAACAAGTTCTCCCTCTACTGCCTCTGTGTTGCTGCAACAACTCCCTGCATCTCACATCGCTGCAAACCTCTCTGTGCCATCTTGCACTGTTGCAACACTCTCCGTGCCTCTCGCACTGCTACAGCTTACTAGCCTTGCATTGCCTAGGGACTCCTGCACTATAGCACTCTCTGTCGCTTCATCCACATCCGTTTCTACCGACATCCGCCAGTCCTGCTACTCTCTCTTTAGGGATACCGTAGCAAAGTATAATCCAAGAGGTTGGGTACCTCAAGGATCCTGCCCGTCATCGCCTGTAGTCCTCCTAACTACAGCTTGATGTCTCCCCACCTTTTCTCTAGAGGTACATGAGCACTCATGTCACAATCGTCATCCTCCTCTACCTCCTTTTCTACCTTCGCTGGCGCTACCTTAGAGTCAGACGCCCCACCCTTGTTCTTCTTCCTCAGACACTAGTTCACATAGTGACCCAGTTCCCCACAGTTGAAGCATTTGACCTTGGAGAGGTCCTTTTTCTTCCTCTTCTCCAGCTTTCCCGCAAATGCCAGAGTTGCATCCTCTTCCTCTTCCTTCTTGATCTGGACTCCTTCGCTACTACTTTTCGTCTTGCTCAGCCATTTGATCTCTTCTTGGCAAAGAGCCACCCACAATTCTTCCCAATCTAGAAGATTCGCCCTACCCAGAATGCTCTGGACAAATGTCTCCCACTCCTTAGAGACTGTGTTTAGAGCGGTCCTCACCAACATCTCCTCATCCGGTGTGGCCCCTATGGAAGTCAGTTGGTCCCGAAACTCCTTCAATCTCCCAAGGAAGTGATCTATCTGTTCCCCCTTCTGCATTTGGTATGACCACAGCTGATTCTCAAGAAAACATCTTCCTCTACATAGAAGTATGCTGGTACAACTTCTTCAAGGCGTCCCACATTTTCTTTGTCATCTCCTTCTCGGCAATATGTTGGACCACATGATCCTTGACCCCATCAAGGATGATGCATTTTGCCTTAGCCATTGCCTCCTCGTACTTCTCATTATCAGTCGGGTAAACTGGGATCACCATTGTTCTCAAGGCGAAGGCCTTGATGCGATGTCTATCTAGAATGGACAGGATCATGGCCTTCTAGACCACAAAGTTGGACGCCCCGTCCAGCCTGTCCTGATCCCTCGGTCCATTCATGGCCATTTCTCTGCTCCTCCTTTCGACTCCTCTGAGTCTCTACTTCCCTCTAGAAGTTCTCTCTTCGACTCCCTCTGAGTCACTACTTCCCGTATGGGAGTTCTTTGCTAGACTCCCTCTGAGTCTCGATTTCCCTCCTGGAAATCCACCTACCAACTGTCAAGTCGCCCCTCTCCAATCTCCTATGCACTTGCAACAGGGATCCGAATTCCTTCGCTAGAAATCCACCTCGATAACGACTCCCTCTACATTGGTTTTGCCCCATTAGGTATTGTTCTGCCCATAGCACCCCACCAGCTTCACTCCCAACAATCTTCCGATAGCTTCCTATGCCCCAGCAACTAAAGGACTGAGCCTCTAAGCTCTACGCAATCCCGACACTAGCTGAAATGCTCCCCTAGCCAATTGCGTCAACCCTCTTGGTCTCTGCGTGAGCCTTTTTCTGCCCTCCTCAGCCTCTACGCTGGCCTCTATCTGGCCCGAACTAATGACGTAATCCCTCTGCATCAACCCTTGTTCTGTCCCTTTCTGCAACGAACAACTTCTGTCACTCGGGACAGTTGTTTCTACTGCAAATGCTCTGTTTCAGCTAGTGCTTTCAACTCTCCTGTGATCTGCAACCACGCTCTGATACCATGTTGAAATTTCTCTGTCTATCCGTTAGAAATTTTATCTTATTCTTCTGGTTTATTTCTCCTACTTGTTAATTACAAACAAGTTATGTAAAATTTTAAACATATAAACATCGAAATAAACACAATACAATCCCAACCATCTAAAGATCAATAGCTGAAAGAAATAGAAAACACACAAGTGACACCATTATTTTAGGACAACTCGTCCCCGGAAAAACCCAATGCAGGAAAACCGGTGCAGCAATTCTGAGGGTTATTTATTATGCAGTGTATCCTTGAGTACAACTGGTGCCAAACTGGCTCACCCAACAGAGAAAAATAATGGCAGTAATACCTCACTATTCGGAAGCAGATATTCAGAAAATTTGCCCCACAAAATCCTCTCCAGCACAACTGAAGCACTACGTCAGCCCTCCTGGCCTCTGCGTCAGCCTCAAAACCTTTTGTGTCAACCCTCTGAGGCATAGCACAGCCTCTACGGCCTTTTGCATCACTCCTGTTGCCCTCTACGTGGATGACGCAAGCCCTCTGGCCTCTGCATTGTCTCAGCTAGCCTCTGCGTGGCCTGCTCTGGCTTCTGCGTCTGTCTCTGCGCTGCTCTCTCAGCACTATCTCTGCCTCTGTGTCTAGTACTCACTGCCTTTCACTGCAAATTGATCATTGATTTGACTTTTCTTAGCAAATCCCGCCCTAGAAAATCAAATGACTGATCTAGTGTATTCTCCAACTGACCCTCAACCCTCCTCTTATACTTTTTCTGTTGGTCCTTCAACGACCGAGATTACATCTTTAATCAATGGCTAAGATTAGATTTGGCTTGATCCATGACTTTTTGAACCTTCTAACCCAGTTTTATATTAATCCATTTATATTTTATTTTTCCTAAGTTTAGACTTAGGAACTCAATTAAAAATATTAATTATTTTAATATTTCCCAAACTAAGTACAATCTGCCCAAACCATTTTTGGGTCTTGGAGATCTCACGTGCTTTAGCCTCTCCACCAATTTTCATGGCTAGAGCACATCCGATGTTATCTCAAATCAACACCTTGGTCGTACCCTATACACATTTGCTCGGTCCTTCAGCGCCTGATCTGTAGTGTCATAACTCTACCTTTATCAATGAACCAACTCCATTAGGTCACTGAACTCGGCTCCACCTGCTCTTTGTTGACTGTTAGTCATGTTGACCATTGGAGTGGCACCTAAAGATTATTTGAAGACTCCACGCCCAAGGATGTATCAAAGGTTGCTTGTACCATCAGAGATATCATACTACCAGAGTTTTTCAACTCTACTTCTTCTTCTTATCATTTTCTGTTGTACTCAAATTCCACAATCTCTGGGAAGGCAATGTAAAAGTGATACTAGTACGAGCAGTCGAGTCATGTAACAAGGTTGGGTAGCCTGGGACCTTATCATCAAGTGAGTATTACTCTGGGAAGTTTTTTTTACATGGTTAATTATCATCTTTTTATGAGGACTCAATAATTAATTGAGTTTTTCCTCCAAATATACCCCAAAGCCGCAGTACGGCTTGATGGTGAGGCCTTGGGTGAATCCTAGTGTCTAGGGTCAATATATATTACCATACTAGATCACACAAAAAAATCGTGGAATTTGATTAGGTCTAGGGGGTCATTTTTTAATTTTAAAAATTTCCCGCGGAGCGGAAATTGCAATAAAATTTGTATATGAAATGTAATAAGTCTTGTCTAGAGAAGTTGTATGGGGTATGAGTAACAAAAATTACACCTTTCACCCTCAACATTCTACGAAGACACACTTTGAGGGGTTAAAAATGTATTCTAGACCCTCAAAACCCACTTTTTCTAAGTTTAGTGGAAAAAGTGGTAACAAATTAAGCCAACAATTATATAAATGGAAAAAAAAAAATATCCACACATGCTAAATGATGTGGAAATGAGTTGGAAAATCATGGAGGAGCTAAAGTGAATTCTCAAGGTGATGTGGACTCCTAAAATCAAGGAAAGGACATGTGCTCAAGGAAATCAAATTTCTTACATAAATGTAGCAGCGTTTAACTGGGAAATTCGAATTTGTGGAATTAATGCACATTTGGGAGGATTTGGGAGAATATTTGGTGGAGATTTTTGTGGGAAATTATCTCCACATTGGTTTCCACCCATATACACTTGTCATTTCATCATGGAATTTGATTTTGCTTGAAGGATTCTTGATGCCACTTGGGAAATTCGAATTTGCATGAAGGTGCTTTGGGATTGTCACCCATTTTCTTTGGGATTGTCATCGTTTGCCTTGGGATTCGCTCCCAAGCTTCTATATAATAAGAGCTTTGTTCTCTCACTATGTAATTTGGAATACGAGCTATTGTGCTTAAGGATACTCTACTGGATTGTACACTCTTTGCAAATTAATACAAAAGACTTTGGGGTTACATTTGAGGTGTTCTTCTCCTTGTGTATGGTAACTTCTTGATGTTCTTGCTCTTATATTTCTATTTGCTTCATTATGTTATTATTTGCATGATGTTATTTCCAAGTTATGTTGATATGCAGCTATCTCATATTAGCATAAGGATTGTTTTCTTGCTCTAGATTGAAAAATGTTTTAGTAGATGTCAAATATATCTCTAGAATTTTCTCTTCATTGCATTTGATTAAGCCCATGTGGATCTAATTTGTTCATGTGAAGTTGTGTAGAAAATCTTTCTTTGATCAAGCTTCAAGTGTGAGGGGAAGTTCTCGGGCGAACCAACCCACTCTTGAAAATACTCAAGGAGAACCCACATTTGTCAATTGCCAAAGTCTTATCATTCGGATTTGTCTTGCAGGGATTTATTTTGAGTTTTGGGCTCCTATCTCTAGCTTCATAATTCAATATTTATTTCTCAAATATTGTGCTTCATTTGCTAATATCTTGCTATTTTAGAGCTAAATCATGGCTAGGCAAAGAGGAGAGTTTACTCATACTCTTTGGCTTAGCCTTTTGTAGATTATATTGTACACATACTTTGTAATTTTATTGAGCTAATACTTGGTTTGTTTTGCAGCCCTCTCTAATTTGTTTCTTGTGACAACTTGCGAGATTTGTCTTTGAAAACTATTAACAAGTGTGTGCAGGACCTTGGGCTCTCAAATCAAGATCAATTCTCTCTCTCTTGGCCGTGGGCATTGGGAGGCTTTCTTTAGCAAGGTCGAGTTCCTTTTGGGGTGCATTTTCTCTCTCTTGGTTGTGGGCTCAAAGAGGCTTAGCCTCTCTTCTCTTCTTGTAAAAATCTGAATTTTCTTGTGCCCTTCTTTGGCCTCAATTGCAGAAATAACTTATCAAGGAAAAGTCTATAGTTTAAAGGCTTCATTGTAAAATATTTTCCTTGAGTTTGGAGGAGGCTTCATGGTCTCTTGCCTCTTGTAAATTAATAAAATTTCTGATTTTGGGAGCGTGGGTTCTACCCATTGGCATCCCCATCTCTCCACTTTGGGAGAGGACTTGGCGTTGACTTGTTGATTTTTGTTTTTCATTTCACTTACATGCATGCTCTAAATTCATACAATCTCATTACATTGCTAAAGTTCACTATAATTTTGCTTGCATCGTTAATTGATACAAGTTACAATCTACAATTTTTATTTCATAGCAATTTATTTTCATGCAAGCAATCTCTTTAACTTGATATATTTAGCTTGAGCATTGTCTAAAGTCCACTTATGCTTCATTACTTTGCAACAAATTCACATCTTAAGTTTTGATGCATCTTGTATTTGGGCAATTTCACTTTACAAGGCAAACATTTACTTTATGTCAAGCAAATCTCTCAAGTTGAAGTTTTTTCTTTCTTTTGCAAAGCTAATTGAGTACAATCTTGAGTTTACTTTTCACAAGCATTGCCATTTACTTTACATGCAAGTCAATTTCTCATTTTGCTTTGGCTTTGAGTATATCACAAATTTATCATAAGGCAAAGCAAATACCTTTCACAATCTCACATGTTTATGCAATCTTGTGTTTAAAGCATCTCCATCATTTACTTAACTTTTGCAAACTTACTTGCACATCATAGTAGGCATCTTAACTTAGTTGCACATTTAAAATCAACCTCCAAGCATAAGCTTGGTTGATAGAAATCATAGGGAAAAAGGGCTTTCTTGGAAAGTTCTTCCATTTAGTATGAAGTAAGGTAAAAGCGTTGTGACCCTGCAATTATGAAGGTGGGTTGTCCCTTGTAAGAATCAAGGCACACATTGGCTCATAAGATGTTGGGCAGCAGATCCCCCCCATAGTGGAGTTTTGGGGCTTGTAGCCCGAGTTTTGGTCAAAAGTAATGTAATATCCTGCGAAATGCGAGCGCGGAGCACGAGAGTCTAGGGTTGTCCACCCTAAAATATTGTAAATTAATATAGAATGTGTCGGCCTACCCGTGGTCCGCGGACCATGGGAATGTATAAATAAAGCGAGGCTCTAAGTGTAGAAGTGAGTTCTTTGGCTAGTCTTGATCTTAAGTGTTATGGGTTTTTGAATAAGGAATTTACTCTAAGTCTGTAAGTCCGAGTCTTGGGTTGTAGGAATAGGAAGAGGCTCTGCAGCTATGTGCGCAAAGGCCTGATAGAGTCCGCAGTTGAGTGCGCAAGGCGAAGTTGGGATTGTACCGAAACAGAGGACTGATAAAAGATAAGTTGATTCTGAAATATCGTGCATCTACTCATAGATCTGTATGTTTATGCTTCTGTTATATCTTTGAATCTCTTTACAGTTTATGAGTGTGCGTACTTGTTACGAGTGTTGAACGGTTAATGAGAATAATGGGCCCACATAATTAAGTTAAGATCTACAATAATAACACAGTAAGGATCAAGGATCTAGACAGTGTCTCTTCGCGATCTTTATAGAGCTACGCGAAGATTAGCCAGCTACGCGGAGCAACGCAAGTGCGCGGGATCGGTTTGCGAACTTCCCAAACATCATCAAGACATCCCTAGGGTGCGGAAACCTGGTTCCAGCACTCTCCCATACTACCTTGGGTAAAACCTCAGTCCGCACTCCGCGGACTGTTGCCGAAAGGGCCGATAGTTTCGGGATTTGTTTGGCTCAATCACTTCTAAACCTAGGTCAGGCCCCAACAAGCCAACAAATGGTTCCGTTGCCGAGACCGGGATCTGCCTAAGGGATGTCTGATGTCGGAACACTGGAATCCTACAAAGAAGGAAATTGAAGATTGGTTGGATCAGAAGCTTCACGAGTTCGTGACACAGGAAAACAGAACTCCGCAGATATCCGAGAAGAGGTGGCTAAATCGCTACATATATACGGAAATCCACGAGATCTTCTTCATGTCCTTCTCTTCTGAACTATACGAGTGGATCACGAAGCTAGCCGATAGCCAGGGAAGGTACAAGCTCGATCAACCAATAGTGTGGACTCTAGAGTTAGTGCGCAGACTAGAGGCATCAGAAGATAAGATCATGCGGGCCGTGGACCATTGGCTCGACCAGATAATAGGGGGATTTATCACTAAGTTCGCGATAGACACAACCGTGAGCTATAGCGAAGCAGAACGACGTTTTCTCAAGGGACCACGAGGTAGGTACATCAAATCCCTGAATACCTGGATTAAGATGTTGTTATGTGAAAAGCGGGTTATGTGAATACATTGATGTTTGGAACGACGCGGAGTGGAAAGATCTACAAAGGTATCAAAGGATTAGGAAACAGTCCCTTAATTTCACCTTCGCGAGAGAGCGAGGAAGAGCGCGCTTGGGTTTCCCCGAGAAGTGCAGTCAATTTGATAAGGCAGCGCATTCCACAGTTATCACCTCCACTTACATCATCACCCGCTTCACCTACTTCACCTACCCCACCTCCTCCACCCCCACAATTCAGCATGGTGAGTGCGATCAAGTTACCCATATTCAGAGGAGTAGGGAATGAGGATCCGAACCAGTTCTGGTTCATGGTAAGAGCTGTGCGAGAAGCACAAGGGGTCACGGATGACAACATTAAGAAGCCCACATTGGTGAGCGCGCTGCAGGATCGCGCGCTGACATGGTATATCAAGCACTCAAATGATCACCTGAATGTAGGAATAGCAGAGATCCAGAATGCGCTGAACAGAGAATTTAGCCAGTCGAAATCAGAGACACGGTGAATCATCAGATTTAAAAAGATCACGATGCTTCCAGGCGAGACCCCCAAGGATCTGGATCAAAGGCTGAAGAGTACGATCTGCGAGGCTAATATGATGTTAATGGATGCGCAACATCGCGCATGGTTTGTGGCGTCTTTGACACCACACCTGAGGACGACACTCTCATAGTAAAAGATTTCAACCCAGGCTGAAGCGTTGGAAATGGCGATGAGATTGCTTGAAACGCCGATATAGGATCTGGAGCTGGGAGTCCAACAAATCCATGCGCAGCTGCAGAATCTATGCTTGGAGATGCAGAGTTTGAAGCAAGATAGGGCGCCACGGCCAAAGGCGCGCGAAGAAGTGTGGTGCATAAAATGAAAAGGCCAGGGCCATGACAAAGACCATTGTCCAGTATTCGCGAACTACTTGGCAGGAGGGGGGCCAATGCCATTGAGACCAGAGGCACAAGCAAGGCCAAGTGCGGTGCCGCACTATGGTGCGCAATCTGTCAGATAGGATGAAAGCACACGACGGATAACTGTCATTTGTTGCAGAAGTATACGCAGACTCCCCAGCAACTGTTTTATAATTTTTGTAGATCAGTGGGCCACGATGAGCGTACTTGTCGCAGCTACGAGTTAATGATGGAGCAGACCCCAACATATAGAATGCAGACAGAAATGCGAGGCCTCCACCCAGCTGCGAGAATGGCGCGCATTGGATTTCAGGGCCAAGGTTGAGGACGAGGAATGGGGCCAGGAAGGGGCCGGGGATAGTTAATTTGTTACAATTGCAGAGGACCGGGGCACTACGCTCGCGATTGTACCAACCCGATGAGAGTATCTTGTTCATATTGTGAGCAGTTTGATCATGAAATGGTAGATTGTCCTACGTTGATCACACAGATGCACGAGAAAGGGGTACTTCAGCCTACTCCGATGCAGAATATTCAAATGATGAGGTCTGAACTGCGCGAAGAAGACCCAAATGTGAATATGGTGCTCAGAAGTGGTGCTACCACAGGGGAAGATAAGGGGAAGCAGCTCGAGGAAGATATATGGGTTCACATGGCTCCTACAAAGGAACCTGAATTTGACGTGGAACGCACAAAGGAGATGTTTATGGAAGCTAAGGAGAGCTTCGTGGAGGCCTCTACTTCAGGTAGTAAGGATCAACCAGAGACAGGGATGGATCCTTCTATGTTAACTACCTTTTTAGAGACATGCATGAAACTGATGCACGACAATAAGGCAGTTAAAGGACTACAGGATTTGATAACTAGGTGCGCAGGGTTAGGGGAACCGCGCGTAGTCCGGAAACTGGGAAAGCATGCATTGCGCACTGGGAGGGAAATGAGATTGACGGCGCAGATTGGCGAATATGAAATGGATCAGGTAATCCTAGACCTAGGTTCGAACGCGAATGTGTTACCAAAGCAGACATGGAAACGCATGGGCAAGCCCGCATTACAGTGGTCCCCTATTCAATTACGAATGGCGAACCAACAAAAGATCTTCCCCATGGGGAGGTTGCAAGGGGTAACAGTGGATATCGAAGGCGCAAGCACGCAGACAGACTTTGAGGTAATAAAGATTGTGGATAACAGCAACCCTTACCCCGCGTTGCTAGGAATAGACTAGGTCACTGATATGAATGGAATCATCAACCTGAAGAAGCGGAAGATGATATTCGAGAAAAAGTCTCTACGCATAGTAGTTCCGCTAGATCCAGCCGAAGGAGCACGCTACACTGAACCTATGCACGATGATGACAGCGACGATGAGCTGGATTGCATTTACCAAATAACGGTGCAAGACTAGGATCAGGTGAACCCGACAGCAGATGGGAGAATCTCATGGGAGTGCGACAGTTCCTGTACTTTGGATTCAGATGAAGAAATAGAACGCTGGCAGAACCGATTGCATGAAGTAACAACGCTGAATTGCAACATGATGATTAGATCACTGTGGTGCATGACGACCGAAGCAAGGGAACTGCCAACATACGATGGGGTAACAGGAGTGGATGAATTCTTAGACAAATTTGAAAGTGCAGTACCAGAACAGCAACGGTACAGTGTGCTGGAATGGGCGTTGCACGCGACACCCGCACAATGGTGGAATACACACCAGAAGAATATTGGAAACTGGCGCGAATGTAGAAGACAGATGCGCTTACGATTTGGAATTCCCCTGCGACAAACGAGAGCCAGGCAGTCAGGACGCAGCAGTTTGCACGCCCACTTGTGTCGATGGGTGCAGAGGTGTGTTGTGCAAGCACCTCCCAAACTAAGGATCGAAAATCAAAACCTGACGCAGCAGCAAGGAAGGCGACGCACTCCACAAATATTCCGCGACAGAGCATTCAAAAAGCTATACGGAATCATGAACAAAGTTCACCAGGCAAGACGCACTGACTGGGACCTGTGTGTACCAGCAGTTCAATGGGCCTATGGGGCCATAAGCAAAAACCTAAGCACGAAAAGGGTTCCGAAGACGACGAGCAGAGTCAAGGCCGTAGATTTGGGAAAGAATCCTCACACAATCACTCTGATAATGGCGACAACACACGACGACCAGAGCGATGAGATTATGCAGCTACGCGAGGGCGAACATATGCAAATTCAAAAAGCCATTCAGCGAGGGAACCTTGAGCTTCGTGAACTTGAAGAAGATCAGGTACGACTGAAGCAGAAAAGCATATTAATGGACGAGGATATCAGAAAACTGGAAACCAAAATCTCGCGAGCATTACGTGACAACAAAAGACGGGGCCACGTATGGGCAACCCTACCACCGCACTAGAAGACTGTCGCCGGGAGTTTTTGGCTATACTACCATGGCTGAGACCACACCTTATCAAGCAAATCAATCGAGGAAGCACACCACATAAGGAAAAACGCGAGGCTGATTGGCGCAAGGGTAACTAAGGAAGGCCCGCGAACCAGGCCGGGAGGGGACTTGAAGCCTCGCACCAGTAGTGCGACCACCTGACTATCCGTAGGAAGCACAATCTTAGCGCTCCAAGCAGTTGAAAGAGAGCAGGGACTATAAAAGAGTCTGTATGGGAGCTGCGCGACCCAGAAGTTGCGCGTAGGATCAGTATGACGCACAGATCGCGTTCGCGCACAAGGGACTGCGCTGCCGCACGGATAGGGTGGAAAGTGACCGTTGGTGTCACTATTCATGACAAGATGTCCAATTTAAGGCAACGAGGAGCGGATGACAGGCAATTAAGACACGGAGTCAGAACTAGATTTGAAACGATCTGCCGCCAATATAGCATTAATGAGCCAGAAAAGGGGGGAACGGTCGAATTTGAATTCCGGCAGGCCTATAAATCCCAGATGGTCATCCACCAAACAACCCTTGGCATCTTGAGAATTCAGTTATTGCGTATGGACTTTACGGCTTTAGAGGCTTTGAAAGCAAGTTCAATATTTGAAGCATTACCGAAAGAGACGCAGGACCTTCTGAGCAGAGCAATGTCGACCGCCAAGGAAGCCACACTGAGCCCTATGTCACCGGTGGGGGAGGTGCCAAAAATTCCAAAATTGCCCTGAATGCCGAGGCCCAAAAAGGATCCACAGGCAACAGGACCAGTTTGGATGTCTCCGTGAAATTTGCGGTTTGGCAAACTGTCGATGGAAGAAAAGGGCAAAACAGTTAATATTGAGAGCGATGATGAGGAGGATCCTCAGACCTTTGTAGAAGAGATGGAACCAGAGGAAGAGATGGAAGAAGACATCCAGCCAGTACACGCCACAGCAAAGCTACCCAAGTATGTCCCTCTGCGGAAAGGGAGGGTAAAGGTACCTAAAGATTTGGATGTCATTAAAAGCACACTCAACACCCCGTTCCTCCCCGCAGGAGTTCTGTTCGAAGGTTCGGCTGTGGGCCGTGTACCCACTATGAAGTTTGAAGATTGGGACCTCACGGATAGCGAGAAGTTCCCTCATTTGGAAACTAGCTAGCTGATGCAACAAAGCACGGAGGGGGCAATTACAACACTGCAGCCACGGAAATGGCTGTGCGGGGTGGAGGACGAGCTACTCCACCTCCTATCGATTCCACACTTTCATCGGGCCCCAATCACGATATTTGTCATCAAGCAACTACTTTGCTTGGTGCACGATGGGTACTTGTGGCTGGAGGAGCCCATTCCCATCACGGCGGAGCTCATTCATAGGATTTCTCGGCTTCCCTGTACGGGAAGGGACCCCGTGGAAATAGCTGGTACAAGTGGAGACTTGGCGATTACGGAGGCCATGAAAAAGAAATATAAGTTGGAGAAAAAGCAGAGGGGTTACGTTATTACTAGCATTCAGGACAAAGGGGTCCGCGTCACTACCCAGTTGTTGGCAGGAAAGGTGATGAGAAAATGTCGTGGCAATGAGGTACCAGCAACGGTCATCGCGCTGGCCGAGCAATGCGCAGAAGGGGTACAGTTCAACTGGGTGCAGTTCCTCTGCGAGGAGTTCTTGACAAACTGCAGGGAGGCCCAAGAGCAGGGTAAGACCTTCCACTACGCGTGGTTGCTCTTATCCATCCTGTTGGTTACAGGAGAATTGCCTAAGGATAGTCAGTTTCCTCCCCTTGACCAGGACTGGCCAGAGGCAGCAAAATACGCGTCGCTATGGGTGACAAAGGATGCCATGTGAATCTGAGAAACCAAGATCTTCTGGGTACTGATGGAGGCGAGCGTACGACTATGGATCAACAAACGACCACGCCTATCCGCCTCGGTATATGACAGTCTGAGGAGCTTTGCAGACTTTAAAGCAAATATGCACAATGTGTATATCAGGGCGCGGAAGGATCCGGAGCAGAAGTGGACCACACTCCCCTTCATCGCAATAGATGACGTTGTTTTCACGGTGCTCGACACATGGCCACCAGAATGGCGCGCACCAAATGTGGTAGTGCGCGATGAGACAGAGATTCAAAGACAGAAGGCTACCGCCAAGTTGCTAGCACAACAGAAGCGGAACGAACAGCTAGTTGAAGAAGTACAGACTTCCCGGGAGGCAGCGAAGGTCGCCACAGAAAAGGCAGCAACAGTAGGGGCCGCTACGACATAGGATGAAAGAGGCCCGGACTTAACCACAGGGCATGGAACAGATGATATGACAGAAGGTGCGGACCCAAGCACCACCTCTACACAATTGAAACGGTCATGCGAGAAAGAATGAACAAGGCCACGGAAGAAGACCAAGGCTTCCAAGTTGGATGGGGAGCCTATTACACTGACCGAGGGTGACCTATACGACATCAGTGACACAGTTCGCGAAGTCACCAAGGAGGCGCTCCAGGAGGCAATGACGAAGCAGCAGAATGTGTTGGGGGCGCTCAAGGCGCAACTCCAGGAACTTCAGGTGCAAGCCCCATAGTAGAGAACGATAGCCATCTACGGGGCTATGGGTACATCAGCAACCGAGCAATTGTTGCGGGCCAAAATGGCAAATACCGTTGCGCTGCCGGAAGGAGCACTGATAGCGAACAATACGGAGGACAAAGTCGCAGTAGGCCGGCTAAAGGGACTTGGCCTAAACTTGGCTACCCTTCCGCGAGAGATATTATACCAGCTGCAGGATGGAGCGACGACAGAGCTCCATGCTAGGGAAGGACGCGCAATATAGATGCTCAATGAATAGCGAATCAACATCGAGCAACTGAGCCTCCAACACAATGAAGCGGTAGCACAGACTCAGCAGTTGGAGCAAATCGTCGAGGAAGCATGTCGCCGCATCCCCGAGCTAGAGATTGCAGCAGACTTACCAGTAGGTATACGGATCCACAAACTGGCCAGTGGATTCCGCGAGGCAAAGGAGGAAGCAACAAGGATCCAACTGGACCTCAACCTGTAGATCGCGGAGCTGAGGCTGAAGGCGCAACCCTCTACACCACCGGAAGTCAGAGAGCAGCGGCACCGCACCATTCAATCAGGGTTGGAAGCAATAGAGCGCGCCATACAAGATTACACAAGCTTGTTAGATCAGTCACTCTTCACCCTCACTTCACTGCAGGAAGACCCAACGCTACAACGGTTAGAGACAGAAGCGCGGGAGTTGCAACAAGCCTATGACAATGTCCAGGGGACCGTGCAGACGGTCGCCCTTACTCAGCGACTGGCCAAGATGAGGGAGGCCCAGGCTCTAAAGGAACAAGTGGACATCGCGCGTCAAAAAGAAGCAGTGCTTAAAGAACGCATCCAGCCTTGGCTCGAGGAAGCATTCACGGTCACCGCCAAGATCGAGGGAAAGTTGGCACAAATGCAGGGCATATATGCACTCAAGCAAGGAATTGCACCTGACAACAAAGCATCGGAGATACGCGCACAACGGGTACAACGGACAACGGAAGAATGTGCTGCGGACGTAAGCGAAGCGCAAAGGTTGCTAGATGAACTTCGCGCGAAGATCACCACACCAGCCGAGTGACTCGGGACAAGTCACACTGATTATGTTGGGGGCTTGTTGGGTAGCGGATCCCCCCATAGTGGAGTTTTGGGGCTTGTAGCCCGAGTTTTGGTCAAAAATAATGTAAGATCCCGCGAAATGCGGGCGCGGAGCATGAGATTCTAGGGTTGTCCGCCCTAAAATATTGTAAATTAATATAGAATGTGCCGGCCTACCCATGGTCCGCAGACCATGGGAATGTATAAATAGAGCGAGGCTCTAAGTGTAGAAGTGAGTTCTTTGGCTAGTCTTGATCTTAAGTGTTATGGGTTTTCGAATAAGGAATTCGCTCTGAGTCTATAAGTCCGAGTCTTGGGTTGTAGGAATAGGAAGAGGCTCTACAGCTGTGTGCGCAGAGGCCTGGTAGAGTCCACAGTTGTGTGCACGGACCCCTGCAGTTGAGTGCGCAGGGCGGAGTTGGGATTGTACCGAAACAGAGGACTAATAAAAGATAAGTTGATTCTGAAATATTGTGCATCTGCTCATAGATCTATATGTTTATGCTTCTGTTATATCTTTGCATCTCTTTATAGCATAGTTTTAAAAAATGGCCGTTTCGATACCGAAACAGCCGAGTTGATCCGAGTTGATGCCCTCCGGAGTGACTCGGCCTATGAAATGGCTCGTTTGGCCGAGTCATGGCTGACTCGACCAAGTCATACACAGCAGCCCGTAACCCGAAATAAACAGCGATTTAACCATTTTTTAATGAATTTTTTTGGTGTTTGCTGATTGGTTTGGACTCCACGCTGTTGTGTGAATAAGTTAAATGTCATTTGGGGTCCATTTCCCCCTCCCAAACCCTATTTAACACACTCAAGTGCTCTCATTCTCTCACAGCAATCTTGTGCATTTGAGTGAGAGTCTTCTTTGAGAGTTAGTGAGCAGTTCTTGAGCTTGTTTTTCGAGCAGCAGTGAGGAGTCTTGGAGGAGCATTGTAGCTGGAGTGAGGAGCTTCTTGGGCAGCCATTTGGAGCAACATTGAGGAGCTGATTCTTGAAGCAAGCTTGAGGAGGCAGTTTATAAATCTGTTTTTGCTTAGTAAATTTTAGGTGCATATTTAGAAAGCTTAGAGAGTGTTTCTTGTCAAAGAAATGAACATTGAATCAATGTTTTTTTTTTTTTTTTTTTTTTTTCATTTTCAGATTGTTTGCTTTCATTTCCTAGTCAAAAAATGGCACCTAGGGCAAGAGATCCTGCTTGGGCATATGTTGAAATGGTTGATAGTCAAATGCACTACAAATTTTGCCATAGGAAAATTAAGGAAGGTCCTGGGGGCATTAATAGGCTGAAACAACACTTGGCAGGGATTACAGGCCAAATTACCCCATGTACCTCACCAGAAATTGGGGAGATTAGGAAGCATTTGTTGGCCAGCTTTGAGAAATTTAAAGAAGATAAGGCTAGGCAAAAAGACATACAGGCTGAAATTGGCAGGAAGAGGGAGATACAAAAAATGATGGCTACCAACCCCCATTATGATTTTGAGGGTTCTTCCTCTATCCCTCAAACTGATACATCCAACCCTTTCCGATATGTTCCTCCCTCTTTTGGTTCTATTCAAGATAAGGGAAAGGGTAGAATGATAAAGGGTGATGTGACTATCAAAAGTTATTTCAATCCCTCCTCTCCATCAGATGCACATGGTCCTGAAGTTAGTAAAAGTCAAATGCAGCCCACTTTAGATGACCACTGGAAGAAAGAATTGAGGGAGACTGCTTGTGAGTACATAGCTAGATGGTGGTATGATGCTGATATCCCCTTTAATGCTGCTCGTTCACCATATTATGAGCCTATGTTTGATGCCATACATGCTGCTGGAAAAGGCTTCAAAGGCCCTACTATGCATGAGCTAAGGGGGTATCGTTTGCAGAGAGAAATTGAATCCATTAATGAGTATTTGAAAGAGTTCAAGGACTCATGGGCAAGAACAGGATGTACCATCATGTCAGATGGATGGACTGATCAAAGAAACCGTACCATCATAAACTTTCTTGTCTTCTGCCCACGGGGAACCATGTTTTTAAAATCAGTTGATGCATCTGATAAGGTAAAAGATGGGCAATTGTTGTTTCATCTATTGGATTAGGTTGTTGAGGAGGTGGGGGTGGCTAATGTTGTTCAAGTCATCACAGATAATGCCCCTAACTATGTTCTTGCTGGTAAAATGTTAGAGGAAAAGCACAAGACCATCTTTTGGACCCCATGTGCTGCACATTGCATAGACCTCATGCTTGAGGATATTGGAAAAATAGAGTGGGTCAAAAACACTATAGATCATGCCAAAAACATTACAAAATTTATCTACAATCATACATTGATTTTGAGCCTCATGAGGAAACACACTGGGGGCAAGGATATTATTAGGCCTGCCATCACTAGATTTGCTACACATTTTTTGACATTGCAATCTAGGCTTTCCCAACATAGAGACTTGCAAAAGATGTTTTCTAGTGATAAATGGAATGAAAGCAATTGGTCTAAGAAACTGGAAGGCAAAGAATTGAAAAGGAAAGTATATGAAGAAACTTTTTGGAAAGGCAGCAGAGATTGTGAAGCTTGCTGAGCCACTAGTTAAGGTGTTGCGGTTGGTGGATGGGGAAAGGTTGGCTATGGGCTTCATTTATGAGGCTATGGATCAAGCAAAGGAGCAAATAAAGGCAGTATACAAGGATAGAGTGGCAAAGTATGGGCCCATTTGGACAATCATTGATGAAAGATGGAACAATCAACTCCATCGCCCTATACATGCAGCTGGGTATTTTTTGAACCCACGGTATCATTATAAAGCTAAGGAGTCAGGAGCTTTGACGAGGGAGGTCAGAGATGGACTGATTGATTGCATTGATCGCATGATCCCATTGGACTCTAATCAGCGGGAGATACACCGACAGGCCAATATCTTCAGCAATGCATCAAGTACCTTTGGGAAGAACCTAGCAAAGATTGCAAGAGAAGCAGATGAGCCAGGTAAACAAAAATTTCAATTTTCAAATTCTTACTAGTTTTACTTTTTTTTTAAAGTTTGTTAAATCGTTTATAATTTGAAAGTTATATATAATTTTTAATTTTGTTGAGCTAACTCATTACACTCCTATGTTTTTTGCAGCACAATGGTGGGAGGCCTTTGGTGGCCATTGTCCTGAATTGCAAAGGTTTGCAATTCGTATTTTGAGTCAAACTTGCAGTGCATCTGGGTGTGAGCGCAATTGTTCTGTCTTTGAGAGGATTCACACAAAGAAGAGAAACCGTTTGGATAAAAAATGGTTAAATGATCTAGTTTATGTCCAATACAACCTCTGGCTCAGACGAAACCATTTGCTGAACAAAAGACCTTATTCAGATCCCATTGTGTTGGAAGACATTGATCCAACATCAGATTGGGTACTGGAGAGTTGTCCAGCAGAGTTTGATCCTAATGAGGATCTTGATTTAGATTTAGATATCGAGACATCAGTTGAAGTTAATCATGTTGTTCTGGTTCAGTTGAATGCAGATCCCAATCCACTAGCCTCAGTCTCACAGCCAGCAAGGACTCCAATTGTAGGTGCTTCCTCTACTCAGCCACGACAGAAGCGCAGTCGCATATCTACTCTATCTCAGCTTGCATCTGCTGGAGTTGCACAGCCTGCTAGTGGTACCACTTCCACAGTTGCAGTTGGAGATGATGATGAGGAGGAGGATCCATGGGGCCCCCTGTCTGACTCTGATGATGATGATGCAGAGATTGATCGACATGATCTTGGCTCCTCTGGCAGTAGCTACTAGCCAGTAGTACTAGTACTGGAGTCTGGTCACCGTCACAGTTTACTTTTGTTGTAGAGGCCATTTCTAGCCTCCTTGGTTATGTGTATTTTGTTTTGAGTCTTTGATCATGTATGACAGTTGACTATGTATTTCCATTGGGTACCATTTTGATATAATGGATTGGTTCATGAGCCTACTTTGATCATATGTTGTCTTCCATCTATATTATAATGTTGTGTGTTTGGAAACATGAATGAAAATCTTTAAAATTATGTTTAAAATCTTTTAGATTATGTTTTTTATTAAAAAAAAAAATTATTTAATGTATTTTTTACAATGACCCAGTCATTGAAATCGAGCCGGCCGAGTCATTACCGTTTCGGAGTCGGAGTCGGAGTCAATCCTCGTCGAGTCCGAGTCGGAGTCGGAGTTTTAAAACTATGCTTTACAGTTTATGAGTGCGCGTACTTGTTATGAATGTTGAATGGTTAATGGGAATATTGGGATCTACAATAATAACATAGTAAGGATCAAGGATCTAGACAATGTCTCTTCGCGCTCTTTACAAAGTTACGCGAAGATTAGCCGACTGCGCAGAGCAGCGCAAGCGCGGGGGATCGATTCGCAAACTTCCCAGACCTTATCAAGACATCCCTAGGGTGCGGAAACCTGGTTCCAGCACCCTCCCATACTACCTCGAGTGAGACCTCAGTCCGTGATCCGCGGACTATTGCCAAAAGGGTCGATAGTTTCGGGATTTGTTTGGCTCAATCACTTTTGAACCTGGGTCAGACCCCAACAAGCCAACATAATACTCAGGGGACAGTATCGTTAATGACACCTTTGTGCCCTCACCTCCTCTTTCTTATAATCGCCCCAATTTTTACCCTTTGGTAAGAGTTTAAGAGGAAGACCTCTCACCTAAATTAGGCATTTTAGATTGAAAATAACTAAGATAATTGCATTCAAATCTAGTATAGGTGCATTTCATTCTAATACATCTCATGGTTTACTTGCAATTGGCCATTTTACTTGTCATTGTTGAATTGAATACTCTGTTTTGGCAAGCATTATTTCATCTATATTTTGCAAGTAAAATACTAATTGTTTTCCTTTTGCAAGATATCCTTGTATGCTTTGATTTAGCAATTGATCATATATATTTGAAAGCATCCTTATATCTTGTATCATTGTGCTAACATTTTCTTGCTTCACTTTTAGGGTTACTTGTGCTTTTATTTCAAAGCATTTCATTTATATTAAACAAATATCTTTCATTTTTTTAGCAATACTTTAAAAGGCACTAGTCTTTCATATGCTTATGCTTATCTCATGTGTTGATGGTCATTTCATTTCATTATTTTCACATCATATTTGCTTATAATCTTAAGAAAGTAATCCACTTCATTTTAACACTCTCTTAGAAACCTCATGTCTAACTTATTTTTCCTTTAGGGACCACCCGCCATAGCTAGCCTAGGAGATAGCTTAAACGGAGAGAGTTGGAAATAGGTGATAGCCCCTTCTTTAGTTCCTTGCCATCAACCACACCTTGTGGGGTTAAAGGCTTTTTTCACTAATTGTAGGTAGGTGTAGGCGGCAGGGTCAAAAAGTCCTTCAACATACAGAGACTCTTGTCGAGTTGTTCACAACCCTGTTTGTGAACAACTACCCATTATTGCTCCTCAACTCTTTTGGGACTTTCTTTACGTGTCTTCTTGTGTTACCCGATGAAGACACCCTTAGGGTTGGAGGGCTTCCCACTATCTCTGTGGAATGTCCTTCTCCAACAGTGAACTTGGGGCATGGAGCACTGCCCAACTTGTACTGTAGATGTCCTTCTCCACAAGGCAAGTCTAAGGCTTACAATTGCTCCTGGCTTATCAAACCTATTAGCTCTTCTTCTGCCACTTCTAGGAATCCCTTAGTCCTTCAAGAGACTTGTTCCTTAGGGCTTGAAGCAAGCCTCTACAATCCTCCACAAGTTGTTCTTTAGGTTGCTCCAACTCTGCCACTTCTAGTAATCCCTTAGTCCTTCAAGAGGCTTGTTCCATAGGGCTTGAAGCAAGCTTCTACAACCATCCACAAGTTGTTCTTTAGGTTGCTCCAACTCTGCTAACTTGGTCCACTCTCATGCTACCCTCCAACAAACCACGAGCGTCCAATACCAATGTCCTCTCCTAGGACCTCTCATCCACTAGCATCAACAAGGGTCCATCTACAACTCATTGTTGTTGTCCTCTTGTCCTTGATTTATGTGCATCTACAAGACTGGTTAGGGCATCCCAACAACCCTAAACCACTGCTCCAATTCACTGTGTTTCCCTTCTTCCACTGGTTTCCTTTCTTCGTTGCATTCTAACCTTCCTTATGCACTGTTGTAGACCTTAAGGCTCCTACTCAAGGCTCCTGCAACACCGCAGATAGCTACAGCGAGGATCTCAGCCTCCTTAGACATGGAAATGACCTTTGTTTATGTAGGAATTTACAGGGTAAGTTCCTCAGAAAGAAAACCAAAAGGACACCGCTCACAACCAGATCACAGATCAATACACCAGTATTTTTGACGTGGTTAAAACCCTCAAAGAGGGAAACAGTCCACGGCCTGTCCCAACGTGGGTACTACAAGCAATTTATTAATCAAAGAATGAAAATTTACATAAGCTTCTCTCATGCACGGATTACCCGAACAATGACCCTCCATGCGCTTTAAATAGAACTCATGGACCAATCGGGTGTCAAGCCACGGATCAAGTGTCCGTAATACCGAGGAGAGAGTGAACCGTCGGATCACAACATATCGTGACCGTCGGATTGTAAGTTACAAAATGTACAACGGTAAAGAAACACACTATACCTAACTCTATACTAGACCAAGTTGAACTTAACTATTTCCTATGTGTCGGAATATCCTAACAGTTTACACTTCGGCCTACTCTAGGTGACTGCGGCTAGGTAAGACAGACTTAACTAGCCTCTTGACCTAGTCAAGACAACACTTCAATGCGGCCCTAAACAGAGACAAACACCATTAAAACATGCACAGAACCACCTCAAACTCACCTTTGATCTTGCGCCCTAATCTGGCAAGAAATCTGGTGTCATAACAGTCTTGAATTAGCCCTCCAAGCCTCCTTGCTGGTTGCTTCAAGCCTCAGACATCTGCGGCCTCTCTCCTCAAGAAATTTGCACCCTAAAATCAGAGAAACCCTCACCAAGCTCGTGCTTCTTTCCTCCCTTGCTCGCTACCTTAAATCTACACCAAATTTTAGAGGTATCTTGATAGTTGTTGCACTTTTGGATGTGTCTAAATGCCTCAACAAACTCTCTTATTTATATGATTTATGAGTGGCACAACTAGCTCTCTTCTAGGGTTGTCCTAAACGAAGGCTAACTTGTGTTTGTGCCACTTTTCCCACACATAAACTTCAAAAATTCATATCTTCATTTGTACAGCTCGAATTTCAATGATTTGCAATGCCCCCAATTACTCTTGAGGTCCTCTATCATCTCCATCACTCTCATCATCAAACCTCATCACAGTTTCACACCCACATGCTTGGGTGCAAAGCCCACATCCTCGGGCCTTAAGCCTACAAACATATTTGTGTGCCCATTCCTCCAAAACCCAATAGCCTAGGGTTTGGAATACCTCCCAAGCAACAATTCTCAATAGGCAACATCCTAACTCTAGAGAGTAGTGCCCAAAGTCCTAGATGAAGGTGAGGAGGACATCAATAATGCACAAGCATCCCTAGGTCAACGCTCTGTTGGACAATTGGCATTGTCTGAATGGTTGGTGGCACTTGGTATGTTGGCATTGATGTCACCCAGATTGACATTGAAATCAGAGGCAGCAAACGCTGGCGAAAAAGCAGGCTATGATGCCTAGGGAGTCTCAGTATTTGGAGGAGATTATGTCTCAAGAGTTCAACTCCTAAAAGTAGCATAGTTGGATAATGCTCGGAAAGAGATTTCCAACGGAATATTGAAGTCTACAAATAGGCATCCTAGGTCACAACTTATTGTTAGTGACACTTGAGGTGCCCCAAAGTAAGATGGCATAGTTAAATGTGGCCTTGGGTCAAAGTGGTGACCAAGTTTGGCAGTGGCCAGAGTTGGCGGAACTGTTAACGAAGCCACTAAAGCAAGCGTCGGGCGGACACGGGCTGACAACAGAGCAGCAGAAGCACTTTTTATTGGCTCAGGTGGGGCCCACCCGACGGATGTACCCCGACAGTTTGCAAAGGGTGCACAAGCTTAAGCGTCGGGATATAAGTTGTCGAGCCATGGAAGAAAGCACAAACCAATAAGGATTTGAGCGGGAGGTCCCCACTCCAACGACTTAGACCGCTGAGGGCTAGCCCAGAGGATATCAAAGCATGATGCAAAGGAGAGCCAGCTCAGAGGAAAGTGAAGCATAGCAGCGACCAATAAAAGAAGAAGAAGGGCTTCTGGCGGACCCCACACCCCACATCATCCCGCAAGGCTCATCTCGAAGGATTGCAAAGGGGGAACAAAATGGAAGCGTCGAGAGATAGGCTTTTGGGCCACGCGGCGACATTCCGACGGGCCTTGATATGGAAGTCTCGTTAGGCCTCAAGGCGTTGGGAGGTGGTTTCTCATAACGCCGACAACGGAGAACAACTTCGGGACGACTCCCTCTAATACCACAAACCACAATGGAGTGGTGTGTTGGGTTCTTGAACCCAATGGTTTTTTTTTTATTAACAAAGGAATTCATTGCAAAACCAAGTATTCAGGGACCCTTGCTCTCTCCTCAAAGCGGGCACATGGCAACATTAGATTGGCCAAGGTGACATCAGCATGACATTGGTACAAAGGTACACATGGTAGGCAGATTCATCATTTTTAGTGGCCTAATGGGCCGAATCCGAGTGACACATGTCACCACTTCGGAGGCGCCATATGGCACTGATGACGTTAGCATGATGTCATCCCGTTGGTTGGAGCCCGGCGATGTTTTAAGGTGCAAAAAATGGAAGCATTAGGAAGCAGGAGTCGGGACACGTCAACATTGACAGTGAGGCAATCAACAGCGAATGGAAAATCCGTCGAGACACGTCAGTTAGACAGCACATCCTGGCGGGGCCTTTGATTGGCCAGTGAAAGCGCAGGTCGGACCCATGGGACATCTAAGCCCACTAAGAGGAGCTTGGAAGTTTACAAGAAAGGCATGAACGATAACGTCTGGTTGGAGAGCTACGGGCTAAGCACTAGCACAGGGTTATGTGCGAAAAATGTGACTGAGGGCACGAAACATTTGATGTGTAGCTTAAGTCCTCGTGGGTATAGCTCAAAAAGTGCCCAAGTCTCGGTCTGGCAACGGTTTCGCGTGTTATTGCGACCATGGGCCTTCAGGCCAAATACAAAAAAGGGGGGGGCACCAGGACGAGTAGGCCAAGGGCTAAGCACCTGTGGTCATGAACAGGTCAGTAGTTGTGACTTGAGAATTGGGGTCAATGGTGTTGAAGTTTCTAAGTCTACCAGTTAGAAACCCTCCATGCACTTTACTGATTTATTCCTACCTACTTGTTCTGTTACTTAACAAGTTATTTACAATGTAAATACTGAAAATAAACATTAATGCATGCTCAACATATTACAGATCAACAACTGAAGGAAACAAAAACAATCACACCAAATGACATCGTTATTTTTGGACCAATGTCCCTGAAAAAACCCAATGCGGGAAAACCAGTGCAACTATCTGAGAGTTTTCTTATTAAGCAATTCAGAGTACAATCTGGGTGCCAAATCCGGCTTACCCAATAGAAAATTTCCTTGGCAGTAGTACCTCTCAGTCTGAGACAAATGTCCCAGCTGAAACCCCAAATAAACCTTCCGGCAGCTCCTCAACTCCAATCTGCCCCAAAAACCCCAGCGTCTGCCTTTTTGGATTGCGTAAGCCTCTCTCCGCCTAGTGCTGGCCTTGCGTCACCCTGAATGAGCCTGCATCAGCCTCAAGAGGCCCTGCTTCAGCCTTCTAGCCCTCTGCGTCAACAACGCTAGCCTCTCTGAAGCACTTTGTAGCTCCCGGCTGCCTCTGCGTGGCCCTGCATGAGTCCTGGTTGCTACTACGTCAATCTCTCTAGCTCCTGCACTGCTCTCCCGACACTATCTCTACCTCTCTGTCTCTCTATACTTAATGCCCCTCAGCTGCAACTCTGATCACTGATTCTATCTATCTTAGCAAACCCCGCTCTAGAGAATAGAATGACTAATCACTCTGGTGTATTCTTCAAGTGACCCTCAAGCCTCCTCTTATACTTTTCTCGTTGACATATCAACAGCCGAGATTAAGTCCCTAATCAACGGCTAAGATTAGATTTGGCTTGATCCATGTCTTTTGGACCATTCTAAAACAGTTTTATATTAATCCACATTAATATTTTAATTTCCCTAAGTTTAGACTTAGGGACTCCATTAAAAATATTAATTATTTTAATATCTCCTGAACCGTTTAGAATCTGCCCAAACCCTTTCTGGGTATTGGAGATCTCATGTGCCCCAACCTCTCCACCAAAGTTCGTGGCTAGAACACATCCAATGCTACCCCAAATCAACACTCCCTCTTAGTGAGGATTGTGCTCTAGCAATACTCCTCACTGAGTATTACTCTGATCATCCAGCATCGATCCCTGTGCTGATGCTAGGCCTGTTGCCCACCATCCTCTGCACTATTGTATCCTGTATTGTTGCCCATGGTTCTGCCACTGCCATTGCTGCATCTGTACGACAACTCCCTCTGCATCTGTGTTGTTGTTGGTCCTTTCTCCCAACACTGCATCCGCACTGCAACTCCTCTCATCATGTTGCATCATGTTGCCCATTGTTGCATTGCAACTCAGTTACAGAGAAGTAAGTAACTGATCTCCCAACTCTGACCTCTCTGTTGGGTTAGAGACCCTCCTGATGCTGAAGCTCCCTCTGCCTACTGACAAGTGCTTCTTCTCTGACCTCTGCGCTCCTACAACAACTCCCTGCATCTCGCATCGTTGCACACCTCTCTGTGCCATCCTGCACTGGTGCAACATTCCCGTGCCTCTCGCACTGTTGCAGCCTGCTAGCCTCACGTTGTTGGGACTCCTGCACTGTACCTCGCTTTTTTGATCCATTCACATCCATCTCTACCCACATCAGCCAATCCTGCTACTCCTCTTCGGGGCTCCCGTAGCAAGGTTTAATCCAAAAGGCTGCATACCTCAAGGAACCTGCCCCTCATCGCTATAGTCCGCCTGACTACAACTCGATATCTCCCCAGTTCTTCTCAAGTAGCGCGTTTGCACTCATGGCACAGTCATCGTCTATCTCCACTTCCTTCTCTGCCCTTGTTGGCGTTGCCTTAGTCTTGGAAGACTCTCCCTTACTCTTCTTCCTTGGACACTGAGTCGCATAATGACCCAGCTCCCCACAGTGGAAGCACTTGATCTTGGACAAATCCTTCTTCTTCTGCTTTTCGTGCTTTCCCTCAGATGCTAGGGCAACATCTTCCTCGTCTTTGACTTTGATCCCCTTACTGCTGCTTCCTGCCTTTGACTGTCGTCTGATCTCTTCTTGGCGAAGAGTCGCCCACATCTCATCCCAAGGTGGAAGTGTCCCTCTGCCCAGTATACTCTGGACAAATACCTCCCAGTCTTCTAAGACTGCATTCAAGGTTGTCCTCACCATCAATTCCTGATCCGGCGTGGCTTCTATAGCAGTCAACTGATCTCGAATCTCATTCAGTCCTCCGAGGAAGGTGTCAATTGGTTCTCCCTTCTTCATCTGATATGACCTCAACTGATTCTCTAGTAACATCCTTCTCTGCACAGAAGTATGTTGGTACAATTTCTTTAGGGCCTCCCACATCTCATATGTCATTTCCTTCTCGGCAATGTGTGGTACTACATGGTCCTTGACCCCGTCAAGGATGATGCTCTTGGCCCTCACCATTGCCTCCTCGTACTTGTCGTTCTTAGCTGGGTTGACTAAGATAGCTATCGTCTTCAAGGCGAAGTGCTTGACACGATTTTTGTCAAGTACAGATAAGATTTTGGCCTTCTAGACTACGAAGTTTGATGCTCCGTCTAGTCTATCCTGGTCGCTTACCCCGTGTAGTGCCATGATGCTCTTCTACTTCCCTCCTGGAAGTTATCAATCTGACTCCCTCTGAGTCTCAATTTCCCTCTTCGAAATCCTTTTGTCGATGTCGAGATGCCCCCTACTTTGATCATCTGTGCAACCACACCACTAATCCGGATTTCTCGGCTAGAAACCCTCAGTAGCAACTCCCTCCTCTTGGCCTTGCCCGATCAGTCACTGTTCTGACTACAGTACCTCACCAGCTCCACTCTGCAACGTTCCCACAGCCTTCTAAACCCCAGCAACCTGAAGGTGAGAGCTCCTAGGCTCTGCACAATCCCGACACTAGCGACCCAAACTCCTCAGCCAACTACGTCAGCCCTCCTAGCTTCTGTGTGGCTCTGCATGAGGCTCCCTTTGCCTCCCTTAGCCTTTGCGCTGCCTCTTCCTGGCTCACCCTTGATGACGCAAGCACTGCGTCACCCTTCCCTTGTTGTTGCTCTGCTAGAAACAACTTCTGTCACTCGAGACCGCTGTTTTCTGTTGCTATTGCTCCGCTCGGCTGATGTCCTCAATTCTCCTATGATCTGCAACCACGCTCTGATACCATGTTGAGGTTTCTAAGTCTACCAGTTAGAAACCCTCCATGCATTTTACTGATTTATTCCTACCTACTCGTTCTGTTACTTAATAAGTTATTTAAAATGTAAACACTGAAAATAAACACTCGTGCATGCTCAACATATTACAGATCAACAACTGAAGGAAACAAAAACAATCACACCAAATGACACCGTTATTTTTGGACCAATGTCCCCAGGAAAACCCAATGCGGAAAACCAGTGCAACTATCTGAGGGTTTTCTTATTAAGCAATTCAGAGTACACTCTGGGTGCCAAATCTGACTTACTCAATAGAGAATTTCCTTGGCAATAGTACGTCTCAGTCTGAGACAAATATCCCGGCTAAAACCCCAGATAAACCTTCCGGCAGCTCCTCAACTCCAATCTACCCCAAAAACGCCAACGTCTACCTTTCTGGACTGTAGTATCTCTCTGCCCAGCGCTGGCCCTGCATCACCCAAAATGGGCCTGCGTCAGCCTTAGGAGGCCCTTCGTCAGCAATGCTAACCTCTATGAAGCACTGCACAGCTCCTGGTTGCCTCGTGTGGCCCTACGTGAGCCTTGGCTGCTATTACATCACTCTCTCTAGCTCCTGCACTGCTCTCCTAGCGTTATCTTTGCCTCTCTATCTCTCTGTACTCAATGACCCTCAGCTACAACTCTGATCACTGATTCTATCTCTCTTAGCAACCCCGCTCTAGAGAATAAAATGACTGATCACTCTAGTGTATTCTCCAAGTGACCCTCAAGCCTCCTCTTATACTTTTCTCACTGACATATCATCAGCCAAGGTTAAGTCCCTAATCAACGACTAAGATTAGATCTGGTTTGATCCATGCCTTTTGGACCATTCTAACACAGTTTTATATTAATCCACATTAATATTTTGATTTCCCCAAGTTTAGACTTAGGGACTTCATTAAAAATATTAATTAGTTTAATATCTCTTGAACTGTTTAGAATTTGCCCAAACCCTTTCTGGGTATTGGAGATCTCATGTGCCCCAACCTCTCCACCAAATTTCGTGGCTAGAGCACATCCGATGCTACCCCAAATCAACAAATGGCAATGGCAATTGCCAAGATATCTGATTCAAGATAGTGAAGGACCACGACGCATAGAGCAATTTAATGGAGCTTATTGTGGAACAAAGTTAGCCATCCTTGAGCTTCATTACAAGTTATGATGAATTAAATGAAAAAGATGGCAGGTTGTAGTGTTCTCCTTTAGTCATATGTGCCCTAAATTGAAACAAAGGAGAACCATGTTGTGAGTATAGGCAGAAATTAATGGAGGAGCTCTTTGATTCAGCTGTTTGACTAAGACTTAATTCTCAGCACAAGAAAACAATCAGAAGCCCATTCTCTGCATTAACTCAGCTGCCATGTCTAAAAATAGAAGTCACTGTAGTATGGGAAGCCATTCGTTAAGTATACTCAGGCAATGTGGATGAAATGGAGAAATGCTCAGGAGCCCATTCACACTGTTTAATGTAGTTGCAATGGCCAAGTTTTGGATGCAACAATGGAATGGAGAGCCATGCTGAGAGTACACTCTCGGGCAATGTGGATCGCTGTAGAGACAACATCGTTCCTAGTGCTACAGAGGAACAAAACAGTGGAGAGAAATTTAGCAAAGTGGGTGAATGTAGAATTGTTGTGAGCTAAAGTATGCAGTGCTATGAGTGTGTAAGTGAGAAGGTGACTTGGCCAAGTGTGTAACAGAGATACAATGAAGTAGAGGGTAGTGACCGAAGTTGGTTGAGCAGCAGGGAGCACGGTTCAAAGGAAAACTACAAAGCTGAAGGAAAGGAGTTGGTACTTCATTAGATCAGATTTATATTTGTGTAAATGTATTAGCCTTTGTTTTCAGTTTGAAACTTGTATGAAAAGTAGAACAATGGATAGAGCAGGTAGTTCTTTGCATTTATAAGAGGTTGGTGCCTCTTGGCAAGTGGTGGCTTGCTATCTGAAGGGGGATGGGGCCTCCTTTGAGTGGGTGTTCACAAACAATTTGATGTAATTAAGTGGGTGTTTAATTTACATCATAATAACAAACAGATTGGTGGTTTTTTCCTTATGGGTTTCCATGTAAAAATTATATATGTCAATATGTGTGTGCTCATGTGAATGGTTTGTTTTACTACACATTGATATTGTAGTCTGCATGCTCATACAAATAACTAGCAGAAGTCAAAGGAAATAGAAGAATTGAGCATAAAGTTTTAATAACCTCACAGTTACTGATTCACATGCCCCTCTCAGTAATTTCGTATTCCAACAATTGGTATTGGAGCAAGGTTCCTTCAGGAACAGTTTAACCACTAGAAGGTAAATCCATAAGGAATTATGTCTAGGCATGAGAGTCAGGATGTTGACTCAAGTAATATACCAATCTTCGATGGGAGAAACTATGCCTTTTGGAAAGTTAGGATGGAAGCCTATCTTATGTCACAGGGGGTAGATGTTTGGAGCTCTATGTTGATGGATTATGACGTCCCTGATATCCCTCCCACAAATGCAGACAGTAAGAAGGTGTATGGAAATAATGCTAAAGCCAAGAATGCCATTCTCTTTGGCATTATTCAATCTGAGGTTGTAAAGGTTATGCACTGTAAGTCTGCCAAGGAAGTGTGGGTGAAGCTCAATCAGAGTCATGAAGGAGATGATAAAGTCAAGTAGGCCAAACTTCAAACCTTCAGAATGAGGTTTGAAAGCTTAAAAATGAGTGAAGAAGAAAGCATAGCAGAATACTTCCTTAGAGTTGATGAAGTAACCAATATGATTAGAGGACTCGGTGAAGCTGTCAAACAAGACATAATTGTTCAAGTCTTAAGATCTCTACTCATGAGATTTAATGCCAAAGTCTCTTGCCATTGAAGAGATGTCTGATCTAGATTCTAAACAAACTCATGATGGACTCGCTACTTGGTACTCTCACAGCCTATGAGATTAGAGTAGGAAAAGAGAACTCTGAGCCCTAAGGAGGCGACATTTAAGGTGTCCAAGAAAGCTAAGGAGCACAAAGATCATCAAGATTTCTCTAGCTGCGAATCTGATCAGGAGCTAGCTCAATTTGCTCGGAAACTAAAAAGTGGCTCGGGAAAGTATAAAGGGAATCTGCCCTTTACATGCTTTGACTATAGAAGAGTTGGACATTTTTTGTCCAAATGCCCATACAAAGAAAGGACAGAAAAGGAAAATGATCAAAAATTTAGAAGCAAATCTCAAATATCAGAAGAAAAAGCTCTCTAAGAAAAAGGGGCTCTATTCCAAATAAGATAGCTCAACACCATAGTCATGTTGATTTTGGGTAGCATCGGATGTACTCTAGCTCCGAAATTTTGTGGAAGGGCTAGAATACATGAGATCTCCAAGACCCAGAAATCGTTTGGAGAAATTCCACCCAGATGAAGAGTTATTAAAATAATTAATATTTTTAATGAGTTCCTAAGTCTAAACTTAGGAAAATAAAAATATTAACGAGTATTAATAAAGATAAGGGTGAGAAGCTTCTAAGGGACGAGGATCAAGTCTGTTTTATTCTTAATCGTTGATTAGAGACCTAATCTCAGTCATTGATTCATCAACAAGAAAAGTATAAGAGAAGACTTGAGGATCATTTGGAGAGACACCAGCAGATACTCAATATCCCAAGAAAAATCGATTCTCAAAGAGAAGGAGATCGATTTTAGAGGGATAGTTGCAGGGTGGAGGAAGAGGAGGGCATCAGCAACAGTCAGTGACTAAGGAGGAGGTGATGCAGGGGTATTGAGAGAAAGCACAGAGGGAAGATGCAGTCCAGGAGACACATTCCTCACACACGCTGATGCAGAAGGACGCAAAACCACGCAGAGTGACGCAGAAGTGACGCAGAAGTGGGAGAAGGCTCTCCAGGGTGTTAGAAAGTTTCCAGGAGAGGAATGAACCTTGCCTCAGGTGTTTTCTCTCAGTTTCTCTGTAAAATCATTCCTTGTAAAGCAATTTTTGTTGAATATTAATAAAATCCTCATCTGCTGCAACAGTTTTCCCACATTGGGTTTTCCCGGGGAAAATTGTCCAAAAACAACTGTGTTGATGTGATTGGTTCTTGTGCTTGTGTTTAATGTTTACTAAAGGGATTTCGTAAATAACTTATTGTGAGAAATAAGTTGGTGAAATAAATCAGTTACTGCAGTAGAATTTCGGGTTAGAAACTTTCACATGGTATTAAAGCAGAGACCCGACAACATGAGAGAAGAATCTACTATGGGTCAAGAGCATGATGCAGAGGCATCAACTCAGAGGGATTCATGCGGATTTCTAGAAAAAAAGAAGAAAGCACGAGGAACATGGATCACGATTATTCTATGTTAGCTTCCAGACCGGAAGAAGAAGTCACTTGCCTAGCAAGTTCTGCCTCGTCTGAGGTTTGGTATATAGATAGTGGAGCTTCCTAGCATATGACAAGAATATGAGAATGTTTCTCAAATTATCAGGAAGAAATGATGAATTTTCATATCACCATGGGAAATAAGGCAAAGTGTACCCCCGTAGGAAAAGGTACTGTAGTCTTTCAAACCGAAGCAGGGGAGCAGCTTCGAGAAACCAATGTGCTGCATGTGCCAGGATTGGGGATGAACTTACTCTTTGTATCTAAACTTCAAAACAAGGGCTATGAAATTTTCTTCATTAAAGAGAAAGTATATGTCAAACACCCGAGTTGGAAAAGAAGACCCAAATTGGAATCAGAAGTAACAGGTTGTATAGATTACAGCTAGAATCTCCAATGGCACTGATAGGCAGCAACGGGGATAAAGATTTGAACGAACTATGGCACGGGAGGATGGGACACTTACACCATAGGGCTCTGAGAATTCTCAGGAAAACAGTATCATGCAATGTTGCACGAAGCGCCCCCCCAGTTCCAAGCCCGGAAGCGCGTCCCATGCGGAAGCGTCTAGGAAGCTTCGGCGGAAGCACGCTTCCGCCTAATTTTGCAGCTTCCTGGAATTTTCCGAAGCGTGGCTCAGAAGCGCGCTTCCAGACCTCTGAAGCGCATTTCGTACGGCGCTTCGAAGGGAGAAGCGCACGCTTTCCGTATGCTTCCGTACACTTCCGGAAAAGGCCGCACGCATGGTGAAATTCGATTTTTTTATTATTTTTTTTTTAATTTTTGTTGACTTGGCATAAAGGGGGTAGGTTAGGGTGAGGTTAAGGTGAGGAATGAAGGGAATAAAGCCCCCATTCATTCCTCATTTGCTCACTTTGAATTTATGAGAATTGGAGAAGAGAAGAGTGGACATGAGAGGAGAAGAGAGGAGAGCTTGGAGGAGTGAAGGAGGAGGAGCTAGGAGAAGGAGGAGGAGCTTGGAGCAAGAGCTTGGAGGACTTCATCTACAAGAGCTAAAGAGGTAAGTTCAAACCCCAAACTCCCTTATTTTTTTGACATTTTTTTTGTATTTTTCTCCTCCCTCTCCTACTCTTTCCCATTGTTTCTACTTGCTCCTTTACTTGCAGGTTGTCCACCACCTATATCCATATTCCAAGATGGTGTTATTTTGGCTTCTATGTATCATTCCACTCTTGGTTTTAATGATGGAAAGGGGGAATAGGAATAGAAGGGAAGAAACACAAGAGGACAGTGGTCCCAATATGAGTGACCCAATGTATGATGAGGAGGAAGGGTTTGAAGAGGAAGGGGATGAACCTGAAGGGGAAACTGAAACACTAGATGGGAAAGCTGCATTAACACCCTTGTGGAACTATGTGACCAAACTTGATGGGGGAAAGGATGGTGGAACTTACAAATTTGTGTGCCCTCATGGTTGTCATGGAGGAAAACCATATTGTGGTTCATATATCCGTGTGAGGAGGCATCTTTGTGGGGTGTCGGACAGTGATGAAAAAAGGGTCCTGTGGGGGTACAAATTTGCCCAAACATTTCAACTGAAGAAAGAAGAAAATACATCCAAATAGAGGAGGCTGCAGAACAAAAAAACAAGAAACAAAAAACTCATTCTGAATCAAGTGCAACCTCTAAATTTGGTCGTTGCTCATCTCCTCATGGTACTTCTGCAAGCTTTGGAGGTAGAAGAACAATAGCGGATTTCCTTAATGTTGTTGGGACGGATGATGTGGATGGAAAGATAGTCCGTTTTCTTTGTGCTTGTGGTGTACCATTCAATGTGCTTCACTCTCCCTATTGGCATGAAATGGTAAAGGCCATCAATGAAGCCCCAAAAGGATACAAGGCCCCCAACTATGAGAAAGCTAGAAGAGCGTTATTAGAAAGAGAAAAAGCTAAGGTTGAAAGAGCTTTGACACGTTTTATAAATGAGTGGGTAGATTCTGGGGTATCCATTGTATCAGATGGGTGGACAAATATTAGAAACCAACATTTGATAAATGTTCTTGGTGTTTCTTCTAGTGGTGCAGTATTTATTACATGTCATGACTCCTCCTCCATCACTGCATCTGCACAAAACATTGCAGATCTCCTATTGAAATCAATCAAAGATGTTGGTCCGAATAATGTGGTTCAAGTGATCACAGATAATGCAGCAAATTGTAAGGCAGTAGGAAAAATTATTGAGCGTACTTATCCACACATCTTTTGGTCTGGGTGCCTGGTTCACACATTGAACCTTTTGATGCATGATATTGTGAAGCACAAAGAATGTGGGTGGATTAATAAGCTTTACAGGAGAGGGAAGCAACTCATTAAATTCATCACAGGGCATACAAGGGTAAACTACTTCTATGGCACTTACTCCAAGTTGCAGTTGCTTAAACTTGCAAAGACAAGATTTGCTAGTTATTACCTCACCTTTAGGCGGCTAGTGAAGGTGAGACAAGCTTTAACTAATCTGGTGTGTTGAATCATGGGATGAAATTAACACTGACATAGATGGTGCTAATGTAGTCAAGGACACTGTTCTCGACAGTTATTTTTGGGCACAGGTTAAATATGTTTTGCAATTCACCAAACCAATTTATTACATGATCAAGTTTGCAGATTCAGATCGACCAGTAATTGGGGAGGTGTACGAACAAATGGATAGCATGTTGGGGTAGATTAAAGACATTGTTGAGCCTAGAGATACCACCTTGTACAATTATATTCGTGCAGAGGTGGAAAACCGATGGGAAATGCTAAATGTTCCATTGCATGCATTAGCATATGTTTTGACACCTAAATACTATCATCCATCATGGCTTTCAACACCAGCACCTGGGGGGGGAAGCAGGAGAAAACCACACCAAGATCAAGAGGTTCACAGAAAATATATGGCTGCATTGAGTAAATTAATCCCTGATGAGGAGGAGGTTGCATTGGTACGGAGACAGTTGAGTAACTATACGCTTAACATTGGTCCATTTGGGAGCATGCATGCAATTAAAGATCGAGAGAATTTTTCTTCTCTTGAGTGGTGGAACATGCATGGAGGGGGTACTCCGCTTCTACAAACTTTGGCAATGCGGGTGCTATCACAGGTGGTAAACACTTCTTCTGCAGAGAGGTGTTGGAGCTCTTATTCTTTCATCCACAGTGTTAAAAGGAACAGGTTGAGTTTACACCGGGCAGAGAGCTTGGTTTATGTTCATTACAACTTGCGATTGTTGTCCCATTACTGTGAAGATGCAAAATCTAATAAAGACCTGTTGATTTGGGACAAGAATCCAGAGGAGCCCAATTTGGAGGATGGAGTGTTGCGATTAGAGCAATTAGAGGATGCTCTTATCCAAGTATGTCCATTGTGGTATGGATTTTCCAATTTTTCCTTATAAAGCATTTCTCTAATTCATGTTTTTAATTTTTTTGTTAACTAGTGTTTTTTTTTTTGCATGAATTTTTTGAGCGATTCCAGGATGATGATGATCATGTTGATATGCCACCCCCACCCCCATCTGGTCCCTTGGTTCCGTGGTTCCGTGGTTCAACACCAACAGCAGGGGGTTCTTCTTCATCAGTTTTAGTGCCACTGCCACAACTTCCACAGGCACCATCTTCTTCATTGCCACCACGTGGAGGCCCACCGCCACGTTCTCTTCGTGGTGGAAGGAGGAGAGATTAGTAGATATATTCACAATCTACTACTTTTGTCAAAGATTACTCATTAGACTTGTAGGCTTGTAAAATTGAATTTTGAACCTATTTTGTCTTGGCGGTGACCAAGTGACATATTTTGTAAACATTATTATTCGAATTTTGGACATGACAAATGTTGGCAGTTGCTCACTTGCTAGATAAATCATAATATGCTCTATGTTTTTTGTTTTATAATATGCTTAAATGTTTTATGTTTTATAATATGCTTAAAAATTTGATGTATGTTTGTAATAGCTAGAATATAGATGGTTGTTGTACATACTAGTAACTACAATGGAATCATGGATGCCATATCTATCTTGATTTATGCAAAAATATGCATGTTTTCATGTCTTCTACAATTAATTTGGTATTTGGGATGTTTGTTTTGAGTATAAATGCAAAAAAATATAAAATATATATATATATATAGCAGACGCTTCCGCGTCCCCTCTTCCAAAAAACGTCCCCGCTTCGTGCAACATTGGTATCAGGAGTTCCAGAATTAAGTGTTCAACGAGATGATGTATGCAGAGGGTGCGCTCTAGGTAAGTATGCCAAAGCAACTTTTTCCAGAAGTAACAATACGGCTCAGGGTGTTCTAGGATTGATACACTCAAATATCTGCAGACCTATGTCCACAAAAGCTCTTAGTGGTGTCGAATACTTCGTCACCTTCATTGATGACCATTCCAGGAAGACTTGGATCTACTTTCTGAAAACCAAGGATGAAGTATTTGGTCGATTCAACGAGTTCAAGGCTCTAGTAGAGAATCTGACAAGAAAGAAGATAAAAGTGTTGCACTCAGACAATGGTGGAGAGTACGTTGACAAGGACTTCACCGATTTTTGCACTAGGGAAGGCATCAGAAGGGAGTGGACAACTCCCTACAATCCGAAGCAGAATGGAGTATCCAAAAAGAAAAATAGGACTATTGTGGAAGCAGCTAGGCGATGTTGTATGATCAGGATATGCCCAAATTCCTGTGGGCAGAAGCATGCAGCACGACAGTTTATGTCCAGAATAGGACTCCACACAGGGCATTGGGCAAGATCACTCCGGAAAGTGTATTCATTGGGAAGACACTTGAAGTCAGTCATTTCAAGATATTTGGGAGTTTGGCATTTGCCGTATACCCCAAGAAAAGAGAAAGAAATTAGATCAAACTACTGAGAAAGGATATCTTGTGGGATATAGCGAGAATGCTAAGGCATATAGAGTCTATCTTCCAGGGAGTAGGAAGGTAGTAGTTCGGAAAAATGTAAAGTTCATGGAGGACAGAGATTTCAGGAAATCCTGAGAAATGCCTTTTGAGGAGCAGTCAAAAGACGATCCATTGGTCCATTCTCTTCAACCAGCAAAAACTAGTACCAACAGTTCTCCTAAGGGAAAAGCTTCAGAAGAGGAAGAATTGATAGATGTACCCACTACCAATGGAAGAACGAACCAAGAACTCCGACAAATTCTATGGGATGCAGAGGACATCATTGGTGCACCCAGGAATGATAAAAGGGAGCGAAGACAGCCAGACAGATACCAAGCCTTAGTAGCTCAGGTTGGGGAACCCTCTAATTTTCATGAGGTCGTTCAACATCAAGTATGGATAGATGCTATGGTGGAGGAATACAGTTCTATAATGGTCAATGATGTCTGGGAAGTGGTACGTAGGCCTCAGGACAGGTCAGTTATAGGTTCGAGATGGATCTACAAAGTCAAATATGTTGCAGACAGTAGTGTGGAAAAATACAAAGCCAAGTTTGTGGCTAAGGGGTATGCTCAGAAGGAAGGGATAGACTACGAAGAAACCTTCGCCCTAGTAGCCAGGTATACTTCTATTAGAACTGTGATATCCCTTGCAGCACAGATGGGGTGGGAGATTCACCAGATGGATGTCAAGACGGCGTTCTTGAACGGGGTGATAGAAGAAGAAGTATACATTGAACAACCAGAGGGTTTTGAGACACATGAGAAGGAATCTCATGTATGCAGGTTGAAGAAAGCCTTGTATGGGCTTAAACAGGCACCTAGAGCATGGTACAGTCGAATTGATGGCTACTTGTAGAAGATGGGATTCATCAAGAGTGACGCAGATCCTAATCTCTACTATCTTGTCATAGAGAATGAGCCTCTAATCCTGGTGTTATATGTGGATGATCTTTTCCTGACAGGATCATCCAGGCTCATCAAAGACTGCAAGAAGAACCTAGCCACAGAATTCGACATGAAGGATTTGGGACAGATGCATTATTTCTTGGGGTTGGAAGTTTGGCAGTAGAAGGGTGAAATCTTCCTTGGACAAGGGAGATAAGCTACAGAGATCTTGAAAAGATTTAGGATGCAGGACTGTAGACCTATGGCTCCTCCAATGATCACCAACTGGAAGAAGATTGATGCATCAGAAGATAAAGATATCAATCCTAGCTTGTACAAGCAGTTTATAGGGTCCCTGATGTATCTAGTCAATACCAGGCCAGACATTTGTTACGTTGTCAACACCCTTAGTCAGTTCATGGTGGAACCTAAGAGGGTGCATTGGGCAGCAGCCAAACATGTTCTCAGGTATACACAAGGAACAGTCGAGCATGGACTATTGTACACCCAAGGCAATGACATCAATCTGAGTGGGTTCACTGATGCAGATTGGGTTGGAAGGTCAGTAGATCAGAAAAGTACAACTGGGTATTGGTTCAACATTAGATCGGGAATGACCTCCTGGTGTAGTAGAAAACAGAAATATGTGGCTCTGAGCTCAACTTAAGCAGAGTATATGGCAGCTAGCACAACTTTGTGCAAAGCCATATAGCTTAGGAAATTGCTTGTGAATCTATTCAGGAGAAGAATGGAAGCAACCAGGATTTTGTGTGATAATCAGAGTTGCATCAAGCTCTCTGAGAATCCAGTATTTCATGATCAGTCAAAACACATTGATATCAAGTGTCACTTTGTCAGAGACTGTGTCCAACGAGGAGCAATACATTTGAGATACACTCCAACAGGAGAACAGGTGGTAGACATCCTCACCAAGGCTCCAAGAAGAACAAAGTTTGTTTATTTCAGGGAGAAGATGGGGATGTTGAAGAATCCATTTCAGTAGCAGAAACGGATAGTATCCGGAGTTGCAGTGCAACAGTTAGCAATGGCAGTGTTATGGGCAGCATGATGCAGCATATTCAGAGGGAGCTGCAGTACAGATGTAGCAGTGACAGTTGTAGTGTCATGGGCAGCAGTATAGGTTGCAGCGGCGCAGTAGCTGAGGGGCAGAGGACCGATGCCATGGATCAGTGTGGAGCTTCTATTTGGAAGCACTGCTAAAACACATTCCTCGCTAAGAGGGAATGTTGATTTCGGGTAACATCAGATGTGCTCTAGCTCTGAAATTTTCTGGAGGGACTAGAATACATGAGATCTCCAAGACCCAGAATCGTTTGGAGAAATTCCACCCATATGAGGAGTTATTAAAATAATTAATATTTTTAATGGGTTACTAAGTCTAAACATAGGGAAATAAAAATATTAATGGGTATTAATAAAGGTAAGGGTGAGAAGCTTCTAAGAGACGAGGATCAAGTTTGTTTTAATCTTAGCCGTTGATCAGAGACTTAATCTCGACCGTTGATTCATCAACAAGAAAAGTATAAGAGAAGACTTGAGGATCATTTGGAGACACACCAGCAGATACTCGGTATTCCAAGGAAAATCGATTCTCAAAGAGAAGGAGATCGATTTCAGAGGGAGAGTTGCAGGGTTGAGGAAGAGGAGGGCATCAGCAACAGTGAGTGACTGAGGAGGAGGTGACGCAAGGGTATCGAGAGACAGCACAGAGGGAAGATGCAGTCCTCACGCAAGCTGACGCAGAAGGACACAAAACCACGCAGAGTGACGCAGAAGTGGGAGAAGGGTCTCCAGGGTGTCAGAAAGTTTCCAGGAGAGGAATGAACCTTGCCTCAGGTGTTTTCTCTCACTGTCTCTGTAAAACCATTCCTTGTAAAGTGATAGTTATTGAAGATTAATAAAACCCTCATCTATTGCACCAGTTTTCCCACATTGGATTTTTCCAGGGACAATTGTCCAAAAACAACTGCGTTGATGTGATTGGTTCTTGTGCTTGTGTATCACTGTTATTTTTTCTATGTATTTATGTGATAACTACAGTAGAATTTATTTTAATGTTTACTGAAGGGATTTCGTAAATAACTTATTGTGAAAAATAAGTAGGTGAAATAAATCAGTTACTACAGTAGAATTTCAGGTTAGAAATTTTCACAAGTTAGACAACAAAAACTCCTCAAAAGATGATTCAAACGATTATTTACTCATGGCATTTGGAGCAGACTCCAAGAAACGAAGTATTACTAGCTCTGAAGGGGAAGAAGAAGAAGTATGAGTAATGGACTCTAAAGGGAAACTCAGCAATGCTCTTGATGAGTTAAAGAAGGCCAGGAGAAAGAACAGGTAGCTAAAAGAACAGTTGCAGCGTGTTGAAGAAGGTAGGTACAACTCAAACAATGAGGAATTTGCTTATCAAAAAGAGAAACTCAAAGAAGCCATTAAAAGCAAAGATAGTTTAGCTCTTCTACTAAAAGAAAAACAAGGAACCTGTGAGAAACTAGAAAAAGAGAACAAGCATCTAAAGCAGGAGTTGTTCAAAGTAAAGAAGGAAATGATCTCAAAAACATGCAAAGACGAAATTTTGTCTCTGAAAGTCAAATTAGAAGCTAGACGAAAAGAATAAGTTCTTAATGATTTGATCCGTGAATGGGAAGAAAATGGTCAGTCTCGAGGCAGAAGTTGTCTCTCTAAGAACGGATCTTGAGAGATTGGAGACCGAGAAGGGTATAAATGAAAAGTTGCCAGAAGGAACAAGAAATCTAGATCAAATTCTGAACAGTCAAAAGTCTCTAGAGGACAAAACAGGCCTTGGATACCCTAGACCGCTGGGATCTTCTACGGGGAAGATGAACCTCAGGTCTGCAGGATTTGAGGAACCTTATAGCCATGCAAAGATGCATCAAGGAAAAATCGTAGGTAGCAAGCTAGATGGGAGCCCATCACTGGAATAATAATAATTCCAATTTCCCAAAGGAGTCACACCACCAGAGAATGAATCAATCAACAAGACAACAAAGGTACCTTCATGCACAAACTCATGAATTGTCTAAATTTAGGTACTCTCATTTATTTTACGGTAATTGTTATCAATGTCATGTCTTTGGACATCAAGTTGTTGGTTGTAGAAGGGTTAAAGTTGAAAGAGATGAAAATTTCAGATACAATAAGTATCAGAATTACAGACCTCAAAACTCTCCATGATAGCTGACGTTGAATGCTCCAAGTGCAATAATTTTGGGCACAAGGCAAGTGAATGCAAAAGCAAGTTTGTGTATCCATCTCAATCCCAAAACACTTGGTATCCAGCCTCTCTAAAGGACAAGGTGAACCGGAAATGCAAGTCCGGAAATAACATGCAATGTGGGCTTGCTCTATTGACACACAATCAAGAGAACAGATGGTATGTAGATAGTGGTTGTTCCATGCATATGATTGGGGATAAGAGCAAATTCATGTCGCTAAAAGAAAAGGGCAGAGAGAGCAATGTCACTTTCGGCAACAATGCCCCAACAAGAATTAAGGGTAAAGGCATAGTCAGTATTTATGAAAAGACTAAAGCCCAAAATGTGTTCTATGTATAAGGTCTCAAGTAGAACTTGCTTAGTGTAAGCCGGATGTGTGATAATGGCTATAATGTGACCTTTCTATCCAAAGATTGTGAGATCCGCCATGAAAAGAATGGAAACTTGGTGGGAAAGACAGTGAGAACTCACAATAACATATATGTGTTTAATGACTCCAGAGTAAGCTGCTATCTGAGCAAGACAAATGAAATTCGGTTATGGCACAGGAGACTTAGTCATATGAATTTTGACAGTCTTATAAGAATCAGCAAGCTAGGAGTTGTGAGAGGATTTCCAAGAGTGTCAAGGCCTGGTAATTCAATATACAAGTCATATCAATTTGGTAAGCAGACTAGGACTCATTTCAAGAGAAAGGAATTCTCTTCATATAGACCCTTGGAGCTAATTCACACAGATCTCTGCGGCCCAGCCAGAGCAAAAATCCCAAGAGAAGAGAGGTATTTTATGTTGCTTATTGATGATTTTACTAGGGCCACATGTATCATGCTCTTAAAAGAAAAATCAGAGGCATTTAAACATTTTAAGAAGTTTAAAGCTCAGGTAGAAAATGAGAAAGATCTAAAGGTCAAATGCTTAAGATCAGACAAAGGAGGAGAATAAACCTCAAGAGAGTTTGAAGAATTCTGTGAAGAGCATGGCATAAGGAGACAGTATTCTATGGCTAGAACTCCACAACAAAATGGAGTAGTTAAGAGAAAGAACAGAACAATCCAGGAGATGGCCAGAGCTATGATGGATGAAGTAGATGTACCTCACATCTTTTGGGGAGAAGCAGCAGTGTACCTATCAAACAGAACACAACTTGGGCATAATAGTGATAAAACTCCCTATGAGTTGTGGAAGGGAAGACCTGCATCAGTAAAACACTACAAGGTATTTGGGAGCAAATGCTTTATCAAAAGGAATGATAAAAATCCTGGAAGATTCACGCATTGATGAGGGTATGTTTCTTGGGTACTCTGCTCGATGTAAAGGATATAAGTGCTACAACAAAAAGACAAAGAGGGTTGAGGACTGCATTGATGTAGTATTAGATGAAATAGCTCCACAATCTGAGTCCTCTAAAGGAAACATGAACTTAGATGGAGAATAGAGTTCAGCCATCAGGTCCTTAGACCATGAAGAAATAGAGTTAGATAATGAAGACGTAGAAACGAGCACAACTCCAAGGCCCAAAACACCTTCCAGGTATGTACAGAAAGAACATCCTGAGAGTCAAATTCTTGGAGATCAAAAACTTGGTGTTCAGACCAAGAGGAAATTTGTTGGTAGTCCAAGTTGTGCAAATATTGCTTTGTTATCTCAGGTTGAGCCTAAGAATCTCAGTCAGGCAAGTGAGGATAAGTCCTGGGTGAGAGCTATGAATGAAGAACTTGACCAAATTGAGAAGAATGACACTTGGGAGCTTGTTCCAAGACCCAAAGAGAAAAATGTCATAGGCACAAAATGGGTCTTCAAAAATAAGCTAAATGAGCAAGGTCAAGTAATCAGAAACAAGGCTCAACTAGCCTGCAACAGGTATGCAGGGATAGAGGGGATAGATTTTGAGGAAACCTTTGCACTAGTAGGTAGACTAGAAGTTATCAGAATGTTTCTTGCCTTTGCCAATCATAAAAACATCAAGGTATATCAAATGGATGTGAAGTCAGCATTTCTCAATGGAGATCTGAAAGAAGAAGTTTATATTGATCAACGTGAGGGATTCACGCTTTTCGAAAATGAAGGATTTGTGTGCAAACTGAAAAAGGCCTTATATGGACTCAAACAGGCCCCCGGAGCCTAGTACGCAAGAGTAGATCGATACCTTCAGCAACAAATCTTCAAGGGAGGCACTGTAGACAGCAATCTGTATATAAAATTTGAAGATGATCATCAACTAATCATGGTAGTGCATGTGGAGGGCATAATCTTTGGCAATGATCTGGAACAGTTGGGACGTCAATTTGCAAATTGTATGCAGGTAGAGTTTGAGATGTCCATGATAGGAGAACTGTAGTTTTTCTTAGAATTGCAAATTTCTCAATCAATAGATGGGGCATTTATCTCCAAATCCAAATACCTGCGAGAAACTCTGAAGAAATTTGAACTGGAAGATTGCAAGCCGATTAGCACCCCCATGGCTACAAGTTGTAAGTTATGTAGGAAGATGAGACAACATTGGTTAATCAGACTATCTACAGATCAATGATGGGAAGCTTGCTATATATCACAGCATCTAAACCAGATATCACGCAAGCAACCGACCTAGTAGCCAGATTTCAAGCTAGCCCCCGTGAAAGTCATGTCCTTGCTATTAAAAGAATCTTCAAATATATGCAAGGCACAATTGACATGGGCTATGGTATGCTAGGAGCAGAAAGTTCAAATTGAGGGCCTATACGAATGTTGATTGGGCAAGCAATATTGATGACAGGAAGAGCACCTTTGGTGTAGCATTCTTCTTGGGAGATTGCTTAGTATCTTGGGTCAACAAGAAACAAGACTCCATCTCTCTATCAACTGTAGAAGCAGAATATATTGCAGCTGCCACTTGTTGCTCACAAATTCTCTGGATGAAGCAGACCTTGAAGGAAATTAAGGTAGATTTGACTGAGCCAATTCCCATCATGTGTGACAACACCAATGCTATCAACATTTCTAAGAATCTTGTCATGCACTCAAAGACCAAGCACATTCCTATCAAGTTTCATTTCTTAAGAGAGAAAGTTGCCACTAATGTTGTTCGTCTTGAGTATGTGGCCACTAAAGAACAACTTGCAGACATCTTTACTAAGCCACTTGCAAGAGAGCCCTTTGTGTATCTTCGACAGCAAATAAGAGTTGTGACTCCTCCTCCCAAATGACTCAATTATAATGCGTGTTGGCAGCTACTCAGCATGTGAGATCAATTAAAGAGTAGGTTGCAGTGGTTCAGCGGGAGTTTAAAAGAGAATCCTTTGCCATTGATGCCAAAGGGGGAGAAGATTGCTGGTGCTCAGGAGAAGAACAACGATGAAGCATACCATGCCTGGTATATAGGGAAGGGGGAGATTGTTGGAGAATTGTCGATGTCTGAAGGGTTGGTGGCACTTGGTATGTTGGCATTGATGTTAACCAAACTGGAATTGAGATCAAAGACATCAGATGTTGGCAGTAAAAAGTAGGCTATGATGGTTGGGGAGTCCCAGACTTTGGAGGATATTATGTCTCAATAGATTAGCTTAGTTTCTCCTGAAAGTGGCATGGTTGGATAGTGTTGGGAAAGATATTTCCAATGGCATACTGAAGTCTTGAAATAGGCCTCCTGGGTCACAACTTATTGCCAATCAAAGTTTAGGTGCCCCAAAGTAAGATGGCAGGGTTAAATGTGGCCTTGGGTCCACATGGTGACCAAGTTTGGCAGTGCCCAGAGTTGGAAGAATTGCAAACGAAACTGCTAAAGGAAGCATCAGGCAGGCGTGGGCTGACAATAGAGCAGTGGAAGCCTTTTGGATTGGCTTAGGCGGATCCCACCCGGCAGATGTACCCCGGCAATTTGCAAAGGGCGCATAAGGTTAAGCGTCGAGATATAAGTTGTTGAGTTACAAAGGAAAGCACGAACCAATAATGATTTGAGCGGGAGGTCCCCAGTCCAATAGTTCATACCACAGAGGGCTAGCCCGAAGGATATCAAAGCATGATGCAAAGGAGAGTCCTCCCGTAGGAAAGTTAAGCAGAGCGACAACCAATAGAAGAATAGGAAAGGCTTCGGGCGGGCACCACACTACACATCATCCCGCAAGGCTCATCCCGGAGGATTGCAAAGGGGGAACAAAATGGAGTCATCGGGAGATAGGCGTCAAGCCACGTGGCGACATTCCGACGAGCCTTGATATGGAATTCTTGTCAGGCCTCGAGGTGTCAGGAGGTGGTTTCCCATACTGTAGATCACGTAGATCAACGGCGGAGAACCACTTCGAGAACACTCCCCCTAATACCACAAACCACAATCAAGTGGTCGAGGCTGGGTTCTTGAACCTGGTGGTTTTTTTATTAACAAAGGAATTCGTTGCAAAACCAAGGATCCAGGGACCCTTTCTCTCTCCTCGAAGCAAGCATGTGGCAGCATTGGATTGGCCAAGGTGACATCAACATGACATTGGCACAAAGGGACATGTGGCAAGCGGATTCGTCATTTTTGGTGGCCTAATGGGCCAAATCTCAGTGACACATGTCACCACTCCGGAGGCGCCATATGGCACTGATGACGTTAGCATGATGTCATCCCGCTGGTTGGAGCCCAACGATGTTTTTAGGTGCAGAAAGTGGAAGCGTCGGGCAGCGGGAGCCAAGACACATCGGCATTGACAACCAAATAGTTTACAGACAATGGAAAATGTGTCAAGACACGTCGGTTAGACAGCTCATCCCGGCGAGGCCTTTGATTGGCCAGTGAAAGCGCAGGGCAGACCCCATGGGACAGCTAAGCCCACTAAGAGGACCCCGGAAGTTTATAAGGAAGGCACAAATGATACCACAGGGTTGGAGAGCTAAGGGCTAAGTGTTGGCACAAGGTTACATGCAAAAAATGTGACTAAGGGCACGAAAGGTTTGATGTGTAGCTTAAGCCCTCGAGGCTATAGCTCAAAAAGCACCCAAGTCTTGATCTTGCAACAATTTCGCATGTTATTGCTCAATGGGCCTTCAAGCAAAATACAAAAAAGGGGGGCACCAGGAGGAGTAGGCCAGGGGCTAAGCACTTGTGGTCATGAATAGGTCGACAGCTATGACTTGAGAATTAGGGTCAATGGCAATGGCAATTGCCAAGATATTTGATTCAAGACAGTGAAGGACAACAACGCGCAAAGCAGTTTAATGGAGCCTATTGCGAAATAGAGTTAGTGTTAAAATTGGCAACGAGGGCCAAACTCCATGTAGGTCATTTTAATTATGGCAGCTGATATTTTTCTTGGACTCCTATCATTGAGAGGTGTAGGATTGATCTAAAGATCATCCAATTCTGATAAGTATTCATAAAGATATGAATTTATTTGTGTTATGGGACAATTCGTCAAGGTCATCCAGCGACCAAATAACCCCCACGCGTGCTCAACGTTTTAGCATAAATAGAGATGGCCTTCAAGTCATTTAAACACACATCTCTTGTGATCTCTCTCCACTTGTTTGGGTTTTAGTGGTAGAAGAGATCTAGAGGAGATGCTCTAACCCTAGACGCAGTCAAAAGGAGAAGGCTCTACGTTGCCCTAATGGAGATCAAATCACAGTTATGGTAAATACGCTGACCTAAAGGAGCCCTTACCTTTAACACAGTCATGGAAGAAGTTTTAATGCAGCTATGGAGGAGGCCTTAACAAGATATGACATGGTGAAGGACGCCTACACGTTGCCTCATATGCAGGTCCATTCTGCCCTAGCCGTAGGTCCATGATGCCCTAGCTGCAGGTCTATCCTGCCCTAGCCGCAGGTCCATGATGCCCTAGCTGCAGGCAATTCCAGCGTGGATTTCAGGACTATCTTAAGGGTAAACATGGTTCCGAAAGTGTTGGAAGGGAGTTGTGATGTACGTTCAGCTAGGCCAAGTTGAAGAGCTTCTTCATAAGTTTGTTTTGAGGCTTGCAGATAGGCTAGAGCAGTGTTTGAGGGATGTCGTATTGCAACGAGAATGTTGCGTGGTAGGCCATAGGCCATACCATAGCAACAAAGGGTTGGTGGGTTGTTTTGTGGCCTGGTTTTAGCCCTTACCCCCAGCGTGAAGGAAGAGTGTCCCTCCTAGCCAAGGCCACAGTTTATTGAGATTGTTTAAGGTATGTTTTGGGCATGATTGTTGGGTTGTTGTAGGTTACAGTGGGAGCCCTAACCAGTGACCAAAACACTACCCATAAATAGAAGTGTTGAAGTATGTATTCTTCTCCAATAGTGACTTGTGTTGGGTCATTGCTTTGACTTGTTTTGGATCAGGTTCATAGGAGAGGTCTCTTCAGATATCTCGATGAGAAGAAGCCCCTATAAACATAGATCAGCTTAGTACATGTTGATAACAGACTATGGATCTTGTTGTTGGGCTAGGCCATAGGCAATAGCCAGCAGCTACAACAGTGTTGCAGCAATGGCACATGGGACAATAGTGTGGGAGCATGGTGCAGCAAGCACATGACAGTAGTGTGGCAGCATAGTGCAGCAAGCACATGGGACAGCAGTGTGACAGCATAGTGCAACAAGCACATGGGACAGCAGTGCGATAGCATAGTGCAACAAGCAATGACACATGGGACAGCAATGGTACATGATGCAGTACAGTGATGGGTACAAACACGATTAATGAAGCATGATGAGATGCAGCATAGTGATGATGGGTGCAACACAATGAGGTGCAGCATGATGATGAGGAGCAGCACAGCAACAAGGTGATGGAGTCACCTTGGAGAATCAATTGAAGCAGCATGTCTTCAACTGAATTCAGCTACCTCACGTATCATCTTCTTAGAGATGATCTATGCTCTTATTTAGATAAGTCAAAGTGTTGACTTTTGTTGTATATGTACTATCTCTCTCTTTATTGAACTATTGAAGAACATATAAGAAGAATTGATCAAGGGTTCCCCACATTGGGGTTTGCCCCTAGCTAGCGCCACATCTTGTGTCCTCTTGTCTTGGCTTGTCTTCTGCGATTTATGTTTATGTTCTATCTACAATTTACTATTATGTTGATGTGATTGCTAATCTGGAAAAGATATTGAGCTAACTATGAAAATTGAAATAAATTGCTCTAAGCATAGAACATACCTAAACTTAACATGGTATCGGAGTTGAGGTGAAGACAAAGCCCAAGCAAGAGTGAAAAAGCAATCACTGAAAACAGTTGGGAAAGGACAAAAGGATCAATGGGTTCCTCATCCCTCTTCAAATTCACCAAGGGTGAGGTCGAAGCAGAGAATATTATTAGAATGGCACAGCGAAAGCTTCTGATTGCCTACCTAAAGATCACTTCAATGGGAAGTCTGGATCTAAGGGTAGAAGAAAAGGCAGATGCCTTGTTTGTAATAAGTTCGGCCATTATGCGAAGGAGTGTCCAAATGGTAGGGACACATCACTTGTTGATGATAACAATCATTCCAGAGACATCTTCAATGATTGGAGGAATGACAGGTAATACAGGTCATCAAGGAAATAGCCGACTCTTCAAGAAAGCAAGGAACCCTAGGTATGAAGAATCAAATGTTGTTTCTGATAAGATAAAGAAGCATTATCTTATATTGACCCTCTCCTCCAAACTCTTTGGGAATCTGGCTTATTGATTATAGTGCTTCAAGGCACTTCATCAGATAAAAGGGTGCATTCTCTAATCTGGTAGAGATGGAAACGATCGAGAGATTATACTTGGAGTCAATGCCACCTATCCTGGAAAGGGTGTGGGGAATGTTACCCCTCAATTGAATGAGGGTAACTCAATTCATTTAAAGAATCTCTTTTATGTACTTGATCGCAAGAAGAACATGGTGTCCATTTCAGCAATGGAAGTCAAAGGTTTCAGGATGGCATTCATCGATGGAAATGTACGTGTTTGAAAATGGAATTTTCAAAGACGCTTTTATTCTTGGGTTCAGGGTTGGCAATTTGTATCAAGTTGTAGGAAGTCCATTGGGGACCATGTCAGTTGACACATCTCTTCTATAGCACCGAAGGTCTACTTATTATGGGGCCCTACCCGATGTGAGTCAGATGGTGTCAGGAATGCCCGAATTCAAGAAGAGCATGAAAGTACATGTTTGAGATGTACCGAAGGACAATCTTACAAGGGGACCATTCCCCTCATGTAGTAGGTCCATAGATTTGGAACAACCCGAGGGGTTTGAGATTCATGATCGGGAATCTCATGTATGCAGGTGGAAGAAAGCCCTCTATGGCTTGAAGCAAAACACCCCGGACTTAATATGAGAGGATTGATAGTTGTCTGATGACACTAAGATTCGCTAGGAGTGAAGCCGATCCAAACCATTGCTTGAAGGTTGTGGATGATAGACCTCTCATACTGGCACCTTATGAGGACGACCTCTTTCTGATAGGTGCAGACCCTCTCATTTGCAAAAGTAAGAGGAAGTTGGATTCCGGATTTGGAATGGTGAACTGCAAGCCCATGACTACCTCGATGGAGCATAACTTTCAGAAGTTATGTGGTAGTGATGTCGGACCAGATTTGGGAAATGCCTTTGAGTTTCATAAACTCATTCGCATTGATGTTCTTGGTCAACTTTCATTCGGATATATGTTTTGTAGTTAGCATGTTGGGCTCATATTTGGTTGAGCCTCACTGGATTGGTGCCAAGAATCATTTGAGATATATTCAGGGCACAATCTCTCATGGATTGAGATACACTGCCAGAAATGTGAAGCTGCATGATTATTCTGAAGTTGATTAGGCAGGCAGTGTGGAGGATCGCAAGAGAACTTCTGGGTGTTGGTTCTCTTTGGGTTCTGCTCGATATCCTAGATGAGCAGGAAGCAGAAGACGGTTGCTTTGAGCACCGCTGAGACCGAATACATAGATACAAGTATGACCTCATGTGAATCTACCTGGTTGTGGAAGCTCTTCAGTGACCTGTTTGTACACATGATGGATACCACCGTGATCTTCTGTGACAACCAGAGGGGGATTCAATTGTTGAGGAATCTCGTATTCTATGATTGCTCCAACATATAGACATCAGGTACTACCTTATCTGGGATATGGTACATCGATGAGCAAGAAGGCTCCATCGCATTGGGACTAATGTGCAAGTCGCAGACATTCTGTCGAAGCCCTGAGGAAAGGTCAAATTTGTGACTTTCCAGAACGACTTGGAGTCATTGAGAGACCCTCTTATGAGGGTCCTGTATGATGCATGCATTGAGCTCTAGGAGCTCCGGGGGGCTTGGGGTACTTCTTGGAGCAACAAGCGACCATAGGGCGACTCACCCTCCCCTAGTGGTGCGCTGTGTACAGGGTGAATGGTTCAGCCTTCCCTTGTGATACCCCGTGGCGACTTATGGATAGGATGAGTGGTTCTCCTGTCGAGGCATCCTACCCATGCAGTCTGGGACTCATGGGAAGTACCTCTCATTTGGCCAATGAGTAGGGAAATGGGGTTAGGGACCATAGTAGTACTATCGATGGACACATCGTTGTATCTACCATACTCCCTATGCTAGGATGACCTCCATTGATCTGGGATCAACTAGAACTGACTTTGGGTCAATAAACTCACTCTCTCTTGACACTGATCTGGGATCAGTAAGAGTGGTATGACACACTCTCTTCATATGGGACTGACTTTGGGTCAGTAGAGAATGGTATGAGACATTCTCAATCAATTCTTCTTCTTCATGGTTCAGCAGAGCAGTGCAGGGCACTGATGGCAGAGATAGTACAGTATAGCAGATGGATCAGCGGATGGAGTTATCCCTAGTTGAGAGGGAGTGTTAAAATTGGCAACTAGCGCCAAACTCCATGTGGGTCATCTTATTTATGGCAGCTGATATTTTTCTTGGACTCCTCTCATCGAGAGGTGTAGGATTGATCCAAAGATCATCTGATTTCGATAAGTATTCATAAAGATATGAAATTATTTGTGTTATGGGACAATTCGTCAGGGTCGGCTAGCAACCAAATAACCCCCACATGTGCTCAACGTTTTAGCATAGATAGAGATGGCCTTCAAGTCATTTGAACACACCTCTTGTGATCTCTCTCCACTTGTTTGGGTTTTAGTGGTAGAAGAGATCTAGAGGAGATGCTCTAGCCCTAGACGCAGTCAAAAGTAGAAGGCTCTACGTTTCCCTAATGGAGATCAAATCACAGCTATGGTAGATACACTGACCTAAAGGATCCCTTACCTTTAACGCAATCATGGAAGAAGTTTTAACGCAGCTATGGAAGAGGCCTTAACAAGATATGACATGGTGAAGGAGGCCTACATGTTGCCTCATACGCAGGTACATTCTGCCCTAGCCGCAGGTCTAACTTGCCCTAGTCACAGGTCCATGATGCCCTAGCCACAGGCAATTCCAATGTGGATTTCAGGACTGTCTTCAGCGTAAACAGGGTTCCGAAAGTGTTGGAAGGGAGTTGTGATGTACGTTGGGCTAGGCCAAGTTGAAGAGCCTCTTCATAAGTTTGTTTGGAGGCTTACGAATAGGCTGGAACAGTGTTTGAGGGATGTCATATCGCAACAGGAATGTTGTGTGGTAGATTGTAGGCCATACCACAGCAACAAAGGATTGCATGGGTTGTTTTGAGGGTTGGTTTTAGCCCTTACCCTTAGCATGAAGGAAGAGTGTCCCTCCTAGCCAAGGCCACAGTTTAATGAGGTTGTTCAAGGTATGTTTTGGGCATGATTGTTGGGTTGTTGTAGGTTATAGTGGGAGCCCTAACTAGTGACCAAAACACTGCCCATAAATAGAAGTGTTGAAGTATGTATTCTTCTCCATTAGTGACTTGTGTTGGGTCATTGCTTTGACTTGTTTTGGATCAGGTTGATAGGAGAGGTCTCTTCAGATATCTTGATGAGAAGAATCTCCTATAAACACAGATTAGCATAGTACATATTGATAACAGACTATGGATCTTGCTACTGGGCTAGGGCATAGGCCATAGCCAGCAGCTACAGCAGTGTTGCAGCACTGGCACATGGGACAGCAATGTGGCAGCATGGTGCAACAAGCACATGACAGCAGAGTGGCAGCATAGTGCAGCAAGCACATGGGACAGCAGTGTGGCAACATATTGCGGCGAGCACATGACAGAAGTGTGGCAACATGGTGCAGCAATGGCACATGGGTCAGCAATGGTCATGATGCAGTACAGTGATGGGTATAGACATGATTAATGAAGCATGATGAGATGCAACATAGTGATCATGGGTGCAGCATGGTGCAGCACGGTGAGGTGCAACATGATGATGAGGAGCAGCACAATGATAGGCGCAACAAGGCAATGGAGTCACCTTGGAGAATTAGTTGAAGCAGCATGTCTTCAACTAAGTTCAGCTACCTCATGTATCATCTTCTTAGAGATGATCTATGCTCTTATTTAGATAAGTCAAAGTGTTGACTTCTATTGTATATGTACTATCTCTCTCTCTCTCTGTTGAACTATTGAAGAACATATAAGAAGAATTGATCGAGGGTTTCCCCACATCGAAATTTTTCCCTGGCTAGCGCCACATCTTGTGTCCTCTTTTCTTGGCTTGTCTTTTGCGATTTATGTTTATGTTCTATCTGTAATTTACTATTGTGTTGATGTGATTGCTAATCGAGAAAAGATATTGAGCTAACTGTGAAAATTGAAATAAATTGCTCTAAGCATAGAACATACCTAAATTTAACAGTTAGTCATCCCTAAGCTTCATTGCAAGTTATGATGAATTAAATGAAAAAGATGGTGGGTTGTATTGTTCTTCTCTAGTCTTATGCGCCTTAAAGAGAAACGAAGAAGAGCCATGTTGTGAGTACAGGAAAATATTAATGGAGGAGCTCTTTGATTCAAGAGTTTGACTGAGATTTAATTCTCAGCATAGGAAAACAATCAGAAGCCCATTCTCTACATTAACTCAACTGCCATGTCTAAAAATAGAAGTGATTGCAATATGGGAAGCCATGCATTGCTTACACTCGGGCAATGTGGATGAAATGGAGAAATGCTCAGGAGCCCATTCCTAGTGTTTAATGTAGTTGTAGTGGCCAAGTTTTGGATGCAACGGCAGAATGGAGAGCCATTTTGAGAGTACACTCTCGGTCAATGTGGATGGTTGTAGAGACAACATCGTTCCTAGTGCTACAAAGAAACAAAACAATGGAGAGAAAATTAACAAAGTGGGTGAACGTAAAATTGTTGTGAGTTGAAGTGTGCAACGCTGTGAGTGTGAAAGTGAGAAGGTGACTTGGCCAAGTGTGTAATAGAGATATAGTGAAGCAGAGGGTAGTGACCAGAGTTGGTTGAACAGAAGGGAGCATAGTTCAAAGGAGAACTGCAGAGCTTAAGGAAAAGAGTTGGTACTGCATTAAATCAAATTTATATTTGTCTAAATGTATTAGCCTTTGTTTTTAGTTTGAAAATTGTATGAAAAGTAGAACAGTGGCTAGAGCAAGAAGTTTTCTTCATTTATAAGGGGTTGGTGCCTCTTAGCAAGTGGTGGCTTGCTATTTGAAGGGGGTTGGGTCCTCTTGTGAGTGGGTGCTCTCAAACAACTTGACGTAATTAAGTGGGTGCTTAATTTACATCATAATAACAAACAGATTGGTGGTTTTTTCCTTCGGGTTTCCACGTAAAAAATACCTGTGTCAATATGTGTGTGCTCATGTGAATGGTTTTCTTTACTGCACATTTAAATTGTAGTCTGAATGCTATTGTAGCCTGAATGCTCATATACATAATTAGCAGAAGTCAAAGGAAATAGAAGAATTGAGCATAAAGTTTTCGTAACCTCACAGTTATTGATTCACCCCCACCTCTCAATAATTCCTTATTCCAACACGCTCCTCTATAAGTGTTAAACATCCTCTGTTAAAGTGCCATGTGCAATCATCAAGTAGGGTTGAACATCCTCTTTGAAGTGTTGGGGAAGCATCAAACAATCCCTCAAGGGATGGCAATTATAGGTGGGAGCAAAGATCTAACACATACTCACAGAATCAAGTGAAATCAACATCATGGCTGCAAGAACCATAAGAGTATCAGAGTGGGAAGTATTCAATGTTAAATGCATCAAGGTACTTCACAGAAGCATCATCTTCAAATGTCTTCCTAGCTTATCATTTGCAAACAAGTTACCACGCTTAGGTATGGGAAGGTTATTACAAGGCCCTATTCGGTGCTTCCAATCCTAAGGGGAGGAATAGTTCCTAGGCCAACCCTTTCAAAAAATAAGTGTGAAAGGTGTTATTGTTGGTTTGGGGTAGCACCGAATGTGCTCTAGGCCTCAAATTTTGAAGGAAGGCTTGGGCACATGTATTCCAAAGAACCCAAAAAGTTTTTTGGGAAATTCCACCCAGAGACTGTATTATTAAAATAATTTATATTTTTTAATGGGCCCCTAAGTGTAAACTTAGGAAATTAAAAATATTAATGGGTATTAATCTAATTGTGGGTGTCACTTCTAAAAGAAGACGAGGATCAAACTAAAATGATCTTAGCCATTGATTAGCTTTTAATCTGTGCCATTGAATGTCAACGAGAAGATTATTTAAGGAAGCTTGATGGACATTTGGAAAACATGCCAAGAGATCAAGAGATCAAATTTCTAAAATGAGAAGTTCTCAGGAGGAAATTCTAATCGAGTAAATTTCTTGCAGTCGAGGGGCAGGGATAGCATCCGAAGAGAGAGATTTTCTCAACCGGAGAACCATCAGCAAAAAGAGGCGGAGAGTGATCCAACAGCTCTCACGTAGAGGCTAACGCAGGGCCACACAGAGGCAGCGCAGAGGGTGAGAGAGAGTCCAAAATTTTGAAGCAAAGTTCGTTTCAAAATCCGAAAGTCAGGGGTGTAAGTTTGGGAGGCTGAGAGTAGTGACTCTGGGCAGCAAATCAATCAGTTGGCAAGGTGACGTAGTGCCTAGAGGGATTGACGCAGGGATTGCGTGAGGACTGCGCAGACGCAGCGCAAGGCCTGCCAGAGGCACCTCATCCAGTGTCCAGATCAGCCAGGATTTTTCTCAGTGATTGTGTGAGGTAATCTCACAAACCTTTCTGCTAGTATTTCTCTCTGTAACTGAATAACCCTTGAGATATTTGGAGATGCATTCAGAATTTGCTACTGCTTAATAATAATAACCCTCAGATCTATTGCACTGATTTCCCTGCATTGGGTTTTTCCGGGGACATTTGTCCAAAAATAATGATGTTATTGTGTTGTATTTTCTTCATGCTCAATCTCTTTTTTCCGGATATAATTTAATTAAGTAAAGGTTGCAATAGTATTTACTTCGATACTTATCGTAGCACACAGTAAATAACTTGTATGGATTAGAAAGTAGGACAAGTAACATCAGTTTGTTGCAGTAAGAATTCCAGTTGAGGAATTCTCACATGGTATTAGAGCGAGTGCAGGTGAAGCAAGAAGAACAATGCTAGAGAACCCAGCGTTGAGCAGAAAAGGAGGTCCAAAAAGCTGCAGGAGGCAGAAGTTTGAATTCCCAGAGGGGTTTGCGCAGTCCAAGACGGGAGGGCTGAAATTTCGAGGTTGTCTCTCTCCGAGTGAGTCGACAAAGAGAAGACCTTCCAAATCGAGTTTTTGCCGAGATAGAGGGAGCAGCACTGAAGCCTCAGCTTGAGGAGAAGCTGGTGGGATGCAGATTTTTTTGCAGGCAGTTTGCTAGGCAGAAAATCGTCTGAAGAAAGAGAAGAAGCATGGCTGAGGGAATTTCTTCCTCAGAGAATTCCTAGCCAAGGAATTTGAATTCTCTAGAGCTGAGTAGCAGCAAGGGGCCGCAGTTTTACTAGCTCCAGCAAGGAGTGCGTAGGCTATCCCAGCAACAACACAGAGGAGAGAGGAGGTCATTCAAATTTCTATTTTTGGAAGAAATGGCAACCAGTGGCTTAAGGGATCAGGACAGGTTGGACGGAGCATCCAACTTGTGAAATTCCTAGACTCTAGGAACCCCTACAGCAGCAAATTTGAATCTACTTCGCCTACTTGATTTTAAATTGCATTCATCAAGTTATGCTTTTGAATACTGAAGCAAATTACTTCTACAACCTACACTAATTAAATATTTGATCTCATGAAACACAAAACAGAGCAAAGAACAAGATACATAGGACACACTTATTTTTGGACACAATAGTCTCCGGAAAAACCCAATGCGGTAAAACTGGTGCAGCAGTTCTGAGGGTTTATTATTATGCAGGAGAAATATCTGAATACAAATCTAGGATGCTCATCTAGCAATCCTTTACAGAGAAAATACTGGCGGAAAATCTAAGTGAGTTTTACCTCACTTCCCCCAGCAGAATTCCAGCTGATCGAGCACAAGGCTGGCTAACCCCGGCTATTTCTGTGTTGGCTCTATGTCAGCCCTGTGTTACCTTCTCTGCCCTCTGCGTCAACTCTCCCATTGTTCTGGCAGGTTCGGTTATTTCGGCAGTTCTGGATTATGCGTGACAGGCAGCTTTTCTACGTCAACTCTCTCGGCTACTGCGCTGCGTCTGCGTCAGCTCTCCCAACTGTTAGGGCAGTTTCGACTATTCCAGCAGTTCTAGATTCTGCGTGACAGGCAGCTTTTCTGCGTCAGCTCTCCCGGCTATTTCTGTGTTGCCTCTTTATAAGCTCTCTCCGCCTCTCTGTCAGTATTCTCCGGAAAGTACTTCTACCATATTCTCGCTGCCCCTCTGTTGCTGAATGATCACTTAGATCGAATTTCTCAGCTTCCTAGCCCTAAAAATTGAACTTTAGATCAATTCTCTCCCTCTGTGTGTGTTTTCAAATGAACCCTAAGCCTCCATTTTATACTTTTCCTATTGAGTCTTCAACGGCTGAGATTAAGTCTCTAATCAACAGCTAAGATTAAAACATGACTTGATCCGCCTTCTAGATCATTCTCACCCATATTTTGATTAAAACCCATTAATATTTTAATTTCCCTAAGTTTAGACTTAGGAATTCCATTAAAAATATTAATTATTTTAATAAAATACAATCCGGGTGGAATTTTACCAAACTGTTTATGGGTTCTTTAGAACTCATGTGCCTTAGCCTCTCCCAATTTTCAAGGCTAGAGCATTTTCGATGCTACCAAAAACTAACACAATTATGTCATCTATAAGGCTAGAATGTCATTCCTTCTAGATGAGCATGCCCTCAAGACATACGTCGACAGCGTGGTTGTTGTGCTGCAGATGCAAATCCGTTGAGTAAGTACCGATCAGAAATGGCGAAGGCCAAGAGGATGATCCTTGATGGAGTAAAGGATCACGTAGTGTGTCATGTCGCTAGCAGAGGGACTGCTAAGGAGATGTGGGATGCCTTAGCAACGCTATATCAAGGATCTTCCGAGCAGCGGAAGATGTACTTAGAGCAAAAACTGAGATCTGCACAGATGCAGAACGGGGAGCGTGTGGATCCATTCCTCACAAAGCTTAAGGAGACCCGTGATGAATTGCCTGCTGCGGGGCATACACCTCAAGATTCAGAGTTGGTTAGACTGGCCCTTAATTTGTCTCAAATGAGTGGCAAGTCTTTGTCCAGAGTATCTTGGCAGAGAAGCCTTGCCGAATTCGTATGAGATGTGGGCAGCTCTAAAACAAGAGGATCAGGGGAGAGACTTAGTCAAGGTTAAACTTGACGGAAGCAGCAGCAATGGGTCGAAGGCCAAGGAGGAGGAGGATAATGCAACCCTTGCATCAAAGGGACAGTAGGAGCAGCGGAGACGTAAGAAGGACGTCTCGAAGATCAATTGTTTCAATTGTGGTGAGATGGGTCACTACGCTACTTAGTGTCCTCTCAAGAAGAAGGACAAGGATCACAATCTGAAGGTTGCGCCCATGAAGATCGAAGAGGAGGAGTTCGCCATTACAACAGAGATACCTCTAGGAGGGAGGTGGGCTGATTTGGAGTTGTAGTTCGAAAGAGCTACAATTGGGCAGGATCCTTGAGGAGCCCACCTCTAGGATCATTTCCTTGCTACGGGAGCCCAGATCAAAAGTAGTAGGATCAACTAGTGTCCGATGGTGCCGAAGAGTATCAGAGAGACAGTTGCAGTGGCTAGGAGCGGCAAAGTCCTAGCAGTGTAGAGCAGAGTTGGTAGTAGTGCAGATGGTACAGAGCAAAGGTTAGCAGCAGCGTAGTAGATTCAGAGGGTCAGCATAGAGACTAGCAGCAGTCAGACTTCAGCATTCACGTGGTATCATATTGAACACAGTCATTTGAGTAATTTTGGGGGTTTTTCCGTTGTTGATGAAGAAGCAGCAACAATTTGCAGTGCAGTGGCAGTTGGCAGTGGTAGTGCTAGCAGTAGCACAGATGCAGTACTTGAGAGGGAGTTGTAGTACAGATGCAGTGTTGATAGTGGCAGTGTCAGCAACAGTACAGTTGCAGCAGCAGCGCAATAGTTGGTGGACAACAAGTCAGACATCAGCAACGCAGAGGACGATGCTTCAGAGTCAAAGCAGTACGCAGAAACCAAGGTTGCACGAAACGGGGAAACGGGTACGAGTTTCCGAAACGGGAAACGATACGAAACACAACCTCCCCAAATTTTGGAAACGAGGAAACGCAAATATATATATATATATATATATATTAGGACATTTAAGAAATATGTGCAATCATAAAGCATATATGATACATTCTAATTTATTACATTATGATAAAATTGTCAATTGTCAATGCATAAACTATAAGTATCTAAATTTACATCACATTTACTCATGAATAATCACATAATGAAAATAGAAATATCCAAAATCAGCCACGAGAAATTTCTAATTTTTTGTCTCGTGCTTGATTGGGAGTCTCCTCCTACATAGTCGAATGACCTTAGTGCTCTTGATTAAATACAAGTTTCATACCCTAGTACCCTACATTCTCTTGATTATTGGGAGTCTCCCCTACATTGAGGGCTTCGTTCTCTCGATTAAATACAAGTTCCATACCCTAGTACATGATAAAATCCAATGGAAACATTGCAATACCCCCAATCCTGAAATCCTAAAAAACAGATAAGTCTGCTGGATTTTGAGTGAGATCTAAAATTCTACTTTCTCCATATGAAATCCAATGAGGGCGAAACCACTCTCAAACATCCTGAGTCATTTCATGGTAATGTTAAAAATTTAAGTAAAAGGATGAAAATGAAAAATAAAGGAGAATATCACTTTTACTTTAAGAATTTAACATTACCATGAACTGCATATCAACACTAAGGCAAAAGTTCACTTTTATAACTTTAGACAGGCATCTGGAAGTAACTAGAAGTCACTAGGCTAACGTAAGAATAGATTAGAAAACAAATTAAAAAAAACACAAGTAAATGCTGAAACGTGAGTCGTACGGGCCTGAAACATGTTTCAGGTCGTACTGGCCACGTTTAAGTTTCGTGAAATGTGGCAGTACGGCCTAAAACGCGTTTCAGGGCCGTACCAAACGCGTTTCAGCGTTTCGTACTCGTTTCTGTACGAAAACGCCCTCCTACCCCACGTTTCCTGCAACATAGGCAGAAACATATTGCTAGAGCACATTCCTCGCTAAGAGGGAGTGCTGATTTGGGGTAGCATCGGATGTGCTCTAGGCCTCAAATTTTGCAGGGAGGCTTGGGCACATGTATTCCAAAGAACCCAGAAATTGTTTTGGGAAATTCCACCCAGAGACGGTTTTATTAAAATAATTAATATTTTTAATGGGCCCCTAAGTCTAAACTTAGGAAATTAAAAATATTAATGGGTATTAATCTAATTGTGGGTGTAACTTCTAGAAGAAGACGAGGATCAAGCTAAAATGATCTTAGCCATTGATTAGCTTTTAATCTGGGCCGTTGAATGTCAACGAGAAGATTATTTAAGGAAGCTTGAGGGTCATTTGGAAAACACACCAAGAGATCAAGAGATCGAATTTCTGAAGTGAGAAGTTCTCAGGAGGAAATTCTGATAGAGTAGATTTCTTGCAGTTGAGGGGCAGGGATAGAATCCGAAGAGAGAGATTTTCTCAGTCAGAGAATCATCGGCAGAGATACGCAGAGAGTGATCCAGAAGCTCTCACGCAGAGGCTGACGCAGGGTCACGCAAGGCCACGCAGAGGGTGAGAGAGAGTCCGAAATTTTGCAGCGGAGTCAATTTCAGAAGCCGGGAGTTGGGGTGTGAGACCGGGAGGCTGAGAGCAGTGACTCCAAGCAGCAAATCGATCAGCTGGCTGGGTGACGCAGTGCCTAGAGGGATTGATGCAAAGATTGCGTAAGGACTGCGCAGGGCCTGTCAGAGGCACCTCATCCAGTGTCCGGATCAACCGAGGTTTTTCTCAATGATTGTGTGAGGTAATCTCACAAATATTTCTACCAATATTTCTCTCTGTAACTGAATAACCCTTGAGGTATTTAGAGATGTATTCAAAATTTGCTACTGCTTAATAATAATAAACCCTCAGATTTGCTGCACCGGTTTTCCCACATTGGGTTTTTCCGAGGACATTTGTCCAAAAATAATGGTGTTATTGTGTTGTATTTTCTTTCTTGCTCAGTCTCTTGTTTCCGCATATAATTTAATTAAGTGAAGGTTGCAGTAGTATTTACTTCGATATTTACCGTAGCACACAATAAATAACTTGTACGGATTAACAAGTAGGAGAAGTAACATTAGTTTGTTGCAGTAGGAATTTCATTTGAGGAATTCTCACAGTTAAGATCCAGGGTTTACTTCATGAGTAGAGTCATAGTCTTATGTTAGGTTGTAGCAACCTATTTTTCTGTGAGCGCATTTGTAGAGGAAGTACATAGCAATGCCTGAGTTACCTTTCTCACCTTTGTTTTTCCAAGCCCCCATATTTTCCTTTTTCTTGTCTTTAGATAGCTTGTTTAACAAGCTTCAATGACTTATTATGTAATAATGAAATAAACCTTTTGGTGATGCGCATTTTATCACTTCATCGAGTCTAGGGTGCTCATAGAGAATTCCTTTTACTTTGATAGGTGTGATATAAGTGGATACTCTCGAGGAAGAGTGGAAATATAAGAGGAGGCAGAGCTCAGGCTATAGTTTGGCTTTTACTTGCTTTAAATCTCTTGTCATTCTTTTGCATTTTAACATTTGGCTCGTGCTCTTTCTTTTCTTACAATTGTATCAACCTCAATTATTTACAACCCTTCTTCTCATAGGACAAAGTCAACAATGAACTAGTGCGAGCTAGTTAGAAGATAGCACAACACTATATGGAATGATGCAAAATGTTAAGTACAGAAATCATGAAGCGTTATCATCATGAAAGCCTCCTATTTGTGCCCCTCCTAGATATTGAAAGAAAGACCTCAAGGAAGGTCACACTGGAGTAGGACCAAGTGATAACCACCAAGGTGAAGCAAGGGAACAAGTGTACAACCAATAGTGATCTATCATTCAGTTCAACATATGATCCATACTAGAATGTCCTTAAACATTAGATGAAAGCACTTGATTACAAAACTGGTTAATGTACCTCACAATAGATTACCCACCTTCATTGGATGAGTAAGCTAGATCAAAGAATTCACTAACTAGAGAGTGGATGAGAGGCATCTAAGGTTGGCTACCTATAGAACATGATAGGGTTGTTGGCTAGCAAACTTCATCATAGGAGAAAAAAAATCTCCTTGGGTTACCTGGACATATGCATGGGTAACAAGCCTGGGTCTCTTAAATAATAATTTTAGTTTTGTTCCTTCTCGAACTCTACCTAGAAATAGTTTCTTTCCTTTTATGGCCATTTGCTACCCTCCCCCATTACTAGGAAAGCAACTCTCTTGGAGAATAATCCCCATGGATAGTGGACTTTCATGTTGCATGGCACTTGTTAAGAACAAGAATTTGAAATTCATATTTGTTTTAAAAGAAATGAAATGAAACTATTTTTAATTGAAGCCCTATTGACAAGGTCTTTTCCTAGGCTAATAGAGTTCCAATTTGTCTTCACGCTTTATCAATTGCTACAAATTATGGTGCAATCCCTAGAAAGTGGAGATGGGTGTGGTCCATCTATGTCAACTCCTAAACTAATAGGGTTGGGGGGGCATCATATTGAAATATGTAACTAGGTTCGGTCTTCATAATGACATATGTAATCATGATTTTATGTATTTAATGTGAAAAGAAAATTAAATTTATTATTGTTGTTCTTGAGGCATGGGTTTCATGCTCAAGGGAAATTTATTTTTAGGTCAAGCACCCATTGAGTGCTTCTAGGTTATAAAGTCTATTGAGTCATTTTCATGTATGGAAGACCCTTTTGGGCATGTTACATATTGTAAAAAGGATTTGTCGCCGTAAATGCAAAGATCAAGTCGGCCTACATGACGGGACAAGTCGGCAAGTCAGCCTTGTTACCCACCATTTTGTGGGTGATATCCCTAAGAGAAAAAATTTCTCCATGACGGTCCTCAGTTGGCAGCCCCTCACAGCCACCAACTAGCTCAACGTGCAATTTCTCTTCCACGTGAGCCATCCATGTGGTCCCTCATCCATCTGTCCTGACTGTATGTTTGAAGGTGGGCCTCCCAAACCTAAAGGTTTGCCTTGTTATTTGGTAATTGAGTATTCTAGTTTATTTATCATGGAAACTTTGGGCATGGATTAATGGGAGGATTTGGCGGAAAGATTGGTCTAGGTCTGTGCTCTTGTCCCCTAGGTCTCTTTTGGGATGTTAATCTTGCACCCTAGTCTCGTGGGATCTCTTTTACTGACCTATTGGTTTTAGGGATGGTACTACATGGGAAACCCTAATTTTTGTTGCGTGGTCCTGCTTCCCAATTCACATATATTACTCCCCTTCCACTCATTACACCCCCAATCATCTCTCCTCCCACTTGGGTCCACATTCCTCCACTGGGTCCACATAGGGTCAGCCACCCCCTCCCCTTGCCCCACATCTTGGGGCGGGTTTGGAATGATGCTCGGAGGTTGATGCACTAAAATAAAAAGAAAAAGCATAATTGGCCACATTCAATAGGAAATTGTACCACAAAATGCAAAAGATGGTCGAGACAAAAGCATTTAGCATGTGGGCAAAAGCCATGACATGAGCTCTACCCCATTCCATGGCCATCACCCTGGTTCCTACATGGCCCTTGATGAGCCTCCTTTATCATTTAGGAACCCATGATTGTCCCAACCCCTGGTGGGCAATGAACTGCCCCACCTTATAAGGGAGTATCCACTGCTATACTTTACACATCATGCTCTCATTACCTAGAGCCGCGAGCAATCAACCAAAGAAAATCATAAAAAGGCAAAAGGCATATGAAGAAGGGTGGAAAAATCAAGGTTGGGATAACACATGCACCACAATTGTTCCCTCTTACAAATTATTTACCCAAGTGTGGGCTTCCCTTACCCTTGTACCATGGCATGTGATCCAGGTTGCCCCCTTTCATTCCCTACTCCATTCCATCATTATGCCACATGCCACCACCATTTGAAGGATGTACCACGGACATACCACCCCCTTTAGAGGTAGAAACCACCTAATAGGATGCCTGGTTAACCCTATTTGGAGCTGGGAGACATTAGCACATGCCAAAGCCCACTATGGAAGGGCATGCCATTATGAAGTGCTCACTTGTTATCCATGGTTTATAAACTCTTTTACTTGATTTCTTTAATGACTTGGTGTGCTAGAAGGCACGAGGACGCATTGGATCTTATGCAAGATTGCAGATGGTTTCCATTTGGGTTTGGTCTCCCTATACGGGGTCCTAACCCCAGAGGGCTACATTGGCACATGTAAGGTGTGTGTAGAGAGCCATGGGCCTGCATAGTATCAGGCAGCACTCCATGGATCCCCACAACCATTCAGAGATTGCTCGTGGTTCACTTATTGGATGAGGAAGATGCACCTGATCCATCATGCCCAACTAGCCCCAAAGTTGCACCATACACTTGGCAGATGATCTAGGACTTGCACAATGATTTGGCATCACCTACACCATCATCCTAGCCCTTGCACGTGATCTACAGGCATCTTCGATTTGTTCAGAGACCCATGACAACACTTGTGTGCCCCCACATGTCATTTGGAGCACCACAAGTTATTACAAGGAGCCAACCCCTTGTCCACTACTTTTGGGAGTTCAACTACACATTATGGCACATATGGACTCCATTAGGCCTCCTCCAAGGCCCAACGACATGCAATGTTCATTCTTCGACCCCTTGAGAGGCTTATTCTTTTGTTTATGAGCTAGTTTGTTGGGCTTGTCACCAAAAGTTAGTTATTTTGCACATTATTTTGTTGTAGGGGCTAATGTAGGCCTAATTAGCTAAATCAAACTCATTAGAAGTGTATAAATATAAGTGATGTAAATTCATTTTAGTATCATCACTTGGATTTGGAACTAGTATCTCTTTAGATATTTTTGCTATCCTTCTTGGAGGACAATTTTTGGAGCATGGAATGAATTTTGATGTTTGGATAATTTTCATATGTCTTGGAGCTTCTTGACGGCAAGTTTTTGGAGGGTTGGATATATTCTTATACATGTAAGTACATTTTAATGCTATTCTTTCTTTCTAACTTTGTCACATACATTGTTGTTGGGATTTCACTATACTACGACTTATTTGTTACATCTCTTATGCATAGTTGTGGAAATTTTGTTTCTGGATAGTGAATGCTTCATGTATGGGCCATGTATAATGAATGAATGTTCCTAGGGATGTTTCATTACTGAAATTCATCTTGACAAGCCATTTATCTTGCAAAATGAAGTATAAAGTCTTTGAAGTTTCTTTTGTTGCTGCCCTAGTGCCAAGCGAAGTTGTCTTTGAGGCCTCCTTGACCTAGAAAATTCAAAGGTCCATAGTCATAATTCTACCTGACTCCAATCTCCCCAAAGGATTAGGCACTGGTCCACCCAAAGGTGATCACCTTAAACCTATTTTCCTTCTCCCCTTTCCTCTTCTCTAGGTCTAGTCCTCTAGGTCACCTAGGGCATCAATTATCTCACGATCTAGCCATCCAAATACTTCGATTTTGGTCCACAACTACGCTAGTGTGTCCTCAAGAAGCCCTCCAAATTTCATGACATTCCGACAATGCTATCTTGAGATATCGCAAGCCCTAGCTCGAAGACCAATTCTTACCCTTGGTTTCCCTTAGGCTAGAAACTTCATTGGGATCCTTGCATTGCCTTTCATTGAAAATTCATTCCTTGATCCCTTTCCCCTCCCTAATTAGGTCAAGCATATCATTGGTTGCTAAATCCTATCCCCTTGACCGAACCTTGGGTCCACTTGGTCCTGTGTGGTCCCATGCACTATCAAGGTTAATTCTTCAAAGATCACCTGGAACCCAAGTTTCCACAAGAATTTTAGGGCTTAGGGATCTCCTTTATAAGACACATACTCAAAACCTAACCCTAGAAATTTTCCCCAAGCCCTTCCTAGAGAGCCTTCCATCTTGTCTTCCAAGACAAGCAAGCCACATATTTGAGCCTCTCTTGTGAATAGGCTTCTAGGATCACCCCTCGCCCTATCATTTGTCCATCCATTTCATGATCCTTATCATAATGAGTCTCCTCCCATCGATGAAAGTCTGTAAAGAGTATGGAGCCTTAGTCGAGGTAATAGTGCGTTATCGCTCCATTGTTTCCCTTAGCCTAGTAGTAACCCTTCAAGGATACCCTTTTAGGACCCTTGCTAGTTTGAGCGGCAACAGGCCTAAAAGGAGCAATTCGACCCATTGAGAAGAAAATATAAAGGGTACTTCGACCTCACTTAGAGACACACTTCACTGAGTCAAGTTCGATCAAAAGGACAAGAAGAAGTGCAAAGAAGAGGGAGACAAAGGAAGGAAGAAAATTAGAGTTGTTTTGGGTTTGCTTTTGGGCTATATCCCTCCACACGTGCGAAGGAATTAGGGCAGATATTGCAGCAGCAAAGCCGAGTTGTAGAAGTGAATATAGGTCATCAAGAAGAGTTATTTTGGGAACCGAATTCTCTAGGAGAGAGAATCTATCCAAGCGAAGAAGAAAGGAGTAGAAATTCACCATCATATCTCACACATGCAAGGGCTAGGGTTTTTGTAGAAGAAACTGTTGGGCAAGTAGAAGTTGCAGAAGAAACTGTTGGACAGATCGATGTTGCATAAGAAGTTGTTGGGCAAGTTGCATCCACTGGGCAAGTTGCATCTACTGGGCAAATCGAAGTTGCAGAAGGCGCTGCTAGGTAGGTCGAAGTTGCAAAAGAAGCTGCTAGAAGTCAAATTTGCAGAAGCTACTCGAAGCAAGGTGTGACTTGGTCTTGGAGGGTCTTGGTCAAGGGTCAAAGGTCTTGGAATTTGTCAATTGAAGGTCCGTAAGAAGAGAAAGAATTCTGGTAGGTTTTCCTCTCAGATTTGAAAGGTTTTGGCCCTAGCTCATCGCCTATATCTTGTGTCCTTTGTCTTATTGTTCTTTATAGTTTGGTAACTGTTTGATGAAGAAAAACACTAATAATAATCAAGCAAAATAAAAATCTAATGAAGTAAAGTAAAAATAGATCACAAACGGTTATCAAATTTCGAGAAATCACCTAAACTTGTCGCCTCCATATTTCTCAACACAGCATGCATCATGCGCCATGTACCTTTGGATAATATCTTGCTCCATTCGTGAAATCTCAACAATCTCAACAAAGTGGTAGTGACCTTGATACTGTGTTGAATGGGTTGTACTTGAGCAAAGGGAGAGCCATTTTAGCTGGCTACACAACCCTCCAATATGCTATTAAAGGACAAAACTCCTACAATTTTTTTGATAATCTTGGCATGCAAAACACAATATAAGAAGGATGTTTGGGAAATAAATGTCCCTGAACTTGGACTGTAGAATGAGAGGTAGGAAGGCCACCAAAAAATGACAAGGATGACCCACCCGCTAAGTCACAAGACAAGGCTCAAAGGGATGTTGTGTTTGTATCCTACAAGTCAGACACATGACATGCTAGGACATTGTCTAACATGTGTCCTAAAACAAGACACATGCCAAACACATATCAAACACATGCCCTAAATGCATCTTGACTTGTCCATGGAAAAAGAGACCATCGAGATTTGAAGGGATTCCAAATGAATCGGTAATTATGTAATCAATTTCGATTTTGATGACTTAATGACAAAACTATAGTTTATAGTTCTAATTTCTTGTGTGTTTATCATTTGATCATCGTTCATGTAGTAACTAGTTGTATCAATACTTTGTAAATGTTCTAATTTGTAAAATATTTGTATCTTTATGTTAATATTTCATTTTTGTATTTGTAATTTGTAATTTGTTTATATATATATATAGTGTCCTCCATGCCCTATTGCCAAGGTCGACATGTTCTGTGTTCAACACTTGCATTTTTGTGTCCTCATGTCATGTGACTTAGCCCACCCACCTTGTACTTGATTCCTATCACAGCTTGATCTTTTATGATCCATATTGCAACTTTGTCATGATTATGTGGCCTTTATAGAATATCAATTTGGAATCTCTCTCTCTCTCTCTCGCTATATATATAGATATGAAGTGTCCTCCATGTCCTGTTTCTGAGGTTGACACGTTCCATGTTGAACAATTGTATTTCTGTCTCCTCCATGTCCCATGTCCTTGGGTCATGTGACTTAACCCACCCACCTTGTGCTTGATCCCTATCACAGCTTTGTCGTGATAACATATTAACTTGGACTATTAATTCTGTTAATGATAACCAAGTAGTGATATTTTGTACTTAGTTGATCTAGCACAATTTAACAGCATTTGATGATTGTATCATTGTTGGTAGTGCTTGTGCTTGCAGTCCCATCCTCATGACCTGTTTTTTGTGAAAAATGTCATGTTTGTACATATCAAAATTGTTAATAGTCAGAGGGAAAACACCTGAATTTACTCAATTAACTATCCTCCAATAATGTAAAGATTTCCTATGTATAAATGCAACCTAAGAAGAATAACCTTCTATAAGCGCCCAAGGAAGGAAACAAAATGTTTTCGAAGTAACATGGTCAATTATTGATCAAACATCATTTAAAATTTATTGATTCAATCCCTTCACAACAAGAATTCTCTCCAACTCTACATTGATCTCCTACTTACAATCACATTTATTTGCATCTCTAACTTGCCCATCATATACAATGGTATGTAACATATGCTTTATTGATTGTACGTCACTATTTCTTTTCTTTAGCATTTAGCTTGGAGAAGCCATATCCACTTGCTCAAGACATTGCACACAATGTCTTTGAAGTTCTGCTGACCAATTTTCGATCATTCATGCACATCAATGCAATTTCATTCTTTCAATTTGCCTCCCTTGATTGTTCCTTTTGTTCTTGACTTGAACTCGGTTTCAAAATAAAGCAACAGCAAGCACTCTACAGATGGAAATAGTAGAGAAAAAGAAGCAAGTTAATATTGTTCCTTTAAATTCATATTTTGCTTTGGGATTGAAACTTTTGCAAATGGCATATAGGAAAAAGCATTGTTTTTATAAAAACATTTTGGAACGTATACTTGATAATATTACATTTAAGAGACTACTAACCTGAGACAAATACTCAGAGAAAAAACTCACATTCCGCAATGGAGTCCTCTTTGCATCATCTTTAAGATGTTGCTTTCCATATCTCTTGTAAACCTACAATCACAGTTTAATTTAAATCAAATTAAGGCAAGAATACCATCTGAAGACAACTTTACGATCACAATTTACTATTTTCATTCGTCTTAACATAAGGAAGAAAACAACGCAAATACGATTCAGAGCGGTGGTCATAAAAGACTAGGCAACTACATCATTAAGACAAAACACCCTCCATGCTCTAAGATGGTTACTGACCCACACGTTCTCCATCTCAGTCTTTTTAATGAACCTTGTCAGCTACCTAGCTCCTTAAACAGCTGTAAGAAAAGAAAGTATGACATAAGAGGAAAAATATTCAAGGACTAGAACAAAGGGACATGTTAGCATACAGATTCAAAGGGACTCTAGCTCTGCAACAGACTTCAAATTCAATCAATGTTTCACAAGATTTTGGAAAAGGGAACAGGGGAATGCAGAAACAGGCATCCAAAACACCTGCAACTAACCCAAAATTTCCAAGGAATGACAAGTTGGGAAAGGATAAAGCATATATTAAAAAAAATTGCTATAATAAAGTAAACAAAAATACCTGGGAACTTTAAAAATAACTTAAGTATGATCCACACTAATACCATTCATGACTTCATGAACTTCATGAACAATTAAAGAAACTAAAAACTCAAATGATCAGGTATTGAAAATTCAGATAAAGAGTAAGAGTCCTCAGAAGAGACAATGTAAATGCATTCAGCGTACCAATCATCATTCAAAATCATTTGTTTTATTTTCTTGCTTTGCTCTATTTTGGATTCCCCCCCAATAAAACCACTCAGCAATAACTACAATAGCTTGTTGTCAGTTTCACACAAAGAATGACAAATGGTACAAAACAAAAATGAGAGAAAAGATACTTGCATCATTTATTATTGCAGTGTCTCATGGCTTACTAAAATATCATACTTAGAAGTGGGTAACTCTCGAACACCTAACCACTAATTGATGACTTTATATGCGTGTCAAACTTAACAATGAATTATAACATCATTATTGTTACTGCTCAAATTGTACATTACAATGGTGAAAGCTCCAACCCACACTATACAATCTAATTGGAACCTTGATAGGTCACCCACTATCACCTCAGTCACCTACCTTTGCCCCTTTAGACTGGCTCTCCTCTGACTTTGAGGAGGACTCCCCAAAAAATTATGAAGGCAAAAGCAATAAGGAGCAGGGTTACATTACAAGTAACCCCAGTGATCAAGTTGGGTCTAAGAGAAAAAAGAAATATTGGCGATGCAGGTAAAATCAGTGCCAATATTTAAGGGAATGGAGTCAACAGAATATTAGTGATGAGAGGATATCAAGATGACCCTCCTTAGGTTGGTTACCCGGAATAATGGATTTGGGTATTGTGGTAGGGGGAGGTGAGACTAGTATCTAAGGATGGATAGTCTCTCAAGCAATGAGGGTAAACTGCAAAGTCAAAAACCTACTAGAGAGGATTCCTCAATAGGATTTCCCTCATCCCAAGTATTGACTCTGGCATAAAACAAGCCAAGTGTTTACCAAGGGAACCCCCTCGAGGGTCTACCTAGCAAAGAGAATTAATGATTATTGTTACCTGCTAAAAAAGTGGGTAACACAGAGAAGAACTCTTTTCTCCTCCTTGGACAGCCAACCAGCCAATAGCCCTTTATGATCAGCACATGAAATGATGCCAAGATCCTCTGCTTCTCACTTGGTCAGATTTCTCCCTCCCATCCAGCATTCCTTCTTGAAGGAAGGTGGGTCATCCATCGACAGGGACTTTAACCATTTTGTAATCATGTGCTTTCATTTAATGTTTCGGGAATACTAACATGAATTGAGGGGTGATCTAGATGATTGACCAATCCTGACTATATTCTTGTTCCCTCACTTCACCTAGGAGGTTAGTCTTTGACTCTAGTCCAGTGGGACCTCCTCTGAGGCCTTAGGTTCTAGGAATAACACTACTAGGGAGGCTCTGAAGTAGCGTGTCCACGGTATCCCATACTTATCACTTTCCATCTTTCCCATTATTCCATCTCTATTCTTCAGGTTGGTGATCATTGATCATGAGGATTGTCACGCTCTCATCCACATCCTTGAGTATGGGTCAAAAAACTTTGCCCTAGAGATTGATGCAACTAAAAGAAAGTTAAAAGTATAACAAAGCTACAATGAAAGAAAAAGATAAAATGTAAAAGATGGCTAGGACATTTGATTAGAACGTGGGAAAAAAATTAACATGAACTCTACCCCTCCAATTAGCCATCATCCAGTTCCTCAAGCACATGATGCTCCATCAATATAAGGAACTCTTGCATTGTCCCAACCCTGATGAGTGATAAACTAACTCATCATGTATTAGATGCTAAATGGCAAAAAGGAAGCTTGGGTTCCTAAGTTATTCTCCCAAATAAAAGAAAATCATAAAGAAGTAAAAGGTGCAACAAAGGGGTGGAAAAAGCAGGTCGAGGATGTTGATTTTTCAAGATCTACTCAAATAATTGCTTTCCAATTATTTCTTAATTAATCATTCTTGTGTCACATTCATCACAAGCAATTATACATAGAAAATCTCAACAGTAAAACAATAATGATAGTAGGATAATGAAGAGACAGTGAAACATAAGAGACACAAAATTTTACCCTGGGAAAACCCTAGCTAGGGAAAAACCCAAGAAACAAGCTTTGTGTTTCTTTGTTAGATCTTCTTCATCAAACAATTATCAAGTGCAAAACAGTAAAGAGAATGGACATAATTAGGCTCCAAGCCAGGGCAAAGCCCCTCCAAGGGGAAAACTTGGAAATGTTGATTTTTGTAGCTTGGGAGGTACTCCAAGCCTTGAGGATCGAGGGTTTGGAGGAAGGAGCTCCACAAGTGGCCTTGTGGACTTGAAACCCAACCTTGGGGTTTTGCACCCATCGATGTTGGGGTCAAAACAATGGAGAGATTTCGACATGTGATGGATGAGGATCATAGTACTCGTCGAGACGAATCCAATGCATCGAAAATCATCTGATTCTGAGTTGTGGTTGAAGAGAAATGAATTCTTGAAGTTAAGATGGGTAAATTTGTCTAGTTGGGCAGGTAGACTTGAGGTTAAAGTAGTGCCCAAATATAAATTTGTTGGCGCCACTTGATGCCTATAAATATAGGTCAAGTGTGAGGCATTTAGACACATCCTAAGTGCATCTTCCATCAAGATATCTCTGAAATAGACAGTGGATCTAGGGAAGGAAGAAAAGAAGGCCAAGAGCGCAAGTTTGAGAGGGTTTTCTCTGTGATTGGGTGCGAGTTTCTTGGCAGCTAGGCCACAGGTCTGAGGCAGCCTTCTAAATGAGCAGAGGACGTGTCTTGGACAAGTTTGTGGAGCAGATTATCTTGCCAATTCAGGCCGCAGATCAGAGATATGTAATTGGGTGAATGTTGTCCATATTTTTGGTGTAGTTTGTCATTGTTTGGGCTGCAAGAAAGTGCTGCTACAGCAGCAGATTGGAGGCACATTTTGGAGGACCATGAGGTCTAGTAAAGGCTCTCTACCCTAACCGCAAATACTCCTAGGAACAGCACAGTCAACCAGTGGTGTCTTCTTTCGTTTGTGGGCAGTTTGTATTGTTGTGGTGGACAGTCACCTGTACGGTGTCTTGTGTGGTCTTTACAAGGTCCAAAACAGTGCACAAGAAGCCTAGAGGCGACAGCAAAGGAAGCAGGTCTTTGGGAGAGGACTACAACGTGTTTGGGCAGTAGTTTGGGGTTGTTGTTGTGTGCCCTAACCAGTCCTTGAATGCACAAATCCCAAGGCAAGGAGGCAGCAACAGTATTTGCAAATGTCTTCTTGATTGATGGGTGAATTGCTAGTTGGATGGGGTCCTAGGAGAGGACATGTTGAGGAGTCTGTTAGCAGCCATGTGTAAGGGTCTCCTAGATGTTTGGATGTCCTTACTAAGAGCAGATGTTACAGCAGTATTGGTCACTCGTGATCTGTTGGAGGGCAATGTGAGAGTGCACCAAGTGTGGACGTGGATTGGGCATTTATGGTTAGCTGGAGGACAGCATGATAGTGCCCAAATTGGAGCCCAGTGTGCACCATCTTCATGGACCTAGGTGGTTACTAGAGTGGCAGAAGTTGAGCTCAAGGTTTGATCAGCCAAAGGAGCAATTGAGAAGCCCTAGACTTGTGTGTGGAGAAGGACTTCTACAGCAAACCGTGGGCAATCCTCCTAGCCCGTGTTCATTGTGGGAGATGGACATCTTGTAGTGACAGGTGGCAACCCTCCGTGACCTATGTTGGTCTTCATTGGAGCAACACAGGAAGACCATAGTGGGCTGAAATCCCTGAGTATCTAAGGAGCAACAATGGGTAGATTGAGAGCTGTTCACAAACGGAGTTGTGAACAACTCAACATGAGTCTCAATGTGTTGATGCGTTAATGGACGAACGATCAACTAGTGAGCAAATTGGATAGTCGAGGATCAGTGGCCAGATGGACTTGGATCGTTGATAGAGGTAGTGTTGCAGTTCAGGAGCCAAAGGACCGAGCAGGTACAGGGTACGACCAAGAGGAGCTAAGAGAGCATGCTACATCAGCCAGATGGTCAGTGTATCTTGTATGGGCAGATTGGTTGTCGATGGACTGACACCAAGCCCTAGTTTTGTGTCTTGTATCAGTGGATGTATGAGGGCCATTATCCCTGGTACGAGAGCCCTAGACTGTTGTATTATATGTTGATTAATATAACGAAGTTGGGTTGAAAATTGTAAAAATTTGTCCATATTTTGTGCACTAGTAGATTTAATATTATTTATATTCCGCTATGCAAAGTAGTATCGTTGTGATTCTTGGTTTGGTAGCATCAGAGATTCTAAGATTCTATCCTAGACCCAAGATTGTGGAAAAACAATAGGAAAATCTCCTCTTCTGATAGAATTTTCTTCAAATGAGAAAACCAAGACCCAAACCCTAGACCAATTCCCCCTCCAAGCACCAAGTTAGCCCTCCAAGAAGCCCTTCCAATTAGGTCAGAGATCAGCCAAAAACAACAAAAATCAATTCTACTCCAACCAACATCCAGCTTCAACTTCAGCCCCCAACTTCGACTTGCAACTTTGATCCTAGCTTCTTCACACATGTGAGAGTAAAGCCCAAAAATAGATATTTCTTCTTCTCCTTGATTTCTTCTTGATTTCTAGACCTTCGCTCTTGCTTCCTCAATGTTACTAGCTTCAGATCGAACTTCTTAATCAGAAAGATCGAACTGTGATCAAATGAGGTCAATGTTACTTCTATTTAAACACATCTGTGGGGTTCAAGTTCCTTCTTTTAGGCCGACTTGTCATTTCTTGGGCCTGTTACCCACCACTTGTGGGTAGTGTATATGGGAGAAAAAAATTCTCCTAGATGTTCCTCAGTCGACAGCCCCTTGCAACCACCAGATAAATCAATGTGCCATTATCTCCGGCACCTGAGCCAGCCATGTGGTCCCTCGCCCACTTGTTATGATTGTATGTTTGAAGGTGGGCCTCCCAACCCTGAAGGTATGGCTTTTCATTGGTTTAGTTAAGTAATTTTCCTTACTTGTCATGGGCACTTTTGGGCATGGATTGTTGGGGGCGATTCGGTGGAAAGAGTGAGCTAAGACCGGTACTCTTGTCTTCATTGCTTGATTTTGTGGTTAGCCTTGTATCCTAGTCCCGATCTCGATTTTGGTTGTGTGGTCCTGCTTCCCGACACCATATACATCACCCTTTTCCACTCAATTTAGCCCCATTCATCTCTTTTCCCATCCAGGTCCACATGTGTCCACTAGGTCCACATAAGGTTAGCCTCCCCCTCCCCCTTCCCTTGTCCACACCTTGGGTCAGGTCTAGAACAATGTCCCAGAGTTTGATGCAGCTAAAAAGAAAAGAAAAAGCATAATTTGGCCACTCTCAGCAGGAAATGTACCACAAAATACAAAAGATGGATGGGACATACAAATTCAGCACGTGGGAAAAAGCCAAACATGAGCTCTACCCCTTATCCATGGCCATCACCCTGGTTCCTATGGGCCCTAGATGAGCCCCCTCCATCATTAAGGAACCCATGATTGTCCCAACGCCCAGTGGGCTATGAACTGCCCCACCTTAAGGGGGTATCCGTTGTTATATATTACACATCATGCTCTCATCCCCTGGAGTCCCGAGCAGTTATGAAGAAAAATAAATCAAAGGCAAAAGGCATATGAAGAAGGGTGGAAAGCAAAGGTCGGAGTAATTCATGTACCACAATTTTCTCCCTCCTACACTCATATACCCAGGTGTGGGCTTCCCTTATGGTAGTTACCCGTGTACCATGACATGTGGTCTGGATGATTCCCCTAATCCCCACTCTGTTCCCTTACTTTATCATTTGTCACTTACCACTTGAGGGATGCACCATGGACATGTCACCCCCTTTAAAGGATGAAACCACCTAATAGGGTCCTGGTTAACCCCCTTATTGAGCTTGGAGACACTTGTACATGCCAAGGCCCGCAATGGAAGGACATGCCACCATGAAGTGCCTCATTGATTCCTTGATTATTCTAATGATTTGTTATATTGGAGGGCAAAGGGGCGCATTGGATCTTATGCAGGATTGCAAGTGGGTCTCCATTTGGTGCTTGGTCTCCCTATACGGGTTTTAGCCCTGCAAACGGCCACATTGGCATTTGTAGGGTGAATGTTGAGAGTACAAAGAGTATTTCATGGATCCCCAATACCATGGATTGATTACTTATGTTCCACCTTTTGGATGAGGATGATGCACCTGGTTCATCATGCCCAGCCGGCTCCACACATGCACCATACACTTGGCAAATGTTCCACGTTCTAGAGGATGTCTCCCGCTGCAGAGGGGGGAGGGCTTACATCACCATCCTAGCCTTTACAGATGGTCTACAAGCATTTTCGATCCACTTGGAGACCGATAAGGATGTCCTTGTGCCCCCACACCCACTTGGGAGAACCACAGGTTCTTGCTTGGAAAACAAGGAGCCAACCCCTTGTCTGTTATGAAACCAGTTCAAAAAAAGATAGAAAAGATAGATCAACGCCTTAGAATTCAGCCTCTTCGAGGGGGCAACCTCCTTTACATTACATAAATGAACAATTCTTTGATGATACAAATGAAAAGACCTCCTTTCTATATATAGGAGTCTAAGGGGTCATAACATAATCAGAGCCGACATAACAATAATAATGTAAGGGCACAATAATAACAATAGTGGGCTTCTATGGGGCACAATAGTAACAATATGGGCACTACATGGGTACATCAATATAATAAGTGGGTTATACTAATAACAATAAGGGGTTACACTAGTAGTATAGGGGCCTAACATGCCCCTCTCCTTCAAAAAGCGTTGTCCTCAACGCTTAAGTAGTTCTTGATGCTTCTATATAAAATTCTTGTCTTCCCATGTGGAATATTCAGCGGGTAAGTTCTTCCACTTGATGAGATATTCTGAAATTGATCAATTTCGTAGCTGTCGGGTTCTTGTTTCTGTGACTGCTCCAGGTTCCAATATGAATTTTCCTTCCTCTTTAATTTCTGGCAATATTGTTTGAATTGGGATCTTTTGCAACTTTTGAATAAGTGGCCATACTTCTTCGTCCTTCTTCCATTCACCCCTTGCTTCGTTTATCCAATCTGGTTGAATAATATAAATAGCACAAAACAATGCTTCCACATCCTCATCCTTGAAGAGTCTTCCCATTCGGAAAGGTCGCCATTTTTTAAGTGCATGTAGTATTGCCAACATTTCCTTCTCATAAATAGCTTGCTTGAGATGTAGCAGTAAAAATACCCAATCACCTACATCAAAACATTTTTCACTACGATGTTGATCTACCTGTTGTTTCGTTTGATTTTGCACCGAAGTGGCATTATCCTTTAAAAGTTGGAGAACTTGTTGTTGATGCTTGATGTGATCTTTCAATGCTTGAACCTTTTTCTTCTTGATATGTCCTTCTATCTCTAGAGTTTGAGGAGTGGTAATTTCTTCCAATCCTTTACAAGATATGGCCAGATTCATTTCTTGATGCTTGATGTGATCTTTCACTTCTTGAACATTTTTCTTCTTTATATGTCCTTCTATCTTGATAGTTTGAGGAGTGGTAATTTCGAACAATGAATTACAAGATATGGTTGGATTCATTTCTTCTTTCTCGATGTGATCTTTCACTTATTGCACCTTTTTCTTCTTGATATGTCCTTCTATCTTGAGAGTTTGAGGAGTGGTAATTCTTGCCAATGCTTTACAAGATATGGTCTGATTCATTTCTTCTTTCTCTGGGGTGGGGTCCTGGCGTATATCTTCTTCTTTTGTTGTTTCTTGATCCTTTTCTTCCTCCTCTTCATATTCTATGTAAAATAATTTCTTCTCAGCACACTTATGACCTTTAGTGCATTTGCTATCACAATTGTAACAAAGCCCTTTTTCTCTTTTTTCTTCCAATTGTTGTGGTGTAACCCTTGTAGGTTGTGGAAGGCTAGGAGAAACAACACTTCCATATTTATAGTTGTGAGGGGTACACTTCCTGGTTTCCATAATTTTGCTTTCCACTATGTCACAAAGCCCTTTTACTCTTTCCAATTGTTGTGGTGTTGCTCTAAAGAAGGTGTTGCTCTTTGTATCCTCATAATGTGCTATCATTTCCTCCGTGAAAATTGACCACGTAACAAGTTGTTTACGAGAACAAAGCCCTTTGTACCATAAAAATTGATCTGGTTCTAAATATGAAGATGCAATACATACCTTTTGTAACAGTTGTACACCATGTAGATCAAAATATTGCTCCATCTGAAGTATCCAATTTACCGGATCCTTGCCATCAAACTTCCTCATCTTGCTTTTTCTTGATTTTAGGAGCTCGACCTTGAAACGACTGTAACTCTGTACTTTCGGATCTTTAAGTTCTGAAATTGTGACCTGTAGTAGCCCTCTGTGTCCTCTTTCCAATGCCACTAGTCTGATCCAAATTGGATTCTCCAAGAAAGAGTTATGCACAATCTCCCAAGATGACCTGATTATAGACTAGTTCAGTAGAGCGAACTTGTATGAAGTGCCACGTGTCACTGTTTCGACCTTTGACTCTGAAAAATATATACAAGAAAACTACAGTCCGTCCTCTTTCTGTACCTTCTTACGAAATTTCAATCCGATCCCCGGAGAGAAAGTTATGACGATTTTCCCCAGGTCACCTGTTTTGAATGTAATTCAGGAGTCTGCAAAAAGACCAACTTACTTAGATCATATCTCCGCAAATATCGCGCGAAAAGTTCTGAAATTCGGACCCAAGGTTCAGCGCAATTTCTTCTCAAATGGGTTTTTTTGCGACTTCTGAAACGTCACAGAAAAAAGTTATAGCGAAAATGCCACGATGACATGTTTGGGGCAGCGAAACCCTAGAATCCAAAGCTCTGATACCAAATGTTATGAAACCAACTCAAGAAAAGATAGAAAAGATAGATGAACGCCTTAGAATTCAGCCTCTTCGAGGGGGCAACCTCCTTTACATTACATAAATGAACAATTCTTTGATGATACAAATGAAAAGACCTCCTTTCTATATATAGGAGTCTAAGGGGTCATAACATAATCAGAGCCGACATAACAATAATAATGTAAGGGCACAATAATAACAATAGTGGGCTTCTATGGGGCACAATAGTAACAATATGGGCACTACATGGATACATCAATATAATAAGTGGGTTATACTAATAACAATAAGGGGTTACACTAATAGTATAGGGGCCTAACATTGTCCACTATGTTTGGAGTCCATATTCTCATCATGGCACACGTTGGACTTCATTTGACTTTCTCAATGGCCCAACAACTCATTATGTTGATCGTTCTGCCCTCTCGAGAGGCTTATCTTTATGTTATTGAGCTATTTGGTGGGCTTGTCACCAAAAGTATTGTTATTACGCACATTATTTTATTTTAAGGGCTTAATTGGTCCAAACTAGCTAAATTGAATTCATTAGTGATTGTATAAATACAAGTAGGGTGATTCATTTTCATCATCATCACTTGGATTGGAATCTAGCTCTTGAGAATATTGCATTCCCTTTTGGAGGACGAGTTTGGATGTTATGGATGAATTTTGATGTTTGGATATCTTTCTCTTGTCTTGGAGGTTCATTATTGGCATAATATGATGATTGGATATACTCTTTTGCACATGTAAGTAATCTTCTCATACTAATTCTTGCTATTAACTTTGTCACATGAATGTTGCTAGGATTTTTGCTATACAAGTCTGAAATTTACTACTTTCTTGTGCGAAATTGTGGAAATTTTGATCTTTTATAGCATTGCATCATTGCATGGGCCATGTGTGAATGGGTGAATGTTCCTAGAGATTATTTTGTCAAAATACATCTTGATAAGTCATCAATTACTGCATATTGAAGTATAAAGATCTCAAGTAGTTTCTCTCATGCCCTAATGCCATGCGAAGTTGCTTGAAGACCTCCTTGATAAAGTAAACCTCTTCCAAACCATAAATTCTCTTGACTCCATCTCTCCCAAAGAACAAGGCATTGGTCCTTCCATAGGTGGTCACTCTAAATGCTTATTTCTATCACCTCTCCCCCTCTTTCTAGGCCTAGCCATCATAGGTCATTTAGGGCATCAATTATCTCATGTTCTAGCCATCAAAAGTCTTCAATCCCTTGCCCTCTACTGCACTGGGGTTTTCTCAAGAGACACCCCAAATTACACGAAATCCTGATGGTGGGATCTCGAGATATTGCAAGCCCTAGCCCAAGGATTGCCTCTTGCCCTAGGTTTCCATTGGCTAGTGACCTCATTTGGATCATTGCATTCTATTCTAAGAACATTTGTCCATTGATCCTCTTCCCTTCTACAATTAGGTCAAGCCCCTCCTTGAGTGAACAATTCCACTTCCTTGACCTAATTCTGGGTCCACTTGGTCCCGTGTGGTCCCGCAACTTTATAACTCCAAATCCGCAAAGATAACATAAAAACCAATTCCCCACAAGGATTTCTTGGCCTAGGAATCATCTATATAAGACATATTACCAAACCCTAGCCTCAAGAGTCCCTTAGCCCTTCCTAGAGAGAATATCACCTTGCTTCCTAAGCAAGAAAGCTATATAATTGAGCCTCTCTTGAGAATAGGCCTTAGGAATCACTCTGCATCCTTCCATTAATTCATTCATCTCATGATTCCATCATACTGGGTCTCCTCCCATCGGTGAAAGTCTATAAAGAGCAAGGAGCCTTAGTTGAGGTGACAGTGGACTATCGCTCCAATGTTGCCCTTCACCAAGTAGTCGCTCTATAGGATCCCCTCCTAGGACCCCTGCTAGTTTGAGTGGTAACAGGGCCGAATTGTGCTTGGATGTTTCTAGGACTTTCTAGACTCAAAATCAATATCTTTTACATGTTACATCTTGCCCGATAGGGTCTTATATAAATGATAAATACTCTTTTGACTTAAGAAAAATATTCTTTTGACATAACAAATCCTAGAAGAAAGAAGAACATGCTTTACCTAGAAGACCATCAATGTGGACCATGAAACCCATGCTCAAAATAATGTTTTTCTTTCTTCTTTTTCTTTGTAGCATAATATATACATAATTATTTGAGTACATTGACAATTATGAAGGCCGAAACTAGTTAGATTTTCCAACATCCTTGAATGTGCTCCTAGGATTCTCCACATGCTCTTGATCATCCCTCAATGTCTACTCAAACCACCAGAGTCTTCTGATAGAACTGGAAGGAGCTAATGATTCCTCCCCACTTGAGGTTGACTCCCTAAACTGGAAGCCTCTACATGCTCCTCTACCTTCAGAACCCCTTTCTCCTTGTCTTTTGACAATGGTGGTGGCAATTCATGAGACTTCCTCGATGTCAAATTCTTCTCGAACCTAACATCCTTGCTCACAATTGTCTTTCTTTGCTCTAGTATGAAAATATTGTAAACCTTTGTTGTCTAGTTGTAACCAACAAAATATCATTCTTTCCTAAAAGTTCTAGCTTCGTCCTCTTCATTGCAGGAACATGGATGTATATTGGAAAACCAAAGATCTGCACGTATCCTATCTTTGGCTTCACCCATGTTAATGCCTCCTCAAGGTTCTTGTCCCCTAATATCTTATAAGGACTATTGTTCTGCACATACACTGTTGCGTTACAAGCCTTTGCGCAAAGAAACATAGGTAGTTCTTGGTCATGTAGGGTTATGATGGACCAATTCTCTCTCTGCAACTGCATTCTGTTGAGGGTTGTATGATACTATTATCTTCCTCTTGATCCCTACCTCCTTGCAGAAATCCTTTAAGTCATTGGAGGTGTACTCTCCCTCATTGTATGACCTCAGGACCTTGATCCTCTTACTTGTTTGGTTCTCCACCTAGGCCTTGAACTCCCAGAATCGACTGAAGACCTCTTCCCTAGTCTTCATGAAGAAGATCTAGGTTTTACTAGAATATTCATCAATAAAGGTGATAGTACTATGCTGCTTGTATTGATGCCACAGACATTGGCCCACATACATATGAGTGAACGAGATCCAAGGTCCCCTTGGACCTACTCTCACTGCTTAGAAAAGCAACCTTGACATTCTTTCCCAATGCACATCCTTTCACATGCCCTGTTTTTCAATGCCGAATTTTTGGAGACAAGTTACAATCTCCCTCAGAATTAGCAACACCCTATAGTGCAAGTGTCCCAATCTCCTATGCCATAGCTCAACAGGTTATTTGTAACAAACTAAATTTATATAAAAATAAACACAAATAATGTAAAAGACAACAAATAAGATTAATGATTAATTAGTTTGCAATTAATGAAAAGGTTTGTCCCTAAGGACATAACCGTTAGTGAAAGGGTACTTACCTGGCTATATATACAAGACCCTCATTCTCATTTACTCATCCTATATCAATTCTTTTATACAATATACAATTTACAATTACAATCCTACGATGGATGTCTTTGTCTACGAAGTATTTTAATATTTTCGTTGTGTATACGACTTTTGCTCCTTGTATTGGTATCAAAGCAGTTCGATCCTCTAGCCACTCCACTGCTACACAGAGTCACTTTCTCTAATCCAGGCCCTTGGCCATCGAGGTTTCGTCAACATTGTTGTCGTCGAGATTGAAGTGTTTCGCTACACGTTTGGGAGTTCCTCCATCGCTAATTCGTCAGAGACCTTTGGCCATTAAACAAAATAAAAAATAAAGAAAAAAAAAGTACATATAAAGATTAAAAAAATTAAAGAAAAAAATCATATAAAAATATTCTATTAAAAAAAAAAGAGATATATAGTCTGGTGTAAAATTTGAAGGAGAACATTCATATATATAAAAAGGTTCTACATTATTGATAAAAAGTGCATGATAAAGTTAAGAGGGAATCTTTCCAAATATCTTTAAAACTATACGTAAGAGAAGGAAGAGTATATAATATTATCTTGATTCTTCATTAAGTGGTTTACAAGCCCGTGGTTTTAGCAACCCATGGTAATTGCCCATGGTATTTTCAAGGTAAAAGAAAAACAAAAGGAATACAAAAACTCTATATGTGAATGGTAAGTTTTACTTTTACGTGGAGAAAATTAACCGAGTCAAAGGAACATAAGTGGACATATATTTTATATTATACCCCAAAGAGATGAATAGCCGCGTTTCACTAGGGTTGTAACTTTTCAAAAAGAAAAAGAAGATTATAAATAAAAGATATATAAAGAGAAGTTTTATATTATAAAGGGGTATTTTAAAGAAAAGTTCAAGTCAAAAAAAAAGGAGAGAATATAAAGTTAAAAAAAATATTAAAAATTAAGAAGGTTACGTGAAAGCATATCTCTTTATATAAGTATAAAGAGAAACATTCAAATATATATAAGTGAATATAAGAAAAGGGTAGTATTAAATTTTATTCCTTAGTGGATTAAAGGGAAGATATATATTCTTATAAAACATAAAAAGGTGAATTTGGAGAATATTCCAATTGATAGCTAAGTGTTCACAATCCATCAAATTAAAAGAAATTTTATATATTTAGATTACATAATACCTTAAGTCATCTCGACAAAACAAATGGGATCAATCATTGAAAAAAATGATGGAGCTCAATTCTAAAATGATGAAGGAAGAAAGGTTTTCCTATAATGGTCTTTCAGTTACAGATCACAGAGTAATTACATTAAAAGGAAGTATCCAAGGAAGAGAAGTTAATGTCGCTATCAGCCCAAGCAACAATAAAAATTATATCAACATCAACTTGGCAAATCAACTATTAATTCCAGATCTAAGCATTGGTGTAAAGAAAAATATTTTTGACCAAAAAGAGTATAAAATTAGTGATCTACAAGTGACAATAGGTCATTATGAGTACATATCTCGATTTCATGTTGTAAGGATGGATAAAAAGACAAACATCATACTCGGTCAACCCTGGTTTAAGGATTTGGGTCAATGTTGCACGAAGCGGGGATGTGGAAGCGTCATTTTCCAAAAATCTAGGAAGCGAAGCGTCTGCTATATATATATTTGCATTTATACTCAAAATAAACATCCCAAACAAGTGGAAGCGTCCAAAACAGGCGGAAGCGTCCAAGAAGCATCCAGGAAGCATCCAAAACAGGTGGAAGCGTCCAAAACAGGCGGAAGCATGCTTCCAAATTTTGGAAGCACGCTTCTGGGGACGCTTCTTGTACGAATCCGCACGGGATGCGCTTCGGGCCTTAGAACCGGGGGGGGATGCTTCCTGCAACATTGATTTGGGTACATTCATGTTGAACAATAGAGAAACAAGTTTTGATGTTTCCTTATAAAGGGAATATGGTCACGTTTTGAGACATGACAAGTAAATCAAAATCAATAAAATCTTCATTAGAATACCTTAAGGATATCTCAGACTTGATGTTTCAAGATAATGAAAAAACTATATCAAAGAAGCAAAAAGAGCTTGAAGAAGTCATTTGCAGCAAAGACAGAAATTTCGCGCCTCAGAAATCACCAAGAAAAACTACTCGAACAAGTCAAGAAAGCTAAAGCATCAAAGAAGGAACTCAAAGAGCGTTTATTAGAACAAGAAGAAGAAAATTTACATTTAAAGAGCCTTAACCAAACATTAGTAGAACAAATCAAATGTTTAAAAGATGAGAATCATGAAGACCAAAATAAAGTTGACTCGGAGAATGAGGAATGCTTACGTCTCAAAAATCATAATCAAAATCTGCTCAAACAGATTAAAAAACTTAAGGACGAAAATAAATCATTGACGAATAGGTTCAAAGAACTTGTCGCAAAGGAAGCATCAAAATCTCCAGATGTAGTAGTCCAAACTAAAGAAACAAACATCAATACCACTAATCTCGCAGTTCAGGCAAATGCAAACCCTATTGAAGTAAAAATGTACTCAGAGGTTGTCGTTCAAACAGAGGACACCCCAAATAAGGATTCAGTAGTTAAGTCAACAACAACAATGCCTGATGGAAATTAGGAAATTGCCATAAAAACGTTTAAGGAAGTTCAAACAAGAAAAATTCCTTATCTACATCCAAATCACAAGAGTGGACGCCTTAATAAATCTACAAATCTATATCACGCAGAACATAAATAAATTTATGTTGTGAAGAACACTGAAATAAGCTCAATCCAATCATACGATAACTATTCACCACACATCTCCAAGGGTCAGAAGATTTCCCAGAAGATTAATCTAGGATGGTCTGATCCGTTTTCAGTACGACAATTTCTATCGCTCATAACATCATATCGACTTGTATCAACAAAGATGAAAGTTCAAAAATAAGAAAATATTTCAAACGGACAAAAGAGATCTGATCTGTCAACAGTAAGCTTTGAGGACAAATCTTTTTTAAAGGGAAAGCAATGTAACAAACTAAATTTATAAAAAATAAACACAAATAATGTAAAAGACAACAAATAAGATTAATAATTAATTCGTTAGCAATTAATGAAAAGGTATGTTCCTAGGGATATAACCGTTAGTGAAAGGGTACTTACCTGGCTATATATACAGGACCCTCATTCTCATTTACTCATCCTATATCAATTCTTTTATACAATATACAATTTACAATTACAATCCTTCGATGGATGTCTTTGTCTACAAAGTATTTTGATATTTCCATTGTGTATACGACTTTTGCTCGTTACATCGTTACTGTCATGTATCAATGCTCGAATAAGTTTTCTTGTCCACCTGTACAAGGTTCTCTCTCTACACTCAATGGCCACTATTGTGTCTGGGCTAGATGACTTTGGATGAATGAGCACTTGCCAATTCTTGAACATGACCTCATATCTTCAATCCTCGATCACTGAGACTAAAAGCAAGTTCTTCTGTAGTCCTAGTACAAACAAAATGTCCTTGGCTTCCAACATTCCTCTTGACTCTAGACAGAACTTAGTGGGTCCAACCATTGTTACTGCATTACTTGGCATCATTACCAAGATCCACATACAAGTCTGAGTCAATCTCCCTCAAACTGTTAAACAGCTCTCGTGCCTCTATCATATGACGTGATGCACCACCATCCAAGTACCAAGCACTCCTTGCAATCGTGCTAGTAGATACACATGAGATAAATGAGGAGTCCTTCTTGAACTTCGTTGCAAACTGATCAAGTTGAGCCTATGTTGATGTTGTCATCTATTGACTTCCCCTTCCCTTTCTTCTTCTTTGGACATTATGATGCATACTGCCCATTCTTGTGGCAGATGGAGCACTAGAGCTTGCTCAAGTCCTTCTTCCTTGGCTAAGTGTTAAGTTATGGTATGTTCTATGCTTATAACAGTTTACTTCTTTTTCTTATTATATTCCACCGATTAGCAATCACATGTACATAAAGTAAAGTGCAGATAGAACATTAAACGATCAACAGAAAACAAGCCAAGACAAGAGACACAAGATGTGGCGGCTAGCCAGGGACAAACCCCACAATGTGTGGGGAAACCCTTTGATCAAATCTTCTTTTATCTTCAATAATTCAGCAGAGAGAAACAATACAATAAATCTGATTTATATCAGTAGTAGCAAACCCTACATCAGTAGCATCAGCATTAGCGGCTTCATCATCAAACTAGGGCAGACGATATCTCACAAACCGACCGTCGGATTGACTTCATTCCACCACCAAAAGTTGTGGCTTTCAGAGAAGGTTCAAATGAACCTACAACGCAGTTCCAAAGAGGAGATCTTCTAAGCCACCCAAGTCAATCTTTACTTCTGCAGTTGCAGCTTCAGTTTCAGCAGTTTCCGGCTTCAAACTAGGGCAGTCGATATCTTGCAAACCGTTCATCGGATTTACTTCATTCCACCACCAAAAGTTGCGGCTTTCAGAGGAGGCTCAGATGAACCGACAACACAATTCCAAAGAGGAGATATTCTAGGCCACGCAAGTTAATCTTTACTTCTGCAGTTGCATCTTCAAATTCAACAGCTTCCGACTTCACGTGTGAGAGAGAAACCCATTTCAGCGCAGTATAGAAGAGACTCATTTCTACGTAGTAGAGAGAGAGAGAGATGTGATGAGATGAGTGAGACTAAATGAGGAAAACTCCTCTTATATTTATACACAACGTTGGTGGGTGAATGGATGCGACTGTCGGGCTTCTGAGCCTACATGAGTTGTAGGTCGGCTTGACAATAATTCCATAATCAAAATAAATTCATATCTCCATGAATACTTATCGGAATTGGATGATCTTTATATCAATCCTACACCTCTCGACGAGAGGAATCTAATAAAAATATTATTAGCCATGAATAAGATGACCCACATGAAGTTTTGCCCTGGTTGCCAATTTTAACACTCCCTCTCAACCATGGAGAACTTCATCTGCAATCTGTCTATCGGTCGTTACTATTCATCCATCAAATGCACTCCCTTGTACAGCCTGACCCTTGCCCTGCTCTGCTCTATTTTGCCTGTTCTGCTTTGTCTTGTTCTGCCCTGCACTGATCTGTACTGTTTGTTCTGTTCTGCTCTGCTCTTGCATTGTTCTGTTCTACTCTGCTTTTGTCCAAATTATGAAGAAGAAGAAATGATCGAGGATGTATCATACTGACTCAAAGTCAGTCCCAGAGTATGTACCACTGGTCCCAGACCAGTCTCAACCAACCCAAAGTCAGCGTCATAGTGAGTACAACTCCAATGGTCCCAAACCAATATCATCCTCCACTGATTCAAAGTCAGTCTCAGAGTATGTACCACTGATCCCAGGCCAGTCTCAACCGACCCGAAGTCAGCGTCATAGTATGGTACAACTCCTACCACTGGTCCCAGACCAGTATCATTGATCCCAAATCAATGGAGGTCATCCTAGCGTAGGGAGTACGGTAGTTACAACGATGCGTCCATCGGTACTACTATGGTCCCTAACTTCATTTTCCTGCTCATTGATCAGATGAGAGGTACTTCCCATGAGTCCCAGACTGCATGGGTAGGATGCCTCGACAGGAGAACTAATCAATCCTGTCCTCACAGGAGAACACATCAATCCTGCTACAATTGCCATGGATAACACATCAATCCAGGCCTCACAGGAGAACACATCAATCCTGCTACAATCTCCATGGAGAACACATCAATCCAGGCCTCACAGGAGAACTAATCATCCTGCTACACAGGAGAGTGAATCATCCTCTTCCACAAGAGAGCGAATCATCTTGTCCCACAAGAGAGCGAATCATCTTGTTCCAGTGTGCACCACCAGAGGAGGGCGAGTCACCCTGTGGTCGTATGTTGCTCCAGTAATAACCGCAAGCCCTCAGAGCTCCCAGAGCTCAATGTATGCAACATGCAGGACCCTTGTACAAGGGTTTCTTACCGACTCCAAGTCGTTTGGGAAAATCACAGATTAGATCTTTCCTCGGGGCTTTGACAAGGTGTATCAACCTGTACATCATCTTAATGCGATGGAGCCTCCTTGCTCATCAACTTACCATATCCCAGATGATGTCTATCTGCTGGAGCAATCAACGAATACGAGATTCCTCAATAATCGAATCCCACCTCTGGTTGTTATAGAGAATCACAGTGGTATCCAATGTAAATCCAAACAGCTCACTGAAGAGCTTTAGCAACCAGACCACCTCACACGAGGTTATGCTAGCAACAATATATCCTGCTTCGGCGGTGCTCAAAGCCACCGACTTCTGCTTCCTGCTCATCCAGGATATCGAAGCAGATCCCAAGGTGAAACAGCACCCGGAAGTGCTCTTACAGTCCACCACACTGCCTGCCCAATCAACATCAGTATATCCAAGTAGTCTCACATCTCCGGCAGTGTATCTTAATCCATGAGAGATTGTGTCCTGAAGACATCTCAGAAGATTCCTGGCATCAATCCAGTGAGGCTCAACTAAATATGAGCTCACAATGCTAACTGCAAAAAATATGTTCGGACGGAGGTTCACCAAGAACATCAATGCGAATGAGTTTATGAAACTCAAAGGCATTTCCCAAATCTGGTCCGACATCACTACCATATAACTTCTAAAAGTTAAGATCCTCGAGGTAGTCACAGGCTTGCAGTCCATCATACCAAATCTTTCCAATATCTTTACCACATATTTCCCTTGAGATAGGAAAATTTCCCTTGGCTTCTGCCATACTTCAAGTCCTTGGACCTTCATTTCAAATTCAGAAGCCAGCTCCCTCTTACATTTGTGAATGAGAGGGTCTGCACCTGTTAGAAAGAGGTCATCCACATACAACACCAGTATGAGAGGCTTGTCATCTTCAACCTTAAAGTAAAGGTTAGGATCAGCTTCACTCCTAGTGAATCCCAGCTTCATCAAGTAGCTATTGATCCTCTCATACCATGCTCGGGGTGCTTGCTTCAGCCCATAGAGAGCCTTCTTCAACCTGCATACATGAGATTTTCAATCATAAATCTCAACTCCTTCAAGTTGCTCCACATAGACCTCTTCCTTGATAGAACCATGCAAAAACGCGGTCTTGACATCCATCTGATGTAGGTTACATTCTTGTGAAGCCACAAGGGCTATGATCGAGCGGATGGTTGTATATCTGGCAACAGGTGCAAATATCTCATCATAGTCTATACCTTCCTTCTGGGAGAAACCACGAGCAACAAAACGAGCCTTATACTTTTCCGTACTTCCATCTGCTGCATGCTTTATCTTGTAAAGCCATTTTGAAGTAACAATTGTCTTGTCCAGGGTCTGGGAACTACTTCCCAGACATCATTCTCCATAATAGACTCATATTCTATGGTCATAGCACCCTTCCATAGTTAATGCTTGACGACATCTGAGAATGATGAAGGCTCATTTTGTATGATCGTGCTCATAATGGTCAGGTATCCCTGATACCTGTTAAGTTTCTTACTTTGACGGAAGGTTCCTCAGGGTGCAGCATGTCCTTTAGCATCATCAAGTATCCCCCTAAGCCATGAAGGCCTCTTCCTAGAAGAGGAAGGCTCATGTGGATGAGAATCTATCAGATCCATGGGTTCTTCTACATCAGGCATTGATTCATCATCCTTTTCTTTCGGTTCCCTGGCGTTGGCTTCTTGAGAGCTCCTCAAAGTCGAAAGATTGTTCACCTTGCGGTGAACTTTCCTTTAGGAGTCTTGGAACCCAATTCTTGATGAGGGCATCAATTTTGTACATATATGACGGTGATTGTAGTTTCAGCCCATAGAAACATCAGAAGTCTTTGATCATGTAGCATGGCCCAGACAGCTTCCATCATCGTGCAGTTCTTCCTTCCCACCACACCATTCTGCTCAGGGGTATGTGGTGTAGTAGTCTCCCTCTTAATGCCAACCTCAGGTATGCCTGAGTGAACCAATTGTAATATATCAGAGGTCTTGCTTTGGCTTGAGGGGAATGGTCCCCTTTTGAGCTTTCCTTCAGCACATCCTGGACATACACCTTCATTCTCTATTCAGAATTCGGGCATCCCTATCACCATTTGTCTTACACCGAGTATAGCTTTATAATGAAGGGGGGAAAACCTCTAATGCCAAAGTTCGGACTGAAGAGATGTGTCATAAGACATGACACCTAGCAGACTTCCATCGACCTGATATAATGAATCAACACTAAACCCAAGAGTAAAGGCATCTTTAACATTATTTTTCCATATACATACCTTGCCATTGCTGAAGGTTACCTTGTAGCCTTTGTCTTCCGATCCCGAGATGGACACTAGGTTCTTTTTGAGGTCAGGTGCATTTAATACATCCTGGAATTTCTGGCCTTCTTGAATGCTTGTCCTCTTCCTTGATTCCCAGCTCTCCTCTTACCTTTGTTGTTGAATTTTTCATTCCTTTGATTGTCATCAGAGGGATTTTGATCATCGTCCTAGAGTGAGTCCTTTCTATCAGGGCACTCCCTTGCATAGTGACTTGTTTTATCGCAAATGTAACATCGTCATTTTCTTCTAGCCTTAGGTCCAGTCTTTCCTTTTGATTTAGTCCCGGAATTATTTCTTTTCTTTGCATGAAAAGAAAAGGCAGCAGGAGGACCTTTAGGCATGGGCATTTCTTACACTTCTTCCCTTGTTTCTTCTTGAATGCATCTAGCCATTAATTCCTCGAAACCGGGAATTACATTATAGTTCAGAAGAGTAGTCCTAAACACATACCATTCAGATGGTAATCCTTCAAGAGTTGTGAGTGCCATTTCTCTGTCAGTAATAGTTTCCCCAATAGATAGGAGATCGTTCTTGATCTCGGTGATTCTTAAGAAGTATGTTTGCATACTTTCATCTTTACCCTTCTTGATTTCCCTCAGCTTATTTCTACGAAACAAAACTTGATTTGCATCATTAACTTTAAATAAACTCACCAGTCTGTCATAGATTTCCTTGGAGGTGTCTAGATCAGAGATGTAGGCCACCAAGCGCTTGTCGATAGAGTCCCGGATGATCTTCTTTGTTTTGACTTCTCCATTTTTCCATTTGTTCCAGGCAGCAGCAGATGCATTTGATGAAGGCTCAACAATATTGCCTCTTACATGGTCCAGCACTCCTTGATCTTCAAGGGTTAGATCGATAGACATCTTCCATCCGTGATAGTCAGCTTTCTCACGGAGCTTGTCTTCGACAGGAAAGAGTGTTGAGGACCCCGTAGTTCTTTTAGGATAGCCTTGCCAATCTTCTCTTCAATGATTGCTCTTGCTCTTGCTTGGGCTTTGTCTTCACCTCAGCTCTGATACCATGTTAAGTTATGGTATGTTCTATGCTTACAACAGTTTACTTCTTTTTCTTATTATATTCCACCGATTAGCAATTACATGTACATAAAGTAAAGTGCAGATAGAACATTAAACGACCGACAGAAAACAAGCCAAGACAAGAGACACAAGATGTGGCGGCTAGCCAGGGACAAACGCCACAATGTGTGGGGAAACCCCTTGATCAAATCTTCTTTTATCTTCAATAATTCAGCAGAGAGAAACAATACAATAAATCTGATTTATATCAGTAGTAGCAAACCCTAGATCAGTAGCATCAGCATTAGCGGCTTCATCATCAAACTAGGGCAGACGATATCTCACAAACCGATGTCGAATTGACTTCATTCCACCACCAAAAGTTGCAGCTTTCAAAGGAGGTTCAGATGAACCTACAGCGCAGTTCCAAAGAGGAGATCTTCTAGGCCATGCAAGTCAATCTTTACTTCTGCAGTTGCAGCTTCAGTTTCAGCAGTTTCCGGCTTCAAACTAGGGCAGTCGATATCTTGCAAACCGTTCATCGGATTTACTTCATTCCACCACCAAAAGTTGCTGCTTTCAGAGGAGGTTCAGATGAACCTACAACACAGTTCCAAAGAGGAGATATTCTAGGCCACGCAAGTCAATCTTTACTTCTGCAGTTGCATCTTCAAATTCAACAGCTTCCGACTTCACATGTGTGAGAGAGAGACCCATTTCAGCGCAGTAGAGAAGAGACTCATTTCTGCGTAGTAGAGAGAGAGAGAGATGTGATGAGATGAGTGAGACTAAATGAGGAAAATTCCTCTTATATTTATACACAACGTTGGTGGGTGAATGGATGCGATTGTTGGGCTTCTGAGCCTACATGAGTTGTAGGTTGGCTTGATAATAATTCCATAATCAAAATAAATTCATATCTCCATGAATACTTATCGGAATTGGATGATCTTTATATCAATCCTACACCTCTCGACGAGAGGAATCTAATAAAAATATTATTAGCCATGAATAAGATGACCCACATGAAGTTTTGCCCTGGTTGCCAATTTTAACACTAAGAGGTTTCCCCCTCACTATTATCTTTGGAACCCTTCCCCTTGTTTCTTGGCCATACTAACCAGGGCCAAATTCTCCTCTTCATTTCATTGCTTGTTGGCCCTAAACTCCTCCCGAGTCTCTTCTTGGATGCATTCATCTCGAACCCTCTCCTAATTGGGAAGGTTCTCCGAAGTGCAAATCCCCTTGACAAATGGTTCCTAATACCCACCACCTGTGGGTAGTCAATATAGGAGAACCGTTTTCTCCTAGATGGTCCTCAGCCGACAGTGAGCAACCCCTTGCAGCCACCAAATAGCTCAATGTGCCATTATCTCCGCCACCTGAGCCAGCCATGTGGTCCCTCACCCACTAGTTTTGATTGTATGTTTGAAGGTGGGCCTTCCGACCCCGAAGGTATGGCTTTTCATTGGTATAGTTAAGTAATTTTGCTTACTTATTATGGCCACTTTTGGGCATGGATTGAGGGGGGCATTCAGCGGAAGGAGTGTGTTAGGTCTGTACTCTTGTCTCCATTGCCTAATTTTGTGGTTAGCCTTGTATCCTTGTCCCATGGCATCTCCTTTACTAGCCATTAGCTTTAGGGTTGGCACTACTTGGGAAATCCCAATTTTGGTTGCTTGGTCCCGCTTCTTGACACCATATACAACAACACCTTCCACTCATTTTAACCCCATTCATCTCTTTTCCCATCCGGATCCACATATGCCCACTGGATCCACATAAGGTTAGCCTACCCCACCCCTTGTCCACACCTTGAGTCGAGCCTAGAACAATGCTCGGAGGTTGATGCAACGAAAAAAAAAAAGGAAAAAAGATAATTTGGCCACTCTCAACAAGAAATGTACCACGAGATGCAAAAGATGGTCGAGACATACAAATTTAGCACGTGGGCAAAAGCCAAAAATGAACTCTACTCCTCACCCATGGCCATCATCCTGGTTCCTATGGGCATTAGATGAGCCCCCTCCATCATTAAGGAACCCATGATTGTCCCAACCCTTGGTGAGCGATGAACTACCCTACAACATGCTCTCATCCCTTGGAGCCCCGAGCAGTTACGAAGAAAAACCAATCAAAGGCAAAAGGCATATGAAGAAGGGTAAAAAAACAAAGGTCGAGGTAACTCATGTACCACGATTTTCTCCCTCCTATGCTCATATACCTAGGTGTGGGCTTCCCCTATTATGGCTACCCTTGTACCATAACATGTGGTCTTGATGATTCCCCTAATTCCCTCTCTGTTCCATTACCTTATGATTTGCCTCCTACCACTTGAGGGATGTACCATGGACATGTCACCCCCTTTAAGGGATGAAACCACCTAATAGGGTCCTTGGTTAACCCTCTTATTGAGCTTGGAGACACTTGTACATGCCAAAGCCCACTATGGAAGGGCATGCCACCATGAAGTGCCCCATTGATTCCATGACTTGTAAGCTCTTTTACTTGATTATTCTAATGATTTGTTGTATTGGAGGGCAAAGGGACGCATTGGATCTTATGCAAGATTGCAGATGGGTCTCCATTTGGGGCTTGGTCTCCCTATATGGGGTCCTAGCCCTCCAAAGGGCCACATTGGCACTTGTAGGGTGAGCGTTGAGAGCCATGGGCCTCCACCATAGCGGAGAATACTTCATGGGTCCCAAGTACCACTCATTGATTGCTTGTATTCCACCGTTTGGATGAGGATGATGCACCTGGTTCACCATGCCCAGTCTGCTCCACATATGCACCACACACTTGGCAGATGATCTGGGATCTAGATGAGGGCTTATGCCATCCTCCCATCCCTTACAAATGGTTTACAGACAGTTTCAATTCACTTGGGAACCCATGAGGAGGTCCTTGTGCCCCTTACACCCACTTGGGGATACCATAGGGATTTGCTTGTAAAGCAAGGGCCAACCCCTTGTCCACTATGTTTGGGGTCCATTCTCACATCATGGCATAGTCAAGACTTCATTAAGTGAATGTTCCTAGAGATTTTTTTGTTGAAATACATCTTGACAAGTCATCAATTATTGCATATCGAAGTATAAAGGTCTCAAGTAGTTGCTCCTAGGCCCTAATGCCATGCGACACTGCCTGATGACCTCCTTTATCGGGTAAACATCTTCCAAACCATAAATTATCTTGACTCCATCTCTCCCAAATGATAAGGCATTGGTCCTTCCATAGGTGGTCACTTTAAACACATATTTCTCTCACCTCTCCTTCTCTTTCTAGGCCTAGCCTCCATAGGTCATCTAGGGCATCACTTATCTCATGTTCTAGCCATCAAAAGACTTCGATCTCTTGTCCATTACTGCACTAGGGTTTCCTCTATAGGCCCTCCAAATTTCACAAAAAATTAATGATGGGATCTCAAGATATCACAAGCCCTAGCCCAAGGATCGTTTCTTGCCCTAAGTTTCCCTTGGCTAGTGACCTCATTTGGATCATTGTATTCTATCCTAAGAAGATTTGTCCATTGATCCTCTTCCCTTCCATAATTAGGTCAAGCCCCTCCTTGATTGATCAATTCCACTTCCTTGACCTAATTCTAGGTCCACTTGGTCCCGTGTGGTCCCACAACTTTACAACTCCAATTCCGCAAGGATCACATAAAGACCAAGTCTCCATAAGGATTACTATTCCTAGTAATCATCATTCCAAGGTACATTCCGAAATCGTAGCCTTGAGAATCCTCTTATCCTTTCCTAGAGAGCATTTCGCCTTGCTTTCCAAGCAAGAAAGCCATACAATTGAGTCTCTCTTACGAATAGGCCTTGGGAATCACCTTTTATCCTCTCCTTGACACATCCATTATAATGGTTCCTCTTATACGGGGCTCCTCCAATTAGTGAAAGTTTGTAAAGAGCAGGGGGGCTTAACTGAGGTGACAGTGGGATATAGCTCCATTGTTGCCCTTGACCTAGTAGTCTCCCTATAGGATCCCCTCCTAGGACCCCTGCTAGTTTGAGCGGTAACATTTTGGCGTCGTTGTCGGGGAGGAAGCAAGTCTGCCTCCCTAGTGAATCATTGAGGAATTGATTCATAGACGACATTTCAAATATTCCTCTGGCGACTCCATTCATTGTCAAGACCCTTAGTTTGCTTGAAGGTGACAACATTCCTCCTATAACTAGGGCCACTGCAAGAAGGGGAGAACGAACTCCATCACTTGTTAGAACTACCCTTCTCCCTGAATTTGAAAAGGTTGGTAATCCCACCCCAAAGATGGCAACTGACTCTAGCACTGACCAAAACCAAGACCAACCTAAAATGACTAGGAGTGAAAGGCGATTGGTTAGTGTCTTTGCCCCCTTGAACCTGAGCAATGACCCTAGACCTTTACCCGAGAAATACAATAACTAGTTGCCCAAGTTCAAGGGTGATGCTACCATAAGTGCCTGTGACCATATCAAAGAGTTCTACTGGAACATTTCTCCTAGGATGATATTCAATGAAGATAGGATCATGATGCTTTTTGCTTTGTCTCTTGAAGGACAAGCAAGGGAATGGTACCTATGTCTTCCCCCAGGATGCATTGACAGCTCTGACAAACTTGAGGATATGTTCGCAAAGAGATGGTCGTGTGATGGATAAGGAACCTTCAACATTGAGAATTTTTATCAACTAAGTAGGGGAAGGGAAGACATTAGAGAATTCATCCTAAAATTTGATAGGATAATTAGGGATATCCCCGAACATTTTAGGCCCCCTGATGCTAACATACTTGACAAATTTATCAAAGTTGTGGGTAGCCACCTAACCTATGCATTGAGGGATAAGAAACCCAAAACCTTGGCAATTGAACAATACCTACGAATCTCCAAGATGGATGTGGATGAACACCCTAGGGCTAAGGTCGAAGTCAAAAAAGGAAAATCCAAAGATCAACACGAAGAAATCCTTTTGGTGCTTCTCAAGAAAATGGAAAAGCTTCGCGAAGAAATAAATTAACGAGATAGGCTCTACATGAACAAGCTCACTGACGTGGAAAGGGCCCAAAAATCAAGCTATATTACTAAAGGGGAGTCTTTCCTTAGGAAGCAAAATAAAGAGGATAAACCAAGCTCATCTCAAGTCCCCAACACTTTGGCTCCAACAAATGTTGTGGAGCAAGATTCATTCTTCGAAGATGAACAAAGTGATGAGGATGACAGTGATGATGAAGAAGTCAACGAGCAGGCTACTCTTGTAGAATCTGAAGCCTTTAACATTTTGTTGGGGGGTTCGTATACTCTTCCTCCCATTAGTGAGGTCACTATCAAAGAAGAAAAGGAAGAGCCAATCCTTAAAGTTGATAATAGTGGAAGATTCGAAGGGGTCTAATATTCATGAAAAGGCAACAACAAAGACCCCACAACCTCCAAGGAAGCCAACAAAAATTACTCGGTTCCCAAGCAAGTCCCTCACAAAGAACCTCTCCTTAAAGATCCCCCTAAGAAGGATCCTCCGAAGAAAGTCAATCCCAATAAGGATCCTCAAAAGAAAGAGTTCATCAAAAAGGATAAAGGTAAAGAGTTTGGACTTGATATCGATCTAGAGACCGCTATAGGGAAGATGACTATACAAGTTCCATTAAAGGAGATTGTGAAGCTTCCCCGACAACAATGGCAAGTCAAGAAATCCTTAGGCTTTGAAGAGGAAGAATTACCCGAAGCATTGCAAAATATCCACCTTCCCAATCTAAACCCAAGACATGAGCCATTCATGCTTACCTTAGCCGTAAATGACCTTCTCTTACATAATTGCATGTTAGACTCAGGGGCTTCCGCAAACATCATGCCATTAAAAGTCATGGAGCAATTGGGTCTTAGCATCACTTGAAGGTATAAAAGTGTGTGTGGTTTTAACTCCAAACCCGTGGAAGTAGAGGGCCTCATAAAGGATCTTAAGGTTTCTTTGGCTATGAACCCTGATATATCATTACTTATGGATGTTGTGGTCATAGATATCCCTGATGTTTGGGGGATGTTGTTATCAAGGAAGTGGGGAGCCACTGTTGGAGGTCATCTTCAAATGGACTTGTCATATGCCACTATTCCACAATCTGATGGAACCCCCTTCATTCTTTATAGAGAACCTGCCTACCCTACTCACATGATCAAGCCAAGACCAATCCATTATTATAAGACACATAAGATCGAGAAGCCTCCTCCTATTCTCCCTTCACAAGAAGTCTGTATTCTCAAGCGACCAAATCACAAAGCAAACAAAAAGTGGAAGCCTAAAAGAGAATACAAGGTTGGGGATGTGGTCTTGGTTGATAAAAATCCAATACCCATCAAGATTCACAGGAAAGTCGGGGAAGATTACTACTACATTGCCAAACTTAACAATAAAATTTGGTCGCAACTGGTCAAGTTGAGTCGTATCACCCCTTTCCTTGACACTTGATTGTACCATATAAATGTTAGGATAGGATGCATTGCATGTTCATTTTCTCATTAGAACTAACATCATACGATATTTTCATGATAGATTCGTTGCATTTAGATTAACTTTTCATTTTACTTTCTTGTCGATTTTTAAGGCCTAATACTAAGCATGGGTGATCATAACACACCACGAAAACATGTTGTCCCGGGTGCTTGGTCTTTGATATGTGCAGGTAACAGGTTTGCGGTACCAAGAGATTGTTGGTGTTCTCACGAACTCCCGTTCAAGTAGCTTCGCACACCTCCCCGAGAGCTCATGTCCCAGTTGGAGCCAAATGTTACCCACCACCTGTGGATAGTGTATATAGGAGAAAAATGTCCTTCTAGATGGTCCTCAGCTGGCAACAAGCAACCTCTTGCAACCACCAGATAGCTCGATGTGCCATTATCTCTGCCACCTGAGCCAGCCATGTGGTCCCTCGCCCACTTGTTATGATTGTATATTTGAAGGTGGGCCTCCCAACATTGGGGTTTGTCCCTAGCTAGCGCCACATCTTGTGTCCTCTTGTCTTGGCTTGTCTTTTGCAATTTATGTTTATGTTCTATATACGGTTTACTTTAATGCTGATGTGATTGCTAATCTGGAAAAGATATGGAACTAACTGTGAAAATTGAAATAAATTGCTCTAAGCATAGAACATACCTAAAATTAACACCTTGCAACAACATGTCCCTGTAGCACCCTTTGTGGTGGCTTTGTAGCATCTATTGGCTTGGTAGTTGCAACAATTCCTGCCCTCCTATGCGACATACTACTAGCCGCTGCCTAGATGTGGTGGCTGGGGGCTGTCGGCCACTACCTTTTTTTAATTATTTTTTGTCTTACTACTTGCCCATACAAGAATTTTACTTATCCCTTTTTTGTTGCTTGCTTGTGCTCGACTTCACTTTTCAGCGAGCTCTGCCACTATACCCTGATTGTGATCATAAAAATACATATGGTTCAATTCACACAACCCTTGCCACTAAATTTTTTTTAAATAACTCGTTGCCTTGTATGATCGCTGGCCAAACTTAACCCCTGCAAACCTTGTATGAATTTGGCTTTAGTGTGAACTTAGATACTGGTTTTTAGTGCTCTAATACCATGTTAATTTTCTAACCTTAGTACCTAGTTATCATATCTACTGAATAAAAAACATGACTAAAATTTTAACAATTATAATTAGTGGAAACAAATTAAAAGCACCAATTTCACAATCACATGCACACACAGATTTTTGTTGTTCAAATTAGTTCTTTATTCATTAACTAAATTCAAAACTTACAACGACTCCTTCCTAGAATAATGGCCCATTGAGGAAAATTCATACAACAAGAACCTGGAACTGATCCATTTGATTGAACCCTCGAACCCTCTACAAATCTTGTTGGTCAATCTGAATCTCCCTTGTCGCTCCTCGCACCTTCCTCAAACTCTGCACACTTGAATGGAAGTCCTTCTTCGCCAAATCATTGAGATCTGACTCTCACTATGTCATGTGCTCAAGATTCTTATGTGTCTTCTCCCTTAGCCTAGCCTTCCTTTTATAAGTGTGGGTCATTGATTGAATCGACAAACCTTATCTCCAAGGTGATTGGCATTTAAGACAAGATCTCACCTCACTTGAGATTCATCTAATTCACTAATGCAAACAACCTTTGCATTTCAATAGATTAACACACCTTAGCTTATAGAAAAAATTACTTTAATACTTATAGTTTCTAAGGTTAAGGGTCTATTAGACGACTTTTGCATGCCTAGACACCTAGGCCTGTCACCCACCAAAATGGGTAACCCCATAGGAGAAAGTTTTTCTCATACTCATGACAGCTAACCGGTCAGCTAGATAGCCAACAACCCCTGACAACCACCACTAGTTGATGATATGTCATGTATCTTTGCCACTTGTATCATCCATTTGCTTCTCACCCATCCAGCGTGAGCACATGGACGAAGGTGGCCTTCCACTCAAAACTTGCTTGCTCTTGGGCATTTAGTATGGATCAAGGGGTGATCTGGAAGATTGATAGACTTTGACTGTGAACTTGTTTTCTCACCTTACTTGGGGGGTTAATCTTTGGTCCTAGTCTAGTGGGACCTCCCTTAAGGCCCTTTGGGTATAGAAGGGGCACTACTTGGGAAGCCTTGATTGAGATAGCATAGTTCCATCTTCCCATATATCATACTTAACACCTTCCATCTTACATTACAAGCCCATATCTCACCTCCATTCTTTGAGTTCAACTTGTCATTGGTTCTTTGGGATTTGGCACCCATATGTCCACATATCTGGGTAGGGCCTAGAAACTTTGCCCTAGGAAGTTGATGCAGCTAAAAGAAACAAAATGAGAAAATCATGGCCACAACAAAATAAATAAAGAAAATCCAAAATGCAAAGGATGGCCAGAGACATAAAGATTAGCACATGGGCAAAAGCCTAGTAGGAGCTCTACCTCACTCATATGGCCATCACTTGGTTACTAAGCACATATTGCTCCATAACATCGAAGGAAGGAACCCTTGCATGTTCCAACTCCAATGAGCGATAAACTCACTAATCATAAAGGGGTAATCAACTGCTACATCATTCAAAGAAAGCTCTAACCTTTGAGTTATAAGCATCAAGCTCTAACCCATGTTTCATGATGATAATCCTCAATCAAATGATCATGATGTCATTAGTAGCAAGAGAAGCTTGATGCCACTCCTAATGAATCTATTGCAAACCATGAAATTGAGGAGACTCCCCAATGCCTTAGAAAGGGGTTGTGGTTCTTCCCAAGATATGATGATTGTAGCATACCTTGTTCTTTCCTCGATAACCAGGATGATGTAATTGTGGGTATGTATGAGCCATCTATCTCTTCACGTCATGAGGAGGATATGCTTGAGCTTGTTCTTCATTGAAATTTTATGAGTCTAATTGTTGAATTCTCCATTATTTCATTGCAAGAAAGGTGGCACAAGTTGGATTCCTCTTTTCCCTCCTCGTCTATGATCCCTGATACATGGTCCTCATGTGTTCTCACCTCCCACCCTTACCATTCATCAAGCAAATCTTGCAATGGAAAATGTGATATTTGGGTGCCCTGTCTCATGATGGTTCATAAGGGCAAGTGTTTTTATATTGATCTAATGATATGTTGGTTACATTGGATATATGACTATACTTAGCTCATGCATTAAATGCTCCCATTGCATGGTAGTGTAGGTGCATTGCATATTATGTTTGCATAGCTAGCATCATCATATTACGTTCTCATGCTAGATTAGATTGCACTTAGAATAGATTTACTTTTCTGTATGGAATTATTATTATTTGATGAAAAACATGGGCGATAAAACTATGCCAAGTACACATGCTCCCAATAGTTGTATTGGTATGTGCAGGATATAGGTCTGTGTCCCAAGATCTTGCTAGAGTTCTCATGAAATCCTCATTCAAGTACATGGATCATGCGCTCTACAGTGAGCTCATGTCCCAGTTGGAACCAAATGTTACCCATCAAAAGTGGGTACCCCTGGGAGAACTCTTCTCCTAATCATCTTCTCCCAGCCGGCAGTGAGCAGCCCCTGACAACCACCTTGTAGCCCATGTGATGTGTCATTTCATCTCCACCACCTAGATCAGCCATATGTTTCGCGGCCCATTTGTCAAGAGCAGGTCTTAGAAGGTGGGTAATCTGATCCAAAAGGTATGTTATTCATTGTGTAATCGGGTGCTTATGCTTTTTTTTCATTTGGGCATTTGGCATGGATTATTGGGTGACATGGAAAAAGGAAGGGCTTTGACCATGGTTTTGTTTCCTCACCACAAATTGGAGGTTAATCTTCAATCCTAGTCTAGTGGGAACTCCCTTAATGGCCCATGGGTTTAGGAAGGCACTATTTGGAAAACCCCGATTGAGATAGCATGGAATTGTTTTCCCATTCCATACTTATTGTTGAAAATTAGCAGTTGAGGGAGTAATTTCCACATCATGAAAGCCCAACAAACCCTAACAAGACTCAAATTTGCACATGAAAAAAAAGAATTATTTTGTTGGTTGAGTTCAACATGAAGGTCAACATGTCAACCTAGAGAGAGAAATTGACCCTCTTAACTCCCATATAAATATGAGCGCTTTGACTTCACTTGGAAGCATCATCAAATCAACACATCTTCTTCATTTGGTTCGATATCTTCTAAAAATTGCAAGGTCGAGTTCACACGTGCAAAGGGAGGAGAAGCGCCTTTGTTTGACCAATGTTGACCTTCTATTTTCGGCCTACTTTGACCAGTGTTGACTTGGGCTACTTTGACTTGGTTTGACCAATTTTTTGATCTGTTTTGGGAGGCCAAATTCATGGAGACTTTGACCGATTTGACCTGGGCACTTTGAACATCTTTGACTGTAGATCTGAGTAGGGTTTGGCCGTAGGTTGACTTTGAAGGTTGACCGAATTGATGGCAAAATTTCAGGATTGTTTTGACTGGGTTTGACTAAGGAAGGAAGGCCACATTTATTGCTTCTTTGACCAAATTCTTCTGAGTTGTTTTGACCATTGACTTTGACTAGTTAGGGCTACCATTGACTACTGTTGACTAGACATCCACAAGGCCAAAAATTGCATACTGGTACTTTGACTAGATTTGACTTTATCTCTCATCATTGATGGTTCTTGGATTGTTGATTTGGAAAGTCAAGGCTTTGACTTTGAATCATTTATGGATGTACTATTTTTTGTTGAACATTTGATGAATATCTAATAGAAGAAGAATTTGGTTGGGGTTTCCCCCTTTTGGGTTTTTTTCCCTGGTCTTTGAACTAAATCTTTGTGTCTCACTAATCTTGGTTGTCTTCTATTGCACGTATTGTTTATTGTTCTATCTACAATTGTTTACTATTATTAGGTGATTGAATATATTTTGTAAAAGTGAATGCTACTCGAAGAAGAAATTGTTTAAGTGATTGTTACAACATAGAACATAGTAAAAATTAGCATGGTATCAAAGTTGAGGTGAAGACAAGACCAATCACCCCTTTGAACAGATATTATATGTTGTTGAAGGTAATTTGACTTGGTCAAGATGTCTACCTCATGCTTCAAGATTGAAGAGAAACTAAATGGTTCCTCCAACTTTGTTGCTTGGAGGGCAAGACTGAATCTGACTTTGGAAGAGAATCATGTTATGGAATATGTTGAAGGCAAGGTACCTGAGCCTCCAGAGAATGTCACTGTTGTTGTCAAGTACAAGAATAAGAAAGGAGAGATCAAAACTAAAAAAATCATTATTGATTCCTTGAAGGACCATCTGATTACTTATGTGTCAAAGATAAAGAAGTCCAAGGAAATGTATGACAAGTTGATTGGAATGCATGAGGTCAACAATTTGAGCCATATCATCACTTTGAAGAATCAACTCAAGGACATCAAGATGAACAAAGGTGAGACCATTCAAGCATACTTCATGAGGATATCTCAAGTCAAGGATCAACTTTTGTCTATTGGTGAAATTATACCTGATAGAGAGTTGGTGCTAGTTACACTTGGAGGCCTCCCTATGTATTGGGAAACATTTATCACAACCATTAGCAACAATGACAAGCTCCCCACATTTGATGAGCTATTAGGCAAGTGCACTCAAGAGGAGTCCAGGATGATCTCTAGAGAAATAATTCCAAGGCGTGAAGAAGGAGAACCCACTACCTTTTCTGTCCAAGCCAAGAAGAGGAAAGAAAAAGGAGGACCATCTAATTCAAGAAAGCCTGCTCCAACATCCATGAACTCCAATAGAAGATTTAGAGGGGACTTATTAAGAGTCCAATGCTACAATTACCACAAGCATGGTCATTATGTATGAGACTGTCCGGAAAATAGAAGTGCTCCAAGGTCCAACCGTGGCAACAACAACAAGTCTAACAATAGAAGAAGAGAAGCTCTTGCTGCTAGTGAAGAAAGTCACAGCCCTCAAAAGAGATCAAGGAATTCATAGTATGATAATAATGCATCTAAAACTTAATCCAAATACTTCCTTATTTTTGCACTTTATAGTTCTTCTCCTCCGGATTCTTTTGATAGTTGTTTAGTAGATAGTGGGGCTTCTAGACACTTCATTGGTTATCGTGAAGACCTCCCAAACCTGGTTGAGAGGGAGTCTAATTTGAAGACCTTTCTTGGAGATAATGCTACATATCCTATTAAGGGGACTGGGTTTGTTTCTTTTCATTTGGATTTTGGTCAAAGTATACATCTACAGCCACAGGAGGTTCTATATGTGTCGGGAATGAAAAAGAATCTTGTATCTATATCTGCCCTGGAGGACAAAGGATTCATAATTATTATCATAGATGGAAAAGTCCTTGCTTGGCCAAGGAATTCTAGCTTGAAGGATGCCTTCAATCTGGGATCCAAAATTGAAGGTCGTTACAAAGTCAATGGAAGACCAATCCAAGCATTGGTCCATGATAGTACTCATCAATGTGAGATGTGACATTGAAGATTCACTCACCTTCACTACAAAGCTTTGCCTAATGTGAGAAAGATGGTTTATGGTATGCCTGAGATTCGACTAGATCATGATGCGTTTTGTCAAGGATGTGCAAGTGGAAAACATATGAAGGGACCATATCCTTCTAGTAGCAATAAGACTGATGGAATACTTCAACTTATACATTTTGATCTTTGTGGACCCATGCCTGTGACCTCTCTTGGTGGCTATTTGTACTATATAATCTTTGTGGATGACTTTTCCCGCAAGATATGGATTTTCTTCTTAAAGAAAAGAGACCAAGCATTTGACATGTTCATGGACTTCAAGGCACTAGTGGAAAATCAAACTGGAAAGAAGATCAAAATTTTGAGGACTAACAATGGAGGAGAATTCACTTCAAATGAATTCATTGACTTTTGCAAGGAAGCTGGAATTAAGAAGGAGACCATCATACCTTATAACCCTGAACAAAATGGTGTAGCTGAAAGGAAGAACAAGATTGTCATGGAAGCAGCCAAAGTTATGTTGCATGATCAAAAGTTGCCAATGTTTCTATGGGGAGAAGTTGCTAACACTGTTGTCTATGTTCAAAATAGAACTCCTCATCAAGTCTTAGGTGACAAGACTCTCGAAGAAGCCTTCACAGGTATGAAGCCCAAGGTTGGACACTTGAGGATCTTTGGCTACCCCGTTTACTTTCATGTGCCAAAGGAGAAGAGGACCAAGCTGGAAGCTTCAGGAAAGAAAGGTACTTTTGTTGGTTATTGTGAAAATTCTAAAGCTTATAGAATATATGTACCTGGTCAAAGGAACATAGAGTTTAGCAGGGATGTGACATTTGATGAAGATGTTGCTGTTGGGATGGCAAGGGGCAATCCTCCCCCTACCAGTGCTAAGAGAAAGGATGATGTCATGGATGTACAAGAAGAGCCTATGCCTGAGGTTGAGCCTAATTTTGTTGATGATCCCATGGCACCCATGGATCCTTTGAACCCCCCTCCATGCGATTCTCTACTAGAAAGAGACCATTATGGCTTCATGACACTTTACAGGATGCTGAGAGACATGTTGCCCCAAGAGGAACCTTCAGAGAAAGCAAGAATCCATGTCGATATCAGGGATATGTTGTAGCTATGAGCAACATTATACAGGTTGAACCATGCACATTTGAAGAAGTTATGAAAGAACAAGTTTGGAAGGATACCATGGCTGAAGAATATGAGTCCATCATGAAGAATGATGTATGGGAAGTGGTTTCGAGACTAGAAGGTAAATTTGTTGTGACTTCAAAGTGGATCTACAAAATTAAGCATGGTGCTGATGGAAGTGTTGAAAAGTAGAAGGTGAGGTTCGTAGCTAGAGGATTCTCCCAAAAAGAGGGAGAGGACTATGATGAGATTTTTGCACCTGTTGCCCGATATACTACCATTTGATCTATCATTGCTCTTCTTGCTAGCCAGGGATGGACACTTCATCAAATGGATGTGAAGACTGCATTTCTACATGGCATTCTCAAGGAAGAAGTATACTTGGAGCAACCATAGGGCTTTGAAGAGCATGACAGGAAGACTCGTGTGTAGGCTGAAGAAAGCTCTTTATGGATTGAAGCCCCTAGGGCTTGATATGCCCGCATTAATTCCGATCTGATGAAGCTTGGATTTACTAGAAGCAATGTTGATCTGAACCTCTACTACAAAGTTGACCAAGGTATGCCTTTGATTCTGGTATTATATGTTGATGATTTATTCTTGACAGGTGGAGAGCCTCTTATTCTCCAGTGTAAGAGGGAGTTGGCCTTTGAGTTTGAGATGAAAAATCTTGGTTTGATGCACTAATTCCTGGGCTTAGAGGTGTGGCAGAGACCTGTTGAGATTTTCCTTTCTCAAGGAAAATATGTTGTCAAGTTGTTGGAAAGATTTGGAATGATGGAATGTAAGTCCATGACCACATCAATGGAAATGAATTTCAATAAGTTATGTGGTGAAGCTGCAGGATCTGATTTGGAAAATCCTTCTGAGTATCGACAATTGATTGGTGCATTGATGTTCTTAGTGAACACTAGACCAAACATACGTTTTGTCGTCAACACCTTGAGCCAACTTATGGTGGAGCCATTACATGCACAGTGGGTTGTCGCTAAGCATGTGTTGAGATACTTGCATGGGACTATCAATCATAGTTTGAAATACACTACTGGAGATTTGAGACTTTATGGATACACCAATGTTTATTAGGCTAGAAATGTTGTTGAGAGGAAGAGCACATTTGGGTGTTGCTTTAGCTTGGGGTCTGCCATGATTTCTTGGATTAAGTCAGAAGCAAAAGTCCACCGCTATGAGTACAACAGAGGCAGAGTACATTGCTGCTAGCATGGCTAGATGCGACGCAGTGTGGTTGAGGAAGCTCTTTGGAGAGTTGTTTGAGCATGTACTGGACACGACTATGATATAGTGCGACAATAAGAGTGGGCTCAAACTTTCAGAGAATCTCGTGTTTCATGATAGGTCCAAGCACATTGAGATTAAGTATCACTACATCTGGGATATGGTGCAGAGACGAGCATTGAGGCTCCAACACAGCTTGGTCAATGAGCAAATAGCTGACATTCTTACCAAGCCTTTGTCGAAAGGGAAGTTCTTGGTCCTCTGAGAGCAACTTGGACTAGTGGATGTGACCCTTCCAAGAAGGGGTCAGAACTGATCGAGAACACCAACTTATGCTCTTCCCCCCTGTCCCTTAACTTCCATTAATTTGAGGGGGGGGAATGGTGTCAGGGAGCTCCTGGGTTGAGGATACTCCTTGTGAGCCATGGACAAGTAGGATGTCTCTAATTCTTACCACTTGTGGTAAGTGTGTATCTCCCCTACTGTCAAGTTGGGGACTTGACCAAGTATACCCCAGTATGCATCCTATTCACAAGTTGGGCTTGTTGGGCTTACCACCCATTAAGCCAATGAGTGAGGAGACTCCGGATGTGTTTGATCCTGCCCACTAGTGGTAAGTTTGTATCTCCCCCAAGTTTATGGATGCAGATGTTCGACCACTTGATTCTTGAGGATCAAGGTGGGGAGATCAGTGGACAATAGGATGTGTCTGATCCTTACCTAGCATGGTGACTGTGTATCTCCCCTATTGTCATTGGATATAGGGTTTGGAGGATCTTTACCCTAGTGGTAAATTGATCTTCCCTATGATGATTCTTCTTCTTTAGATCGAGACATCATTCTTCAAATAAGACGAGCTAAGATGAGTTGAGACGAGATGAGATACAATGCAACAATGATGAGACATAATGCAAATGGAAATTCCTCCCTATTTGAGAGGGAGTGTTGAAAATCGACAGCTGAGGGAGAAATTTCCCTATTGGGGAAGCCCAACAAACCCTAAAGAGACTCAAATTTGCATATGAAAAAAATATTATTATTGTTGGTTGAGGTCACCATTAAAGTCAACAAGTCAGCCTAGAGAGAGAAATTGACCCTTCTAACTCCCATATAAATATGAGCTCGTTGACTTCACTTGGAGGCATCATCACATCAACACATCTTATTCATTTGGTTCGATATCTTCTGAAAATTGCAGGGTCGAGTTCACACGTGCGAAGGGAGGAGAAGAGCTTATGTTTGACTATTGTTGACCTTATGTTTTCGGCCTACTTTGACCAGCGTTGACTTGAGCTACTTTGACTTGGCTTGACTGATTTGCTAATCTGATTTGGGAGGTCAAATTCAGGGAGACTTTGACCGATTTTACCTAGGCACTTTTTGACCGCAGGTTGACTTTGAAGGTTGATCGAATCGCTGGCAAAATTTCAGGACTGTTTTGACGAGGTTTGATTGAGGAAGAAAGGCCACATTTATTGTTGCTTTGACCAAATTCTTCTGAGTTGTTTTCACTGTTGATTTTGACTGGTTAGGGCTATCGTTGACTGGACTTCCACAGTGGCGAAAATTGTAGACTGGTACCTTGACCAGATTTGACTTTATCTCTCATCATTAATTGGTTTTTGGATTGTTGATTTGGAAATTCAAGGCTTTGACTTTGACTCATTGATGGATGTACTATTTTTTGTTGAACATTTTATGAATATTTAATAGAAGAAGAATCTGTTTGGCTTTTCCCCTTGTCGGGTTTTTTCCTTGGTCTTTGACCTAAATCTCTATGTCTCATTGATCTTGGTTTTTATTGTGCACACTGTATATTGTTCTATCCACAATTGCTTACTGTTATTGGGTAAATGAATATAAATTGGAAAAGTGAATGCTACTGGAAGAAGAAATTGTTTAAGTGATTATTACAGAATACAAAATTGGAAAAATTAACATTTATCACTTCCCTCCATACATTACGAGCCTTATATTCGATCTCCCATCTCTGGGTCCACATGACGATGGGTCCACTGGGTTCTAGCACACCCCCTCCTCTTGTCCACATATCTGGGACGGGCTTGGAAACTTTGCCCTGAGAGGTTGATGTAGCTAAAAGGAAGTAAAAAGCCTATCATGGCCACAAGCAAGAAACAAAAGAAAGAAAATTATAAAAAATGCAAAAAGATGGTCGAGACATTAATATTAGCACATGGGCAAAATCCAAGCACAAGCTCTACCCCTTGTGGGGTTTTTTTCCCCGGTCTTTAACCTAAATCTCTATGTCTCATTAATCTTGGTTTTTATTGTGCACATTATTTATTGTTCTATCTACAATTTCTTACTATTATTGGGTGATTGAATATAAATTGGAAAAGTGAGTGCTACTGGAAGAAGAAATTTTTTAAGTGATTATTACAGCATACAACATTGTAAAAATTAACACTTATCACTTCCCTCCATGCATTATGATCCTTATATTCCATCTCCCATCTTTGGGTCCACATGACCATGGGTCTACTAGGTTCTAGCACACCCCCTCCTCTTGTCCACATATCTGGGAGGGGCTTGGAAACTCTGCCTCGGGAGGTTGATGTAGCTAAAAGAAAGTAAAAAGCATATCATGGCCAAAAGCAAGAAACAAAAGAAAGAAAATCATAAAAAATGCAAAAGACTGTCGAGACATTAATATTACCACATGGACAAAAGCCAAGCATGAGCTCTACCCCTTATCACTATGGCCATCACCCAGGTTCCTGGGGCCAATGTTTCCCTATCACATTATTGGAAAGGAACCCTTGCATGTACCAGCCCCCGGTGCGCAAAGAATTGCCCCACCATTAAGGGGGTAACCACAACTACACATCATACACAGCATGCTCACATTTTCTAGAGCTTCGAGCAATAATACAAAGAAAAATCAAGAAAAGGCAAAAGGCAATAAGAGGGGTGGAAAAACAAAGGTTGGGGTAACTCATGCATCCACCACTGCTCCCTCCTCAAATCTATATGCCTAGAGTGTGGATATTCCCTTTGACCATGGCATATGGCCTTGAGACCCCTTTATCCCCCTCTCGTTCCATCACTATTCACATGACACCTATTGATTAAAGGATGTACCAGGGGCCTATCTTTCCCCATAAGGGTTGGGAACATCTAATAACATTGTCGATTAGCCACTCCTACCTAGGGAAGTAACACTTACGTGAACAATGCCCCAAATTTGGAAGGGAAGCACCGTATGAAATGTCAATTTGCCCTTGACTAACAAGCTTGGTTCAATTAGATGCACTAATGATTATTGTACCTAATGGTGAAGATGCAACACTGAATATTGTGTTTAATTGGTAGGTGGTTTTCATCGTGGGCTGGGTAACTTAACTAAGGCCCAAGTCCACTAGAGGAGCATTATGACACCCTATAGGTGAAGCGTTGACAACCATGGGACTCCTACCACTTGTAGAGCATCATTCCATTCCATGGGCACCTATAGCACCCCCAAGACTTTGCACTTTGCCCCACATTATTCATGAGATGATGCACTTGGACCTGCATGTCCCAAGTGACTTAGTAGTGGTCACATGGTTTGGCAGCTAATATGAGGCCTAGATGAGGCTTGTCTCACCCCTTAAGACATGGGAGGTCTAGCACCATCCTCAGAGCCCTCAACTTTGGAGCAAAATCAGGCTATTTTAGAACCAGGAGGCCCATGAGACCCATTTTGTGCCCCAAACACAAAACTAGGGTCCACACATGATTTGCATGGAGATTTAGGGGCCAACCCCTAGATAATGATTTTTGGAGCCCTCTACACTCACTTTGGCACTAGAGGAGTTCAATGCACACCTTAGAAGGGCCTACAAATGCATGGCATCCGCATTTCAACCTCTTTTTGGGTTAATTCTTATGTTTACATATTGGCTATAAGGTCCGCTTGTGTCCTTACTTAGTACATGCCCATTATTTTATTATTTGAGGGGCTCATAAGCTAAAATTAGAGATCATTGTACACATAAATTAGAGAGACCTCATTTGATCTCTCTCATCATCAAACTTGTGAATTTCAGACCTCTTAGAGAATTCGCACTTGCTTCTTGTGGGTGATTTTGGAGATACTTGGATCCATTTTGATGTATGGAAATTGATTTTAACATTCTTTGGAGTTATTTCTTGGTCTAATGGATGGATATACTACATGTTATCTTGTAAATGCCTATTGTTGAAGATTATTTTTTTGAATTGTCTAATGTATGTAATCGTTGCTTCTAGATTATGCTTGTTTGTGCCCTAATTTGTTGAAAATAAATTCTAAAGGCTTTGTTGAGCATATGTTACTCATTGTATAACATGTAATGAATGTTCCTAGTGGAATATTGTTATTCTCCATGAAAATCCATTATTCCATTAAGTGGGTAATTATTGAAACTTTAATAGCTAGGGCATCAAATTTCGACCTCCTTGGAAGGAAATTAGGGTTATCTACCACATCCTAGACTCCATATCCCCATAGAACAAGGCATTGGTCCAATCACTTGATGATCAACCTTAAATTTTTTGTTCTCAAATTCCTCCTTTTAAGGCTACCGCAAAAATCCAGGGCTTGGAGCAAAATTTTAGGGAGGAGCTTTTTTGGTGATTTGAGAGCCTAAACATCAAGAAATAGGTCTAGGCTACGTAACCTATCAATTTGGTGGGCATCCACTCAAATTTGATCCATAAAATCCCTTGCCCTACGTCTTGCACTAAGTGGGAAATCCTAGTTTCTTTTCCCCTCAACTTGAGAACTTTCTTGAGGGTTTCATGAGCCTTAGCTTAGTTGAATATCATTGTAAGAAACCCTTTCCCTTGGGCCTTGACCTTGTGAATACCTATCACCATCGAAAATCTCAAAACCCTAGGTCTTGAGCCTTCTTTTCTAGGGCTTTTCTTTGAGAGCATTTTGCTTCCTTGAAGCCTTGTTCCTTTAGTGTGTCTCTCTCTTGAGTGAGCCCTGGCTTGATCACCTTTCGCCTCATATCTAGTCTAAGTGATCTCTTTCCTACGGAGACTCTTCCCATCGATGAAAATTCGTAAAGAGTAAGGGGTTTTTGTTGAGGTGACATTGGGCCTTTATACCCCATTGTTAGCACTTTGTCTAGCTCTTATCTTGTAGGGTTTCCCTCTACAAGACCTGCTATATTTTGTGGTAACAATTTGGCGCCATTGTGAGGGACACAGAACGTGTTTCATCAGTAACAGCAATATATATATATCATTAACTGGCGACTCCATTGGAAAAACGAAGCCCTAGTTCTTCATTACGCCTCAAAGTCAATGCTTATAGGATGAAGCAAGCATCTTTCAAGGCATTTCAAGTTCAGCCTAGCAACTCCATATTTGAATGTTATGAAAATTTGCATGGCAATAAATGGCTCACTGGAAGGGTATAGTTTACATGTTTCATGATGATGATCCTCAATCAAACGATCTGATGTCACTAGAAGCCAAGAGGAGCTTGATGCCCCTCTTAATGAATCTCTCGTGAGCCATGAAATTGAGGAGACTCCCTAATGCCTTAAAAAGGGGTTGTGGTTCTTCCCTGTTAGTTTTTGTAGCATCGGATGTGTTCTAGCCTTGAAATTTTGTGGAGAGGCTAGAATGTGTGAGATCTCCAAAACCCAGAAATCATTTCTGGAAATTCCAACTAGAAATTACTTAATTAGATTATTATTCAATTTTTAAATATTTCATAAGTCTAGACTTAGGGCATATGACTAATTAATCAGAATTAATTAAGTTAAGGTGTGAATGTTCTAGAAACTCACACGGATCGACTTTAAGTTAATCCTAGCCATCGATTAAGATTTAATCTTGGTCATTGAAGTCTCAACAAAGGATAATAAGAGAGAAAGCCAGTGAGATCAAAGCAGTGAGAGAGGGGCAAAGATAGTAAAGTCGAAGGAAGGATTCCCATTCTGGTGAGTGCATTTGCAGAGATGCAGAAGAGCCACAGTGAGGTTGACACAAAGCAGTGCAGTAGCCTCTAGAGGCAATTTCGAATCTGCTGGGGAAAAGCAAAGTTTCATTGCCAGAAGCTGGACAGAGATTCTGGAGGCTAGAAGAGACATTTTCCCAAACAACAGCTGACCAGATGGCTTGAGGAGAAGCTGGTTCGAGCTGAGTGCAGAAGTGACTGCACTAGGGTGATGCAGTCGCTGCACAGAGCCAGTTTGGACAGCTCAACTTTGCTGAAATTTCTAAGTATTACCTATTAGAAATTTTATCTGTACTCTCTGGTTTATTTCTCCTACTTGTTAATTACGAACAAGTTATTTAAACATATAAATATCGAAATAAACACAATACAGTCTCAACCATCTACAGATCAACCGCTGAAAGAAATAACAAACACACAAGTGACACCGTTATTTTTGGACAACTCGTCCCCAGAAAAACCCAACTTGGGAAAACCGGTGCAGCAATTCTAAGGGTTATTTTATTATGCAGTCTATCTGAGTACAACTGGGTGCCAAACTAGCTCACCCGACAGAGAAAATAATCCAGCGATAACACCTCTCTATTCGGAAGCAGATATTCAAAAAATCTGCCCCACGAAACCATCGCTAGCACAACTGAGGCACTGCGGCAGCCCTCCTGGGCTCTTCGTCAACCTAGAAACCCCTTACGTCAGCTCTCTGAGGCTCTGCACAGCCTCTCTGACTCTCTGTGTCGCTCCAACAGCCTCTGTGTGGATGACGCAAGCCCTTCTGGCTTCTGCGTTGTCTCTGCTAGCCTCTGCGTGGCTCCCTCTAACTCCGCGTCTGCCTCTGCGCTGGTCTTCCGACACTATCTTTGCCTCTCTATCTCATACTCACTGCCCCTCACTGCAAACTGATCACTGATTCGATTTTTCTTAGCAAACCCTGCTCTAGAAAATAGAATGACTGATCACTCTGGTGTGTTCTCCAACTGACCCTCAAGCCTCCTCTTATACCTTTCCTATTGGTCCTTCAACATCTAAGATTAAATCTCTAATCAATGGCTAAGATTAGATTTGGCGTCATCCATGCCTTTTGGAACCTTCTAACCCAATTTTATATTAATACCCATTAATATTTTATTTTTCCTAAGTTTAGTCTTAGGAACTCCATTAAAAATATTAATTATTTTAATATCTCCCAAACTTGGTATAATCTGTCCAAACCATTTATAAGTCTTGAAGATCTCATGTGCTTTAGCCTCTCCACCAATTTTCATGGCTAGAGCACATCCGATGCTACCCCAAATCAACACTTCCTCTTAGCGAGGATTGTGCTCTAGTAATACTCCTAATTGAGCATTACTCTAATTATCCAGCATCGGTACCTGTGCTGATGCTAGGCCTTCCCGTCCAACATCCTCTGCATTGTTGCATCCTGTAATGCTGCCCATGGCTCTGCCACTGCCACTACTGCATCTGTACGGCAGCTCCCTCTGCATCTGTGTTATTGTTGGTCCATCCTCCCAACACTACCCCTCTCATCATGTTGCATCGTGCCACTGCACTGCAACTCAGTTACTGAGAAGTAAGTAACTGATCCACCCAACTTCTGACATCCCTGTCAGGCTAAAAACACTCCCAATGTTGAAGCTCCCTCTGCCGCTAACAAGTGCTCCCTCTATTGACCTATGCGTTGCTGCAACAACTCCCTACATCTCGCACCGATGCACGCCTCTCTGTGTCATCTTGCACTGGTGCAACACTCTCATGCCTCTCGCACTGTTGCAGCCTGCTAACCTCGCGCTGCTCGGAGACTCTTGCATTGTAGCACTCTTCGCCGCTTCATCCGCATCTATCTCTATCGACATTTGCCAATCCTGCTACTTTCTCTTTGGGGCTCCTGTAGCAAGGTATAATCCAAGAGGTTGAGTACCTCAAGGATCCTGCCCCTCATCGCATGTAGTCCTCCTGACTACAGCTCGATGTCTCCCACCTCTTCTCTAGAGGCACATGAGCACTCATAGCACAATCGTCATCCTCCTCGACTTCCTTCTCCGCCTTCGCTGGCACTGCCTTAGAGTCAGACACCTCTCCCTTGTTCTTCTTCCTCGGACACTGGTTCGCATAATGACCCAGTTCTCCACAGTGGAAGCACTTGACCTTGGAGAGGTCCTTCTTCTTCCTCTTCTCCTGCTTTCCCACAGATGCTAGAGCTGCATCCTCTTCCTCTTCCTTCTTGATCCGAACTCCTTTGCTGCTACTTCCCGCCTTCCTCAACCACCTGATCTCCTCTTGACGAAGAGCCGCCCACAATTCTTCCCAATCTGGAAGATCCGCCCAGTATGCTCTGGACAAATGTCTCTCACTCCTCGGAAACTATGTTAAGTGCGGTCCTTACCATCATCTCCTCATCCGGTGTGGCCCCTATGGCAGTCAGTTGGTCTCTAATCTCCTTCAATCGACCAAGGAATAGATTTATCTGCTCCCCCTTCTGCATCTGGTATGACCGCAGCTGATTCTCAAGTAACATCTTCCTCTACACGGAAGTATGCTGGTACAACGTCTTCAACGTGTCCTGTTGACCCTACCGCCTACACCTACCTACAAGTTAGTGAGAAAAGCCTTCAACCCCACAAGGTGTGGTTGGTGGCAGGGAACTTAGAGAAGGGGCTGTCACACTAATCCCAACTCTCTCCATTTGAGCTATCTCCTAGGTTAGCTAAGGGGGGTGGTCCCTAATGAAAAGTTAAGTTAAAAGATGTGAGTTTCTAGGAGAGTGTTATAGTGAAAATGGATTACTTTTAAGGATTTATGGGCAAATATGAAGTGAGCAACTTGAAATAACAATGCCAATCTAATATGATTAAAAACCATAAAACCAGTGCCTTATAAGGAATTTGCTCAACAATTTAAAGATATATTTGCTCAAAGTAAAATGCAATGCTCTCAAAAGAGAAAACAAAGTAACCCTGAAATGTAAATAAGAATTGTTAGCACAAGATATGTAAGATACAAAATGCTTTTGAGATAATCAACTTTATAAATCAAAACATGTGAAACATATCTTGCCAAAACCCAAAAATTAGTAATTAACTTGGAAATGTAAGAGAAAGGAAGTGCTAAACTAAGATATCAATATGCAATTAGACTTGAAACATGAAAAGAAAACAGTTGTTTGAAATGATTACAACACTTGCTTTTGGAATAGACTTTGCATATGAGAACTCAAACCATCTAGAGACAAATAAACGTAATCGAAAGTACTCTTGGTTAATTTTATTAATTAGCTCTACAACAAGATTACAATTTAACTCTTCAATCCTCAGACTTCACCCTCGCCCAATGATATGGATCTCAAAGTGAGGAGTCAATAGAGGAGTAGAGGATCCCTAAGATGTCTACTTCAACCTATTTATGTTGGAAGTAAAATTTTAATGAGGCTTGGGGTCTTCCTACACTAAAATGCCTAGATGAAATGCAAATTGTGTTAATTCCCCAAATGATACATGCAAATGCTTCAAAGAGATTGATTTGCAATGCTTGAAATGAAATAGTGTTCAACATAAGTTGCAATTATAACTTCAATTGGAGGAATAAAATTAGCTTACAAGTGTTGCATGTGTTTCATCAATGAATTAAAACGATACAAGTAATTTGCTTGAAAGTAAAATTTCTTTCAAATAGACAATGACAACAAATTGCTCCAATATTAAAGATAACAATGTAGCATAAAATTGAAGCATGTATTCAAGTGCTCATGAAACAATTTACCAAGGTAAATGGAAACGAATCAAAGTTTGTTAAGAATATAAAATGCTTGCATGTAAATGATGAATTGCCCAAAGCAAAATGTAAACTTGTAGCTCCACCCAACAATGAGAAAGAAAATGCAAAGCTCAAATGAAATTGTAACAAACTTTAACTTAATGAAATGTGATAGTGAGGTTGTGTTAATTCCCAATTAAAACATGCAAGTGAATGAAGTATGAAAGCTTAAACCATGCAAATGTCAATCCACCCAAGAGAAGCCTCCCTCTAAATGGGGAGATAGGATACCATGGGAGAAATCCCAAGCTCCCACAAGCAAGTTAGATCTTTTATTAATATTACAATGAGAAGAAGGCCCTTCAAAGTTCTCAACTATACTTCAAGGAGATTCCTCACAATAATTGCTTGAATCTTGGACACTAGACCTCCTTTCTTGAAAAAGTAGTGACAACATCTCACAAAACTTATGCAAGGAAAACAAGGTGTGAGTTTCCTCCAAATTCCCACGGCTTAAAGAGGAAAATGGGCAGCCCTCTAGTGAACTCGACTTGGCCAAAATAAGCCTCAAAAGGGCTCACGACATCCTTGCAAATCGAACCCCCAACACTTGCCAAAAGTCCTGCAAACACTTGTTAGATGTTGCGGGAAGTTGCTATTCAAAATTTGCCACACAAGAGTTACCAAACAATCCAAACAATGGTTGCAAAATAAGTTAAGTATTAATGGAAAAATCAGCAAGATAAAATGTATATGTACGATTATAATTTACAAAAGGCTAAGCTAAAGAGTGAGAGTAAACTCTCGTATTTGCTTAGCCATCTTCAAGCTTTTAGATAGCAAATGAAATAAATGAAGTACAATGTTTTTTTTAAAGATATTTAAATTTAGAAGTTATCGGCTTGTATACAAGCTATGTGCCGAAATCCCTGCAAAACCACTTTGTAAAATAAGACAATGAAGGTTCAAAGAACAAATGATAGCTCCTTTAAGAATGTATCAAGAGTGGGTTGGTCTTTCCAAAGACTTCCCCTCACGCTTGATTCTGTAATCCCAACAAGATGTTCCCTCTACAAAACTTCAATCAAGAATTAGTTCCATATAGATTTAGCAATAAACAATGATAAGAAACTCTAGAGATTTATTTAAAACCAACTAGAGCATACTTCTAAATCAAATGTCAATGCAAGATAGCTCTACATTAACAAATCTACAAGAGCATATGGAAGCAAATTAGATGAAAGCATGAGTAAAAGGAATTATACCAATGCTCAACAATTCATCACACTCCCAAAGGAGAAACACTTCATGAATGAAACCCCAAAGTCTTTATTGATATTTCTGAAAGTGTACAAAGCAGTAGTGCTTTTGCAAGCACAATAGCTAGTAACAATATTATACAATGTGAAAGCCCATGGCTCTATCATATAGAGAGTAGGGATCAAATCTCAATGAAGAATGACAATAACAAATGGCATTGGAGCCAATCCCAATGTAGAAGTGATTAAACAAGTGGCATGAGGTGACAATCCCAAAGAGAAATTCAAATTTGTTGAATGGAGCTCCAATGCCAAGTGTAAAAATCGAATTCTGGCAAGTGGACATCATTTTCTTCTTCCCTTATGTGCCAAATTCGAATTTTATGATGGAATGACAAATGTATATGGGTGGTAACCCATGTGGGGACAATTTCCCACAAAAATCTCCACCAAATATTCTCCCAAATCCTCCCAAATGTGCATTAACTTCACAAATTCGAATTTCCAAGCAGTTTTTTCATTTAATGCTAGAAATTCGATTTTATTTGAGCACATGTCCTTTCCTTGATTTTAGGAGTCCACATCACTGTGGGACTTCACTTTAACTCCACCATAATTTTCCACCTCATTTCCACAACATTTAGCATGTGTAGATATTTATTTTTCTCCATTTATTTAATTTCTGGCTTAATTAATTGCCAGATTTCCCACTAAACTTAGAAAAAGTGAGTTTTGAGGGTCCAAAACACATTATTAACCCTTCAAAGTGTGTCATAGTAGAAAGTTGAGGGTGAGAGGTGTAATTTTGATTACTCATACCCCATACAACTTCTTTAGACTATACTTTTTACAATTTAAATACAAATTTATTTGCAATTTTTGACTTGCAGAAAATCTAAAAAATTAAAAAATGACTACCTAGACCTAACCAAATTCCACAAAAAATTTTGTGTGATCTAGTATGGTAATATACATCGACTCTAGACACTAAGATGTGTTAGAAGCTCAACCTTCAAACCGTCACCCCGACTTTGGGGTAAAAAGTGAGTGAAAAAACCCAGAAAATCATCCCTCTCTGAGAAAGAAGGGATAATTAACCAAATAAAAAAAAAACACTCCAAGGTGTAATCGTTTAGTAATCGAGTCCCAACATCCTAGGTCTGTTACAGACTCAAAACTCATCATTACTAGTATCACTTATTACAATTCGTCGTATGGTGTGGAATCTAGGTACAAGAAAGATGATGAGAAGATAGAAGTAGAGTTAAAAAACTTTGTTGAGTGACGATATCTAATGGTACAAGTGTCCTTTTGATCATCCTTGGGCATGGAGTCTTCATGCAATCATCAGGTGCCACTCCAGTGGTCATGTCCCACATTTCCTTTGTCGTCTCCTTCACGGCAATATGTTGGACCACATGATCCTTGACCCCATCAAGGATGATGAATTTTGCCTTGGCCATTGCCTCCTCGTACTTCTCATTAACTATCGGGTCAACTAGGATAGCCATTGTTCTCAAGGCGAAGCCCTTGATGCGATGCCTATCTAGAATGGACAAAATCCTAGCCTTCCAAACCACAAAATTGGACACCCCATCCAGCCTATCTTGATCCCTCAGCCATTTCACGGCCATCCCTCTGTTCTTCTGTCGACTCTTCCGAGTCTCTCTACTTCCGTCTGGAAGTTCTCCTTTCGGCTCCTGCTTAGTCTCTCTACTTCCCGCCTAGAAGTTTTATGTTGGACTTCCTCTGAGTCCCAATTTCCTTTCTGGAAATCCTTCTACCAATCGTCAAGTTGCACCTCTCCAATCTTCTGTGCACCTGCAACTCTGATCCGGATTCCTTGGCTAGAAATCCATCTCGGTAGCAACTCCCTCTACCTTGGTTTTGCCCTGTTAGGTACTGTTTTGCCCACAGTACCCCACCAACTTCGCTCCCACAAATTGCCCACAGCTTCCTATGCCCCAGCAACTAAAGCATCGAGCCTCTAGGCTATGCGCAATCCCGACACTCGCAAAACTGCTCCCTTAGCGAACTGCGTCAACTCTCCTGGTCTCTACATGAGCCTTTTCTGCCCTCCTCAACCTCTGCACTGGCCTCTCTCTGGCCCGAAATGATGACGCAGTCTCTCTATGTCAACCCTTCTTTTGTTGCTTCTGCAAGGATCAGCTTCTGTCACTCGGGACAGTTGATTCTACTGCAAAAGCTCTGCTTAGTTGATGCCTTCAGCTCTCCTACGATTTGCAGACTACAACTACGCTCTGATACCATGTTGAAATTTCTAAGTATTACCCATTAGAAATTTTATCTGTATTCTCTGGTTTATTTCTCCTACTTGTTAATTACGAACAAGATATTTAAACATATAAATATCGAAATAAACAAATTACAGTCTCAACCATCTACAAATCAACAGCTAAAAAAAATAGCAAACACACAAATGACATTGTTATTTTTGGACGGCTCGTCCCCGGAAAAACCCAACTTGGGAAAACCGGTGCACCAATTTTGAGGGTTATTTTATTATGCAGTCTATCTAAGTACAACTGGGTGCCAAACTAGCTCTCCCGATAGAGAAAATAATCTGCAATAATACCTCTCTATTCGGAAGCAGATATTCAGAAAAATTGCCCCACGAAACCCTCTCTAGCACAACTGAGGCACTGTGTCAGCCCTCTTGGCCTCTGCATCAGCCTGAAAACCCCCTACGTCAGCTCTCTGAGGCTTTGCGCAGCCTCTCTGGCTCTCTGCGTCACTCCAGCAGCGTTTGCGTGGATGACGCAGGCCCTTCTAGCTTCTGCGTTGTCTCTGCTAGCCTCTGCGTGGCTCCCTGTGACGCCTTTGCGCTGGTCTTCCGGCACTATCTTTGCCTCTTTGTCTTGTACTCACTGCCCCTCACTGCAAACTGATCACTGATTCAATTTCTCTTAGAAAACCCTGCTCTAAAAAATCAAATGACTGATCACTCCGGTGTGTTCTCCAACTAACCCTCAAGCCTCCTCTTATACTTTTCATGTTGGTCCTTCAACAGCCGAGATTAAATCTCTGATCAACGGCTAAGATTGGATTTGGCTTGATCCATGCCTTTTGGAACCTTCTAACCCAGTCTTATATTAATACCCATTAATATTTTATTTTTCCTAAGTTTAGACTTAGGAACTCCATTAAAAATATTAATTATTTTAATATCTCCCAAACTGGATACAATTTGTCCAAACCATTTCTGGGCCTTAGAGATCTCATATGCTTTAACCTCTCCACCAATTTTCATGGCTAGAGCACATCTGATGCTACCCCAAATCAACAAAGTTGAGCTAAGGTCAGAGCCCAGATTTCCCTGTGGTGTAAGGAAATTCCTCACTATATTTTTCTTACTAGTTCTTCTCTGTAAGATTGTAATTTTCAGCATCCAGTTGTACTCAGATTATTTCACTGCTACATAATAATAAAACCCTCAGTTGTTGCACCAGTTTTCCCAAGTTGGGTTTTTCCGAGAACATTGGTCCAAAAATCGCTGTCATTTTATGTGTGTGTGCTAGTATTTCTTCCAACATTTATTTCTTCAGCGATTTATTTGTGTAGGTTGCAATGTGATTGATTCAGTATCTGTTGTAGCAAACAGTAAATAAATTGTTAAAAATTAATTTAACAATTAGGAGAATTATTTCCAATTGCTGCATTAGGATTCGGGTTCCCGAATTTTCACATGGTATCGGAGCACAGATGATCAGCCGAAGAGCAACAAAAGAAGAGGGAGTTTCGATGTTCATTGAGGAGCGGCAGATCGAAGCCTCAGAGGCAGCGTAGTCACCTTGACCAAGAGGTCAAATTTCTTGAGGAGAATCAATTTTTTCTGAGAGGGGCAAAAAAATTGATCTCTCTAGATCGAGAGACTCCAGAGGTAGAGGGAGCAGTCAGTATTTTTCGCAGAGAAGATCTCCACCTGGATGCATTAGTTTTGCAGCACTTTGCTAGAGCAAAACTAGCGTCGGGTGGAAGAAGAGCTCACACTGAGGGAAAATTTTCCACAGGGAACTTCTAGTCTCAAGAAGTTCGATTTCCCTTGCAAATTAGTAGTCGTTGTGAGCAGAGTTTCTCACTCCAGAAAGGAGTGCGAATAGCCTAGCAGTAGTTGAGCAGAAAGGAAGAGGAGATTTTCGACATTGTTTGAGATCGCCACTGCTGGACTTCGAGATCAGGACAAGTTGGATGGTGCTTCCAACTATGTCATCTGGAAGGCACGGATGTCGTTCTTTCTAGATCAATATGCCCTGAAGCCTTTCATAGATGCAGTGGTAGCTATCCCCACGGATCTAGATCAGTTGAAGGAGAACAGAAAGGAGATGGCGCAGGCGAACAGGTTGATCCTTGATGGTGTTCGGGATCACATTAATTCACACATAGCTAGCAAAGGGACTGCTAGAGAAATGTGGGAGACTCTCACCACGTTGTACCAGGGCACTTCCGAGCAGCAGAAGATGTACTTAGAGGAGAAACTAAGAAGCACCAGGATGCAGAAGGGGGAAGGCATAAAATCCTTCCTCACCAGGATTCAGGAGATCCGGGACCAGCGTGTAGTTGTTGGGGCAGCGCCTCAACCCACAAAGCTAATGCGATTGGCACTAAATAGTGTCTCTGAGGAGTGGGAGCTACTCGTCCAAAGTATTTTGGGCAGAGATACCTTGCCAAGGTGGGACAAGATGTGGGCCTATTTGCAGCAGGAGGAGTTGAGACAACAGCTAGTGAAGAGCTCCATTAGTGGCAGCAGCAGCGGATTGAAGGAGGAGAAGAATGTAGCCCTCACATCGAAGGGTCCCAGTCAAGGACAAGGGGAGCAGAGAAAGAAGAAGGACCTATCAAAGGTCAAGTGCTTCAGATGTGGTGAGCTTGGTCACTACAGCGCCCAGTGTCCTCTTAGGAAGAAGGACAAAGAGGAGAAACAAGACCAGTAGGCAGCATCAGCAAAGACCGATAGGTTGTCCTCCAGGCTAGAGGAAGACTTCGCCATGTTTGCTGACATACCCCCAGGAATAAAGTGGGGTGATTTGGTGTTGTAGCCCCAAAGTACTATAGATGGGCAGGATTCTTAAGGAGGTCCAACTCTCGAATTAGTAACTTGCTACGAGTGCCCACAGTATTCAGTAGCAGGATGGATCAGTGGCAGTGGATGCAGTCAAAGGCCGAGTGACAGATGGAGAGTCTAGTTGTTGTCAGATGCTGGGGAGTGCAGTGCAAAGTTGGCAGTAATGCAGTTGGCACAATGCAGAGTCAGCAACAGCGCAGATTCTTCAGTGACAACACAGATACTAGTAGCAGCCAGAGACTCGAGAGACAAAAGCATCATACTGATCACAGTTGATTCAGTATTTAGGATGCTTTTCAGTTGTAGATGTTGCAGTTGCAGCAACAACAGATGAAGAGGGAGTTGCAGTGCATATGCAGTGTTGGCAGTAGTTCAGCAAGGTCAGCAGCATCACAGATGTAGCACATGTCAGAGTTGCATAGTAGTTGGTGGGCAGCAGCAGCCAGACATCAGTAGTGTTACAAGAGATGATGCAGAGACAGGGTGTTGCTAGAGGAGGCAACAACTCTAGAACACATTCCTCGCTAAGAGGGAGTGTTAGTTTTTGTAGCATCGAATGTGTTCTAGCCTTGAAATTTTGTGGAGAGGTTGGAATGCAGGAGATCTCCAAAACCCATAAATCGTTTCTAGAAATTCCGCCTAGAAATGACTTAATTAGAGTATTAGTCAGTTTTTAAATATTTCTTAAGTCTAAACTTAGGGAATATGACTAATTAATCATAATTAATTAAGTTAAGGTGTGAATGTTCTAGAAACTCACACCGATCGACTTCAAGTTAATCCTAGACATCGATTAAGATCTAATCTTGGTCGTTGACGTCTCAATAGAGGATTATAAGAAATCGATGGGGCTTGGAGAAATCACTTGAGCATGTTGATTTGGGGTAGCATCGGATATGCTCTAGCCTCGAAACTTGGTGAAGAGGCTAAGGCACATGAGATCTCGAATACCCAGAAATGGTTTGGGCACATTCTAAACAGTTTGAGAGATATTAAAATAATTAATATTTTTAATAGAGTCCATAAGTCTAAATTTGGGGAAAATAAAATATTAATGTGTATTAATATAAAATTGTGTTAGAATGGTCCAAAAGTCATCGATCAAGCCAGAATTAATCTTAGCCGTTAATTACGGACTTAATCTGGGCAAGGTTTGCTGAGGAAGTTGAAAGAGTGATCAGAGTTGCAGATGAGGGGCAGTGAATACAGAAGCAGAGAGGCAGATATAGTACCAGGAGGATCAGCGCAAAAGCTGAGACAGAGAGACGCAGAGCTAGCCAAAGATTCACGCAGAGCCAGCCAGGGCTTACGCAAAGCCAGCCAAGAGCTGCGCAGTGCCTCAGAGAGCCAGCGTGGGCGACGCAGAGGCTCTAAGGGGTGACGCAGTGCCTCTAGAGGCTGACACAGCACGAGCTAGGGTGACGTTGGGCAGATGATGGGCCAGAAAGGGCTGACGCAGTCCCTAAAGGATGATGTTGGGGTTTCCGTGGGGCAGATTGGAGCTGGGAGCTGTCGGAGTGTTTATCTGGGGTTTCAGCCGGAACATCTGTCTCCGATTGAGAGGTACTACTGTAGAGATTATTCTCTGTTGGGTGAGCCAGTTTTGGCACCCAAATTGTATTATGTGTTGACACCTGATCTTCATGATTGGGGGAATTTTGTGTAAATAAATAAATTGGGAATGTGAACAGTCATCGGGAGATGAACTGAACAATCACTCCTATTGTATATAACAATGACCTACCTATGGAATAATAGACGAATCAGTTGTTTGTTTTGTGGAGTTACTGCCTGGCTTGACATGGTATCAAAGCCAGCGCCTTTTTTTAACTATTATGCTCCTGTAACTCCTCTGTCCTGGCCTTTGCCTCTGCCTTATTCCCCTCAGACCTGAAATAACCTACCTCTGCCAGCACTGTACATCTGTCCATACTGTCATTTCCTGTACATCTGTCCATACGCTGAGGCCTGACAGTGCCACTGCAGAGATACGCCACCATCGATGAAGATCCAGCTTCTGGTATGCGCATGGTTCAAAGTTGAATGGTATGCGTATGGTTTTTGAATATTAACGATGTTGAATGAATGCGTTATGTTCGAAGTTGAATGCGTTGTTTATTGAATGAGTTTGTATCGGAAATTGTATATGGTATTGAACTAGCTTTGCGACTTTGGTATATGTCTGTGCGTTTACACCGTTTGGTATATGCCTGTGCGTTTGAACTGCGGTTATATTGAATGGTAATACACCGCTTTTGTATATGGAATTGAACTGCGATTTTATTGGATGGGCACGAGTTTATACTGAGTAATGCCCAGTACCTTCAACCAGTTTCCTAGTAATTTAAGTGGGTTGAGTTGCATCTATTGAAGCTAGTATATCTAAATCTATATGGCTGGTTTTATCTCTACGTGTGACTGATATTTTGGGGTGCTCTCTAAACGAGGCTCCAGGTTCCTCTATTCTCATTAATCACTGTGTATTTATAAATTAAGTTGAAAAGAGAACTACATTGAATGCGTTGTTGTTTAGTAGAAGTGTGGGTTGGTTGATTGTTTGATAGAGCCGTAATCTAACCGAGCCTCCATACCAAATTGGGTCAAGTAAAAATAATTGTTGAACCTCTCTTCTTCCCCAAGCTGAACACCGACAATTTAATTACTGACTAGCGGCCAAGTTCCAAGAAAATTTTGCTACCACAGTGTCAAGGGATCAGCGGAAACCGAAATTATTGTTATACACAGGAGTAAAAAAATTCTTCGATGAGTGAGTTTATTTGAGCTGTCAAAAGGGAGAAATTATGCTAGCTATCCTCAAATTTCATTATGCATGGAGTTCACAAGTGTAAAGAGAAAATTTCATCAATTGAATTCTTTGTGGGAGTGTATTTGTCCACCTGGTTGAGTTTCTCGCCTTACAAGGAGTCGAAATTACCATTCCTTACTGTTGACCGCATTACTTGCTTGTTGGGTACACGCTGAAGTTTGTGGGTTACAAATCCCCGACCAGAGGCCTGTTATATCAGAGTTGGTATATGGTAATAACATTGTCCCATAACATTTTATTGATTTATATATATGGAATATGAACTAAGTTTATAGTATGGTCCAGTTATATGTTGGATATATTATATGAGGATGTTTTTATAAACATTGGAGGGATTTGAAGAAAACATAGTGCATAAAGTATTGAAATTTTTTTGCCCTTTTGAGTACAATTTCATTGTATATCAGCAGAAGTATTTTTTCTATCAGCAGAAGTATTTTTTTATAGAATGCATTCAATCATCTCTATGGTAGGAATAGTTCTCACTGGAAAGGAGAACTATCCTGAATGGTCCCGGATGATAAAACACACCCTCATCTTCAATGAGTTGTGGAAAGGAGTGTGTCGGAGAAGGAGACAATGACCCTATACAACCTACCTCCGACAAAGAGCTCGTCATTTGGGAAAACAAGAACAGCAAAGCCTATGCATTAATTGCAGCATCTGTAAATGAAGAGGTGAGTCGTCATATTTCATCATATTCAACTGCCTTTGAAGCCTTACAAAAGCTGAAAGAACTCTATGACTCACATTCTGCACTTGAAATTGTTCAGCTCATGATTAAACTCTTCACTCTTGAACTGAAAAATAATGATCCTCTTGCTCTTGCATCTGAAGTAAAGTCTATAATGCATGATATCAAATCCACTAAGGTTGAGCTGGATATCCCTCTTATTGCTTTTCTCAAGGCACTCTATCCTACTTACTCCAATTATCTTGAGTCTTTACAAGCAAATGGAAATCTTAAAGATATAACCTTTGACTCTCTTGTGAAAAAGTTTGCTGAAAGAGAGAAAGCCTTTGGAAAGAAGACAACCCATGAATCTTCTGAAGAGACTGTGTGCCTTGCTCATAAAGAAAAGCATCCTGCTCAAGATTCTACAAGAGGAAGTGGTGGAAGAAGAGGAAGAGGAAGATATTTCAGAGGCAGAGGGGCAGACATTCTCAAGGAGAAAAGGCAGACTCACACTGCATTCGCTGCAAAAGAAATGGATCACATGATGCCTCTACATGCAAGCTACCATGGGACAAAATTGAGCAGAAAAGAAACCAACAGAAAGGTAAAACTGATGATACAGACAAAGGTAAAGCACCTGAATCCGCTCACTATATTGAGGCACAATGTAACATTGGAGTAAATGAAGATTTGTTTAATGCTTCACTTGCTTCTTCGAAAAATGATTGGTTGCTTGATTCAGGAGCAACCTGTCACATGACTCATAGAAAAGATTTTTTTGAAGATTTCACTAATAATGTTGATGGAGCAGTATACTTTGCAGATCAGTCAAAAATCAAGCCATCAGGGCTTGGCACAATCAGGCTTAAACTGCCTGGTCTTCCAGACTTTCTTCTGGATCATGTTCTATATCTCTCACAGCTCAAGAGAAACTTGTTGTCCTTGGTCCACATCCGCCAGCAAGGTCACTCCATTCATATGTTTGATGGCAAGCTTGAGGTAAGAAAAGCTTCTGACCACTCACTTGTCATGAGGGGAATAGAAGAAGAAAGGCTTCTCAAACTGCAAGGAACCTCTGCTCATGCACAACATTTCTCATATATTTCTCATCATGAAGAAGGTACACTTCCATCAAGTTTATTATGGCATGCTAGATTTGGACATTTAAACTATGACAGTCTCCGCTTATTGAAGAAAAATGGTGTTGCTGGTTTGCCTACAATTCCTAGGAAACATAAGCAATGTGATGCTTGCATTCTAGGAAAGCATAGCAAACAGTCTTTTCATGATTCACATTCAAGAGCACATAGGAAGCTTGAACTCATTCGTTCAGATTTATGTGGTCCAATGCCTGTTCCTTCTGCAAATGGAAATAAATATATCATGACATTTATTGATGATTACACCAGAATGTGTTGGGTTTATTTATTGAAGAACAAATCTGATGCCTTTCAAACATTCAAGAATTTTCATAAATGGATTGAAAATGATGCACAATCTCATATTGGGTCTATTCGCACTGATAATGGAAAAGAATATACATCAAATGAATTTGAAAACTATCTTCGCCAACATGGGATCAAACATCAAACAATTGTGCCTTATAATCCCCAACATATTGGTGTAGCTGAAAGAATGAATAGAACAATCTTGAATATGGTACGATCCATGCTTTTTTTCAAAAATGTAAAGATAATGTTTTGGGCTGATGTTGTTCTATGTGCTGCATATATAAAGAATAGATGTCCATCTAATGCTATAAGAAACAAGACTCCTTATGAATTATGGTATGGACATGTTCCTTCGGTAAAACATCTCAGGATCTTTGGTTCTACCTGTTATGCTTTGATACCAAAGGTACATAGAAACAAACTTGGTGCTAGAAGTCGTCAGTGTATCTTCCTGGGGTATTCAAACACCTCCAAAGCATACCGCCTCTATGATGAAGTAAATAAAAAGTTTGTTGTATCCAGAGATGTAATTTTTCTTGAATCATCCAAATCTGACAATGTTGTTGAGAGGCAACTTGATCGCTTGGATAGATTCGCAAAAACGAAATCATTTCAAGAATTTGATAATCAGATTCCACATCTTGAAGGGGGGATTCCTATACTAGATCAACATCTTGAAGGGAAAAGCTTGCACAATTCAGAATGATGCTTGGACTCACCAACATCCCTTCAGATTAAGGGGGGGAATGTTGACACCTAATCTTCATGATTGGGGGAATTTTGTGTAAATAAATAAATTGGGAATGTGAACAGTCATCGGGAGATGAACTGAACAATCACTCCTATTGTATATAACAATGACCTACCTATGGAATAATAGACGAATCAGTGGTTTGTTTTGTGGAGTTACTACCTGGCCTGACATTATGAAACTGCTTAATAATTAAAACCCTCAAATAGTTGCACCGGTTTTCCCGTATTGGATTTTTCCGGGGACATTAGTCCAAAAACAACGGTGTCCCTTATGTGCTTGTTTTGTTTCTTTCAGTTGATAATCTGTAATGTGTTGAGCATGTACTTGTATTTATTTTCAGTATTTACATGGTAAATAACTTGTTAATTAATCAGAACAAGAAGGCAGAAATAAATCAGAAAAGTACATGAAGGGTTTCTAACAGTTAGACTTAGAAATTCCAACATGGTATCAAAGCGTGGTTGCAGATCACAGGAGAACTGAGGAAATCAGCCGAGCAGAGCAGCAGCATCAAAAAACAGCTGTCCCGAGTGACAGAAATTGTTCCTAGCAAAGAAGCAGCAAGGAAAGGGTGAGGCAGTGCCTGTGTCATCAAGTATGAGCCAGGAAGAGGATCAGCACAGTGGCAGCGGGGAGTGGACTTGACCTACGCAGTGCCCGACCATCTTTCTCAGTCAGGAAGGATTGACGCCCGTGGCCAGGAGGTGCGAATTTTGCTGGTGTCGGGATTGCGCAGAGCCTAGAAGCTTTAACCTTCAGTTTGTTGGAGCTTAGGAGGTTGTGGGTAAGTTGCAGAGTGAAGTTGGTGGGGTACTGTAGTTAGAACAGCACCTAACAGGGCAAGACCAAGGAGGAGGGCATTGCTACGAAGGATTTCTAGCCAAGAAATCCAGATCAGTGGTGAAGCTGCACTAACGAGGGGCATCTCGACACTAGCAGAAGGGTTTCCAGGAGGGAAATCAAGGCTCAGAGGGAGTCACACCAAGAACTTCCAGGAGGGAAGTAGAGGAGCAGCGAGATTGGAGTGAACGGGGTAAGAGACCAAGACAGACTAGACAGAGCCTCAAACTTCGTAGTCTGGAAGGCCAGAATCTTGTCCGTTCTAGACAAGAATCGTGTCAAGCACTTCGCCTTGAGGACAATAGCGATCCCAGTTGACCCAGCCGAGAACGAAAGTACAAGGAGGCAATGGCGAAGGCTAAGAGCATCATCCTTGACGGGGTCAAGGACCGTGTAGTACCACATATTGCCGAAAAGGACACGGAAAATGAGATGTGGGAGGCCCTTAAGAAATTGTACCAACACACTTCTGTGCAGAGAAGGATGCTATTTGAAAATCAATTGCGGTCATACCAGATGCAGAAAGGGGCACAGGTCAACACCTTCCTCAATCGATTGAAGGAGATCTGGGACCGGCTGACTTCCATAGGGGCCACGCAGGATCAAGAATTGATGGTGAGAACAGCCCTGAACGCAATCTTTGAAGACTGGGAGGTGTTTGTGTTGGCATTATGACACAGGCTTGGCATTATGGCACAGGTATTGTCCTTGATGGCAACTCATTTGGCAAATCACTCAGATGACAGTTCAGGGTCACAGGCTCTCAGAATAAAGGAAAAGGAGGTATACGCAGGTTCCCGTTGACCAAGCCACGTATACACACAGATTCACAGACCAAAAGGCGCGTATGCGTATACACGCACTTTCATGCACAGAGAAGCGCGTACAGTTTGGAAAATTTGGTTTTTGTTCCTTGGTATTTGGACCTATGGTTTTGGACCATGGTATCTCGTCCAAAGTGTTGAACCCAGGTATTAAGACTCAGGTATTCATTCTAAGTGGTTTTGGACCATGGTATTGAGTAAGGCCTAAGACTATAAAAGAGGAAGGAGATCATTAGGCAAAGGCACTCAAGGATTGAATATCTTATGAAGAGCAAGATCTAGAATACTGGTCATTGGGTTATGGTGCATAGCTGGATCTGAATTAAGGAGGAACCTTAGCGGTAGAAAAAGGATAAGTTCTATTGTTGGTCAAGATCTTAAGGCTTGAAGAGAAGTATCTTTGTGTGATTTTGATCTGTTATATTTGGCGCATGACTTAATCTATAAATCTGATGATCTGGGTATAACTGATGTTTGAATAGTAGAAAAGGGTAAATTATCTTTTATAGATCTGTACACAGGTTCAGCACAGAAAAGGTGCGTATACACGCTGGTTTGGTAATTCAAAACGGCGTATACGCAAGTTTGCCTTAATATAATAACGTATGCATGCAGGTTCTACATATTGAAGTAGTGTACGTCTCATAAAATATGTTTTAGCTACTTCTGTTTACCGTTGCAGTGTTTTGGGTTCTGGTACTGTTACTGTATTCTGGTTATAGCATTCAGAGAAGTGATTGTTTGATTCAGTTCTTGGTTGGTGCAAAGGAGATTGGTTGATGCAGATATATTTGATGTTTGATTGATGTTATTGATGGATCCAGAGTGAAAATTTATGAAACGTGGTCCCTGGAAGAAAAGAGAAGGTTATAGCCTTCTGTAGGTCAGCACCTACGTACTAGTACATCAGCTAGTACACAAGCTAAGGGGGTTGTAGCTCCCTTCCAAGAGAAGCTGGAGAACGAGAGAAGGTTGTAGCCTTCTACAGGTAGAAGCCTGCGTACTGGTATAAGACTGCACCAGTACATAAATATTGTAAAAAGAAGTTTCTTATTAAATGAAGATAGAGACGAATTGCAGCAAGTGGTTTTCACCCACATTGGGTTTCCACCTTATATCTTGTGTTCATGTGTGTGATTGCCTGTACTGTTTACTGCACTTGATTACTGTTTTATAGTTCTGAAACACATATTAAGATCAGCTAACTGAGTTAGAAGTCTGCAAGATATACGCGGTTTTCTCTAAACATAGTTGCGTATATACGCGGGTTGAATTAATAGAAGTAGCATATATCAATTTGTTTATGGAAATGAAAAATTGTTAAATTGCTAATACTGATTCACCCCCCCCCTCAGTATTATTTCAACAGTTTGTCCAGAGTATACTGGGTAGGGTCGACCCTTCTAGATTGGGAGGAAATGTGGGCGGCTCTTCGCTAATAAGAGATCAGAAGGCTAAGCAAGATGGGAAGCAACAACAAGGGGATCAGAATCAAGAAGGAGAAAGAGGAGGATGTTGCCCTAGCATCTGAGGGAAAGCAGGAGAAAAGGAAGAAGAAGGACATCTCCAAGGTCAAATGCTTCAACTGTGGGGAGCTGGGTCACTATGCGAGCTAGTGTCTGAGGAAGAAGAGCAAAGGAGAGGCTTTTTAGACCAATGTTGCGCCATGAAGGGCGGAGAAGGAAGTGGAGATAGATGATGACTGTGCCATGAGTGCTCACACGCCACTTGAGAGGAAGTGGGGAGACATTGAGTTGTATTCAAACGAACTACAAGCGATGAGGGGCAAGATCCTCGAGGTACCCAACCTCTTGGATTATACCTTGCTATGGGAGCCCCAAAGAGGAGTAGCAGTACTCGCGGATGTCAGTAGAGATGGATGCAGATGGAGTGTCAGAGGGAGCTACAGTACAGGATTACCAAGACAGCGTGAGGCAGCAGTGCGAGATGCATAGAGTTGTTGCAGCAGCGCAGAGGTCAGAGAGGGAGCACTTGTCAGCGACAGAGGGAGTTTCAACATCGAGGGTGTCTCTAGCCTGACAGAGATGTCAAGGTTGGGAGATCAGTTACTCACTTCTCAGTGACTGAGTTGTAGTGCATCAGTTAGCAATGACAGTGCTATGGGCAACACGATGCAGCATGATGAGATGGATTGCAGTGCAGATGCAGCAGTGGCAGTGGCAAAGCCATGGGTAGCAGCACGAATGCAGAGGGAGTTGTTGTACAGATGCAACAGTTGCAGTGGAAGGGCCATGGGTAGCAGTACATGATGTAGCTTCAGAGGATGTTGGGCAGCAAGCCTAGCATTAGCATAATGACTCATGTCGGATGATCACGGTGATGCTCAGTTAGAAGTATTACTAGAGCAAAGTCCTCGCTAAGAGGGAGTGTTGATTTGGGGTAGCATCGAATGTGATCTAGCCTCGAAACTTGGTGGAGAGGCTAAGGCACATGAGATCTCTAATACCCAGAAATGGTTTGGGCAGATTCTAAACAGTTTGAGAGATATTAAAATAATTAATATTTTTAATGGAGTCCCTAAGTCTAAACTTAGGGAAAATAAAATATTAATGTGTATTGATATAAAACTTTGTTAGAATGGTCCAAAAGTCATGGATCAAGCCAAAATTAATCTTAGTCGTTGATTAGGGACTTAATCTCAGCCATTGAATTGTCAACAAGAAAAAGTATAAAAGGAGGCTTGAGGGTCACTTGGAGAACACACCAAGTTGATCAAGATTTCGATTTTCTGGGACAGGGTTTGCTAAGGAAGTCGAAAGAGTGATCAGAGTTGCAAATGAGGGGCAGTGAATATAGAAGCAGCGAGGTAGAGATAGTACTAGGAAGATCAGAGCAGAATTCGAGACAGAGGGACGCAAAGCCAGCCAGAGGTTCACGCAGAGCCAGCCAGGGCTCACGCAGAGGCAGCTAGGAGCTGCGCAGTGCCTCAGAGAGCTAGCATGGGTGACGCAGAGGCTCTAAGGGCTGACGCAGTGCCTCTAGAGGCTGACGCAGGGCGAGCTAGGGTGACGTTGGGCAGACGCTGGGCCAAAAAGGGCTGATGCAGTCCCTAGAGGCTGACGTTGGGGTTTTCGTGGGGCAGATTGGAGCTAGGAGCTGTCGGAGTGTTTATCCGGGGTTTCAGCCGGAACATCTATCTCTGACTAAGAGGTACTACTACCGAGATTATTCTCTGTTGGGTGCGCTGGTTTTGGCACCCAAATTGTATTCTGAAACTGCTTAATAATTAAAACCCTCAGATAGTTGCACCAGTTTTCCTGCATTGGGTTTTTTCGGGGACATTGGTCCAAAAACAACGGTGTCCCTTGTGTGCTTGTTTTGTTTCCTTCAATTGATGATCTGTAATGTGTTGAGCATGTACTTGTATTTATTTTCAGTATTTACATGGTAAATAACTTGTTAATGAATCAGAACAAGTAGGCGGAAATAAATCAAAAAAGTACATGAAGGGTTTCTAACAATTAGACTTAGAAATTCCAACACGGTATCAAAGCGTGGTTGCAGATCACAGGAGAATTGAGGACATCAGCCGAGCAGAGCAGCAATAGCAGAAAACAGTTGTCCCAAGTGACAAAAGTTGTTCCTAGCAGAGAAGAAGCAAGGAAGGGGTGACGCAGTGCTTGCGTCATCAAGTTTGAGACGGGAAGAGGATCAACGCAGTGGCAGAGGGGAGTAGACTCAACCTACGCAGTGCCCGGTCATCTTTCTCAATCAGGAAGGATTGACGCCCGTGGCTAGGAGGTGTGAATTTCGCTGGTGTCGGGATTGCGCAGAGCCTAGAAGCTGTAACCTTTAGTTTGTTGGAGCTTTGGAGGCTGTGGGTAAGTTGCAGAGTGAAGCTGGTGGGGTACTGTAGTCAGAACAGTACCTAACAAGGCAAGACCAAGGAAGAGGGCGTTGCTACGAAGGATTTCTAGCCAAGAAATCCGGATCAATGGTGCAGTTGCACTAACGATCAGACTGGGGGCATCTCGACATTAGCATAAGGGTTTCCAGGAGGGAAATCGAGGCTCAAAGGGAGTCACACCAAAAACTTCCAGGAGGGAAGTAGAGGGGCTGCGAGATGGCAGTGAACGGGGTAAGAGACCAGGACAGACTGGACGGAGCCTCAAACTTCGTAGTCTGGAAGGCTAGAATCTTGTCCGTTCTAAACAAAAATCGTGTCAAGCACTTCGCCTTGAGGACGATAGCGATCCCAGTTGACCCAGCTGAGAACGAAAAGTATGAGGAGGCAATGGTGAGGGCCAAGAGCACCATCCTTGACGGGGTCAAGGACCGTGTAGTACAACATATTGCCGAAAAGGACACGGCAAATGAGATGTGGGAGGCCCTAAAGAAATTGTACCAACACACTTCTGTGCAGAGAAGGATGCTACTTGAAAATCAGTTGCAGTCATACCAGATGTAGAAAGGGGAACAGATCGACACCTTCCTCAGTCGATTGAAGGAGATCCGAGATCAGCTGACTTCCATAGGGGCCACGCCGGATCAAGAATTGATGGTGAGAACAGCCCTGAACACAGTGTTTGAAGACTGGGAGGTGTTTGTCCAGAGCATACTGGGCAAGGTCGACCCTTCCAGATTGGGAGGAAATGTGGGCAGCTCTTCGCCAAGAAGATATCAGAAGGTTGAGCAAGACGGGAAGCAGCGACAAGGGGATCAGTATCAAGAAGAAGAAAGAGGAGGATGTTGCCCTAGCATCTGAGGGAAAGCAGGAGAAATGGAAGAAGAAGGACCTCTCCAAGGTCAAATGCTTCAACTGTGGGGAACTGGGTCACTATGCGAGCCAATGTCCGAGGAAGAAGAGCAAAGGAGAGGCTTCCGAGACCAAGGCTGCACCAGCAAGGGCAGAGAAGGAAGTGGAGACAGATGATGACTATGCCATGAGTGCTCACACGCCACTTGAGAGGAAGTGGGGAGACATCGAGTTGTAGTCAAACGGACTACAGGCGATGAGGGGCAAGATCCTCGAGGTACCCAGCCTCTTGGATTATACCTTGCTACGAGAGCCCCGAAGAGGAGTAGCAGTACTGGCAGATGTCAATAGAGATGGATGCAGATGGAGCGTCAAAGGGAGCTACAGTGCAGGATTCCCAAGACAGCGTGAGGCAGCAGTACGAGATGCATAGAATTGCTGCAGCAGCGCAGAGGTCAGAGAGGGAGCACTTATTAGCGACAAAGGAAGTTTCAGCATCGAGTGTGTCTCTGGCCTGACAGAGATGTCAAAGTTGGGAGATCAGTGACTTACTTCTCAGTGACTGAGTTGTAGTGCAGCAGTTAGCAGTGACAGTGCTATGGGCAGCATGATGAGAGGGATTGCAGTACAGATCCAGCAGTGGCAGTGGCAGAACCATGGGTAGCAGCACGAATGCAAAGGGAGTTGTTGTACAAATGCAACAGTGGCAGTGGTAGGGCCATGGGTAGCAGTACATGATGCAGCAGCTTCAGAGGATGTTGGGCAGCAGGCCTAGCATCAGCATAAGGACCGATGCCGGATGATCAGGGTGATGCTCAGTTAGGAGTATTACTAGAGCACAGTCCTCACTAAGAGGGAGTGTTGATTTGGGGTAGCATCGGATGTGCTCTAGCCTCGAAACTTGGTGGAGAGGCTAAGGCACATGAGATCTCCAATACCCAGAAATGGTTTGGGCAGATTCTAAATAGTTTGAGAGATATTAAAAAAATTAATATTTTTAATGGAGTCCCTAAGTCTAAACTTAGGGAAAATAAAATATTAATGTGTATTAATATAAAATTGTGTTAGAATGGTCCAAAAGTCATGGATCAAGCCAGAATTAATCTTAGCCATTGATTAGGGACTTAATCTCGATCGTTGAATTGTCAACGAGAAAAGTATAAAAGGAGGCTTGAGGGTCACTTGGAGAACACACCGAGTTTATCAAAATTTCAATTTTCTGGGGCAGGGTTTGTTGAGGAAGTCGAAAGAGTGATCAGAATTGCAGCTGAGGGGCAGTGAATACAAAAGCAGAGAGGCAGAGATAGTACCAAAAGGATTAGCGCAAAAGCCGGGAGAGGGACGCAGAGCCAACCAGAGGTTCACGCAGACCCAGCGAGGGCTCACACAGAGGCAGCCAGGCGTTGCGCAGTGCCTCAAAGAGCCAGCGTGGGTGACGGAGAGACTCTAAGGGCTAACGCAGTGCCTCCAGAGGCTGACGCAGGGCGAGCTAGGGTAACACTGGGCAGACGTTGGGCCAGAAAGGGCTGACGCAATCCCCAGAGGTTGACGCTGTGGTTTTCGTGGGGCAGATTGGAGCTTGGAGCTGTCGGAGTGTTTATCCGGGGTTTCAGCGGGAACATCTGTCTCCGACTGAGAGGTACTACTACCAAGATTATTCTCTGTTGGGTGAGCCGATTTTGGCACCCAAATTGTATTCTGAAACTACTTAATAATTAAAACCCTTAGATAGCTGCACCGGTTTTCCCGCATTGGGTTTTTCAGGGGACATTGGTCCAGACTCCAAAAACAATGGTGTCACTTGTGTGCTTGCTTTATTTCCTTCAGTTGATGATCTGTAATGTGTTGAGCTGAGGGGCAGTGAATACAGAAGCAGAGAGGCAGAGATAGTACCAAGAGGATTAGCGCAGAATCCGGGAGAGAGGGACGCAGAGCCAGCTAGAGGTTCACGCAAAGCCAGCCAGGGCTCACCCAGAGGCAGCTAGGCGTTGCACAGTGCCTCAGAGAGCCAGTGTGGGTGACGCAGAGGCTCTAAGGGCTGACGTAGTGCCTCCAGGGGCTAACGCAGGGCGAACTAGGGTGATGTTGGGCAGACGCTGGGCCAGAAAGGGCTGATGCAGTCCCTAGAGGCTGACGCTGGGGTTTTCGTGGGGCAGATTGGAGCTCGGAGTTGTCGGAGTATTTATTCGAGGTTTCAGCCAGAACATCTGTCTCCGACTAAGAGGTACTACTACCGAGATTATTCTCTGTTGGGTGAGCAAGTTTTGGCACCCAGATTGTATTCTAAAACTGCTTAATAATCAAAACCCTTAGATAGTTGCACCAGTTTTCCCACATTGGGTTTTTCAGGGGACATTGGTCCAAAAACAACGGTATCACTTGTTTTGTTTCCTTCAGTTGATGATCTGTAATGTGTTGAGCATGTACTTGATTTATTTTCAATATTTACATGGTAAATAACTTGTTAATTAAACAGAACAAGTAGGCAGGAATAAATCAGAAAAGTACATGAAGGGTTTCTAACAGTTATACTTAGAAATTCCAATAGAGCAGTTCAATTTCACGAGCAGATCGATTTCCAGAGTAGCAGCAGTCAGTTGTCGAAGAGAGAGCCAATGAGATCAAAGCGAAGAGAGAGCCAATGCAAGGACAGTGAAACCGGAGGAAGGATTCGAGTTTCGGTGAGTGCATTTGCAGAGAGGCAGAAAAGCCACACTGAGGCTGACACAAAGCAGTGCAGTAGCCTCTAGTGGCAATTTCGAATCTGTTGGGGAAAAGCAGAGTTTTAGTGCCAGAAGCTGGACAAAGGTTCCGAAGGCCAGGAGAGACATTTTCCCAGACAGCAGCAGACCAGACAGCTTGAGGAGAAGCTGGTTCAAGATGAGAGCACAAGTGACTGCGCTAGGGTCACACACTACCTGCGCAGAGCCAATTTGGACGGCTCAATTTGAGTTGACGTCAAAGCCCAGATTTGCTTGTGGAGTGGGGAAATTTCTCACTAGATTTTTCTTGCCAATTGTTCTTTGTAGGATTGCCAGTTTCAACATCCAGTTGTACTCAGATTATTTCACTGCTGCATAATAATAAAACCCTCAGTTGTTGCACCGGTTTTCCCAAGTTGGGTTTTTCTGAGGACATTGGTCCAAAAATAACTGTCATTTTATGTGTGTGTGCTAGTTTTCTTCCAACATTTATTTCTTCAGCAGTTTATTTGTGTAGGTTGCAGTGTTATTGATTTAGTATTTGTTGTAGCAAACAGTAAATAAATTGTAAGAAATTAATTTAACAATTAGGAGAATTATTTCCAGTTGCTGCAATAGGATTCAGGTTACCGAATTTTCACATTCCCAAGATATGATGATTATAGCAAACCTTGTTCTTTCCTCAATAATCAGGATGATGTGATTGTGGATATGTATGAGATATTTGTCTCTTCATGTCATGAGGAGGATATGCCCAAGCTTGTTCTTCATCGAAAGTTTACGAGCCTGATCGTTGAATTCTCCATTCTTTCGTTGCAAGAAAGGTGGCATAGGTTGGATTCCTCTTTTCCATCCTCATCAATGATCCTTGATACATCCTCATGTGTTTCAACAGTTTTCAACCTTCCACAGTTCCACCCTTACCACTAATTAAGAAAATCTTGTAATGGAAAATGTGCCATTTGGGTGCCTTGTCTCATGATGGTTCATAAGGGCAAGTGTTTTTATATTGATCTAATGATATGCTAGTTACATTGGCCATATGACTATACTTATCTCATGCATTAAATGCTCACAATGTGAAAATTCCTTGAAATGCAACAACTAGAATTTATTCTTCTCACTGATTAATTATGCAGTTTATTTTGTTACGGCAAAATAATGAATAAATCACATTGCAATTTCTTCACAATAAAAACGTTCTGGAAAATAAAACTGGAACTGAGAAAAATAATACACACACACAATAAAATTGACACCGTTATTTTTGGACAAATGTCCCCAGAAAACCCAATGTAGAAAAACCAGTGCAGCAAATGAGGGTTTTATTATTATTCTTCAACAGCGAAAATTCTGAGTACAATCTGGATGCTAAACTGGCAATCCTCTCTAAAGGAATCACTCGCAAAATTATTAAAGGAAATTTTTTACTTCTCCACAAGCAATCTAGCATCAATCTGACCACTCGAATTGGTTATCCAAGACCCTTGTGCAAGCCTCTGCACAGATGTTGCACAACTTTTGACTCACACTGCCTAAATCAAGATGTCCTGCCTATTGCTGTTACTGGAAGTGATTCTCCGGCCTTTTGGAAAATCATCCCGACCTCCGGCAACTGAATCATCCTCCTCTTTAGCCAAATCGAATTGCCTCACTAAAGTTGCCTGCACAATCCCTGTACAACCTCCTGTGGAATAACTCGACCTCCTCTAGCTGATTCTTCCGGCAATGGAAACCTCCAATGGAATCTCTACTATTTCTCCTCTACCTGTACTACTAATCTCTTGTCTCGAATTCTCTTCCTAATTGAATCTCTGTTCTCTGGGAAATTCGATATGCATGGATCATTCACCAACTCGATGTTGTTGGTGTGTCTATCTCCATCCCCATTGTCCTGCTCTTATAATCTCTCGTTGGTGAACCAATGGCCATGATTAGATCCCCATCAACGGCTTAAATCATCTCAAACTCAATCTATAAGAGTTTCTAGAGCATTCTCACCTTTCTCAATTAATTCATGTTAATTAATCACTTTTCCTAAGTTATATTTAGGAAATATTTAATTATTGATCAATTAATTTAATTGAGTTGTCTCTAGGCGTTTTCTCATGGAACTTTTTTAGGGTTTTGGAGATCTTGTGTTTCTTAGCCACTCTAACCAAAGTCGAGACTAGAACACCTATATGATGCTACAAAAACTAACATTCCTAAGATTGTATCCATATAGACAATCTTCACTCAAGAAAAGTGGTGTAGAGAAACTAAAACCAAGATTTTATGGGCCTTACAAAATAATCAAACGAAATTGGTGAAGTAGCTTATGAGCTAGAATTGTTGGAGGGAAGCAAAATCCATAATGTCTTCCATGTATCATGTCTTAAGAAGGCAGTGAGTCAACAAGTTACCACTTTAACTGAACTACCCCCTTTGGACGAGGAGGGGTAGTTAGTATTGATTCTGGAAGTTATCAAGGTTGTCCAAGAGAGAAGATTGGGGGGGCAGGATGATCTCAAAATATCTTATCAGGTGGAAGGATTTGCCTGAGGAGGATGCCACATGGGAAGGAGAACAAGTCTTGTAGCACCTGAATCTGTAATTACTTGAGGACAAGCAATGTTGGGAAGGGAGGACTGTAATGTCCTCTTCAAATTAATTGCCCAAGGAAGGACATAGTAGCCTATTTAACCCCATAGGCTATAGTCATTTAAAAAGGGAGAATTATTATTTAATGTTACTTAGGTAACATTAGATAATAAAAAATAAATTGGGGCAAATGGAGGGAAACTTGCAAGTCACTCAAATTTGAATTTAGGAGGGAAAACACCAAAGATAATCTATAAAAGGAAGAGAGGAGAGTCATTATGATCACCATGGATGGTTATCTTCTTGATTTTGAGTTGAGGCTCTTGGAGGGTTTTAAGACCCTTTTTTTTAATTGGTTTCGATGGTGAAAGATTCCACCCTAGCCAATCCTTCTATCTATTCTTGCTACATGACCAAATCTAGTTGATATCTACTTTTCTAAGGCAGCAAGGGGTTGGAGACCACATTCTTAATGCAGCGAGGGGTTGGAATATATCTCTCTAAGGAAACGAGAGACTGAGACCAATTTTCCTGAGGTTGTTAGGGGTCAAGAAGCTATATGTCTGAAGCAGCAACCTAATTTCTTGAGGTAGCACGGTTTTGAAGGGCAACAGATTAGGTTGGTTGAGGCAGCTAAGGGTTGAATCTATCTTGTTGAGGCAACAAAGGGATGAATCTATCTTGTTGAGGCAGTGGAAGGCTGAGGACTAACTCATTGAAACAGTGAAGGACCAAGAAGTTATTCTCTGAGATCGTGAGTGGCCAAAGGGGGCCATGATCTGGAGGCAACAAGGGTGAATAAGCGGCCAAGGTAGTAGTGAGGTTTGTTGATATGATTTGTGGTAGCAAGGGAGTGGCTACAGTTTGTAAGCCTAGAAACCATGATTGATTTCATATCCCTATTGGGGGACTGTTGACCATTGTAAGTCTATTAATTGCTTGTTGAATCAACCCTATTTTATAAATGGTTGCTTGTGGAATCAACTGATTACTTGAGTTTAATATTCTACTTGTGTATCCAATAAAGAGCAAAATTGTTTCATAGATTGATGAGTATTGTAATATTGTTATGAAATACAATTCTTTCATTTGTTTATTGAAAACCATAGCTCAGAATTGCATCCTAAGGGTAATCTCCCCAAGAGGGATATCATAGGATTATGAGAAGTACAAGATTTTTGGGGCACATGTAATAGCCAACCTAAAAGCAAGGACAATAGAGAGGGAATAGATATAGTATGTTACGTACAGAAAGGACATGGGCATGTTACTCTTATGAAGGCCACCCCAGTGATACCCATCTCCCGAAGTGTGGCAACACTTGACTAGGAAATGGATGTTGATCACCATGGTGAAACAAGGAAAAATGCATAGCTTTTAAGCATCATCGTGATTCATTATCTAATTCAACCCAAGATCCTTACTTTCATGCCAAATACATTAAACGTAAACACTTAATCTGAAGCAATGACTAAAGTACCTCGTGTATCGTGGCACCATCATCAACAAATGAGAGAATTGAGCATGATATAAGAGGCATTTGTGGATTACTGTCTATAGAGTATACTGAATGTCAACATTGAGATCATTGTTTGCAATGTGGATCATTGAAGAAAAATTTCCTATAATTACCCTTTTGAGTGAGGGAGTAATACCTAGCTCCAACATGGAGACATGTGCTCATCATTGAGTACATGAGAACCTCAACATCTCTGGAACTCTAAGACCTACACTTTGTTGATATTTCAAGTGCAATAGATACAAGCACTAATTTCTCAAAACTGAAAATTACTTCTAATGATGTAGATATTTTTTCAGCAGTTTCAATTTATCATTAACCAATTACACTTCAGAAATTCAACCATAAATGCACAAGGACAATAGAGATCACAATGCACAAAGATAACACAGGATTTACCCTGGGAAAACCCACTTGGGGAAAATTCCTAGCAACCTTTTCCTTGGAGAAATTATTTAGTTCAACAAGAGATACACCTAATTCTTCTAGTCAAATATGATGGTAAAACTGACCAAAAATACAACGGTCAAACCTAGTCAAACAACCCTCTTGTCACGTCTCCAATATACTCAACAAGCTCATCCCTGTCTAACCTTCCTAGGCCAAAATTTGGCCTCCCAAAAACTACTCAGAAACTTAGCCCTGCTGCCCAAAAACTACTGCCTAAAATTTCGAACATGCTTCCCAGAAACCGCTCAGAAATTCACACGTGCGAAGCTGCAGGAGGAGAGAGAACCACACATGCGAAGCTGCAAGAAGAAAGAGAACCACATGTGTGAAGTCAAAGAGAGATAGAAAAGATGCTTGAGATATCATCGTCTTTCTTCTTCTTCTCCATCAGTTAGATGCCCAAAAGATAACTTGTTATGTGTGAGATTGAATTGTGCAAGGAGGAGGAGGTCAAGTGCCTTATATATAATGTTTTGGCTGGCCTAAATGGGTGCCAATTCAACTGGGGCCGACTTAACTTGAGGGAGGGCCAAATTTACAAGTTTGGAGTCAAAAATTCAAAATTCAAAATTTTCTCTTTTGAAACCGACAAGAACATGTCTTATACTAAACATTACATATATTTCAAGGGCTAAAATATTAATTATGAAGACCAACCATAGCTACAAAATTCAACACTCCCTCTTAGCTAGGGAGGTATTCATAATGACTATCTAGATGTTCTCTTTGTTGACAAATTTCTCTAATAAAAGGTTACAACAATTCATCATCAGCATCAACATCATCTGATTACCATGATCTTAGTCAACAACTTTGACCCATGGTAAAATCTACAGCAACACAGTACCATAATTATGGTTAGCATCTCTAACCCATGGTACATCATTAGCATCAACTAGTCACCATGATTCTAGTCGGCACCTCTGACCCATGGTATATAGACTAGTCTTGGTTCACCATCATCCTGGTCAATCTCTTTGACCCATGGTGAAACCCTAGGGACACACTCGATCCATCTGAGTACTCCTGGTCCCAAATCCAAAGGCCTCACTCGCCATGATACTAAATGGGCTCACTCAACCTATTTGGAGAGTAATCTTGAGCCCGATGTTGAAAGGCACCTACTCAATTGAGTAATTCTGGGCCTCTAAGACAATTCTTCCTAATCCCAATCAGTATCTTTGACCCAAGAAGAATGTTTGTCCTCTGTCAAACCATTCTCCCTAATCTTGGTCACCCTAACCCAGGGAGAATGTTTATCCCTGATGCTGTAATATCCCTCCATGGATGTAATGAATTATTCAAGACATGGATATGTTATGTAAATAAATAATTTGAATAATAAATAAACAAAGGGGGTCGGAAGCACTTAGGAATGAAACACTCGAATATGAGATACTTGCCAAAGGAAACAAAACAAAAATCTCATTGATAAATGAGATTTGGATAATTCTTTCATGATAGAATTCTAGAATGAAATTCTAGATAAGCTTAATGGATGGGAGAGAAAGATCCATTAAGTTGCTTAGCTAGAGAAAGATGCTAAGCTTAGAAAGACTAAAAGCACCGCGGGAGAGAAAGGCGGGCTTTTATGGAAAAGCCTAGGCAAGTGGATAAAAATGGTCCAAAAAAGCAGGACGTCGCTAAAGGAAATTTTATCATGAAAGAAAGGTATTAAATACCTATTGAAGGGATCAACAGTGGTTGTTGAATCCCTGGAAATATCATCTCAGCAAGGGGTTGCACTGGAGGATGTCAGTTCGAGGTTGGGTGGTAAACAGAGTAACATTCCCAATTGACAGCCCAATTGAGTTTTCTTCGATAATTCTGATTGTAGGAGCTTTGCTATGATATTCTAATTCATTTATATAACTCTATTCATACTTATGTCCATAGTATGAAAATTAGATGCAGAGGAAGTGCGCTATTAAATTTGTAAATAAGATGATAGTACAGTAGTTATTTAACTATTGAATTCTGAGTTTGTAGAGTCACTGTTTATATTCTGATATGTAGAAAAGATTGCTGCTGAAATATTAATTCTATCATTCTATAGATACACAAGAAGTTTGCTAAAGTAGGAATCTGTCATAAGACTGATGGAATTATCTTACCTAGGATGTATTATGTTATTCTGGTAATTCGGGTATAGCCCTTTTGAAGTTATCTCCCTAGGAGGTATGTTGTTATGCTAGTAAATTTAATGATTATTTTTTTTCTAAGTTATACTAATTCTATTAATGAAAAAAAGATATCATACACTGAGGCCTTAGCCTGTACTTAACCATGCCAGAGGAATGGCAACAACCAGCAAAGTCTAGATCTGAACTGCCCAGAAGGGAAACCAGTCCGTAACAGAAAAGAGTTCAGAGAATTAGCTTGCTGCCCACGCAGGGGAAACCAGCAAAGCATCCAGTTTGTTATCATTGTATCTAATGAGACAAAAAAACCAACTAAAGAGCCGAAAACTCATAGTTTTTTCACCGAAACCCCATTGAAACAAAAAACTAAAAAATAGAGTCCCAAAAAACCTGAGACACATAGCATGCTGAGTGGCAGACTGTGTGGCGGACGCGTGGCGCGCTGAGTGGTAGCAAGGTGGCAGACAATGAGGCGGACACGCGGCATCAAGGTGGCAGACTAGGAACGTGGCGGAGACGGAGGGTGTTCCTCCACGATGAAGCACCTATACTCGTCCATCTTGCCACCTACGAGAAGCGAGGTGTCCGTGTTGCCACCCTGCAATGCCAGGTGTTCTTCCTCGACGAGACAGCAGTAAGGGTCCATTACCTCGTCTATATGCTGAGCCTCGTTCACCTCCTTCCCTACACATCTTGTCTTCTGCTCCTGGTTCCGCTCCCCTGCTCCTTGGATGCTCGTCTGAGCCAATTCCGGTATGGCTTTGGTGTGGCTACACCCTGCTGTGGTGCGCCCACCACCAATAATGTCCGAGACCCCAATTGCCCTGGTGCTGCCACCCCCCGTCGTTCCTTGCTCTTCAATTACAGTGGTGCGTCCACCAACCACTGTGGCCTGTTCCTCAGTGATCTGCTCCGTCTCGTGAAAGAGAATGGTTATGGTGGTCGTGATGAGGGGCTTGTTCAGGGTAGAGCGGAAGGTGAATTGGGAATTCTGGGAATGCAGTTGAGGAAGGGGTGGAGTGCCTCTAGGAGACGAGGCAAAAATGGAAGGGAAGCTGCTGGGAGGTGAGGCAGAGGCCACCGAGTGGAGCGACCTCTTCCACTGCGAGTATTTGGGTAACGTTCGGGGATTTGCTCAACCAGAGAGGAGGTGGTATCCAAAGCAGGAGAGTGTCGGGGGCGACTCAGGCTCCCTCGGCTCCCGCCCCTGCGGCTGTGCATACGGTGTCGCACCATACTGTCTGCAGGCGGATGCGAATTTCTTCCGGAATTGGGCACAATGGGGTGCAACGACACAATTGAGCTTGCGGACTACTCAGCAGAGGGATGAGCAGTGAAGGCCGAAGGGAAGATGAAATGACAATTCAGGTTGTGGGTGAAGTGGATGCCCAGGCCGAAATCAATGCAGCAAAGGAGGTGGCAGCGTCTCCCAGTGGTTGTGCGGGAGCTGGGTACAATCACAGCTTGAGGGCAGAGACATTGCAATGGTAGAGGTTGCAGAGTTTGATGGGCAAAAGCAGCGGTGTAATTCTCCCGAGAATTCATGGTTGCACTGAGCCGAGGTTGATGGCAGTTAACAGAGTGGAGGCAGCGCTCGCATAAGGTGCATTTATGGCAATTGTAAATGCCATTTTTGGACCACTGTGCCAACCTGCGGGAGGCCATGTGGTCTCGCCACACGCCAACCCAGTTGGCTGCCACCTCACTGTCCTTGATTGTCACCCGCATCTAGGAGTAAATTTAATGATTATTACCAGAAAAGTGATGTAACAATTAGGTAGTCAGGTTGATTATTTTCCGAGGATGGAATGGATTAAAGAATATACAACTTCGTAACAGAGTTGGGAAATTGGTAGTATGTATAGGGATGTAACTCTCTATAGTTTGTAATAGATATGTTCCCAGGAACAATGATCTAGCGTGTAAGCAGAAAAAGATCGAAACTAAAGTTGAACAACAAAAGAAAAATATACCTAGTTCGGCTTATACATTGGGAATACTTATTCAAAAATGAAAAAGCTTGTTAAGACATATTCGAGCTCAATACATTAAGGTACTGAAGATAATTCTTATTACACAGTAGGAACAGACTAGTCTAGGAGTACATGCATAGGATTTCATGAGTTGTAAATGTGATGACTAGGCAATCGAGTGAGAAAGATGGGAATGATTAATTAAAAATTTAAATCGAGATTTGTGTACTACTCTACGCAGTGCCTCCTGCCTGAGATAAATAGAGCATGTACACTCTAGTAGAAACCTTAGCTAGTTATAGTGCATAAAACTTTCAGGAAAAAGAAAATGGGACATTTCCCTTGATAATATATAGTTAAGATATAAGTATAAAGGAAAAGAAACAACAATATTAAATATATACACAGTGATGCAAAGAGCGAAGTAAATTCCTCACTCGTTCGTAGAAAAACAAGTAGAAGCAATCACTCCTTGATTGTAACATCAATTCGAATCCATACTTCTATCAACGATTCTCTAAGAACGAGTATGCAGTTACACAAATACAAAAACATATCCTTTGAAAATTAGGATGCAATCGAGGAGACAAGTGAATTAATAGATTCAAAGACAACATTATATTAACATTAACAGTATATTAACCTGGCAGAAGGAGAAGTTAAGGACAACATTGTATTTTGGATAAAGTATTATCCTCAACAAAACAGTCCATATCAAGTTCAGATAAAAGCATTTAAAGGTCTTATATATAACTGTAAAAATAATACAAATGCTCTTCTTCTAAGGAAAAAATCGCCTTCATGGCTAGGCAGTATACAATCATTTAATCGGACACCACGCGCAATATGAAACAGAGAATAATTTTTCCAGATGATACACCCTCGTGAATAGGCTTCAAGAAATTAAGCATGGCACACCGACCTGTAGCAGTGTATAGTACTGTTAGTGATGGGACGATTAGCTGAAAGGAAAGGAGGTGGTCTAGCCGAACAACCCAATCATACTCTACCTGTATAAGAGGAATAAGAACAAGCGGAAAAATATATATATATATATATAAGTAAAATAAATCCTAGTGCAGGGTCCTTGATCATAATCAAATCCAAGAAGCAAAGAAACTACCTGCTATAAGTACGCATGTCGAGGTATTTGCCTCTCCCATCTGAAGAGGGGTTATGGGGAGAGCAGTAATTAGTTTAAGCTTGCGTAAAGCTCGATAACCTCGTATAAAAAAAATAATGGGTAGGTATAAAATATAATCACCTCATAGAGGAATCGATGAACTGTGTGCCGAAAATACCAGGGACTGAATTTTTGGTAAGCAAAACCGCCCCCAAATCTTGATACGCTCCATCCCTATGGCAGACACCATATGCTACAATTAAAAGAGTTACGAAGAAGAAATGATGGAATCTAAAGTAGTAGAAACGAATAAATTGCTTTTAAGAAACAAACAAAAAAGGAGAAACTTACCTTACCTTGCGTAGGCAGCTTGCCACACTTATCAATGGCTGAGTGCTAGACATTTGTAGAATAAACCCTAGCCTTATTACCCTACCATGAGACAAAAAGACTATAATCAAACCCACATTGGAAAGGCATCGCTAATTCTCGGCAAAAGGAAACGATACAAATCCAATAAAAGGTAAGTTGAAGAGAGGTTGTTGTCTTACCATGATTGGCGGCAAATGGAAATACCTGAATCAACCAAGAACAGAGACCCAAACCCTTGGTCTTCCTTCGAAAACCCTGCAGACAAAGAGAACCATTACTGTGGTCGATATACTTGTTGACCGAGGTTGTCATTGATGTCAATATGGCAATATTCCAGATACTAATATGGCAATATTCTAGATACTAGAAGCCAAGGGGAAGCCGAGCAGATCCATGAAGAGACAGGAGCAAGGCCATCAGGATAGCCAAGCCATAAGCAAGAGGAGTTACCAAAGGAGGCAGATCAAAGCATATCACAGGATATCAAAGCAAGAGAGGCATTCATATATGCAAGGAGGTCTTTGAAAGACACTGCCAAGCCAGAGGAGCCACATTGGAGCAAGAGGAGCTACAGGAGGAGCCATATATATATGTAATATATATGCCAAAACTGAGTTCTCAGAGCTACAGGAGCAAACAAAGCGAATAGAACAGAGCATATATATGCCAAAGACGAAAACAGAACCATCGAGAGCTTTCGGAGCAACAATGCCAAAGGAAGAACTATCGGAGGAGTAGAGCTATCGCATATTGCAAGAGTAAGGTGCATAAGCGGAGGAGCATATAAACAGAGTTAAAACAGCGGAGCAATATATATATATAAACAAAGTTAAAGGAGCAGAGTATATTGATGCGATAATAAACGGACCCGAATGTAACATTATAACACTGCCCTATTGTTATATCGCATCCACCTATCGCAAAGTTCAAAAGGGTTGTCACCCCCGAAACCCTCTGATTGCGATAATATATGCGCGGACCCATGGGACCATTGCAATACGTTGCAATTTAATATCGCGTCTATCGTGTCGGGATTATGTATCGCAAGTGGTTAAGGCCCTGCCACATTAAAACCTCCGATTGCGATAAAGTATGTGGACCCGCTGCAACATTGTAATATGACTTAATATATTATCGCAACTGTCGCATATCGCAAGCCGTAAAGCCTTGCCACATTGGAAGCGCCGACTGCGATAAGGCTGTAGACCCGACGGGTATATTAACTATGGTTTAATACCATATCGCATCCGGTCCATCGGAGCAGGGGAATCGCCCATCGGCCATCGGCAATGCTTTAGGCTCGACTTGTAGAAGAACCTCTGAAAGTGGCGAATGCAATAAAAGGATGATGTGGCATATGGGACCGCCATATGGGTATACCACGTTTATATGGGTTTCGTGAGCAATAAGTCTATAATGGAAGACTCTCCGAGTTATATATTTTAAATGAGAAAAACTCATAAGTCGGCCCCTCCTCCCAAGGAACGTGTCCTTTGGTGATTTGCAAAAGTCGCCCCTCCTCCCAAGGAACATGTCCTTTGGTGATTTGCAAAAGTCATATATATAAGGGGCACTTTTGCAAATCACCAAAGGACATGTTCCTTGGGAGGAGGGGCGACTTTTGCAAATCATCAAAGGACACGTTCCTTGGGAGGAGGGGCTGACTTATGAGTTTTTCTCATTTAAAATATATAACTCGGAGAGTCTTCCATTATAGACTTATTGCTCACGAAACCCATACATTATATATCTATATATATATATATATATATATATATATATATATATATATATATATATGAGTTGAGACGCTTCATTTAGTGGATTGATCTCGAGCATCTATATTACGAAGAAATAACAGTTCACGACTCGTGAACTTGAAAAGGAAAAAAGAATCTCTCTGATATTTGTCGTGCGCGGGCCTTTGAGGCAGAAATGCAATACAATAACGCTCCCGATAGTTCAAGAGGCTGAATCAAGCCGATTGCGATTGCGATTGGGACGCGGTTGTCCATTAAACAATGTCGTCTCTGTGTATGTCTGTAATTATGTAATTATTGTAAAAAGGAGCGTTGTTACAGTTTAACGTAAGACATGATTTCTCTGTGCATTTGTGGACCTCTCTTGAGAAGCAATGTGTCTCAGGAGTGCTGGCGAGGACGAAGAGGCAGAGGAAATGACAGTGACCGAGGAGGAAGCCAAAGGGCCAGCGAAGAGAGGAAACCAACAAACAGAGGCATGAGGAATGAATAAAAGACAAGAAAAGAAGAGAACGTTGTGGAATGTTCTTGAAGGCTGTTGAACGCTGTGGAAAATAAGCTGGAGGAGACAGAGGCAACAAGAGGATCCAGCAGAACAGAAAGAGGGCCAAAGGGCCAACAGGACAGCAGATAGTCGAAGGGGAGAAGTAGCCAGCAGAGAACATAAGCTTGAACATGAAGTTGTTCTTTATGTAGAGCTTAGTGCAGCGAATAGTAGACTGACTAAAGTTGCATGAAGACATTATCAGAGAGCATGAAAGCTATTGGAGACTATGTGTGGGCAGTGTGCAGAGATGTAAAGACTTCTTCATAAGAATACTAGCTGTCATTGATGTTGTAGCATGGAGACTACGGTGAAGCTATAAACAGACAGAACTCAATAGAGAAGAGTTCTGGGAGCAGAACATTACTATCAAATGTGCTTTGACAAGATTGGGTCAGAGTCCTTGGGGCTGGTGCCTCAGAAGCAAGAAGGATAGGAGTCCTTGAGGCTGGTGCCTCAGAAGTAAGTAGGATTGGAGTCCTTGGGGCTGGTGCCTCAGAAGCAAGAAGGATAAGAGTCCTTGGGGCTAGTGCCTCAGAAGTAAGAAGGATTGGAGTCCTTGGGGTTGATGCTCAGAAGTAAGAAGGATAAGTGTCTTTGGGACTGGTGTCTCAGGAAATGGAAGGATTGGAGTCCTTGAGAGTTGGTGCTCCTAAGTCCGAGATTAGTGTCTTGGCAAAATAGAGTTGGTGCTCTGGAGGTTGGAGCCTCACCAAAGTCCAAGTTGGAGCTTGGCAACTGATTGCAACCACTTATATATTGTATCTATTTTACTGCAAAGATTATATTAATAAAAGCATTTATTATTGTTGTTCATCTTGTGTTCTAAATATAAATTGTTTAACTGGTAAAACAATAGTCAGAAAAAGAAATATTGATTCACCCCCCCTCAGTATTTCCAACAATACCATCACCTCATCGTATAAAGGGATTGAAGAAGAAGCAGATATCAAGAAGAACATTAAGTGATAAGGAGACCAAATTACTTGAAGAAAGAACAGTAGAACGAGAGCAAACCAATAAGCACTCCAGTACAGAAAAAAACAAAACACAATGCCTACAAAAGACAACCTCAATACTGTGAAAATTCTATACTGCAACAACTGATTTATATTACCTACTTATTTTCCAATAAGTTATTTACGAAAACCCTTCAGTAAATATTAAAAATAAATTCTGCTGCAGATATCACACCACAATACAGAAACAAATACATGCACAAGAATCAAACACATCAACACAGATATTTTTGGACAATTGTCCCTAGAAAAACCCAATGCGGGAAAACCGGTGCAGCAGAGGAGGATTTTATTATTAAACAGCTTTTCTGAGTACACTGGGTGCCAAACTGGCTCACCCTACCAAGATAAATTCTCTGGAACCTCTCCTAGGCTCAGCGGCAGACCATCTAGCCTCTGCGCAGCTCCCAGACCCTCTACGTCAGTATTTTGCCTCTCTGCATCAGCAATAGGCCTCTTTACGTCACCCACGCAGGCCCTCTAGTGACTGCGCAGTCCTACTGCCTCTGCATCTTCATGAGTGTCTTTGCTTCTGCCTTTTTTACCTCTGTGCTAATCCTCTGGCATTGTCCCTACCTCTTAGCTTCATACTCGCTACCTCTTGCTGCAATCCAGACCTCTAGTTCGAATTTCTCAGCAAACCCTGCTCTAGAAATCGAACTGACTGATCTCCCTTAGTATGTTTCCAACTGACCCTCAACCCTTCTCTTATACTTTTCCTGTTGACGAATCAACAGTCAAGATTAAGTCCCTAATCAACGAATAAGATTAAAATAGACGTGATCTTCATCTCTTAGAAGCTTCTCATCCTTATCTTTATTAATACCCATTAATATTTTTATTTTCCTAAGTTTAGACTTAGGACTTCATTAAAAATATTAATTATTTTAATAACTTTTAATCCGAATGGAATTTTCCAAAACGATTTCTGGGTCTTAGAGATCTCATGCTCTTTATTCTCTCCACCAATTTTCATGGCTAGAGCACATCCGATGCTACCTCAAATCAACAAATACTTTCCTACGAAACTCAGGGGAACAGCTACTAGAACTATGATCTCAACAAATATACAGTGCTCTGTCGAAAATCGATAGGAGAGATCAACGGAGAGGTAGGGTAAGAGTCGAACCCAACCAAGAGAATATGGCCACCAAAGAAATTATACATTGCGTTTATGGCAAACAGTGCCAAGAATTTGTAAAAAGTACTTATAAACCCTCTATGGAAATGGTAAATCCCTTACAGTGTGTTGTCGTGCGGATTGACACGACAACGCTCAGACCAGGGGCTGTCACTCTGATCCCCGATCCCTCCGTTTAAGCCTGTCTCCCGCGGCTAAGGGGGGTAGTCCCTGTGAGATGATGAGGCCAACTGTCGACCAGTTGGTTGGGAGACACGAGATACGATTAAGATGAGCACTAAAAAGATTTAATTAATTTAGCAGACCAGTGCCTTAAGAGATTATGGTTAAGATGATTACTTGTTAGATGATATAGAAACGTAAATCGTGAACAGCAATCATTTGTCATCGAAAGGTATCAGCTAAATCACATGACCAAAACGATATCCAGCAACTGAAAATTTTGAAGAGATAAATGCCTTAAAACACCATGAGAATCGTAAATCATTAACTAGATATCAATTTCGTATCTCGACTTGAAAATTTAGATCTCAGCATGAAAGATATAACATGAAAAATTCCTGAAAATAACTGGATCTGACGAAGAAAATTTTCCACAAAAAAAAATTTATACTTTTTTCGATTTTTTTTTTTTTTTATAAATCTAACTATTTAATCAAAAATTAAAATCATAAATAAAAATAAATTTCCTAATATTTTTTTATTTTATTATTATTATTATTATTTTCTTTATATAAAACAAAAGTTAAAAATGAAATCTAAAACTAAACTATTTTAAAAATAAAACTAAATCTAAAAAAATTATAAATAAATCTTTTTTATCTTTTATTTTTTCATAAAATTTAAATCTAAACAAAATAAACAAACAAATTAAAAATTAAAATTAAAATCTAAGAATTATTAAACTAAAATATATTAAATCAAAAAAATATTTAAAATCTAACAAAGCCTAAGAAACAACTATGCAAATATATACATATTATAAACCTGAATCTAAAATCTAAAAAAAAATAAATCAAAATCTTAAAAAAAAACTAAAATCGTAACTTCACGTAAACATTTTCTTTTTAAAATTTAATTGAAATCTAAATGAAACTTTAAACTAGCCAAAATAACCTCGCTACTCTAAATGATTTTATTTAACATACAATTGAAAAATCCTAAGCAAATAAAATAGAAATTAACAAAAAGAAACGATAGCCTAACTTACGCATAAAAAAAAAGGTCTAACGGTGAGAGGTATTACGCCTAACCCTCAGTTATGTATCAAGAAAATCGAAACGCAGAACGTAACAGGAAACCTAGCCGTCAACAGTTGAATGACGAAATCGCTTTAGAAATGATTCGAATGAGGGTACGGACGTATCAACTTGATAATCGGTTTTACCTGCTATGTAAATGGAAAAACACTTATCTGACAATACGTTTACCTGGGCAGATTCGTAAAACCTGAGCCGGTGGTGCATATATGATCGGTTTGCTGCGTGAGGGCCGCTGATCGTTGCCTTTCTGTTATTCGAACTGTGGCTTTGGCTCTGGGAACGGTGAAGCGGAGTTCCATTCCTCAACGCCCTTGCTCAACACACTTCCGGAACTTGTTCCATTCCACAACTCCACCGACTCAACGTAGAGAAAAATCGAAAACAGCAACAAAGCTCAAGCGCTGGAATAGCACTTCCTCCGCGAGGACGCCGTTTTTTACCAATGGACTTGGAACTGCAGGCTTGATGGCACATCTGCTGATCAGATCACGTCAAAGGCTGTTGAACCCTTTCCACGCTGAATAGCCACACCCTGCTGCCGGCGTATATAAAAATTGTCGATGCCCACACAATCACCCTCTGTCTTTGGTTATGCAGAGAATTTTGTCGGCGGCAGAATTGGCTTGTGCTTGATGTAAATCACCTGTTGGCGGCTTATTGCAGAGTTTCAATGCCTGATAACGTGGATACAATGAAGCTGACGGCGGAAAACTAGTGTTTGTGCATATATAAACCAGCAACCAAAGAATGCCTCTCGTTGAAATCTGCTGCTTATGCACAGTGTGTCGGTGTGTCAACCTTGACGGCAGTCCTGCAATTGCAGAAAAGACAAAACCCTAATGAAAACTGAACAAAAATTTGAAACCCTAGAACAGCTAATTAATGTACAGATATGGTCCTTTAACAGCCAGATTCAGCAATAAGCACGAAAATATTTTAAAGAACAGAAATTTTAGGTTTTCACTGTGAAGAACTTCAGAAAATCTCTCATGCAACTTAGAAAAATAAACCGAATGATAGACCCAGGATCAAATCCAACTGGGCTCAGCAAAAAATGCTTGTGGGAGTTGGCTGGTTCAGCCGAGAACTTCCCCGAACGACCACAAATTTCCTTCAGAAAATGTTTTCTGCACAGCTCAAAACAACCATCAGTAAAGAGGGCAAAAATACTGCTAGATCTCAGAAAGTAATGGAGATACCTGCCATTACTTCAGAAACCCTAACAACACTCAAACCCTAGCAAGTGAACAAGATACCTGTGCTCACAATACTCTACAAAAAAGCTATTATTAACGGCTGAAAATAACATATGCAGAAAATTAAACAATCTCACAGCATTTCAAGAGAGTAACACCAACAAGATATGGACCCCAAAGTCTTCTTTTATTAACCAGAAACAGATTTACAAGAGAGTTTCTTCAGTATCAGACTCACAGATCCAATGATCTGAAATGACCCCTAGCACCCTATATAAAGGAAATGACTCCAACGGCTAGTTCGAGTGATCCATGCTGAAATGATCTCGACCGTTGATGAGGATCAAGACATCTCTTGATCTCATCCGTCGATTTATTAACTTATTATTAAAATAATATTTTGCATGCATTCACTTAAAATATTATTATTTTATTAATTTAGGGTTTTTGCTTTATTTTTTAATTTTTTATTATTTTTTATTTATTTCATTTTTTATTTTTTTATTTATTTTATTATTTTATTATTTTTATTCATTTTTTAATTTTTTAATTCATTTTAAAATGGATCATCGAACTAAGCCTTCGGAAACATCACCTAGGACCTAGGACTTAGGACTCATGAGGGGATTTAAAACATTTTTCGACCCTCAGGACACATTTCATGATGACTTTTACAAAATTACATCTTAAGGGGGAAAACCCCTTTAATACAGACCCTCACAAATCACCCAGTTCTGCGACACAACTATAATCTAGCAGATTAACACACTAGGATTCTCCTAAAGTTCTAATGACAAAATCCATCCCGGCTTTGGGGTCAGGTTTGAAGGAAAACTCTGCCGATCCATGGATCGGTGAGACGAAAAACCTTCCGGGGCGTAGATTACCACTAGAAAGTTAGGTCCACCTAGGCAATTCACATACACGACTCATATCTGCTAAGATTATTTACAATTAATACATGCAGACTGGGTTTACAATTAGATTGATCAAGCTGCTGATGACTGCTGGATGGCACGAACACGCTGATCAGGTGCTGCCCCTTTCTTGCAAAGAAAAAGGGGGGGTACTGCATGGGTAGTTGACCGGTAGAGGTCAACATCTGGCTCTACTTGGGGACACGTTGCTGCTTGCAGGAATGTGAGAATCCAGAATCTGCATCCATACAACACAAAAATAAGTAGCGTCCATCCAAAAATCATCATATACATTAAGCACAAGAAAGATAAAAGCTCTTCATTTATTAACTAATCTAGAAAAACAAATCTAATCCTAAAACAGAAATAAAAATGCGGAAAAAACAAGGAGTAGGGTTAGAAATACGATACAAAAGATGCCCCATGGCATCAGATGTGTTCAATATAGTGCATACTGAGCATTTGCCTGCTTTCAGGCAAATCTGTCGGCTGCTTGTCGGATGTGCCATGTCCAATTTTGCATATGGTAGGACTTTTGCCTATCCGAAAATCAAGCTGCTCACGGCCGTCTGATGCGTCAAATCTTCTTCTTATTTTCTTTCTCTTGCGCTTTTTCTTTCTGGCAGGTTGAATTACTGATGATCTGGTACTTTCTGTTTCAAAACTATCAGATAAAGTGTGTAAGATATGCATGCTAAGTCTTTTTGTGTCTTGCATCTGATTTTTATCGTTTTTAAGCTTATCTGGATCACCTTCAATTAACCACCTAATGACCTCCTCATAATAAGATGGAACTTGTTGCGGCAAATGAGAAGGCTCCTGGTTTCTTTTATCATCTGACCATTGTTGAATCTTTTGAACTTGTATTCTAATGGCATCCATCTGACTAGAGCATTCATCCCTTATAGCACTGATTTGTATGGCATGGTGTTCTTGCATGTGTTTTATTACTTTATCATTCTTTTCCTTTATGTCCATCAAGCAATGTTGCATGAAATTTATTTCTTCTTTATGATTCGCTTGCATGTCAGCCAACTGATTGTTATGATTGAACGTCATAGAGTCAATTTCCCTATCATGATCAGCTTTCATGGTCACCATATTTTCCTCTAAGACTGACATCTTGCTTTGCATGCTTCTAATTTCTGTTTCATATTTAATTTTCATGGCCTCAATTTCCTTAGCATGCTGATTTTGTGTGACCTCCAACTCCCTATTACGTTTTTCCAGCTGGGTGCATAAAGTTTTAACATCATTGATAAGACTAGTTTGATTGCTTTCCATATTTCTTACCAGCATCATTAGATCTTGTATAATTTGCTTTTGTTCTTCCTTTTCATTGTCATTTGTCCCTGATTTTTCACTATCATGAACTTGGTCTGAGATATTTCCGGTGGATGACACATTCTGATCTTGAAAACTTTCTTCAACAGCTGGATTTTTTACAAGATTACTTTCTTTCGTTTGCACAATTTTAGAGGTAGAAGGCAAGCTGTTTGGACTATCATATCTATCTTTAAAAGCATTGAGAATGTCTTGTAAAGAAGTGAAAAAATCATCAGGAAAATTATTAAACCAACTCAAGGCATCACCCTCTAAAGAATGGACAAATAGACGCATCTTGAAATCTTCATGATTATATTGAGGAAATCTACAATATAAGATCATTACACAAGTAAACATGTTTAAATGATGTCTAACAGCGACCGGATCACCACTCGAGAACTTAAATAATTTGGAAATGGCCTCTTTCGGAGGATCATGGAGATTGTCAGTAAAACGACATGGTTTAAATGAATAATCCATGATGAACAATAAGGGATCAAATGGATGATAGAAAGAGATTTCTGCTCAAGAAAATTAAGAGATGAAAGAAGTGGAGTCGCCACTTGAACAATGAATCTGATTCTAGGATCCAAAAAGTAACCACAAGCAGATATGAAGAAAGCTTCTTGTCTGGGAAAAATGAGAAAGTGGAGTCGCCACCCAAACAAGAAACAAACCGAAGAGATGTTACTGATATGGCGCAAAATAAGGCAATAAAAGATCCAAATGATAACCTCAAAGGTCGAATCTGCCAGCTCAAATGAGAGATGAGAAAGATGAGAAGATGAATATCGATGAAACTCCAGGAACAGAAAAACTCTGTCCCCGGCAACGGCGCCAAAAAATGTTGGCGTTGCCGGCTCAAACGAATGATAGACAGATGAACGATGAATGATGAAAAGCTGTTGAAACACCAAGGACAGAAAAACTCTATCCCCGGCAACGGCGCCAAAAAATGTTGTCGCGCGGATTGACACGACAACGCTCAGACCAGGGGCTGTCACTCTGATCCCCGATCCCTCCGTTTAAGCCTGTCTCCCGCGGCTAAGGGGGGTAGTCCCTGTGAGATGATGAGGCCAACTGTCGACCAGTTGGTTGGGAGACACGAGATACGATTAAGATAAGCACTAAAAAGATTTAATTAATTTAGCAGACCAGTGCCTTAAGAGATTATGGTTAAGATGATTACTTGTTAGATGATATAGAAACGTAAATCGTGAACAGCAATCATTTGTCATCGAAAGGTATCAGCTAAATCACATGACCAAAACGATATCCAGCAACTGAAAATTTTGAAGAGATAAATGCCTTAAAACACCACGAGAATCGTAAATCATTAACTAGATATCAATTTCGTATCTCGACTTGAAAATTTAGATCTCAGCATGAAAGATATAACATGAAAATTTCCTGAAAATAACTGGATCTGACGAAGAAAATTTTCCACAAAAAAAAAATTTATACTTTTTTCGAATTTTTTTTTTTTTTTTTTAAATCTAACTATTTAATCAAAAATTAAAATCCTAAATAAAAATAAATTTCCTAATATTTTTTTATTTTATTTTTATTATAATTATTATTTTTTTTTTCTTTATATAAAACAAAAGTTAAAAATGAAATCTAAAATATTAATCTAAAACTAAACTATTTTAAAAATAAAACTAAATCTAAAAAAATTATAAATAAATCTTTTTTATCTTTTATTTTTTCATAAAATTTAAATCTAAACAAAATAAACAAACAAATTAAAAATTAAAATTAAAATCTAAGAATTATTAAACTAAAATATATTAAATCAAAAAAAAAATTAAAATCTAACAAAGCCTAAGAAACAACTATGCAAATATATACATATTATAAACCTGAATCTAAAATCTAAAAAAAACTAAATCAAAATCTTAAAAAAAAACTAAAATCGTAACTTCACGTAAACATTTTCTTTTTAAAATTTAATTGAAATCTAAATGAAACTTTAAACTAGCCAAAATAACCTCGCTACTCTAAATGATTTTATTTAACATACAATTGAAAAATCCTAAGCAAATAAAATCGAAATTAACAAAAAGAAACGATAGCCTAACTTACGCATAAAAAAAAAAGGTCTAACGGTGAGAGGTATTACGCCTAACCCTCAGCTATGTATCAAGAAAATCGAAACGCAAAACGTAACAGGAAACCTAGCCGTCAATAGTTGAATGACGAAATCGCTTTAGAAATGATTCGAATGAGGGCACGGACGTATCAACTTGATAATCGGTTTTACCTGCTATGTAAATGGAAAAACACTTATTTGACAATACGTTTACCTGGGCAGATTCGTAAAACCTGAGCCGGTGGTGCATATATGATCGGTTTGCTGCGTGAGGACCGCTGATCGTTGCCTTTCTGTTATTCGAACTGTGGCTTTGGCTCTGGGAACGGTGAAGCGGAGTTCCATTCCTCAGCGCCCTTGCTCAACACACTTCCGGAACTTGTTCCATTCCGCAACTCCACCGACTCAATGTAGAGAAAAATCGAAAACAACAACAAAGCTCAAGCGTTGAATAGCACTTCCTCCGCGAGGACGCCGTTTTTTACCAATGGACTTGGAACTGCAGGCTTGATGGCACATCTGCTGATCAGATCACGTCAAAGGCTGTTGAACCCTTTCCACGCTGAATAGCCACACCCTGCTGCCGGCGTATATAAAAATTGTCGATGCCCACACAATCACCCTCTGTCTTTGGTTATGCAGAGAATTTTGTCGGCGGCAGAATTGGCTTGTGCTTGATGTAAATCACCTGTTGGCAGCTTATTGCAGAGTTTCAATGCCTGATAACGTGGATACAATGAAGCTGACGGCGGAAAACTGGTGTTTGTGCATATATAAACCAGCAACCAAAGAATGCCTCTCGTTGAAATCTGCTGCTTATGCACAGTGTGTCGGCGTGTCAACCTTGACGGCAATCCTGCAATTGCAGAAAAGACAAAACCCTAATGAAAACTGAAGAAAAATTTGAAACCCTAGAACAGCTAATTAATGTACAAATATGGCCCTTTAACAGCCAGATTCAGCAATAAGCACGAAAATATTTTAAAGAACAGAAATTTTAGGTTTTCACTGTGAAGAACTTCAGAAAATCTCTCATGCAACTTAGAAAAATAAACCGAATGATAGACCCAGGATCAAATCCAACTGGGCTCAGCAAAAAATGCTTGTGGGAGTTGGCTGGTTCAGCCGAGAACTTCCCCGAACGCCCACAAATTTCCTTCAGAAAATGTTTTCTGCACAGCTCAAAACAACCATCAGTAAAGAGGCAAAAATGCTGCTAGATCTTAGAAAGTAATGGAGATACCTGCCATTACTTCAGAAACCCTAACAACACTCAAACCCTAGCAAGTGAACAAGATACCTGTGCTCACAATACTCTACAAAAAAGCTATTATTAACGGCTGAAAATAACATATGCAGAAAATTAAACAATCTCACAGCATTTCAAGAGAGTAACACCAGCAAGATATGGACCCCAAAGTCTTCTTTTATTAACCAGAAACAGATTTACAAGAGAGTTTCTTCAGTATCAGACTCACAGATCCAATGATCTGAAATGACCCCTAGCACCCTATATAAAGGAAATGACTCCAACGGCTAGTTCGAGTGATCCATGTTGAAATGATCTCGACCGTTGATGAGGATCAAGACATCTCTTGATCTCATCCGTCGATTTATTAACTTATTATTAAAATAATATTTTGCATGCATTCACTTAAAATATTATTATTTTATTAATTTAGGGTTTTTGCTTTATTTTTTAATTTTTTATTATTTTTTATTTATTTCATTTTTTAATTTTTTATTTATTTTATTATTTTATTATTTTTATTCATTTTTTAATTTTTTAATTCATTTTAAAATGGATCATCGAACTAAGCCTTCGGAAACATCACCTAGGACCTAGGACTTAGGACTCATGAGGGGATTTAAAACATTTTTCGACCCTCAGGACACATTTCATGATGACTTTTACAAAATTACATCTTAAGGGGGAAAACCCCTTTAATACAGACCCTCACAAATCACCCAGTTCTGCGACACAACTATAATCTAGCAGATTAACACACTAGGATTCTCCTAAAGTTCTAATGACAAAATCCATCCCGGCTTTGGGGTCAGGTTTGAAGGAAAACTCTGCCGATCCATGGATCGGTGAGACGAAAAACCTTCTGGGACGTAGATTACCACTAGAAAGTTAGGTCCACCTAGGCAATTCACATACACGACTCATATCTGCTAAGATTATTTACAATTAATACATGCAGACTGGGTTTACAATTAGATTGATCAAGCTGCTGATGACTGCTGGATGGCACGGACACGCTGATCAGGTGCTGCCCCTTTCTTGCAAAGAAAAAGGGGGGGTACTGCATGGGTAGTTGACCGGTAGAGGTCAACACAGTGTAGCCGCCTCGAACTGGAAGGAGTTACCTGTACATAGGAGGTAGTGTCGAGTTCAAGAAACCCCGAAATGAACTGTGACCCAGGGCCAAACACTAGGGTATCAAATGAACCACTGTGGGAGGCCATGGAAAATTACCTTTGAAACGCGATGGGTTTTCCTACTAGAAGCTCCCCAAAACTGGAGGCTCGACAAGAGAAGCTACTCATCGCTCCCTGTGCACAACATTTCATAGAATAGACGCTCATAGACTCGTCTGGAACTAGGGAAAAGGAAGAAGAAGAAAAAACCACTATGTGCCTGGAATATGATTGTTGGAGAAGCTATCGTGACACAGCAAGCAGATGAACCAAACAGTTGTGAAATGACAGAGAAGTCACTTGGCATAGAGCGAATGAGGCGCGAGCAGCATAGTGACAGCGAAATTCAACTTTAGGAGGTTTAAGGTTTGGGGAAGGCATATGAGCATCGTTGTATCGGTTGATGAATCGCCACTGTCCACAAAACCCAAGGCCAGCACATCCATGTGAAGTGCATGAAATGCAAGGTGAGTTGGACAACAAGGATTGGGGAGCTCGCCTCCCAAATGCCTTGAACCTTAAGCTCCAATTGTCGTCCAAAAAAGTGTTTAGTGCATAACCTCGTGGGAAGGACTATGACCATTGAATAGAGCATTGATCATTGGGTCGAAAATTTTAAATTATAGGTTGAGGCATAAGGTATTACTTAAGTGCCAACATAGAACTCAAGATGTTAAACACAAGAGGTGTTCAAAGGAGTGAGAATAAGGGGGAAACTTAGGGTTATTAAGGTAAAATATTTGTACAAGGGGGACAAAGTCAAATTACAAATACATTATGAATAAATAATTGTTGTAAGAGTATGATGATGATGTTTTAACCATTTTCCTATAACCTATATCAAAGAGGAAGAATTTGGTTAAGGAGATAATAATAAAAATGACTCTAGACAATATATTTTGCTCAATTGTTGGAGTCTAAAATTTGAAAAAAAAAATGGTGGTACGGAGGTATGATACATGTTATCGCATCAACACTCCCTCTCACTGAGGGAGGCATTCTCAACAAATCCAAGCTTTTCCTTGAAGCATACAAACATTGCTCCAGACAGAGGCTTTGTAAGAATATCAGTTATCTACTCATCAATAGAGATGTACTGGATCTTTACTACTCTCTTTTGCACCACGTCACAAATGAAGTGGTACTTGATCTCGATGTGTTTCAACCTATCATGGAAAACTGGATAATATGAAAGCTTCACACATCTTTGATTGTCACAATATATCACAGTCAATTCCAGCACCTAATCAAATAATCCTGTGAGTAACTTTCAAAGCCACACTGCTTCACAACTCGTTAAACTGATTGCAATATACTCGACCTTGGCAGTGCTAAGTGCAATAGATATCTGCTTCCCACTCACACAAGAAATCATAACAAAGCCCAAACTGAAGCAACCTCTGAATGTACTTGTTTTGTCTTTTCCACTCCCTGCCCAATCAGAATCTATATATCCCTATTGTTGTATATCACCATTTGAGACATATCTCAAACCATAATCAATTGTACCATGTAGATATCTCAATACATGCTTTGCTACAATCCAATGATCATGTCTTGGTTCCACCTGGAACTAGCTCAAAGTGTTCACTGCAAAGCAAATGTCCAGCCTAGTATTAACCAAATACATCAAGGAGCCAATCAACTTCTGGTACATGGATGGATCTACCAAATTTGACTCAGAGTCTCTCAACTTCCTCAAATTAGTCACCATGGGAGTTGCCATAGATTTACAGTCCATCATTCCAAATTTTTGAAGGATCTTGATAATAAACTTTCCTTGACCAAGGAAGATTTCACCAAGCTTCTACCATACTTCTAGTCCCAAATAATAATGCATCAAGCCAAGACCCCTCATATCAAATTCAGAGGCCAACTCCCTCCTTAATAATGAGATGTTATACACTTGTCAAAAATAAGTCATCAACATATAACAATAAAATCACAGGTTCATTTTTCTCAAACTTGATATATAGGTTTGGATCAGCATCACTTTTGGAGAAACCAAGTCTTGTCAAGTAGACATCAATTCAAGAATACCAGGCTCTAGGTGCCTGCTTAAATCCATACAAGGCTTCCTTCAATCTGCAAACGTGAGACTCCTTCCCCAATCTATTGTCATTTTTTATTTTAAATAAGTTTAGCCTTTAATATCACTACCACAATGTCCCTTTGGGGGAATTTCTAAAATTATTGCTCCATTCGCCATGTTTGGTCACATTATTGCTTGTATACTATTTTCAGAAATTGTGTTTAGCCAACCACAACCTATCAATTTGTTTGTTGGGTCACTATTGTAATATCTTGCCATGTTGCAATTGATAACACGCATTGGCTCACCTTCAATCTTATTAATTTGTGTCCTTTCAAAATAAAAAATAAATAAATAAATATATATATATATAATAATAATAATAAATTGCCTCACCTTCAATCTTATTAAAAACTTAAAAAATATTGCAAAATAATAATAATAATAATGCAACATAGAAATATCAATTATTATATTCCAATTTTTTTATTTAGCAATAATATAATTGAGACATAACATTAGTTCCTTTATCTTCTTTTATTACTTAGAATTCATGCTTTAGTTCCTTTATCTTCTTTTATTACTTAGAATTCATGCTTTAGTTCCTTTATCTTCTTTTATTACTTAGAATTCATGCTTGTATTATAAAATTAATCATTCAATTACAATGTTTTAATTTTTGTCGTAATGTTTAGCATATAATGAAGCACCTTTTATGTGAATTAAAATATGATTTAAGATGAATGATCAAGTGAACTTTAGCCCCTAAATGCAACAATTTTATATTAGATTTTTACAATTGGTTTGGGTTGCATAGTTCATAATAATATTGTATCTTGCAATGGATTAGAAAAGCAGTTTTTTCATCCATCTAATGTAAATTCCAAATCATAGAAGAAGCAACATAAATAATACATCTAATAGTAGTGTACTTGGCAACTAGAGCAAATTTTTCATTATAATCCTTTCCCTCTTTCTGCGAGAATCCTCTAGCCACAAATCTTGCCTTGTACTTGTCAATACTGCCATCCACTGCATGCTTAATCTTGTATATCCATTTGGAGGTCACCACTGACTTTCCTTCAAGTCTTGGCACAATCTCCCATACATCATTCTTCATAATAGATTGGTATTCTTCCATCATAGCATCCTTCCAAACTTGTTGGCTAGCTACCTCCTCATAGTTGGAAGGTTCAAAATCAATGAGATTAGTCATCAATGTTGCATATCCAAAATACTTCTTAGGTCTCTTGCTTTCCCTGAAGGTGCCACATGGAGCTGCATGTCCTTCTGCTTCCGGAGGGGTAAATCTAAGCCAAGTTGGTCTCTTCTTGATTTCAGGAACAACAACTAGATCCAATGGTTCACTAGGCCCTTCTGGCTCTTCTTGATGATCTACGGGATGTTTTGTAGAATTGGAAGGACTTGAACCCTCTTCCTTTGGAGCTTCATGTTCTTCATCATCATCAGAGTCCATGGGAGCTTCTTTGGACTTCCAATAGGCAACATTTTCATCAATGGTAACGTCTCTGTTGACTTCAACTTGTCGTTGTCCTAGAACATAAATTCTATAGGCCTTTGATGACTTGCTATATCCAACAAATATTCCTTTCTTTCCTAAAGGCTCTAGTTTCTTCCTTTTATCTTTGGGTACATGTATGTAAACTAGACAACCAAAGATTCTCAAATGTCCAACCTTTGGTTTTTGTCCAGTGAATGCTTCTTCAGGAGTCTTATCTTCCAAGATTCGATGAGGACTTCTATTTTGAATATAGACTATTGTCATGGATGCTTCACTCCATAAGAACATGGGCAAGTCTTGATCATGCATCATTGCCTTAACAAATTCTTCAATGGACTTGTTCTTTCTTTCAGTAACTCCATTTTGTTGTGGATTGTAAGGGACTATCAACTCCCTCTTAATCCTAGCTTCTTTACAGAAGGCAATGAGTTCCTTGGAAGTGTATTCTCCTCCATTATCTAATCTCAAAATCTTGATTTTCTTTCCTATCAAGTTCTCTACTTCAGCCTTGAATTCTTGAAATTTGTTGAAGACTTCATCCTTGGTCTTCATGAAGTAAATCCATGTCTTGCGAGAGAAGTCACCAATATAAGCTACATAATACAGAGAGCCTCTTAGAGATTTCATTGGCATTGGACCGCACACATCATGATGAACTAGATCCAAGATTTCCTTGGACCTACTGTCACTACTTGGAAAACACTTCACATTCTTCCTAGGCGCACAACGTTTGCATACTCCTTCATGTTCCATCTGCAATTCCGGAACACCTGAAACCATCTGATTTAACGCTGGCAAAGCTCTATAGTGAAGGTGAGCATATCTTCTATGCCATAGTTCACATGGATTGATATCATTATGCACTAATGCTTCAGCTAGTTGTTTTAAGAGTCTATACAACCTTCCTTCACAAACTCCAATTACTCTAGCACAGTCTATACTTGATTCCTTGGGCCATACAAGTACTCGACCATCTACAAATGCTACTCTAGATCCTTTGTCTTCCAAACATGAAATAGAAACCAAATTCTTTTTCAAACCTGGTACATATAGTATGTTGTTAAGATGAACATTTTCACCTGATTCCAGCTCAACAGATGTTGAACCAATGCCTTTGATTGCATAATTGTTGTTATCTCCAAGCTCTACCTTTTGTGATGATCTCCTTTCCATCATACTTGTGAGATTGTCACGATCTCCTATCATATGTCTTGAGGCACCACTATCTACCAACCATAAGTCATTGCTATCTGCAACAAAACCTATAAGAGCAGAAAAATAGAAGAAATCTTTGTCACCTGAATTTTCATTCTTGGGTTTCTTTGGATGTTCATCAATGTTTGTTGTGGTAGCATGTTGCTTTCCCTTTCTCTTTCTATCATTCAATCCTTCAGGACATTGGTTTCTATAATGACCAAATTTGTTACAACGATAGCGTTGAATTTTTGATATGTCTTTCTTTCCTTGAGGAACAGGTCTTCTACCTTCGTTTCTTTTTTCAAAACCAAACTTCTTTCTTCCTCCAACCTTCTTAGAACGTGCTACAAATGCTTGAGAGTCACCTTCTTCATATCTTTGAATCTTTCCTTTTGATATAAGTCTATATTCTTCTTGAGTACATGAGGTCCATAGATCTTCAAAGCTTGGAATCTTTTCTCTGCCACAAATACTAGATGCAAACGAGTCCCATGAATCAGGCAAACCATTAAGTGCTATAATCACAAGTTTTTTATCAAAAATAACTTCAATAATTGCTTGAAGTTGATCTCTTAATTGAGAAATCCTCATGAAATATGAGGCCATAATATCATTTCTTGTCATCTTAACATCACAAAGTTCATTCTTCAAACTCATTGCTTGACCAATGTTGTTGATGGTGTATAATCCAACCAGGGCATCATACATATTCTTTGAAGTGTCAAGATTTGAGACATATGGAATCAAAGAATCTATGATAGAATCCACAATGATACTCATGGTTGCAATGTCATCCTTCTTGTATTTTGCTTTCCCTTCATTATTTGAAGGTTCAGTAACCTTGGCCTTCACGATATCTAAAACATCATTCCTTGAAAGAATGAGGTCAAGTCTTGTCTTCCAAGCCATGAAATTTGTAGCTCCCTCCAACTTGTTCTCTGACTTCATAAAGGAACCCATCGTTGCAGATGTAGGTCTCTTCAAGAGTGATTTCAATGTCCTTTCCTTCACCAAAACTCTTCAAGAGTGATCTCAATGTCCTTTCCTTCACCAAAGCTCTGAAACAATGTTGAACTTTCAAGTGCAATAGATACAAGCCCTAATTTCTGAAAACTGATAATTACTTCTAATGATGTAGATATTCTTTTAGCACTTCCAGTTTATCATTAAGCAATTACACATTAGAAATTCAACCATAAATGCACAAAAATAACACAAGATTTACCATGGGAAAACCCACTTGGGGGAAAGCCCAGCAACCTTTTCCTTAGAGAAATTCTTTGGTTCAAAAAGAGATACAAATAATTCTTCTAGTCAAATATGATGGTCAAAGTTTCGAACTGACCAACAATACAATGGTCAAACCTGGTCAAGCAGACCTCTTGTCAAGTCTCCAATCTACCCAACAAACTCAGTCGTGTTTGATCTTCCTAGGCCGAAATTCAGCCTCCCAAAAACTACTTAGAAACTCAACCCTGCTGACCATGATTTCGGACCTGCTTCCCAGAAACTGCCAAAAAATTCACACGTGTGAAGCTGCAGGAGGAGAGAGAACCAGATGTATGAAGTCAAAGAGAGATAGAAAAGATGCTTGAGATGTCTGCATCCTTCTTCTTCTTCTCCTTCGCTTGGATGCCCAAAAGATAACTTGTTATGTGTGAGATAGAATTGTGCTAGAAGGAGGAGGTCGAGTGCCTTATATATAGTGTTTTGGCTGGCCTGAATGGGTGCCACTTCAACTGGAGCCGACTTGACAAATTTTGAGCCAAAAATTCAAAATTCAAAATTTTATCTTTTGAAACCGACATGAAGGACATGTCTTATATTAATCATTACATATATTTCAAGAGCTAAAAGATTAATTATGAAGACCGACCATAGCTACAAAATTCAACACACTCTTGCATCACTCTAAAATATCCTGCTATATTCTAACATAAAACTGTTGATAACAAATGAAGTAGGGGGGTAAGATCCACCTTGGTATAGAGGTATAGGAAAGTATAAATAAATGTGGAAAAAAATGTGATATAAATAAATAAATAATTCAGTCTAATATCATCATTATTTTATTTTTTTTATAGAAATCTAAGTTATATGAATGCATAATATCAATCAATAACTAAAATCAATCAACAAGAGAATACAATCAAGATGCAAACACAACATGACATGTAACTATGATATTCTACGCTAATCAAGTGAACTCAAATACCTTCTGCAGAATAGGGCTTTAGAAGTAACCTACTAGTAGGTGAAGGCAACTTTTCTCCACTAAGGCTGGCCAGACACAGAGAATCATTCTTAGCCTTTTCTTAAATCTTGTAAAGCTCCTTCCCAAAACCATCAAACTTCTTTCGTACAAACGACTCTTGTTTTTTCTTACCCCACAAAAGTACAAGACTTCCCTCTTGAAAACTCCCTGTTTTGTTTGAAAATAAAATGTTCATTTAACCCCATTTTGATTTCTTTTTATTGATCCAAAAGTAGGGTGTGTGGACTCAATCAAGACAACATTCTCTTGGTCACCCTTACACAATTCTAAAGCCTTTTACCCTTTTGGTAAATATCGTAACAAATCCTTGCTCTTTGTCTTCATCAGTGATAGTCACATGTTAGTCTTCCGTAATTCCTTTCTTTTGGTAGAAAAGTATCATCAATAGTATCTTCAAATGCAAAAGAAAAAATAGGAAGGTCTGGTCAGTAGACATGATTTATTCGGGTTGATAATGTGATGGTAACTTGTTCAGTGTCATCTTTAATAGGTATTCTCCAGTTTGTAGAAACACAGAAATTACCAACTCCATCAACTTTAGCTCATTCGTAGGATCATGGGGATTCTTGTACTTAGAATTTCACAACAGGCTAGCTATAAAGGATAATGAAGGTTCCAATAAGTGCTGGGATGGTTGCATAGGATAAATCCATTTGAAAACTACCTCCCAAGGTTGTGGTCCACTTCATAGATAATAACATAGCCCAAGCATTAAGCACATTCATGACTACAGCATCCATAAATAGAGATATATTTGGGTATGCAGCTAATCTAACTTTAAAATCCTTAATAAGCCTGCAACCTTGTATTGCTTTGAGTCAATTCCACGCACATTTCAATAAGGCATCTAATCTTCAGACCTAAATGACCCATGAACTTCAAGGACATCATAGTGGCGGAAGCCCTAGAATCTAACATACAATTGTGGAGGAGATTATTTAGTACCAAAGAGATGAAGAAAGGTGGATGTCCTCCATTTCTATAATCATAATAGATTGAAACTTGGATATGCAACCTCAAGCTTCACAACATCGAGGTGCATCTCAAAACAGGGTTTAGATGGGTTTAGGTGCTATTAATATGCCTCTTATGGCTGACATTCGGATTGTTATTCAAGACCATATATCTACAAAATTGTCCATGATATGCTGGGAAGTTTCAGGTAAAAATATATGAAGGTGTTGTTTGTGACCTTGGGCTCATAATTTGTTTTAGATAAAATCATATAAATGCTAGATTCAAAAAATAATTATGAAATAAGCAAGGACAGTGTACTTACGAATTCCCAATTAACCCTTTTGTTCGATAGAGACGGCGCAGTGGCGTGTATATATGCAGCTCTGAAGCTCGTAAAGATAGGATGACATTCCGAACTGCATGCGCTTCCTCTGAAAACTTGCATATTTCCACACAACACTCTTAACAACCTATTGCCTTACAATAGCCTCTTCATTCCTGCCACTTTCTACATAGAGATTGTTGTCTCCTGAGAAATTATTTGGTGTATTTTACACTGAAATTGCAAGAACGAGAGTAGATCGTCTGACAAATAATTAAGTAGATGGGCTTTGGACACAACGGGTGCACTGTCCCTCGCTTCACTACATGGGAAACATGGAACTTCTATAAATTTCATCTTTAACCCGGATATGAGATCTAAACTTCTGTTTCCTTCAAAAATCCAGCTTGGGTTAACTTCTGTTTCCTTCAAAATATCCAGCTTGGGTTAAGATACAAGATCACATAACGTTTTTAGTTTATTTTTGAGGTTGGTTTTCCTTTTCTTTTGCATCCAAGGATCCGATTTGGATCTCTCTTTTTGCATTCTTTTTGCACTTTGGTTGAGGTAAGTTGCCAACATATTTCGCTTAAGATATTGTATTTCTCTTCTTTATAAATATGAAGAGATTTATGTAAATAGGGTGTTTTATAAGGGAATTTTCAAAAGTGAATAATAAAATGGAATAGTAAATAATAAATTAGATTATATTTGTCTGGAATAGTAAATAATAAATTAGATTATATTTGTCTTGTAAAATTATTATTTAAATTTTGAATGTTTTTATATTTAGTTTTGAAAAAATTATTACTAATTTTGATATGAAGAAAACTTTTTGAGAAGTGTGCAACTTTTAAGGATTTGTAATGTTAAGGATTGAGAGGGTTGTGATATAAATTTTAAAGACTTTTGTTGTTGTCTTGTTTCAAAGGGATTTTTAGTTTCAGGGTTTTTTCCTTTGTCCGAAGCTCTTTTTTTCTGGTCATTGTCGCGGATTTGTTAAACCATGGGAAATTTCTTTTGCAGTGGGATTCTTCCCTCCTCCAAGGTGATGCCATCGCTTTAGATCACTTGAGTTTTCTAGCCTTTGTGAGGCCGCTCTCAAAGGGTACCCTCTCTCTGTAGGTGAAAGTCGTCGACTTTGTCGCTACACTGGTAGCCATAATTCAAGATCGAACATGAATCCCTTCCATCCTAATGCAACTCCTACATGGGGGTAGGCAGCTTCAGGAAGCAATTTTGTTCAAAATATTATGGTATAGTTGAATATGCCTTAATCCTCCTAGTCTCGAGATTGAACAAAGTAGCCAAAGGTTGGGGTACGCTCTCTTCCTCTCAGTCATGATCCTTTAAGAATGCTCTAAAGTTAGGGCTCTTGCAAACAACTCTCAAAAATCACTCAGGGCCAACCTTCATTGTAGAAGAAGCAAAAGATACTCCAGATCTAGAGGTGAAAAAACTCCCAATCCGATCCCTTTTGCTTAACCTATGAACGGGATGTCATAACTTTTTATTTTAATGGGCTCTAGTCATCAGCGTATGCACTCCAAGAATGAGTGCATCAAACGTGGTCCCCAAATATGGATATATTTTTATATTCCCGATGACTTCTTATGGTGTATTGAAGTTTGCAACAACAACAAAAGTAAGAAATGACCTCTGAAAAACCCAATAATCATTTCTAGCCTCGGAAACTCAAATATCACCATATGTATTTTATTTTGAATCTCAAGTTATCTAGTCTTGTTTTTTTGGATATGGTCGGATTTCCTTAGTAATCGGCCAATCTAAACTACTCGACTTTTTATATAATCTCTTATTCTATATATATATATATATATAACAACTAAAAAATTATTGTCCAAACCTATGTGTGTGTATGGTTTGGACAATAAATTTTATGATTTTCCACTTATAAATAAGACTTTTAGGTAGAGAGTGTGTATTTTAGCATTGTAAAGCTTAGAAAAATATTTATTTGTACATTTTTTATGGGTTTTAATTAGAAAATGATATATGATTGGTGATTTTATCATTCTTATTAATTATATTTTCTAATAAATATTGTTTAATTTTTATTTAATTAATGATTTAAATTTAATTTTTGTGTTGATAGGCACTCTACATTCTAGTATAAGGGGAAATGTGCAGTTATCAATTTTGTAAAAATTCTATAAAAAAAAGTGTAATGTCAGCCCTAATTAAAATTTAATAAATGAGGGAGATGTTGTCACTTAATGTTAAATTACAAACAATTTAAAAATATATGTTCGCTAATATTGAACATGTCTGCTAAATTAAATTTTAACCAAAAAACAAATATATCCAATCACCACTTGTTTGGTTCGGTTTCCATTGTCTCCATTTAATAATAAAGTATACTAGGTGTTATGATTCTATTATCAAGTGCATAAATTATGTTATACGAGGTATTCGATTTTGTTAATGTGCAGGTAAGCTAGGTTTAAATTTTAGGTTTTAATTACCAAATTACAGGTTTCATTTAACAATTGTCAATTTCAAGTTTTAATGACAAGGTTTCAATTTCAATCACAGGGTTGCATCCCAATAATGATAATAGTATACAAGGGTGTTAGTTATCAATCCAAATTATTACGTAGCTTTATGATGAGGAATAAATCTAGAGACTCAACATTTTTCTCTGAAACTAAAATGAGTTGACTGTAAAAGAACAAGTTATTTATTTTCTAAATATTGTATAAACCAAGTCATTTTGATTGAAATTTCTATGATGATTCACACTTATAGGCCCTCCTCTACTTGTACTTCTTCCTTGAATCCCATTCTATTCAAACAACTTTGTTCAATTCTTGAAAGCCATAAACAATTTACTTTTTAACAACCAAAAACTCTTTCATCTGCAAAAACAATAAGGAATATTTTTAGCATAGTCGACCCTACTTTCTTTGTCTACATTGATGATCGAGGTGGATATTGGTGGCCACCTTCCTATTCCACTTGGACACCCACCGTTCTTTCTTTTCAGTTTCCTTAATTGTAGTACAACTTACTTCTTTGGCAGTTTTTTGGGTCCTAAACTTTCGGAGCCATTTTGAGGGACTAAAAGTTGTTTTTAGGGAAAACGGAGAGAACAAAAAAGTCCCAAACTTATTTACTTCATTAATTTTGGCCTCCTCTTCAAGATCTTCGAAACAAGGTATTATGATATCCAAACAGAGATCGTATGCCAAAGTTACGACCCCGAGAAGTTGATATACCAATTTACCCAAACATGTCCCACAATTTTGGTGCTTCACCTCCTAGGGTTATGTTTTTGGATGTTTAGGGTTTTCCATTGTTTGTCAATAATAAATAGGCCTTTGGGCCTCATTGTAACACAATTCATAGGCATGTAGCCACCACATCTCCTCTCAGAGATAAGCTACGATTGCCCGAGCTAGTTTATTTTTATTTTTGTATGTAAGTATATTTTAGTTCTTTAATATTAATGAAATGAAGTTTTATTTCTGCTGCATCTCTATGTATATGGGTATTTCTGTATTTTGTTGCATTCTTGCATAAGCCTGAATCAGTGGTATCAGAGCGGTTTGCTCTTTCTTTGTTTTTCTTTGCACGTCCACAACGAGGTCAGGGTATAAGGAGTTAGGGCTCGATCTAGTTGAACCTTTGCAAGACCAGCCTCGCAAAACCTAATGGCCTCCCATGGCAAAAGAAAAGAAAGACAAAGGGGCAGGAGATCCTTTCAAAATACTACTTGAGGAAGCCTTCGAGCGACAGAGGAATGCAATGATGGATAACTTTGCCCAAATCCTTCGAAGGCTACCCACAGGCGACACATCTTCATCCAGCAGCCACTTTGGAGGGGTCACTCCTTTTAAGGTACAAGTTAACTTTGATATTCCCATATTTGAGGGCCAGATAGATAGAGACGTCGTAGATAAATGGTTAAATCTATTAGAAGGATATTTTTCAGTTCATGACTTTTCCAATCAGGAAAATATTACTTTGCACTTCTCAAAGCTGCCCCACACGTCAAGGACTAATGGGAAACCTACTGTGAACAAAAGGACGAGAGGTAATCCTCATTGTTTTCAGCTGCACCTGCTTGGAATTGTTTCTAAGATGCCAACAAGGAACAATATTACCCTGTCGGGAGCTATGAATATAAATACATAAAGTGGACCACACTACGGTAGGGAAGGGACCATGATGTGCCAGAGTTTACAAATGTTTTCCATACCCTTCGCACGAAGATGGGTATCAAGGATTCTAAGCGGCATTTGGTACTCAATTACCACAATTGTCTTCACAAGTGCATGTCTGCCGATAATGGAAGCATTACATTTCTGGGAAGTGAACGGTCATCCATACATATCGTTGACCCCTACAATTCATACAAACACAAGGGAAGTTGCAGAACGATTGCCATTAGAAATGGTCCACATACCTCCAACAATTTCATTTGAACATTAAGTACAAGAAGGGCAGCACCAATAATGTTGCAGACTACCTCAGCCAACCACCAGTCGTGGTGTTGACCACTGTGCTTGACACTTGTGGGCACGAAACTAAGGGGTGGCTACATCATTACAAGAGCGATTCTGAATTTGGAAGCACATACCAGACACTCCTGGAAGGTAAGCACGTTCCAAATTTTCACCTCCAGGATACATTGTTATGTCACCAGGGAAACATATGTGTTCCTTCAAGTGAGCATGCCAAGATGATTTGGGAGGCGCACTACAGTCGAGTCGCTGGACATTTCGGGGTAGAGAAAACAGTGGCAATGTTGTAGAAGTATTTTTATTGGCCGAACCTTTGACAGGATGTTGGGAAGTACATCAAATCCTGCACTGCCTGTGCCATTTCCAAACCGACCATCAAGAAGCAAGGCCTATATACTCCTCTGCCTACTCCTAGTCGACCTTGGGAATCCATCTCCATGGATTACATGTCAGGCCTTCCTTCTACTAAGCATGGAAACGACTGTGTTTTCATGGTCGTCGACAGATTCTCTAAGATGGTCATTCTGGCAACCTACAAGAAGAGTATCACAACAAAATCCACAATTAAGCTCTTCTTTGAATGAGTGCAGGTACATTTTGGGATCCCATAGTCCATTATCTCAGATTGGAACAACAAGTTCCTAAGTACATTTTGGTCAAGTCTCTGGTTGATGTTGGATACCAAGCTCACTAAGTCCACGACTTTCCACCCCCAAACTAATGGCCAAACAAAGGTTGTCAACAGGATGATCATACACATTCTATGTATGTACAACTCGAAGAATCCATGCACATGGGATGAAAGCCCCCCTATGTCCAACACAACTACAACAGATCTCTCCATAGCTCAACTAGCCATATCCCCTTTCAGGTGGGGTTGGGATTCCAGCCACTATGTCACATTGATGTGGTCATCCCATTTGTAGCTACTTAGGCAGATTCGGCTCATCTCCAGTCCGAAGCTGACACGGCTATTAAATTCATTGAGACCATTTAGAACATCCACCAGCGAGTCCATGACATATTGGACAGAGCCAATGCTAAGTACAAGCAGTGTCATGATTAGCAACGGGTGCCACACAAGTTCCAGGTGGGCGACCAAGTTTGGTTACATTTGCAAAAGGAGTGCCTCATTGAGCCCCATCGCAAGCTTCACCAGCTCTGATATGGGCCTAACACCATCACTAAGGTTGTAGAGGACAATGCTTTCGAGCTTAGTCTACCATTCATTGGCATGTACCTAGTGTTCAATTTGAACCATTTTCATCCATGCTTTCCACCATTATTGGACACATCAGAGATTGTAGATCAACTCACACCAACAAAGTTAAACCCAGACTACATGGAACATACCACAACTGATCGGATCATGGACATGTAGATCAAGAACACTCGTCAGTAGGAGATCCAACTATATTAGGTTGTCAAATTTGGTGAACTCTTGCACCAATGTAAGTGGCTCACCAGGGACCTAGTTCACTAGAAGTTTCCCCATCTCATGGAGGCACTCAACGTAATGGATACCATTCCTTTCTAAGTGGGGAGGACTGATCCAAGTGGATATTGGTGTCCACCCGCCTATTCCACTTGGACCCCCATCGTTGTTTCTTTTTAGTTTCCTTAATTGTAACACAACTTACTATTTTTGGCAATTTTTTGGGTCATAAACTTTTGGAGTTGTTTTGAGGGACTAAAAGATGTTTTTAGGGAAAACAGAGAGACTAGAAAAGTCTCAAATTCATTTACCAATTTGTTTTCAGCCTCCTCTTCAAGATCTTCTAAACGATGTATTATGATAGCCAAACTAAGATCGTATGCCAAAGTTACAACCCCTTGAAGTTGATGTACCAATTTAACCAAACTGGGCCCACAATTTTGGCGCTTCAACTCCTAGGCTTAGGTTTTTGGATATTTAGGGTTTTCCATTGTTTCTAAATAATAAATAAGCCTTTATGTCTCATTGTAACACAGTTTGGAGGCATATAGCCGCCACATCTCTTCCCAGAGATAAGATACTATCACCCAAGCTAGTTTATTTTTATTTCTATATGTAAGCATATTTCAGTTCTTTGATATTAATAAAATGGAGTTTTATTTCTGTTGCATCTCTGTGTATATGGGTATTTCTGTATTTTGTTGCATTTCTTCATAATTTTGGATCAGTGGTATCAGAGTGGTCTTCTCTTTCTTTTTTTTTCTTTGCATGTCCCCAAAGAGGTCAGGGTATAAGGAGTTAGGGCTCGATTTGGTTGAACCTTTGCAAGACCAACCTCATAAAACTCAGCTCCCTCCCATGGCAGGAGAAAAGAAAGACAAGGGGGAAGGAGATCCTTTCAAAATAATTCTTGAGAAATCCCTCGAGCGACAAAGGAACGCGATGATGGATAACATTGCCCAAATTCTTCGACGGCTACCCACATGCGATGCATCTTCATCTAGCAACCACTCTAGACGTACCACTCCTTTTAAGGTACAAGTGAACTTTGATATTCTCGTATTTGAGGGCCAGATAGATGTAGACGCGTTAGATAAATGGTTAAATCTATTGGAAGGATATTTTTCAGTTCATGACTTTTCCAATCGGGAAAATATTACTTTTGCACTTCTCAAAGTCGCCCCACATGTCAAGGACTGGTGGGAAACCTATTGTGAACAAAAGGATAAGAAGGAATCCTCATTGTTTTCAGCAGCACCTACTTGGAATTCTTTCTAAGACGCCATCAAGGAGCAATATTACCCTGTCGGGAGTTATAAAGATAAATACATAAAGTGTAAGACACTACGACAAGGAAGGGACCAATATGTGTCAGAGTTTACAAATGTTTTCCATACCTAACATGAAGCTGGGTATCAAGGATTCTAAGTGGCATTTGGTACTCAAGTACCACAATTGTCTACATAAGTGCACGCCTGTCGACAATGGAAGCATTACATTCCTCGGAAGTGAACGATCATCCACACAGACCACCGACCCCTACAGTTTATACAGACACAATGGAAGTTGCATAATGATCACCATCAGAAATGGTCCACATACCTGCAACAATTCCATTTGAATATTAAGTACAAGAAGGGCAACACCAACAATGTTGTAGACTACCTCAGCCGACCACTGGTCGTGGTGCTGACCACTGTGCTCGAGCCTTGTGGGCACGAGATTGAGGTATGGCTGCATCTTTACAAGAACAATCTTGAATTCAGCAACACATACTAGACACTCTTGGAAGGTAAGCAATTTCAAAATTTTCACCTATAGGATACACTGTTATGCCACCTGTGACATATCTGTTTTCCTTCAAGTGAGCATGCCGAGTTGATTTGGGAGGCGCAGTACAGTCAGGTCACTAGACATTTCGGGGTAGAGAAAATAGTGGAAATGATGCAGAAGTATTTTTATTGGCCGAACCTTTCATAGGATGTTGGGAAGTACATCAAATCCTTCACTAGGTGCGCCATTGCCAAACCGACCATCAAGAAGCAAGGCCTATATACTCCTCTGCCTACTCCTAGTTGACCTTGGGAATCCATCTCCCTAGATTACATGTCAAGCCTTGCTTCTACCGAGCACAGCAATGACTATGCTTTTGTGGTCGTCGACAAATTCTCTAAGATGGCCATTTTGGCAGATTGGAAGAAGAGGATCACAACAAAAGCCACTATTATGCTCTTCTTTGAACGAATGCAGGTACATTTTGGGATCCCACGGTCCATTACCTTAGATCAGGACAAAATTTTCCTAAGTACATTTTGGTCAAGTCTCTGGTCAACGTTGGATACCACTCTCACTAAGTCCACAATTTTCCACCCCCAAACTAATGGCCAAATAAAGGTCGTCAACAGGATGATCGTACACATTCTGCATATGTACAACTTGAAGCATCCACACACATGGGATGAAATCCTCCCTTATGTCTAGCACAACTACAACAGAGCTCTCCATAGCTCAACTGGCCACAACCCCTTTCAGGTGGGGTTGGGATTCCAGCCACTATGTCCCATTGATGTGGACATACCATTTGCAGCTACTCAAGGAGATTCGGCTCATATCCAGTCTGAACCTGACAGGGCTAACAACTTCATTGAGTGTATTCAGTACATTTGCTAGCGGGTCCATGACATATTGGACAAAGCCAATGCTAAGTACAAGTAGTGTCATGATCAACATTGGGTGCCACACAAGTTCCAGGTGGGCGATAAAGTTTGGTTACATTTGCCAAAGGAGCACCTCGATGTGCCACATATCAAGCTTTGCCTACTACGATACGAGCCTTACACCATCACTAAAGTTGTAGGGGACAATGATTTTGAGCTCAACATTCCACCATTCCTTGGCCTGCACCCAGTGTTCAATGTGGACCTTCTTCGACCATATTTTCCATCATTACTGGACACATCAAAGATTGTAGAACAAATCACACCAGTAGAGTTAAACCTAGAATGCATGGAACAAACCACAACTGATTGGATCATGGACACACATATCAAGAACATTTGCTAGCAGAATATCCAACTGTATCGGGTTGTCAAAGCTGGCCAACTCATGCACCAAGGCAAGTGGCTCACCAGGGACCAAGTTCAACAAAATTTTCCCCATCTCATGGAGACACTCAATGTAATGGGGACCATTGCTTCCTAAGGGGGGAGGACTAATCCAGGTGGATATTTGTGGCCACCTGCCTATTCCACTTGGACCCCCACTGTTGTTTCTTTTCAGTTTCCTTAATTGTAGCACAACATACTATTTTTTGTAGTTTTTCTGGTCCTAAACTTCTGGAGTCGTTTTGAGGGACTAAAAGACATTTTTAGGGAAAACAAAGAGACCGAAAAGTCCCAAACTTGTTAAACAATTTTTTTTGGCCTCTTCTTCAAGATCTTCCAAATCAGGTATTATGATAGCCAAACGAAGATCGTATGCAAAAGTTACGACACCAAGAAGTTGATGTACCAATTTACCCAAATGGGGCCCACAATTTTTTCGCTTCATCTCCTAGGGTAAGGTTTTTGGATGCTTAGGGTTTTCCATTGTTTCTCAATAATAAATAAGAATCTGTGCCTCATTGTAACATAGTTTGGCGGCATGTAGCCACCACATCTCTTCTCAGAGATAAGTTACCGTCAGCAGAGCTAGTTTATTTTTATTTCTGTATGTAAGTATATTTCAGGTCTTTGATATTAATGAAATGAGGTTTTATTTCTATTGCATCTCTGTGTATATGGGTATTTCTGTATTTTGTTGTGTTCTTGCATAAGTTCAAATCAATGGTATCAAAGCAGTCTGTTCTTTCTCTGTTTTTCTTTGCATGTCCCCAACGAGGTCAAGGTATAAGGAGTTAGGGCTCGATCTAGTTGAACCTTTGCAAGACCACCCTCGTAAAACCCGACGACTTCTCTTGGTGTTGGTCTCCATAATTGTCCTAATTTTGACACTAAACTTGTCCTAATCCTACTCTTTAAATCCTCTGTTTCACAATTGGAACTCAATCTTTTACACATATTCCTAGACTCTTCATGACTTTGGTAAATGTGGGTTATATAGGCTTAATCGTTATTTAAAGCTTAAATAAGTTTATGTGTCTTTGTAACTTACTTATTCCCATTTCCTTAAAGGCACGATGAAGTAAAATGTTAGGATATTTTGACACATAGGAAATAGTTAAGTATAACTTGGTCTAGTGTAGAGTTAGGTAAATTGTGTTTCTTTACTATGTACTTTCGTAACTTACAATCTGACGGTCACGATATGTAGTTATTTGACGGTTCATTCTCTCCTCGGTATTACTGACACTTGATCCGTGGCTTAACACATGATTGGTCCATGATCTCTATTTAAAGAGCATGGAGGGTCATTTGTAGGGTAACCGTTCATGAGAGAAGCTTATGTAAATTTTCATTCTTTTATTAATAAATTGCCTGAAGTGGCCGCATTGGCTCAGGTCGTGGACTGTTTCCCTCTTTGAGGGTTTTAACCACGTCAACAATACTAGTGTATTGATCTGTGATTTTTTTGTGAGCAGTGTCCTTTGGTGTTCTGTCTGAGGAACTTACCCTGTTAATTCCTACATGGTATCAGAGCCAAGTCGAGGGCCGCATCCGTTGGTGATCCAAATTTGAAGCTGGTAGAACTGCATCCGACTGCCGTTTCCTAGATCTACTATTTCTGACTACTTTTGGGCAAAGAAGACTGCTCTATTGTGTTATGAGCATAAATTCCAGTGAGGAACCCCTTTCGTTTCACGCAAAAAGGTTTTTGGTAGCCCTAGCTACGTTATCTTTAATATTTAGAGGTATACAGTGTTTATTTGCAGTTTTTAGTTATTTTCTCTCTGTTTATTTTCGTTTATTTAGCTCTTTGTTTTTTTATTACTGGATCTATACCTTTCATTTCTGTGTATGATCTTTGCCTCGTGACTTTGTGCAATCTGGGCAAATCAAAAACAGAAAGGAAGGATTTTTTTCATGCGCATGCTCTTTTCCACCGCGTCTTAGTGTGATCTTGGAAAATTAGAAACATTGAGGAAAATATTTAGTTTCTGGCTAAAGCTAACTTCAAGTCGTAAGGTTTGTTTTTTTTTTTTTTTTTTTTTGGAGCTAATTAGATTAAGTTTGGAAAGGGGGCGGATTTTTTTTAAATATAACATTATCATTCATTTCTGCACATTCCCGCACATCGTCGGCATCTTCAACAACTTTTCTTCAAAAAGCCATAACTTCTTCATCCGGAAGCCGTTTTCAGAGCTATTTTTTTTTAATCAACCTATTTTTTCGAGATATTTCCATTGGATCACTTATTTTCAGCATCTAGAGCTTCAGTTTTTGTTAAAATGGAAAGTCCATGCCAAGTTATTCTTGACAACACCAACTACTTCCAATGGTGGTCCTACATTGTGGATTTACTTAGAAGTAAAGGTCTTTACAAAATAGCCTCAGGCTAAGAAACCAAACCGAAAGATGAAGATAAGACAGCCAAATGGGAAAATAGACAAGATCAAGCACGTGGGTTGATAGGGATGTCTATTTCTTCAGACCTTAGATTCCATATCGCAGAACTTTATACTCCTAATTAAGCAATGAAACAGATCACTAAAGTTTTTGGAATTAAAAATGAACTTAGAGTCCATCAACTCGAAAATGAGTTGCTTACATTGGACCCCAATAATTTTTCTTCCATTGAAGTATTTCTGTCCAAGTTTAAGACCCTTAGACTTCTCTTGGAAGGTGTTAAGGTTAAGAAAGAAGATGGTAACCTTATCTATTCCATTCTTACTAAGTTGGGACCAGCCTACTTTGTGTTTGTTTCCACCTTCCATTCTACAGGAGAAGCCTTCATTTCTCAAGGACAAGACTACAAGTTCCCTTCCTTTGATTCCTTTTGTGATTCTTTAATAAGAGAACAAGAAAAACTCTTACACCTTGGTCTTCTTAATCTTAGAAACTCTTCTAAGAAAGCCTTAGCCGCCCAGCAACAACCAAATTCAAAGAATCCTAAGAAGTCGTATCCTAAAAAGAATGGTCCTAAACCAAACAAGGGTCCTAAGCAATTTCAGCCTCAAAATGAAAAATCATTTCAACAAAATGATAAGACAAATAAAAACAAAGGGAAGAAGATTGATAGACATTGCCACTTTTGTAATCGAGATGGCCACTTAGAATCCAAATGCTTTAAGAAGATGGAAGCCTTGGAAGTAGCAATGAAGAAGCATAACATCCATTTGGAGCACTCTTCAACTTCAACTTCATCTTCAGGGATAACACTTTCTGCATGTGGTTGTCAAACATCTCTGTCTGGATATGCACTAAATGTATCTTCTTCTTCTAATTCTCATGGGTGGCTCATTGATTCTAGAGCTTCTTATCACATGGCCAAAAACAAAGCCATGTTTTCTTCTTTAAATGATTGTAACACCAAAAATATATATGTTGGTGATGATAGATCTCTTAGTGTTGTAGGGACTGGAACTGTTCATATAGACAATGGTCAATTTAATGATGTATTATGTGTTCCAACCTTATCCTACAACCTTCTATCTGTATACCAGATAACTCATGCAGGTGAAGGTAAAATCGTTGAATTTTAACCTCACGATGTTGTAATTAAGGACCTAAGAGATCCTAGACAGATTTTAACTACTAGTATTGTTGATGATTCTACAAGGTTGTATAAGTTTAACAACTTTGGGTGATCAAATCTTCCCTCGGTATTTGTTGCTCATAATGATGAAGTGAGCAAACTTTGGCATGAGCAATTTGGTCACTTAAACTATCGCTCCCTTCAAAATCTATGTAAAGAAAATATGGTGACATGACTTCCAATGGTATCTTGCAGGGATGGTGTTTGTTTCGGATGTGTACTCGGAAAACATCATCGGGATAGTTTTGAGAAACGTGCCTCTTGGCACGCCTCAGCCCCTTTACATCTTGTGCATAATGATTTATGTGGTCCACTTCCAGTTGTTTCATTCTCTGGCTACAAGTATTTCTTAACTTTCATTGATGATTTCTCGATACACACTTGGGTATACTTCTTAAAACTCAAGAGTGAAGTATTTAACATGTTCTTGGCCTTTGAGGCCTTTGTTGAAAAACAATCTAGACATCAAATTCTTAAGCTAAGATCTGACAATGGCGAAGAATATGTTAACAACAAATTCATCAACTTTTGCACTGAGAATGGAATTCAAGTGCAACATATTGTTCCATATACTCCACAACAAAATGGTGTAGCTGAAAGGAAGAATCACACCTTAAAGAAAATGGCTAATTGTATGCTTCAATCTAAAGGACTTAGTCTTAATTTTTGGGCAGAAGCAATTAACTACGCAAATTACATAATAAATCACACTACTACTAAGGTTTTAAAGAACATCACTCCAAAAGAAGCATGGAGCTCAATTAAACCAGATGTAAGTTACTTTCGTGTTTTTGGAAGTGAAGCATGGGTCCATATTCTAGATGAGAAACATAAAGCTTTAGAACCTAAGAGTGAAAAATGTATTTTTGTTGGATATTCTGAAGTTGTCAAAGGATATAGACTTATTCCACTTAAGTCCAAAAAAGTTATCATTAGTAGAGATGTAAAGTTTGCTGAAAATATATCGGCCTACGAGCCTAGTTCGGCAGATGTGCCACCTCTCTCTATCTCTTCTACTTTTGAAAATATTTCTTCTTCAGATGATGAAAGCGGGGATGAAAATCCTCCCCCACCTTCTCAGGATCCCCCTTCAGCTCCTTAGCTTCCAAAATGGGTTTGTGCTACTCAGGATGCAGTAGGAACTCTTGCCCGTGATCCTACAGATCAACGATGTACATGTTCTCAGTTCGATAGAGCCTCTTCTTTACTGGCTCAAGCTTCAATGAATTATGATCCCGACACCTTTGCAAAAGCTTCAGACCATCCAGATTGGGACGCAGCTATGAATGAATAATATCATTCATTATTGGCAAATGATACATGGGATCTTGTTCCTCTACCAAAGGGACGAAAACTTGTTAGATGCAAATGGGTTTACAGAACCAAGTATGGACCAGATGGAAATTTGATAAACATAAAGCTCGTCTTGTTGCTAAGGGTTTTTCACAAGTTGAAGGCATTGACTATACTGAAACCTTCTCCCTTGTTGCCAAAATGAACTCTATCCGCATTTTTCTTTCCCTTGCTTCCTCTTTCAAATGGGAAGTCCATCAGATGGATGTTAAATCTACCTTCTTGCATGGGGACTTGCATGAAGAAATCTATATGGAACAACCTACTGGCTTTATACAAAAAAACTCCAGCCTTGTATGTTGGCTTAAGAAATCATTTATGGTCTCAAGCAAGCTCCTCGGGCTTGGTATGCCAAAATGGATAGCTTTCTTTTAGAAACTGGCTTTTCCAGGTGTCATTATGACAATATTGTCTACACTAAGAAAGTGGGCAAGTCTCTTATCATTCTCGTTCTTTATGTTGATGATCTTATCCTTACTAGTAGTGATCCCAACCTTATAAACCATGTGAAGTCCAGCCTTAAAAAGAGGTTTGAAATGACAGACTTAGGACACTTGCATTATTTTCTTGGTCTTCAAGTCTTGCAATCCAAGGAAGGTATTTTCCTTTCCCAGTCCAAGTATGCATGTGATCTTCTATGCCATTTTCACATGGAAGATTGTAAGACAACTCCTTCTCTCTTTCAGTTTGGAGCCAAACTTTCAGCCACTTGTACTTCCCTTGAAGTTGATGCTACCTTATACTGTCAACTTGTAGGAAAACTTTTGTATCTGACCCATACTCGTCCTGACCTTTCCTTTGTTGTTGGCCTTATTGCTCGGTTTATGCAAAACCCACATGAAAGTCATTGGAAAGCAGCTAAAAGAATAGTTCATTATGTTCGAGGTACAGTTCAGTTTGGGATTCATTACAGTGCAGAAGCATCTCCTCTATTGGTTGGTTTCATTGATTTTGATTGGGCTAGTGACCCTGACGATCGAAAGTCTACTGCAGGTTATGTGTTCACTCTTGGTTCAAGACCTATTACATGGGCTTGCAAGAAACAAAGGGCCATTTCTCTTTCTTCAACAGAAGCAGAGTATCGGGGTGTCGTAGAAGCTGTAAGGAAGCCCTGTGGCTTTGTCAGATCCTGTCAGAGTTTGGCTTTCAGCAGCAGCATCTGACTACACTTTGGTGTGATAATCAAAGTGCCATTCAACTATGCAAAGATCCAGTCCAACATCAACGCAACAAACACATTGAAATGCACATGCACTTCATCAGAAAACTCATTCATGACCATGTTCTTGAAGTGTAATATTGTTCAATAGATGATCAAGCTGCAGACATCTTTACAAAGGTTCTCACAGAGGCGAAGTTTACTAAACTTCGATTTATGGTTGGAGTTCAGGAAGTTGTCACTAAGGGGGAATAGGCTCTAATGCTTCATTACTCAAAGTAAAAGTTGGTTGGTGCAGGATCGGTAGGTTCTTGTACCGTTCGCCATTATTGTACTTGAAGACGACCAGAAAATTTACCTTTCTCACCGCCAAAAATATTCTACGTGTTGAGAAAATGACGCACATTATTCGCCAAGGATCAACTCTATACTCTAAAATAAGCTCGGAGCATTGAGGAAAGCGCGAAAAGAGGAGGTCGGGTTTTGACTAGCACATTCCTGATTAAGTTTCTATTGCGGCTGAGAGTCGAATGTCTGTATATAAATAGGGTTTTTAGGCTAGAACTAGGGAGTGATACTTTGGGAATTTTTGCTACTCTATAAACTTTGTTTTGTATCGCTTGTCTCTAGGCTAGAACTATGAAGTTTTGATGTATATTTGTAGAAAACTTTAATAATATAAGGAGTCATGCCAGTTTGATTTATTTTGGGTTATTATCTTCTGTGATGATCCTTTCGCGTAGTTGATATTCAAGTTTTCGTAAAGGGAAATGAGTTGTTTGGCTAGGGCCTAGTCAACCCAGCTCGTTCTCCCTCAATCTCGTAGGTGTGTTATATCTTATCATATTGGTTTGACCAGAAGAGTGTTTATTTCATTTACTTAAATCGCAAATTGATGGAGTCTTTATGAAAATGCATGTGCATCTCAGATCTAAGGGCTTGCAGTGTGTAAGTGTGTTTGGTCAATCTCATTTACGACATTTTCTTAGTCTTTCTTTCTAAGTATTGCACGATTGTTCTTTTGATACAAGTGTTGCCTTACATTCCCACAAGGTGAGATTGGGTTATGAGTTATTCCATTTAAATAATTTACAGTCGATTTGCTTTCATTTAATTCATTTACAAGTCGATTTATTTTCGATCTATTCGAATGCATTATGGTTGAAACAATAACTCTGATCACAACATAAGTAAATCTCTATGTGAAGATAACTGTAATATTTTCCTTGAAGAGATATAAGAACTTATCAAACGACTGGGGATTATTTACAATATTTTCTGAGTTTAAATATTTGTTTTGAGAAAACAAAGTTTACTCATGTTGTAATAGAAATCTAAAGGAAAGGAGCACTTTTCCCTTTTAAGTAGACATTTACTGTTTTCATGCAAAAGCCTTTTTGCCGATTAAGGGTTTTCTTTAGCTTTCACAATACTTCTATTTCGAATGCTTGATTGTTGAAGGATCTCTATTTCTTTTGAATGATTAAGTTAATATTTCCTTCTACTCAGATTTATTCTCAGTGGGTTAATATTAGCACACTTTATGCGTGGTAGAAGTGATTGAAGATAAAACTATTTAATTTTATTGAACACCAGATTGTGTGCCCTGCTCTCGCCTGCTAGGTCAAGCCGCTTCTCATCTCGCCTTGGCCTTCGGCTCTCAGCCATGGCCCCTCCGGAAGCTTCACCAGAGGCAGCCGCCACCCAACAGGCCTTTTCTGCCCTAATTAAATCCTTACCCCCTCAGCGACCTCGCCCAACTCTCTCCAAGTTTGTAAACAAGCTCGATGTTTTGTAAGAAGTCAACCTACCTCAAGCTCTTTCTCACATGGTCACCCTTTCATTCGCTAAACGAGGACTCATCGGACAATTTACTGGCCTCTGGCCATCTCTGAAGACAGTGCAAAGATGGGTTGAATGAAACGGGTCTGATAAAATACAAGGCAAAATCTCCATCTGCTTTTGCGAGAAAGGGTGTTTCACCTTCCATTTCGAGTCAAGAGAAGACAAAGATCTAATCTTTAGAAATAGACCATATTTTATGGATTCCAGAGGCCTATACCTCAACAAATGGACTCCGGATTTCGGTCCCAAATTGGATGTCCTGAGCATTGTTCCGGTCTAGGTTCGGCTCCCTCACCTTCCCCTCCACTGTTGGGGATACGAATTGGTTCGAGCTATCGGGAATCTGTTGGAAGATTCATTGATCGTCGTGAGCTAAAAGATAATATGCAAGCCTATGCTCGCATATGTGTAGAAGTTGATCTAGGCAAAGGCCTTCCAGAGGCCATCAAACTCAAAGTGGACGACTGGACTCACATTCAACAATTGGACTATGAGCAGATCCTGTTCAAATGCAATGTATGTCATGAATATGGCCATTTTGCCAATCGTTGTTCTAAATTAGTTGATGTAGAGAATGTTTCACAAGGTGAGCAATGGGAACCGGTCAAGGAAAAGAAGACAACCCCCATCTCCAAGACATATTCTGAAGCTTCCCCTCCCAATCATAATCCTTCCATTCCCTCCACCTCATCCCTCTCTATCTCCTCCCTTCCCTCTCCAACCCATCCTCACCCTCCCCCTTCATCATCCAATCTTTTTTCTGTTCTTTCCCCCCTGAAGACAATCCCCCTCCCTTGCCCCAAGCTGATGCTATTGATCCCTCCCCCCCTCAGCTTATCTCCTCCTCCCTCTCCTTAGATCCACCCTCTTCTAGACTTACCAGGAGTTCTTCGAAAGAGCATGGCGCAAGTATGGACACACAAAAAAAAAAATGGGCCAGGAAGGAAGTCACCCAAGCAATAGAGAGATGAAAACGCTCAGAAGGATATGCCATGGGCACTCGTAACCCCATAGAGTCATACATCTTGGGGCAATATGATAAATAAATAGTACACAAGGAGAAAGGAGGGCGAGCAACTCTCTGCACCCCTCACACTCAATGATGAAAGTTCTATCCTGGAATAGTAGGGGACTAGGGCACCCCTCCAAAATAGTTGCCTTAAAAGATCTTATAAAACATGAGAAACCTGGAATTCTATTTTTACAAGAAACAAAACAAGGACAACAAAAAATGAAAGGAATCATTGGTCAGCAAAAGCAGTATAATGGCAACATTAGTGAGTTAAGGGGTGCATCCGGGGGAATTACAACCCTCTGGAATCACAGTATATGGAATCTCATAACAGACACAATCAACCAGCATTGGATAAAACCATTATACAGAACACTACAGATAGCCAAAGAATAATCATTTATAACATTTATGCACCAAACCATTACAGAGACAAAGAGCAGTGTTGGGCTACCCTCAAAGAAAATATAGATGAAGAAGAAAACAACAATATTATTCTCGGGGGAGACCATCATGCAGGATCACGATCTTATTGATGTTGTCCCAAAAAATCGAAGGTTCACCTGGAGCAATCACAGGTTGGGTAAAGGCAATATCATGGAGAGGTTGGATAGAATTATGGTGAATGTCACGTTCCTCTCCTCCTTCTCTACTGCTTATGCCACCATCGTACCCTTCTCTACTTTTGATCATTACCCCATAACTCTCATCACTGCCCCTTAGGGCCCATTCCCTTCAAATACAACCCTCTGTGGAACAACATCCCAGCAGTCAAAGAGATCATTCAAAGCACTTGGTGTCAGCACATAGAAGGATCACCGGGATACATATGGGAAAACAAAATAAAAAGGACCAAATATGCCTTAAAGGATTGGGCAAAAAAATGCTACACTGAGCCTGAGAAGAAAAAAAGAGATAAAAACCAAATTGGAAAACACTCACAGCATAATATAGGAACACGAACTCTTACAGGAAGATAAATACCGCGAAAGCGAACTCTACTTCCAGCTATATCATGCCAATAGAGAGGAGGAGAAGAAATGGAGAATAAAATCTAGGTAGTTATGGCTGCAAGGAGGCGATAAAAACTCTGCTTTCTTTCATAAGCAGGCTACCGTTCGGAAAATAAGGAACAATGTTACATCTATCATAGATGTAGAAGGAAATCTACAAGGAGAACTGGCCTTCATCTTTTTCCCGATTTTGACCCATTTCTCTTTACAATTCATCTTACAAAATCTTAACCAAAATCCTTGCTTCTCACCTCAAACCTGTCCTCCCCTCTCTCATCTCTGAAAACCAAGGAGGATTCTTGGCCAACAGGCAAATTTCCGACTCAATCCTCCTTGTCCAAGAAGTTATTCATTCTAGCCATTCTAGAAAGGAAAAAGGTTCTATTCTGAAATTGGACTTGGCCAATGCCTTCGACAGAGTCAGAAATTCTTTCCTCATTATTGTTCTAAAGAAAATGGGGCTTTTTGCGCCCTTCCTTGATCTCATCAAAGCTTGCATTTCAGGTCCTTGGATCTCTCTTCTTGTTAATGGCGGACCTGGACCTTCTTTCCAATCCTATCGAGAGCTAAGACAAGGCTGCCCCCTTTCCCCTTATCTATTCATCTTGATGGCTGAATCCTTTAGTAAAGCTTTGGACTACAATCGGTGGGTCAGACTCATCACAGGCATTAAATTCGGGAATGGGGTCAAAAACATAAATCACTCTCAATTTGCTGATGATACTCTGTTAATAGGAGGAGCCTCTAATATAATAGCCCGTTGTTTCAAAGCCATTTTGGACAAATACATGAGCTACTCAGGAGGTATGGTCAATCAACTAAAAAGCTGCATCTATGGTTGGAACACTATAGCTCAAGTCCTCCATAACATCGCCAACACCTTTGGGGTCCCTTGCAAATTAGACTGGGAGCACTTCACTTATCTGGGCATGCCAGTGAGTGTTGGTCCTCTGAAAGCTGAAGTTTGGGATACCATCATAGATAAAATGAAAAGGAAAGTGCAGCAATGGGGTTCCACTTGGCTCAATCCAGCAGGCCGTCTTGTTCTCCTGAAAACAGGTCTTTCTTCTCTACCCTTATACCAATTCACTCTTCTGCAAGCTCCTACCATTTTCCATCATAAAATGGAAATCATTCTCTGCCACTTCCTTTGGCAAGGGGGGGAAATGAAAAAAAGAAGTTCAATCTTGTTAGTTGGAAGCAGTTCATTCAAACCCATGATCGTGGAGGCCTAGGAATTAGATCTCCCAAGTTCCTAAATCTGGCTTTTGGTGGCAAGATCGTTTGGAGATTCATTAGCGGCCATTCCGCCTGGTGGAAATGAGTGTTGGAGGCCAAATATCTAAACTATCCAAGGCAACACCTCTTGGATTACGATCTCCCAAACAGAGTTTGCTCCAAAATCTGGAGATTGTTCAAGAAAGCAATCCCTTTTCTGGCCCAAAACATCACTAAAGTTCCCAAGGGCGGCACCAATATCAAAATCAGAGCAGATAAAATTATGGGACAATAGCCTATCAGTAGCCAACCTAGCACTGATCAAATTCTCTCCTTCTTTGACAACATAGGGCTTCATTATTTGGATCAGATTTCTCAATGGGATACCCAATCTCAGATTTGGATGGGATGGACCTTTCCAGCCATACCCATAGACCTCAAGGCGAGTTTTGCTATTCTCCAAGCTCACCTTCATAGTATTTCTCCTATTAAAAAAAATGGTATCGACAGCTTCCGTTGGGATCCTTCAAGCTCCAATTACACAATTCAAGCTGCCCATCAGTATATTTGTAGCAGCGAACACCCCACGCCCATTTGGATGCATTGGAAAACTGTTTGGAAGTCTGAGGCCATCCCAAAAATTAAATTCTTCATTTGGGCTCTCCTAAAAGGGAAGATCCTCACTTCTGACAACTTACAAAAGCGAGGCATAATTGGACCTTCCCGCTGCCCAAACTGCCAAGCTGCTGAAGAAACCATCCAGCATCTCTTTATCGCCTACCCCTTTGCCACTTCCTGTTGGAGAGAAATATCCTTCAACTCCCATCTCCCCTGGAGCCCCCATAACTCTATTGGAGAAGTTCTGCACCTTTGGAAGAAGAGCTATCCATGGCAACAAAAGAAGAACAACATAGCCAAAAGAGTTTGGGATACTCTTCCCTATTCTCTTCTGTGGAACATTTGGTTGGTAAGAAACCGCATGGTCTTCAAAGATAAAGAAACCATAACAAGGGAAGGAGTCTTACTTTAAAACCATCTCAGCGAAAAATCAGAAGAAAATTGATACCGTTGGCCTCTGTATTGAAGAAAGGAACTTCATAGGCTATTTGTTAGATAAAAGCAACAATAATAAGAGTGGGAGTAACATCAGTAGCCAGCTCAACAACTCTAATCATAGCTAGAAAGTGAGATTGAAAGAAGAGGAGTTCTCAACCTGGCTCAGAAACAACAACTCCTACTATCTCTTCTTCGATGGTGCCTCCAAATCTAACCCTGGAACAACAGGGGCAGGTGGAGTCATCTACAATTCCAACGGAGATATCAAAGCCACTTATGAATGGGGGTTAGGTCCCCTCTCCAACAATAGGGCTGAAGCTCTAGCTCTTTACCAAGCGCTCGTCCAAATACAAAAACTTGGAATTAACATAGCAATGATCTTTGGTGACTCAGCTGCCATCATCAGTCTAATGGTCCACAACCGAAATGCCTCCAATGTGCTTCTACAACAAACTATCAACCGGTGTCAAGCTCTCGCTCAACAAATGACTGACCTCTGCTTCTTCCATGTTCTTCGAACCTTCAACAAGGAAGCTGACACTTGTGCCAATAGAGCTTGTAGCAGACCCATAGGCAATCTTCTATGCAACTCAGTTGAATCCCAACAATATCTTCCTTGATCAGAAACATTTCAATGCTCAGAACGAACTGCAGCAAATCAATTGACACTCACTCCTGCGGTGTCTTCAAGAAGAGTCAGGACCAGACCACCGCTAAAATCTGCCTTGATAGTCAACAACATCATGACCTCTCAGTAGAATCTCTGGAATCGATCCACTCTTCTCAATTTTGTCCCATTTCCCATGCTGTTCTGGCCCATCCTTTCCTCCCTCGTGATTTTCTAGTGATCACTAACCCCTCTCCCTTAGCCCCTCGTCAGACCTCTTGTTAGATCCTACCTTCTTAATCGCTCTCTCCCTCCCTCATTTCCGCATCTCCTCTTTTCCCTGGCAACATTCGCTCCTCTTGTCGTTAACTTCCAGTAGTTCCTCTATGCTGAGCCTTCGATCCCCTTCTCTTCACACTTTCTTTCCTCCTCCAAGATCCCTTTACCCAGACTCGTTGGATCTGCGATTTCGCAGAGCTCTCCTCCCTCAGAGCACTGAAAACATAGTTTGGGCTCCCTCAATGGCAAGAAGCGAAGACTGTCTCCATTGCACCGATCTGCAAGCAGAGCTGGAACAAATCCATGCTCATCATAAGATTTTGGATGCTAAAAACGACACTAATGCCCGAATCACTAGCAAGAAGCATGAGGCCGACCTCAATCTTTTTCTCCATCGAGTTTCTTCACTTCAGGAACAATTTAATGATCTCTCCAATAGATGCATCCATGCCCAAGAGTCCATTGACATTTTGAAGTTCATGATGGAAAAAAGAAACGCTCCCAACACTAGCTCCTCAAGCCTAAGGAACACTGAAGTCGACAGAAAGCCCAATGAGTCTACAGCTCACCATATCAACCATATAAACATAGATTAAGCATGCAATGTAAATTCTACTTCTTATTATTCTAGTTCATTAGAATCTACACTTTTTCAGGTTTTACAAAAGTTAGAAATGACAGGAGCAAAGAGGAATTTTGTCTTCCTTGTAGTATTTCCCTGCTTTACTTCCTGGGCATAATGCCTTGTAATTCAGGAGCTTATCCTCCTCAATTTTTTTCTTTTTTGGAATATAAACAACAACCGATTATGTAAAAAAAAAAGAAAAAAAAAGTGATTGAAGATAAAGATGCTCTGTTATAGGAACAATAGAACTCAATACAGGAACATCGATTCCTTAGTACAGGAACAGCTAGTTCTGAGTACAGGAACAAATGTTCTGGTACAGGAACAGAGCATTCTAGTACAGGAACTCAGAGTTCCAGTACTAAGTCAGAACACCTAGTGCAGGAACTTAATTCATTGCTGGTACAGGAACATTATTTCGGTACAAGAATGAAACATTTGTAATAGAGGCAGATTTAATCATATTCATAATTATTCATTCTGTTTCTTAAAGCATTTGAGACTCAATCACAAGGATCTGTTCTTCTATTTCTTTCCCATATTTCTTTGAAGTTGGTTGCAGAGTTGTTTCAATTCCTTTCTGTTAAGTTTGGCAAGTATTTCTTTTAGTTGATTCCAGTACCAGATTTGCTTAATGTTGTTGCTTTTCATTCTTTTGATTCTGCAAGTGCAAGTAGAGAAGATAGAAGTAGATCTTACAGAAGTAAATATCATAATCATTTGGCATTTCCTGTGCTACGCCTCTAAGCTTACATAGCCTCGGGTTGACAAATTAAGTGTTGAAGGAGTTTGTTGAATTACAACTCTGACACCCAACATTTTGGCATCGTTGTCGGGGAGGTGTTAAAAAGATCTGGTAAGAACTTTCTGATTTTTCTTCAATAGGGGTAAGTCTGTTTTCATTTTTTTTGCAGTGTGCTTCTATTGCTTGAAGGATGTTATTTTGATTTTTAAATGTGTTGTTTCTTTTATTTGTAGCATTTGATTGAAGTTTTTTTCAACAAATTTTTTCAGTTGGTTACTATTTCCTGGTTGATTTGTTTTAAAATGTATTACTAAAAAGGGTAGGGGTTCGAAGCCCAATAAGGGTCGAAGAAATATTGATAAATATGAATTTTTTTCTCATATTGGGCCTTCTTTTGTAGGCAGGAAGTCTAAACAAACACAGACTCATCACGCAGGAACTATCAACTTAGACTCTGGAAGTAGTGGTTCAAGGGTGACATAACCAGCAAAGGGAAAGAAGGAAACTATTGGAATTCAAAAGACCAACTTAAGCCATAGTCAACCTTCTCATTCTTTTAAGAGTGGTTCGATCAGAGGTACAAGAATGGAAGATCATGAGGACCATGCTGAGGGGATTGGTGAGAATCAGTTAAATGAGGAACAATCCACCTTTGGGTTTCCAATCGTGGATCCAAAAGCAATTGTACAAATGAAGAACATTCCACCATCATCTCTTCCTCATTTCCATGGTAAGGTACATGAGGATCCAAATTCATTCTTATTTGAATTTGATATATTATGTAGAAGCTACAATGACTCTACAGATGCCCAAAAGTTAATTCTATTTCCCGCAATTCTCAAGGATTCAACCCTGCATTGCTTCATGGGATTAGGAGGTAATATTATGGCTTCCTAGGAACAGATGAAAAGAGTCTTTTTGACCAAATATCAAGAATATTTTAAAACTAGAGAAATGCAAGATGAGATCTTCACTATTGTGCAAGGCGATGACGAGACCCTGGAAGATTATCTAGAAAGGTTTCTATATATCCTCCAAAGGTCAAAACATAAATTTGATCCAAGTACTATTAGAGCCTTGTTCTTACGTAAGCTTACTGATGATGCTAGAAATAATTTGCATTTTTTAGGACAAGGGGATATTGATCAGAAAACTTTTTATCAAATTTGTGACTTGTGCAGGAAGCTCTCACGGAATCAATCTAGATCTAGTAGAGGAGTTTGAAGTAGAAATAATAAACTTGGATCTATAGATGCTATGATCATTGGTTTGGAAAATAAAATGGACAATATGAAAATTGAAATTATGAATATTGTTAGTAAACAAATAGACTCTTTGAAATTTCAACAAAAGTTGGTAGAGGAACAAGAGTCATTGTATATTTATTGTCCAAAGTGTAGGAAAAAACATCTTTTAAGAGAATGTCTTGTCGATGTTAAAAGTGCTAATAAATGTGTGATTTGTACAAGAAAACATCCTACCGAGGAATGCCCTTCTATACCAGGACTGAAAGCAGCATTTGAAGGAGAGAAATCCGAACCTGAGCCATTGCATGCTATGGGAGCACAAAAAGCTTGGCCTCAGGTAGGTACAGGTATGATTGCTGAACATGCACCACATTTTTTTGGTTATAATGCACCATCATATTCCTATCATAATGCAAATCACTCTCAACCTTGGTAGCATGGGAATCACTTTCAGTATGGACAACCTCCTCAACCTTGGCAACAAGGATGGATGGGATCATCCCATCCTAATTATTGCTATCATGCACCCATGCAATCATATCCTACTACATATGCACCTTATCCAATGCCACAACCATCATTACCAACTTTACCTTAGCAGAGTCAACCTATGCCACCATTGCCTTTACCACCACCCTTTCGACCACCCCAACTGCCTGCTCAACTGGTACCAAACCCCAATAATAAGGCAGTACAATTGATCCATTCCATTGGACCACTCCCTTCTCCCATTTATCAGGCCATGCCAGTTGGGGTCAATGACCTTCAATTGAGATCGGGAAGGGTAGTAAAACCAGAAAAACAAAACAACCTATGGTGATTATCGAGGAGAAAAGTGAGGAGGAAACTCTTGATCATTCGAAAAGAGATGTCACCATTCAACCCATTCCCACACATTTGGAGCCTTTACCATCTTCTTCAAACCGACCTCCTTATCTGGAGAGGCTAGTTGTGGAGAAGAATGACCCCACTGCCGAGTCTAGTATGGCTTTTGAGCTTAAGAATCTTTGTATAAAGGTCCCTTTGCTTCACGCTATTAAAGAGATCCCCATTTGTACAAAAATCATTAAGGAACTCTGCCTTAAGAAACTAGGAAGGAAAAGAGTAAAACCTCAAACCATTCAGTTCATTGGAAGACCAGTCGAGTTGATGACAGGATGCATGCAAATGGAAAAGTAAACAGATCTTAGAAACCTGGTTGTTTATTTTCAGATAGGTGATATCCTTGTCCCCAATGTGTTAATAGACCTAGGGGCAGCCATTAATGTTATGACTAGGCAAACCATGGATCAACTTGGGTTGGCTCATATTCTTCCTACCCCTATTGTGCTTGAACTTGCAGACAGATCTAAAATCAAACTAGAAGGTGTGTTGGATGATTTGGTTGTTTCAATTGATTCTTGGGAATACCCCACGGACTGTATTGTGCTTCAGCCAAAAAATCTTGTTGGAGGGCATCCCTTGATTTTGGGATGACCATGGCTTGCCACGACAGATGCTTATATTAGTAGAGTTCAGGCTTCTGTGATCCATATCAAGTTTACAAAAGATTTTTCGGCGAAGATCACATGAAACATCATTTGTCGACGCGTTTCGAACCAACCAGTGTGGTTCATCGTCAGGACAAGTTGAAGAAACAGATCCAGCTTAGCAAGTTAAATAGACAGAGTAGAGCCTCCAACGGCTAAAAAGACCAACAACTACTTTGGACTAGGTACCGGGATCAAAACCCTTTTTTATAATATTTTAAGGAAAAAGTTACCCTAGAGGGACCAATCCCTTAAAATAAAATAAATAAAAATAATATTATGATAATAGTTATTTAAAAATATTAAGAAATAATTAAAATAATATGTAAAAATTAATTCATGATAATAGTTAGTTAAAATAAATAATTAAAAATTATATTTAAGGGAGAAAATTACCCTAGGGGGACCAATCACTAAAATAAATTAAATAAAAATAATTTTATTAGTAAAAATTATTAATAAATAATTTTATGATGATAGTTAGTTAAATAATTGAAATGTTATGTTAAATTAGTAATTAAAATAATTCATGATAATAGTTAGTTAAAATAAATAATTAAAAATTATATTTAAGGGAAAAAATTACCCTAGGGGAGCACTCCCTTAAAATAAAATAAATAAAAATAATTTAATGATAATAGTTAGTTAAAAATTATTAATAAATAATTAAAGTTTTATGTTAAATAAATAATTAAAAATAGTAAGTAAAATTAGTATTAGAGGAATTAAAAACATGACTATATAGATAAATGAATATAAAAGAAAGAGAAGGTATGAATGAAATTTTTTTATTATAAAAGTCAACTTAAAAATAAAATAAGTTAAAAAATAAAAAAAATAAAAATAAAAATAAAAATAAAAATTGATAAATAAAAATTAATAAATAAATTAATAAACAAAAATTAATAAAAAGAAAAGAAAAAAAAGAAAAAGAAAAAGAAGACGACTAGGTCGAGAGTGCTGGAACCCAACACCGACTGATTTTCCAGCCATCATCTCTATTGAGATTATTCAACCTCTTTTCAATCTCCAGCGTCTCCCTAAATTTCTGATGATGGAAGTGCGAAACCTTAGCAATAACACTAGCTTCCTCAATACAAACATGATGATTGGTTTTCTCAGCATGCTCAACTAAAGCGAAAGACTTAGTTCGCCTATACTTAAGGTCTGATGCATGCTCATTAATCCTCTGATTAATGGAGCGACCAGTTTCCCCAATGTAGGGGGTCCCATAGGAACAGGGGATCAAGTACACACCTTTCATATCTTTAGGATCGATAGGATCCTTCACTGATCGGAGCGAATAATGTTCAGGGGCCTAAAGGTCACAGGGACACTATGCATCATGAGAATCCTACCAATCTTATCAGTAGTCCCCTGAACATACGGAAGATGGACACCAAGAACTCGCTCCTTTGGTTCTCGTTGAGACAACGAATTCTTGGAAGCTTTAAGGAAAGCCCTCTGACCCATGAATCTACTATAATTATTCTTAACAAAGACATCAAGGAGATGGGATTTTTCTTTCTCAAAACTCTTCTTATCCGAGATCCTAAGAGCCCGAGTAGCAAGGGTATTGAGAACACCCATCTTTTGAGCCGGGAAATGATGGGAACTGGCATGAAGATACTGCTCAGTATGCGAAGGATCAACGAAGGATCCTATTGACCCTAAAGATATGAAAGGTGTGTACTTGATCCCCTGTTCCTGTGGGACCCCCTACATTGGGGAAACTGGTCGCTCCATTAATCAGAGGATTAGTGAGCATGCATCAGACCTTAAGCATAGGCGAACTAAGTCTTCCGCTTTAGCTGAGCATGCTGAGAAAACCAATCATCATGTTTGTATTGAGGAAGCTAGTGTTATTGCTAAGGTTTCGCACTTCCATCATCGGAAATTTAGGGAGGCGCTGGAGATTGAAAAGAGGCCGAATAATCTAAATAGAGATGATGGCTGGAAAATCAGTCGGTTTTGGGTTCCAGCTCTCTCGACCTAGTCGTCTTCTTCTTTCTTATTTATTTATTTATTAATTTATATTTATCAATTTATTTATTAATTTTTTTTTTTGAACTTTATTTTTAAGTTGACTTTTATAATAAAAAAATTTCATTCATACCTTCTCTTTCTTTTATATTCATTTATCTATATAGTCCTGTTTTTAATTCCTCTAATACTAATTTTACTTACTATTTTTAATTATTTATTTAACATAAAACTTTGATTATTTATTAATAATTTTTAACTAACTATTATCATTAAATTATTTTTATTTATTTTATTTTAAGGGAGTGCTCCCCCTAGGGTAATTTTTTCCCTTAAATATAATTTTTAACTATTTATTTTAACTAACTATTATCATGAATTATTTTAATTACTAATTTAACATAACATTTCAATTATTTAACTAACTATCATCATAAAATTATTTATTAATAATTTTTACTAATAAAATTATTTTTATTTAATTTATTTTAGGGATTGGTCCCCCTAGGGTAATTTTCTTCCTTAAATATAATTTTTAATTATTTATTATAACTAACTATTATCATGAATTAATTTTTACATATTATTTTAATTATTTCTTAATATTTTTAACTAACTATTATCATAATATTATTTTTATTTATTTTATTTTAAGGGATTGGTCCCTCTAGGGTAACTTTTTCCTTAAAATATTATAAAAAAGGGTTTTGATCCCAGTACCTAGTCCAAAGTAGCTGTTGGTCTTTTTAGCCGTTGGAGGCTCTGCTCTGTCTATTTAACTTGCTAAGCTGGATCTGTTTCTTCAACTTGTCCTGACGATGAACCACACTGGTTGGTTCGAAATGCGTTGACAAATGATGTTTCATGTGATCTTCATCGAAAAATCTTTTGTAAAGATGCTTATATTGGGTGTCACTCTGGTGATATGTATATTTCCCATGGAGAGGCTAGGAAGAAAGTCACCTTGTATCCACCTAGTAGATCTATCGAGGAGCTTTGAGATACCTTATGGCTAAACTATGACAATAGTGATGAGGATACTCAATCTGTTTCTCTGATTCACCATCACACCGAGCAACCCAGGAGGGTGAAATACGAGAGCTCTTGAATAATATAGACACAATGCCAAATTTTGATTCACTTCGTCAGATATTTAGTCTAGATTTTCAAGAAAGTTACATTTCTCAACCATCTTCATCACAAACTCTAGCAGCACCTACCTGTACTCTCGAACTCGAAACCACTCTCATTGAGAGTAGTCCAAGCAAATCCTTACACATTAGCTCAAACCTGGATTCATCCCAACAAGAGTATCTTGTGAGTTTGTTGCAAGACCATCTTGGTGCCTTTGCTTGGAGTTATGAGAACATGAAAGACATCCCTCCTAAAACTTGCACTCATCATGTTTATATTCAGGAGGGAGCCCAACCTGTTTGACAACCCCAAAGGTGTATGAACCCCGCACTAAGAGAAGTTGTGAAAGAATAATTACAAAAACTCTTATATGCTAATTTCATTTATCCTATATTTGACAGCCAATGGGTCTCCCCATTCGTGATAGTCCCGAAGAAATATGGGAGATGGCGTATTTGCATTGATTACAAAGAATTAAATAAAGCCACTCTCAAGGACTATTTTCCCCTTCCCTTTATTGATCAGGTGCTAGATACCCTTGCCGACAAAAAATACTTTCCTTTTTTAGATGGCTTTAGCGGTTATAATCAAATACAAATCGCACCTGAGGATCAAGATAAGACTATATTCACTTGTCCCTAGGGGACATTTTCCTATTGAGTGCTTCCCTTTGGGTTGTGTAATGCACAAGCTACCTTTCAAAGGGTAGTTTTGGCTATTTTTGCTGACCTTGAGTGTGTAGAAATTTATATGGATGATTTTTCAGTATTTGGTGATTCATTCCAAGAAACCCTAAAATTTTTAGAGAAAGTGCTTTTTCATTGCCAAGAAGCTCACCTCACTTTGAGTGATAAAAAGTGCAGATTGATGTGCAAAGCGGGGGTGGTTCTTGGCCATCTTATTTTTGACAAAGGTATCCAGGTAGACCCAGCCAAAGTAGAAGTTATTTTACATCTTCCTGCACCAAAAACACAAAGAGAAGTGAGAGATTCTTGGGACATGCATGCTATTAACGACGATTCATTAAGCATTTTTCTAGGATAGTTACCCCACTTTTCCGATTGTTAGCTAAGGATAGTGATTTCTCTTGGACTATGACTTACCAACAAGCTTTTGAGGCACTAAAGGAAAAACTAGTACATGCACCAGTTATGCGAGGGCATAATTGGTCCCTCCCATTTCATATTTCCTCAGATGCCTCAGATACTGTTATTGGCGCAGCCTTAGGATAGGAAGAAAACCAACAATACTATGTTATTTACTTCATTAGTAAAAACTTGTCACCTGCTGAATTGAATTATACAGTAACTGAGAAACAGTTTTTATCCGAGATACTTGCTATTAATAAATTCAGACACTATATTACAGGTTATGAAGTATTTGAACATACAAATTATTCCTCCATAAGATATTTGATGAATAAACCTTTGAATAGTGGTAGAGTGACTTGGTGGTTACTTTTATTACACGAATTTAATATTGCTATTATTGATAGACCATGAAAACCTAATGTTGTAACTGGTTAACTTTTGAGATTAAATAATCCCGGTGAAAAATTTCCTGTAGATAATTATTTTCCCGACGAGCATCTTTTTGTAGTATCAACGAATTCTCCATGCTTCATTGATATAACTAACTATTTAGTGATAGGAAAAACACAACCTCACTTATCCGCTCGAGAGAGGTGTAATATTATCCAAAAAGCACTTCATATTCCTGGATCCAAGGAGATCTCTTTTACACAGGACCTGACCTTATTATCGTAGATGTGTGAGAGAAAAAGAACTGTTTGAAATATTGAAATATTCCTATGATGAGCCTGGTGGGGGCAATTTTGCTAATAAGAGAACTACATATAAAATTTTATGAGTTGGCTATTTTTGGCCTTCTTTGTTTAAGGATGGCAAACAATATGTCAAACGTTGTGATAGCTGTCAACGAATGGGACAGCCTGGCAAAGCCAATGAAATGCTTTTGTGTCCTCAAGTTATGATTGAACCCTTTGAAAAATGGGCCATTGATTTTGTAGGACTTATAGCTCCAACATCATTAAACAAAAGACATATCCTAGTTTGTACGGATTTTGTAACTAAATGGGTAGAGGCTAGAGTTGTTTCTTTTGTTTTTTTTTTTTACTTTAACGGTTATGTTTTTTATTGAATGGCGGCAAAACAGCTACCGCGTGCTAGTTACATTGAAAAGGATCCTCAAAATTCTTGACCCTCAGAATTCTTGTTACCTGGTGAATCCATGGACCTGCTTTGTTTCTTAAACGTCTTTTAGGGAAAAAACGCCGAGTCTCTGCCTGAAAGTACTGGACAACATTAAAGGAGCGATTTTCCACACAATCAATGGCTGTTACCTGTTGCCCCTGGGAGATTGCAGAAATTTGAGATGCTGACCTCTAACTCGGCTGCCAGTGAGACAGTTCGGAACTGAGTTTCTTCAATCTGGCAAATGAAATGTCGATTTCCCTCTCTAATCATCAATCACATGTATTCCTCAGGACATTTTTGAAGAATTGTAATGCAATTTCCTTGGGCAAACAACTTGTTGTCTCTGACTATTTAATCCGATGCTTTATGAGTCTCGATGTTTAGATCAGCTTGCTCTAATACTTGAATCAAAATTCCCTTTGCAGAAGACCGGACGGTGGAGCCGATGGAGATGGAACAAACAGTCACAAGATCCTCTTTCTGGAGTTAATCTAAGTTCTGGAAAGGAATGCGTTGCTAACAGACTCAACAAGCTTGAGAGTTGACAGGCAGAGGAAGGATCCGAATTTTGCTGCCATTCTTGGCTTTCTTCCGACAAGTGGATGGGGAACCAGAAAAAGACTCTTTTAGTTCTTCCAGAAGCTCACCTGTACCGTGCATTCAACCAAACAGACACGCAACGTCCAAGACAGAGCAGGATTCTGCTGGAAACAGAGCATAAGAGTCTGCTAGATACAGAGATTCCAAAGTAACAAACTTATCATGAATTCCTGCCCTTGGAGCTTGGTATAGTTGAAACCTGGAAGCTAGAACAGCAAAACCTGATGGGAATCCAAGATTGTTGTCTCAGAAGCTGATCCCATAAACATCAAATATCAATTTCCTAGGAAAGCCTATTGAGGGATGAAACAGAGAGAATCAACCGAGATGACTGAAAGGGTTCTTTGGCTTTGGGCTGAGCCTAGAATATGGAATCGGTCTAGGATTGTCGGATTACAAAATTGATTGAACAGGGAGCCCTTATTTCAGATAGGAAAGGAGGATCGAGCTGGAGATTTAAGGAATGTGGCAAGAAGATTCTGTTGAATTAATTACCAGGGATCTTCGGGAACAGAGGACACCAAGGTTGGCCTCAGTATCAGCTTGGGAGTTGAGGTTCCTTAAGATATGAAAGAAGGATATTTTGTTAAATTTGGGCAGCAGAAGTCTGATTTTCCTGATGATGGAGGCTAACTGAACCTGGTGAGAGTTCTTAGGACGAAGCATGGCCTGGATGATGAGTCTTGAGTCCCCGAAGACTGAGAGAGAAAGGATATTTCTTTTGATCTCCTGTGTCAGCCCTTGCCACAATGCCAGAGCCTCCGCTCTATTGTTAGTTTCAGTTCCTAGACCCCAATGGAATCTCAGTTCCGGCAAGCCTCCAGGGCTCAATAGAACTCCCCCGCTGCCAGCAACCCCAGGGTTTCCTTTAGAAGCCCCATCGAAGAATAAACAGTGATCTTCCAAAGCCGATCTCCACTTGATAAACTCTTGTTCTTCCAGCCTAATCTCCCAACTGGAATGAACGGGTACAGATTGAGGGGGCCTTTCCTTCAACTTTGGAACTAATTCTTTGAACCAATTCTCTTCTTCTATGAGCAGTCTCGTTTCGTTCCTTGATGAAGTGTTGGCTTCCAGTGCCTCGCCCAACAATGCTTTTATTTTAGAGATAACTCTTATTGTAGTGCAACTTTCTTCTCGAAAAATTCTGTTGTTTCTTTCCAACCATAATTTCCAGCAAATAAACTTAGGGATCCACATCCAGCTGGTTTTAAGGAGACTTTTATTTTTAAGGCAGAAGGGAGATAAGCTGGCCCAAGTTCTGAACAGGGCAGGGATGTTGTCTGGAAGAGCAAGGATAGAGGGCTCTAACAACAGCACTCCCCTCCAGACTTCTTGAGCAAAGGGGCATAGCAGCAACATGTGATTGGTAGTTTCTTCATCAGACCTACAGAGGGGACATCTGGAAGGTCCTTCCATTCCTCTTCTTCTCAAGTTATCTCTGGTGAGGATGCTTTGGTGTGCCACGGTCCAACAGAAGAAGTCTATTTTTGGGAGAGCTGGAAAGTCCCATATAAATTTCCATTGGGCCGGATTTGGAGGAACATGAGGAACAACCGTAATTCTTTTATAACCTTCAGAAACAATATATTGGCCAGAGATGAACCCCCAGCCTCTTTTGTCTTTAGCAGTGGCCTTTGAAGGAGATTTTCCTTGGAGCATATCTAGAAGTAAAGAGGCTTCCCCCTGCAGCATTAGGGGGACCTCCCCCAGATTCCACCCATCCCAAGTTCTATCAGGAGCTTCTTTCCAGTTCGAAATGTCCCACAATGTGTGCAGATTGCGAGACTGAAGCCAACCTTTGATGTTTGCAAGACCATTCACATGCTTCATTGGCTGGTCACCCAAGATCGGATCATCCCATATATTGATTTTCCTTCCATTACCAGGGATCCAATATAGGTGTTGGCTGAATTGCTCCCTAGCAGCATTACAAAGATTAAATATTGGTGAACCTTTTAGAGTTCTTGGAGGTTTATCCAGGCATCTCAAACGCTGCCCATGGAAGTATTTCTTCCAAATGACTCTTTTACTCCAGCTAGTATTTCCAGAGACTAAATTCCAAAGGATCTTGGATCCCAAAGCAAGGTTTTGAGCAGCCAAATTGCGCAGCTGGAGGCCTCCTTCCTGAAAGGGACTCTTGAGGATTTCCCAGCTCACTAAATGGATTCTTCTATCATTGTTGTTCCCACCTTCCCACATAAATCTTCTCAACAGGCTATCTAACTTACTAAGAAAGGTTTTTGGGGCAAGGAGGATTGAGTTTTGGAATAGGGGCATGCTTATTAGGACCGATTTCATGAGGATGACTTTCCCTGCATTGTTCAGCCATGAGGCACCCCAGGCTTGGATTCTATTCTTTATTTTGTCAAGCAGAGGCAGCCAGTGAGCAACTTTAGGCTTAGTTTTGAAGATTGGGATCCCGAGATATTTGAATGACTCCCAATTTCGGATTCCTTCCATTTCTAAAAGTCTTGCTATGTCAGACATTTCTTTAGTCGAGCAATTCCAGCCATAGATAGAGCATTTTCTATAATTGATTTTGCTGCCCGAGATCAGCCTGTAAATGTCCAGTTCCCTCTTGAAATGTCTGGCAGAGATCAAGCTGGCTCCTCCAAGCAGCAGAGTGTCGTCAGCAAATTGGGCATGATTAATGTCTTTCACCTTGTGAGTAGTTCTGAGGCCAGGCAGTGTTTGAATTTGCTGATTATGATCTAGTTGGAAACTTAACACCGAGGCTTGGACAGCATATAGGAGCGGAGACAACGGGCATCCCTGTCTCAGGCCCCTAGAAGCTTGGAAGAAATCAGTAGAACGACCATTAACCAAAGGCGCAATCCAAGGCGAGGCAATACAGGCTTTCACCCAGTTGATGAAGTTTGTTGAAAAGCCTAGCTTCTTCATCACGACAAACAGAAATTCATGTCTCACCCTGTCAAATGCGTTAGCCAAGTCGAGCTTAATCACCATGCCTTTCTCCTTTCTTTGGCAACTAGAGTGGACTGCTTCTTGGACCAGCACAATGTTATCCAAAATTTTTTTGCCTTTTATGAAACCGCCTTGATTTTCAGGGATGATGTCTGGCAAGATGTTTTTCAGCCTGTTGGCTATTATTTTGGAGACCAACTTATAGCTGGAATTGCACAAAGATATTGGCCTAAATCTACTAAAGTCAGAGGCGCCTTTCTCTTTTGGGATCAGAGCTAGGAAGGCTGAGTTGATGCCACCACCTATCTTTACACAATTCTGGGATTTTCTGACCATCCTCAGTAGATCTTTTTTGATTATTGACCAGCAAGTCAAAAAGAACCTGACAGAGAACCCATCTGGCCCTAGGGCTTTATCAGGCTCCATGTTGTTCATTGCCTCCTCAAGCTCTTCCATACTAATCGGAGCTGTCAGCATATCATTGTCCGAGTCCTTGACACAATTGGGTATTAAATTGATCGGATAAGAGTGGGGATCAATAGCTGGTTCTTCAGGAGCCGAATACAGATCTTGGAAGAAGGAGTATGCAGCTCTCTTGATGCCTTCGAAATCCTTAATCACTGTATTTTGGTGTTGAATCTCTGAGACTGATTTGAAGTTCTTTCGGGCTTCCGCTTGCTTATGAAAGAAGCTGGTGTTCTTATCGCCGGATTTCAGCCAGAGAATCCTAGACTTCTGCCGCCAAAATTCTTCCTCCTCCCTGCTAGATCTATGAACCTCTTTTTGGAGCTCGACTTCTTTTAGTAGCATACTTGGAGAAACAGGATTATGCTCCATTTCTAGTTGATGAGCAGCAAGCCTATTTATATTTTCTTTTCTTTTGGATGTTGGGGTTTGCAGTCTTTTAGCCCAGTCTTTAAGATTTCTTTTTAGAACCTTGATTTTCTCTTCCCACACAAAGAAAGGAAAACCATGGACGGGCCTATTCCAAGAGTCGGAGACCACATCTTGAAAGCCTTCTTGCTGGATCCACAGAGGGCTGAACCGAAAAGGGATGGGGCCAAGATTGCAATCAAGGGAAAGCTCGAGAAGAATGGGCTTATGATCAGAGGTGAGATTTGGGAGAATTTTAGAGGATGCCATAAGACCGCTGGTTAGGAAAGAAGAGTGGACAAGAAATCTGTCTAGACAGGCAGCAATATGGTTGGGGGCTGTTCTTTTGTTGGACCAAGTGAATTTTCCTGAAGAAGGTTTAATGTCCTCCAGGTCCCAGCCCAGCATTATGTCTTCAACCCATTCTCTGGCAGGATCCCTGACAATGGAACCTCCCTTTTTCTCATTAATATCAAGGGTGACATTAAGGTCACCTGCAATTATGATATTCTCGGGGTTTTGTTCTAAAAGAAATGAATGAAGCGAGTTCCAGCAGATTTTTTTCTCATTTGGCAAAACAGGAGCATACACATTAAACATACTTACTTGTTGACCAGAATCCTTGTGGAGTAGCTGAGTGAAGAGCCAGTGAGCGCTGCTTTTTTCTTGCATAAAGTCATATATGGTGTTGTTCCAGAAGGTGGCTATTCCACCAGAGGCACCTCTTGCACTAACCGCTTTTCCATGACCTTTGTTCCAAAAAACTTTACTAGAATGGAGGAGAGAAAGATCCTCCAACTTTGTCTCCTGGATGAGGAGGATTTTAGGCGAGTATATTCTCACTAAATCTTTCAGGGCTTCCTCTTTCGACCTGCTGCCTAAACCTCTGCAGTTCCAGGAGACGTATTTCATTATTTACTTTTGTGGGGGGAGGAGGCTGGAGCCTTGTTGCTTTTGCGCCCAGATCTAGTATTCATCATTGATTTGAGAGTTTTTTGGGATCCCTGGAGGACATCTTTGTAAGTTTCTTCCTCTCTTTGTTTCTTCTTTGATTTCCGCCCTCTAGTCGTCTTGATTGGAGTGGCTAACGAATTGTCAGATTCAGAATCTCTCTCTTCTGAATCGCCTTCAGAGTCTGAGGCTAGACTAATGTGTTCTTCATTGCCTTCATTTCCTCTCTGACATTCCTCGGGTGAGGGAACTGTTGATTCTGCTTCATTTGTTTTTCCTTTTTTCTCCATATTTCCGGTTTCTTCTTGGTTCTCCTTATCATCCATCTTTTCTCCAGAGGGAGATCCGTCTTTAGAAGCAGCAGCGGCTTTTGGATTGATGTGAGGCTTTCCCGATGGGGCGGTAGTTTTCTGTCCGGGAGGCTTTGGAATAGCCTTTCCCTTTCTGATTTCTTTCCATCCTTCTTCTTCAACTGTGTTCCCTGTTGGGGCTTTTGGGCAGTTTCTCTGGAAGTGTCCATGCTCATGACAGGTTCGACATTTGAAAGGCAGCTGCTCGTAGTCCAATTTCTGGTAGTGCTGCCATTCTCCAACTTTGAGTTTAATCGCTTCTGGAAGCCCGACTTCCAGATCGACTTCTACGCAGATTCTAGCACAAGTATATTGGCCCTTGTGATCAGCTTTGTCAATGAATCGACCCAGCCCATTACCAATCTTCTGCAGAGATTGATAGCTCCAACAGTGAAGAGGGAGATTGGGTAAACGAACCCAGACCGACGCCTCCTTGGGGACATCAACGGATGGATCAAAATCAGGACTCCATTTATTGAGATACAGTCCCTGATTTCCCATAAAGTACGACCCGTTTCTGAAAACCAGGTCGCGATCTTCCTTGGTGGTAAATTCAAAGATGAAATAGCCTCGCCCTACAGCATAACAAATCACATTATTTTCCAGCTGCGGTCTCCAGTTTCGTTGTATCCAATCGTCCGTGGTCTTAGTGGACGGCCATCGGCCCATAAACTGCCCTACCAGGCCTCTGTCAGACAACGCAAGAGCGATTTTAATCGATTGCTCCTCTGGGAGTGCTATCTCTGGTATTTCGTCGAGCTTTTTAATGAATTTCGGCACTTCAACGTGCTGATGCTTCTTCCCTTTCTGCGATAACAGTCTTCTGAAGGCATCTGCAGTGGATAATGGAGGGGTGGGAGCGGACTCCCCACCCCCGGGACCGCTCATGGCAGCGTCCAAGAGCTTGGCGGCGACAAACCTACAGTCGGCTTCAGAACAGCAGCACGCGCGGATCAAAATAAGTGTATATGTTCTAGAGTTGTTTCTTTTGTTACCGAAAAAAAAGTTGTTGATTTTTTGTTTAATGAGATTTTTACTAGATTTGGTGTCCCAAGAGAAATTGTTATTGATAATGGACCACAGTTTATTTCTAATCTGGTTAAAGGTATTATGGAGCAATATAAAATTCAGCACAGGAAATCAACACCATATCACCCGCAAACAAACAACCAGGTAGAATCTACAAATAAAGTGATCGAATCAATCCTTACCAAAACAGTAAATCTTCACAAGAAGGATTAGGCAAACATATTACCCGAAGCACTATGGGCCTATAGAACTACCTGGAGGAATAACACGGGTCATGCACCTTATGAGTTGGTATATGGAAAACAAGTACTATTATTGATTGAATTCCAGATAAAAACTTTCAGAACTGCAGTCCAATTGGGACTAAATCTCTCGGAAACATAGCAACAATGTCTATTGTCGTTGAATGAGCTTGATGAATTTAGAAGGGATGTTGTTCAACAAAATGTGTTAATACAACAACAACGAAGGAAATGGCATGACAAGTTGATCAAGAAAAGACAGTTCCAACCAAGTGATTGAGTACTCCTTTATGACTCTAAATTTAAACATTTCAAAGGGAAATTTTGTACACGTTGGATGGGATCGTATGAAGTAATTAAAGTTTTTGAGCATGGTACAATAGAGATCAAAACTATTGATGGACATGAATTAGTATTTCTTGTGAATGGGCATAGACTTAAGGCATATTTTCATCCCCTCACCAAGGAAGATTTTCTGCAACAAGTACAACAACAATCATAGTTAAGGATTGTAGGTGGTGATTCCAACCTACTTTTAATATGATAATCTCTTTTCCAATTAAAAAAAAATTAACAAATTGAAAAAAAATCTTTACCTATGTTTTTGAAAATCAGCTTGCTGACATGAGCATTGAAGGATCCCCCTGAAAACCAGCATGCTAGCAGGTAGATCAATCTCTAATAAAAGGGGAATGTTGTTTGATTATTATAAATGATGATTGCAGTTGAAAAGAAGAGGGTATTTGTAAAAGTTTTGGTGCAGTACGATGATTAGCAGGACCGAGCCCTTATCCAAGTTCAAGTTAGTTGACATGACAGATTTTGTGCAAGCAACACACAATTTCCGCTGCAGTTATTTTCAGCACTACTTGGCAAAAAAATTTGAGGTGATAATTCCACCTTTCTTCCTTTTCATTTTTCGTAATTTTCCTCTAAATTCTTCCTTTCTCCTATAAAGCTTTTTCCCTCATTTTCTTCAAAAAAATTTCCCCATCCCATTTTCGTTTTTCCCTCTATTTCCCTGAAGATTTCTTTTCCCTATCCTTTTTTCTTATATCCCCCTTGTGGATTGGTCTCATTCTTAAGTGCCCTTGATAATAGCCTTCCCTTTCTAATTTGTTTTTACCCCTATCCCACTTCTTTCTTCCCTCGGGATTTTATTGCAGGATCTAATGGCCCATCAAAGAATTTATTAATTAGATCGGAAAAGCACAATGGCACTAGAAATTGGCGAAAGAGACTCCTTTGACTTTTGCAAAAAAAATTAAGTCGAGCTTGTATATTACTCACAAGATTTGTAAAAAACCCTTTTTCAGTACAAGAAGCCCAATATTTTCTTGGTGCAGGAATATGAGTTTCAGTACAGGAAAGGTGGGTTCAGGAACATGAATTCTGTTTAAGTACAGGAACCCTGTCGATTCATGGATTTTAATACTCCAACTCTAAGTTTGAAATGCAATGATTTTAAGATTGTATATTGTACTTTTGATTAGATTACTATTTTTATCATTGCTTACTGGAATGACATTTTAAGTGCAAGAACATTATAGACTTGGCTAACCTTATTTTTATTTGAGCATTAATATATACCCCAATCGGAGTCATGATGAAAATAGGACATGTGTGAAAAGCTTCCTTACAAAGTACCAACCTTCTGAGCTTTGTTAATTTTTTATGATTGGGTCGTTATCATATAGAACCTTGCATCCTTTTTTTTTTTTTTTTTAATTTCTTATAAACTGTTGCCTTTATCTATCATTATTACTCCACTCACCTCGAAATGATACCCATATCTCCAGCCTTTCCAAATCGAATTTTCATAAGGTACAACCGTTTGAATTGTCGAGATAATTGGGAAAGATGTTGTACATGCAATTCAAAAATTGTTATTCAGAACCTCCGGAACCATACCCCTGAAATTTGTGTGTTTAGCAGCCTTCAAAATTCGCAGAGAAAAGAGTCAGTGTAACCCTCGAAGTGTTATGACACTGGTTCATATCGAGCCTTGGTTCGTGAAGGAGTTGGAGGGAACAATTGAATATGAGGGTAGTTTACCTTTGTTGCAGGAGATCAGATTCCTTCCTTTCCTGCTGAAGTTTTATGGGTTTGATTCTGCAGTCACTCTATATTTTGCACGTACTTTCAATGGGAAGACAACCAATAATGGCTCTCTAAAATTCAAAGCCACCGAGCCTCCATCTCTCGGGCCACGGAGTTAGCAGCCAAGGGTGAGAAGTGGTTTAATAAAAGGGAGGTTGAGAAAGGAGTTTTGCATCAATTTCTAATTGAAGAAAACCATGTTATAGACTGGAAGGTTCAGTTGCAAAGGAATGCCATGGTGGAGAAGTGGAAACACCTACTATGTATTTTGCAGAAGTTCCTCACTTGTGAAGGGAGGTACTCTCTGTCTTACCTCTACCACATTTCCTTCTGCTTCACTTCAAATCAAGTAAACTAATCAACTTTCCTAATTTTTTGTTGAAAAGTTTGGAGAAAATGTCTAGAAGTGTGTAGAAGGGTCAAGGGGATCAAGTAGGTCTCAATTTATGTCATTATGTCTTAATAAAAATGTTAGTTAAGAAAGAGTTAGAGGAGAAGGGTGCTACATGGAAAGCATTCTTGAAAACGTTCAAGGAGGGGGATATTGTGAAACGACCTCAAAAAGGAAGTAGCAGAGCTACCAATTCTAAGTATGACCAAAATAAGAAATTTCCAACCTCGAAGACCGGAAAAAGTGAAAAGAAGAAAATTAAAAAGCCTCAGCCTAAGAGGTCGACAACTAAAAAGGAGCAGAAAAATGAGAACCCTGGTCCTTCAAGAAGATTGAACAGAGGCTCATTGAAAAGATGATATGCTTTCTTGGGTGGAGACCGTGCTATAATGACCACTCCAATAGAAATTGATGATTTAGAAGAATGAGTACCCTCCATAGATTCTCCTATAGGAAATCCTCCAGGAAAATCACCAGTACGTAATAGTCTCTCTCTTTTGGGAGATATTGCAGCTCAGGATCGTTTAGTTTTCAGTGCAGGATGTGTGGATGAATAGGATGATATTCCTTTGTCATCCTTTCTTAAAAAAGTCAAGAAGAAAAATGTAGCCAATGTACATGATGTAAGCTCAGAGACAGTAAAAGACTCAACAATGGAAAAGAATGAGGATGCTCTTCCTCAAAATTTTGAAACACGAGGTTGTGAAAATGTTTTGATGATATTGATATCTTTTATGAGTCAGTTGTTGAAAAGATGCTAGTACAGGAGGAAGCCGAAGAAGGAGGCTCTATTTTTGATGTGAAAAGTCAAGTTGAAGAGTTAAAGCAACAAATATATGAACTTGAAATGTTGATTCGTTGTGTGATGGAGAAAAATACAATGATGAAGAACAAGAATGCAGAATTGATAAAGGAAGTGCAGAAAAGGAAACAACAAGTAAAGGTATGGAATTTTGATGCATCCAAATGCAACATTCGTCTGAGGAAAGCAGTGAAATGTTTAAGGAAAGCTCGTAGTGGAAAATTGAGAGTAGGAAGGCCAAGAATCAATATTCAAATCTAGAATTGAAGGAAGATTCCCAATTTTGTTTTTTTGCAGAAGGCTGGTAAGTTGTGTGAGGACACAGAACAAGATGAGGTTGGCGAGATGTTGGTGTCCATAATTGCCCCAAATTTGACCCTAAACTTGTCCTAATCCTATCCTTTAAACCCTTTGTTTCACAGTTGGAACTTAATCATTTACACATGTTCTTGGACTCTTCATGACTTTGGTAAATATGGGTTATATAGGCTTAATCGTTATTTAAAAGGTTAAATAAGTTTATGTGTCTTTGTAACTTACTTATTTTCCATTTCCTTAAAGGCATGATGAAGTAAAAGTCATTAATCAAAGTAAGAGTTGGTTGGTGCAGGGTTGAAAGGTTCTTGTACCATCCGCTCATTCCTATACTTGAAGACAACCAGAAAAATTACCTTTCTCACTGCCAAAAATATTGTATCTATTGATCAACTGATGTGCATTCCTCGCCAAGGATCAGCTCTATACTCTGAACTAAGCTCAAAATGTTGAGGAAAGCACAAAAGGAGGAGGTTGGGTTTTGACTAGCACATTCCTGATTAAGTTACCGTTGCGGCCGAGAGCCGATATATATATATATATATATATATATATATATATATATATATATAAATAGGGTTTTTAGGCTAGAACTAGGGAGCAATACTTTGGGAAATTTTGCTATTGTGTAGACTTTGTTTTGTATCACCTGTCTCTAGGCTGGAACTATGAAGTTTTGATGTATATTTGCAGAAAAATTTAATAATATAAGGAGCAATGCCAGTTCAATCTATTTTGGGTTATTATCTTATGTGATGATCCTTTCACGCAGTTGATCTTCAAGTTTTCGTAAAGGGAAATGAGCTAGTTGGCTAGGGCCCAGCCAACCCAGCTCGTTCTCCCTCTGTCTCGTAGGTGTGCTATATCTTATCATATTGGTTTGAGCAGAAGAGTGTTTATTTCATTTACTTAAATCACAGATTGATGGAGTCTTTGTGAAAATGCGTGTGCATCTCAGATTTGAGGGCTTGTGGTGTGTAAGTGTGTTTGGTCAATCTCATTTACAACATTTTCTTAGTCTTTCTTTCTAAGTATTGCACGATTGTTCTTTTGATACAAGTGTTGCCTTACATTTCCGCAAGTTCAGATTGGGTTATGAGTTATTTCCAATTAAACAATTTACAGTCGATTTGCTTTCAGTTAATTCATTTACAAGTCGATTTATTTTCAGTTGATTTATTTTTGATCTATTCGAATGTATAATAACTCTGATCACAACATAAGTAAATCTCTATGTGAAGATAACTGTAATATTTTCCTTGAAGAGATCTAAGAACTTATCAAACGATTGGGGATTATTTACAATAATTTTTGAGTTTAAATATTTGTTTTGAGAAATCAAAGTTTAATCATGTTGTATCCGAAATCTAAAGGAAAGGAGCACTTTGCCCTTTTAAGTCGACATTTACTATTTTTATGCAAAAATCTTTCTGTCGATTAAGGGTTTTCTTCAGATTTCACAATAATTCTATTTTGAATGCTTGATTGTTGAAGGATCTTTGTTTCTTTTGAATGATTAAGTTAATATTTCCTTTCTACTCAGATTTATTCTCAGTTGGTTAATATTAGCACACTTTATGTGTGGTAGAAGTGATTGAAGATAAAGCTGCTTTGTTACGGGAATAGTAGAACTCAGTTTAGGAACATTGATTCCTTAGTACAGGGACATCTAGTTATGAGTACATGAACAAATGTTCTGGTACATGAATAGAGCATTCTAGTAAAGGAACTCAGAGTTCCAGTACTAAGTCAAAACACCTAGTGCAGGAACTTAATTCATTGCTGGTACAGGAACATTGTTTCATTACATGAATGAAACATTTGTAATAGAGGCAAATTTAACTATATTCATAATTATTCATTCTGTTTCTTAAAGAATTTGAGACTCAATCACATGGATCTAGTCTTATATTTCTTTCCGATATTTCCTTGAAGCTCGTTGCAGAGTTGTTTCAATTAATTTCTATTAAGTTTGGAAATTATTTTCATTTCTATTAAGTTCGGCAAGTATTTCTTTCAGTTGATTCCAGTACTAGATTTGCTTGGTGTTGTTGCTTTTCATTCTTTTGATTATGCAAGTGCAAGTAGAGAAGAAAGAAGTACATCCTATAGAAGTAAATATCAGAATCATTTGGCATTTCTTGAGCTACGCCTCTAAGCTTATGTAGCCCTGGGTTGACAAATTAAGTCTTGAAGGAGTTTGTTGAATTATAACTCCAACACCCAACACATGGCGGAAGAAAACAAATACGAAGGGGTAGGAGATCCTTTCAAAATACTACTCGAGGAAGCCCTCAAGTGACAAAGGAACGCGATGATGGATAACTTTGCCCAAATCCTTCGACGGCTGCCCACATGTGACACATCTTCATCCAACAACCACTCTAGAGGTGCCACTCTTTTTAAGGTACAAGTTAACTTTGATATTCCCATATTTGAGGGCTAGATAGATGCAGATCTCGTATATAAATGGTTAAATCTATTGGAAGGATATTTTTCTGCTCACAACTTTTCCAACCAGTAAAATATTACTTTTACACTTCTCAAAGCCACCCCACATGTCAAGGACTGGTGGGAAAATTATTGTGAACAAAAGGACGAGAGGGAATCGTCATAGTTTTCAGCTACACCCATTTGGAATTCTTTCCAAGATGCCATCAAGGAACAATATTACCCTGTCGAGAGCTATGAATATAAATACATAAAGTGGACCATGCTATGATAGGGAAGGGACCAAGATGTGCCAGAGTTTATAAATGTTTTCCATACCCTTCGCACGAAGCTGGGTATCAAGGATTATGAGCGACCTTTGGTACTCAAACACTGTCACTGTCTACACAAGTGCACATCTGTTGATAATGGAAGCATTACATTTAGGGGAAGGGAACAATCATCCACGTAGACCACCGAACCCTGCAGTTCATACAAACACAAGGGAAGTTGCAAAACAATTGCCATAAAAAATGGTCCACATACCTGCAACAGTTCCATTTGAACATTAATTATAAGAAGGTGTTGAAGCCCCAAAAATCGGGTCGACAACAAGGGGGATACCCAACCGGTCCGGACCTTGGTTGGCAGCTCCTTATCTGTTTGGTATAGCAGGTCCGACTGGGGATAATGGGACCAATTTCCCAATCTAAGGGTGTGTGTGTGTGTGCAGAGTTGGATGATGTTGATCTAAGGGTTCTAATCTAAGCTACTTTAATCTAATTCTATGCTATTATAATCTAATGAAAACATCACATCTAATCTATGCTAACCCGGGATGTATTTCTTCTATTATGCGATCTAAAGAGATTTCAAATAATAACTGGTAATAAATATCATTCAGCTATCATAAGAATGAAAATCAATTAAGATGAACCACTTTGCATAAAAAGTTAGGCAAAACAGTTGTGAACAACATATCGCATAATAAGTTATTCATATATCAAACATAAATAAATGACTCCACCGTACAAAAGTGCCAAATGATAACTCAAACATTCATGCAATAACATATAAACAACTAAAAACTGTATATCACTTTAAGAATATAAGCAGAAATGGCCAAGAGATAAAAGTACCATTTATGACTGGTCCTACTCATAAGCTTCAAGCAACAATGATTTATCTCTACTTGTTCTAATATCTACTAATAGTACAGAAGTGCAACATCAGTAGCAGATATCGAATGCAAACATTAATAAACCTCGATCCATTCATTCATCAAAACCTCCTCTGAGGGTGTAGAAGTGCATGTTCTGAGGACAAGTTTTTGACAAATTTCTGGACCCTTCTCTAAATGCATGAGAAGGGTTTAAATACTACTTCCTAATTCTAATAATAGTTTATTTACAAAATTTAGGATGCGGTTTTCAAATGACCGTCCTTTTTCTAATCTAATTTTTAAGAAAAAACAACATTCTAAATAAAGCTACTTCTGAATTTGATCTTTAAAGCTGCATGTATTCATCATGGGTTTGAGGAGAGTCGGCTGGCTGACTTCTACTTTGAGCTGGGCTGAGAAAACAGAATCTATGAGAGCTGGCACCACTTTCTCGGCCGCATTTATGATACATTTCACAGTCATCTGCTGACTATGCGGCTTCACCAAGTATGCCCAGTAACACTCCCAATTTAACCTGTTTAGTGCTTGGACCTCTTTTTTCTTTTCTTGTGCCTTCTGCTTCCATTCTGCTTGTTTTGCCTCCCTGATTTGATCGTCCCACTCGTTGAAGAGCAACACTGAGCCCACTTCTTGTGCTACCTGTGTATTGCTCACAGGTGTTTTTGGGGCTTGTCCTTCAAGATTGATCAGTTCGTTGAAGGTTTCCCATTCCTTATCTAATTCTGTTGTGACGGGTGGTGCTTCAATGACGAGAGGGGGGACATCTCTTGACGAGGAGGCGATAACTTGTTGCTGTGGAAATTCCATTGACTGAGCGGTGTCCTTAGCTGACTCTTTGCCTCTATCTTGGTTGTTTTCGGATCTTTTATAATGCTCAGGCATCCCTTGTCTAGTCTTAGATTTAGATCCAGAAGTGCTTGAATTCCCACTAAGGCTAATGCTTGGAGTAGGTTCTCTGGCAGGTGGTTGCAGCTTTTCTAGAGGAACACTGGCTAGTCTTCTCTCCCTGTATACCATGAATCTTTAGAGGTCATTTGGAGACAAATGCGATTGAGCTTCCCGCAAAATTTCCTGGAGTGAGCTTTTAATCTGAAATAAATTATCAAATAAATCTTTCTTTCCAACGAACACTTTTATCTTGACTATCGTTGTGAAATCCTAGGCAACCTCATTTGGGTCAAATGGCCTTGCCGGGAATTTAAATAATTGTAGACACGTCATATTCTCTACTTCAGTGAACGCGTGACCTACATCGAACAATGAAAAGGCCCCACAAGCTACACGAAACTGAGGCCATATGGCCTTCTTTTTGTCTTTTAGGTCTTTAGTCAGTCCGCCTTCTGAACACGTTTGATATGCAATCTCTCTAGCTAGAAGTTTGTCAGGAATATACAAAGGCAGGACATGTGGGGGGACGGTGCTTCCAAATACTCTAATATAGGTGAAACATTCTTCTCCGAACCATCTTGCGATGGGGATGATATCTATCTGTGCCTCAGGTGAGCACCTCGAGGGTTCTTTATCATACATCATTCTATACATGGGTAAGATAAGCCCGTGACAAATTTGGTAGAAAAGTGGAATGAACTGAGAATCCCATAATATTTTATGATAAACATGGATGGGTAATGGGTCCTGAGTTGTCCATTTCCAACCCATAGCGGGAAATTTAGACACATAACAAATAGAATCCATAACATATGCGGATAGGTAAAAGGGAGGATAGATCCTTTGAGACATGGATCTTTTAGACCGGTAATTGATAATAGCCGTGAATAGGTTATCAGAAAAGATTTTGGCCCAATATATAATAACGAAATTTGTGGCAGCATCAATCAATGGTAACCATTCAGACGAAAACTTATTGATATCTGGCATCCCGAATAATCTACAAAGCATGGCCACAACAAAACAATACAGAGAGGTGAGGGAACCAGTGCTGTACATACCGTTTTTATCTTTTTTGAGCGGTTCATCTTTTCTGGACCAATCTTTGGTGGTCTATGATAGGTTTGGATTCTCTGCCACAAATTTTTTAATGAATTGTGCATTGTAAGTCACCTGCGGTTCAGGAAGATGATACATGAGCTTTAATTCTTGTGCAGCGAATGGCCCGATGAGCCCATGTCCTTGAATCTTGAACTGTCTGTCGTTCATTTTTGCATTGTCAAGTATCCACTTGATCATATCCGTATATGGGAGAATTTTAGGCCTTGCTGCTATCCGATGAAGGAATGAGCACGTTAGCTCTTCTAAGGATGCTTCGGAAGAGCCCTGTGAATCTGCGACAGCGGTAACCTTCATTACTCTGGGGTTTTCTTCTTCAAGCAGTCTGTACATGCTTTCCCACGTCGATATCCGTGCGTCTATGCTACAAGCTGTGTCTGTATATAAAGGTGCCATTTCCTTCACCTCAGAGCCTGAGCCTTAATTTTCTTTCCCATTTCTTCCTGCATATGGCTTGGTATCGCCCTTCGTTCTTCGTTCCTGCAGCTCACAAATGGAAATGACTAATCAAGAAAGGTGATGGGAGAGTCTTAAATGCAACAGATATATCAAATATGCCACCTTACGTGAAGTAATTCTTTGCAAAAGCACGCGTCTACATTTAATAGATGACAACTAATTCTTTTATTATCATTAAAAGCGCATGATCTTGAGTCAGATTATGGTAAGTGGCTTTTCTTGAATAGCGTGCCCGAAAGATTCATGATGGAGTGATTTGGTTCGCAATCGTCGCAGATCGCGACATCGCATTTTCGCACCATCGCGCTCTTGTACCGACTCACAAATATAACATCGCAGAGTTGATTTGGCTTAATATCGCAACCATCGCTTTATCGCGATATCGCAACATCGCAGATCGTAGAAGTTTTATGCTTGCCATATTTTGTTAGCCCATTCCCTGCGATATGCGATCTTGCGATCAGGGTTATCGCAAATCGGAAAATATTGATGTCTTTCTCATTGGCATTACCTTATTGCGATGCGATATACTGCTTAGTACGAGAATTCTTGCACATATCAGGATTATACCCAAATGGAGGTGTTTTTCTATCATTTTATGATGCGATTTTTTAAAGATTTTTCTTATCATAAACTTAGGTTTTAAAGTATTCAAAAGATCTTCCTAAGCTTACGATGGTAACCTTATTTTGAAGAAAGGAAACTCTTGCTTTTCCTAAATTTTAACTAAGGGTCCCCATTCATTTAGTATTTTGGACAACACTTAAATGAAAAAGGGGGGGGGGTTGTTGCTGGCCACAACAATTGGCGATTCACTTGGGAGAACCAGTTATCTCTGATTTTCTATTGAACTTTTCAAATTTCCAAAACAAAATTTTCTAGAAAATTAAACTTTATTATAAAAAGATAAAGTGCATTATACCCCAAATTGTCAATGACATTTTGTTCCAACCTCTTTCTATTTTAATTATTTGCTTCCTCAGCTTGTCCTTGCATTTACATCAGCCATTACTTGGTCTTGTAAAGATAAAATAAGGTCTTCCCTGTGTACCAGTTTTTAAAATATGCTCATTTGTCGCAGGTAGAGCCTCTGCTGCCAGCAGGCGTTCATAGCCTCGACAGGGTTACCTATTACCCAGTAATGATCCTTTATCCTGCTTAAGGTGATCTACAACTTTCAAAGAAAAACCCATATTGACACTTTTTCCTTTTTTATTCTTAAAGAACAATGTCTTGGTTTGGTAGCCAAATTATGACACAGTCATTCACTTGATTTACACTTTCGCTGAACAAGTTGGCTTGTGATGAGACCCCTTGTCTCTTGATTTCAAAAATCTTGAGTCATTGACCTGCTTTGATGGACAGTGTTTCGCAAAGTCAGCAAAGTTATAATATCTGTGATCATGATAAGTCAGCTCGTGATGAAACCTCTTATTCTTCGAGATATAGTGTATCCTTGGGTCGTTTCTCTAAATGCTGCGATTTTCTACAGGGAATCCTCATTTTATTATTGATACCTTTCATTGTACTGATATAAAACAATTTCTTCACTAAGATTGCTTTCGTCAAATTTTTTGAAGTTGAAACTAGTATCATATCTGGTTTAAAGTTTTTAACTGTATCTATTAATAATAAAGATCAAGTTTCCAAAAGATTTGCTATTTATACAAGCAGAAGTTCAAAATCTGATAGAGAAATGGTGTCTTTAGTAAATGTCAAATGGTGTTAACCACAGGCAAATTTTATTAGGGAGGAAAATACTTAAAGAAATGAGAAGTAACTATTCCCTTGGATTATGTACATGATAGGGATAATTTCTTCTCTTATTTTGCCTACCAACATTTAAAAATTAAATTATCCACCTAATAACCTAGCTAAACTACCCCTACTCCTATTCTAACTATACACAGAAAAATTAATTAGGTAAAATGATATTTCCAGTGGAACCATCTTTTCATTTTTATTCCTACACGTATGTACCTTTTAAACATCAGTGTTAAGAATAAAACTTTTCTTGGACTGTGAATATTGAATGTAGGATTAGAAAGTGTAACTTCAGTCGGAATTCCGCTTGCAATTTCTTTCTTATGAAATCTTTTGTCCAATTGGATACCTATTGGATCATAAAAATCGGGATGAATTTCTGTTATGGATTGGTGATCATGTAATAGGAAAGATGACAAGCCAGATTGCGAATATGATTTTTTAGTTTTAATGGCCTGTAATCTACTATGCGTTAAAGTCAAGCTTTCAGCAATTTCTCGTAAAAGGAAAGTTTCCACATATAAATCACTAAATAAATCAATGAAGAATAGATGGAAATTTTTGGAAAGAGATTTATCAATTAATGCGAATTGCTGGCAAGTTTCCAAAAATATTTTTTTTTGTTGATGATGTTTTGGATGACACAGAAGTTTCTTCTGAAAGGCTGATATTGATTGATCGTGGAATTGAAAAAGTTCTGTATTTCCTTGACACAATTTAGTTTTCCAAAATGGTAATACATCTTTCGAATGTTCTTTGATAAGGTGCTCAATATACCATAGTAATCTATCAAAAGTCTGAAAATTTAAAATACAATCCGATTTTATACAAAATGAGTGCAAGCGAAAAAGAATGCAATGATTATCTGTACAACTAATGTTACAACACAACTGGGATTGACTTGAAATATCTTCTTTTTCACAAGAACTGGCCAGAATTATGGGATCCGAGTAATTTCGAATTACATCTTGTGAATCAGAAAACAAGTTATGATTGGGAACAGGCATAGGGGTTTGCTCATGATACGAATCATAGATCGGGATATTGTTTTGGATAGTAAAATCATGCAAATGATCTGTCACTCTGGAATGAGGATCGACTGATATGATTCTTGAATTAGAATATCTCTCATTATCTCAGCTCTGTTGAGTTACTTGAGATAAATCAATATCATCATCATCATCATCATCATAGTAGCTATCATAAATGATTTTACAGGTTTCCCTAGATTTTTCTTTTTCATCCAATATTTTCAGAAAAGGGAGGTCAAGTTGTTCTTGTTTATAAATGACCAAAGGATGTTCTATAGCCGCCTCTTTATCTTGAAAACCTAATGGTAATTCATTTGAATAATCCTCTGTACTTTTTGAGATACCATTAATACTGAGGGGGAAAAAATTATCATCACTAAATACATCAGGATAAAGAGAAAAATGTGATTCCGAAACAATGCATTTGAAAATATCATCGTGAAAAAATTCTTGTTCATCACATCCACCGTAGACATCGGGCTTTAGATCATACCTTTGCGTGTTTGTATTTTCCGAAAGAGAATTAATTTGCTGTTCTAACCTTGGCGTCTGCATTTGTTGACTTGCGATGATATTATCTAACCTTGTCTCCAAGTTGCTTTCTGGTTCCAAAGCAAGCCTTCTTGCAACATTCTCGCTTTTGTATTCTTGCGTTAGAGCAGGCATGTTTCTTAAGCTTTGGGAGTTTTCTTCATCATGAGTGATTGGCACATTCAAATTGGAATTTTCATTCCTATTAGAAGAAAATAAAACAAGACTCGAACTAATTTCTGATGGATCAAACATAGGAGGTAGGGAATGCTCAGCATAATTTGAAGATTCTTCATTCATGAGTTCATTTTCAAGATCATATTTTAGACAATCAAGATGAAATCGCATATTAAAATCCCTAATAGATTCATCTTCTTTTCGTAGATACTCAATTTCATCATATACCTGATCATAATCATAACAATCAAATTTATAAATGAAAGCCTTGACAAATTGGTCCTAGCTGTGAATTGAGGCAACTGGGAGGGTTCTACACCATTTTCTAGCTTCCGCCGTGAATGTGAGAGTAAAAATTCTGCATAAAACGCCTTCATCAATTCTTTGAACGTTTGAACTTGAAACTCTTTGAATAAATTGAAGGGCATGATTAAAAGCAGAAGAATTATTCTTACCATTGAATTTTACCTGAGACAAGAGTCTTACCACTTTAGGTGGAGTGTTGGAAGAGGCACGAACATGGATGCAACTCCAAAAGGGAAGTTTGTGAGCAGCCATCCTAATTCAAATGATTACGATTTCAAACCATTCCAATAGACACTATGCTTTAGGCCCTCCTTCTAGCACCAAATATGTTGAAGCCCCGAAAACCGGGTCGACAACAAGGGGGATACCCACCCGGTCCGGACCTTGGTTGGCAGCTCCTTATCCGTTTGGTATAGTGGGTCCGACTGGGGATAATGGGACCAGTTTCCCAATCTAAGGGTGTGTGTGTGTTGGATGATGCTGATCTAAGGGTTCTAATCTAAGCTACTTTAATCTAATTCTATGCTATTATAATCTAATGAAAACAGCACATCTAATCTATGCTAACCTAGGATGTATTTCTTCTATTATGCAATCTAAAGAGATTTCAAATAATAACTGGTAATAAAGATCATTCAGCTATCATAAGAATGAAAATCAATTAAGATGAACCACTTTGCATAAAAAGTTAGGCAAAACAGTTGTGAACAACATATCGCATAATAAGTTATTCATATATCAAACATAAATAAATGACTCCATCGTACAAAAGTGCCAAATGGTAACTCAAACATTCATGCAATAACATATAAACAACTAAAAACTGTATATCACTTTAAGAATATAAGCAGAAATGGTCAAGAGATAAAAGTACCATTTATGACTGGTCCTACTCATAAGCTTCAAGCAACAATGATTTATCTCTACTTGTTCTAATATCTACTAAGAGTACAGAAGTGCAACATCAGTAGCAGATATCAAATGCAAACATTAATAAACCTCGATCCATTCATTCATCAAAACCTCCTCTGAGGGTGCAGAAGTGCATGTTCTGAGGACAAGTTTTTGACAAATTTCTGGACCCTTCTCTAAATGCATGGAAAGGGTTTAAATACTACTTCCTAATTCTAATAATAGTTTATTTACAAAATTTAGGAAGCGGTTTTCAAATGACCGTCCTTTTCTAATCTAATTTTTAAGAAAAAACAACATTCTAAATAAAGCTACTTCTGAATCTGATCTTTAAAGCTGCATGTATTCATCATGGGTTTGAGGAGAGTCGGCTGGCTGACTTCTGCTTTGAGTTGGGCTGAGAAAATAGAATCTATGAGAGCTGGCACCACTTTCTCGGCCGCATTTATGATACATTTCACAGTCCTCTGCTGACTATGCAACTTCACCAAGTATGCCCAGTAACACTCCCAATTTAACCTGTTTAGTGCTTGGACCTCTTTTTTCTTTTCTTGTGCCTGTTAGTGTCAGTCTTTCCAGCCTTCCTACAGTGATCAAATGTGCTCTTACAAAGTGATTTTGAAGTGTCAAGGTCAAATTTTGTCATTTCAGTGAGCCTTCAGCCAAAATTTGGTCACTAGGCATTAGGTCTAGGGTTTGCCCAAATGTCAGTCCATGTCATCATTCAGCTGATTCTATCATCATTCAGAGGGTTGTCATCATCATGTCAGTGTCTAATGGGTCATTTTACACCTTGTTCATGCTTCATGTTGCGCCCAGGCAAGGTCATTTCCCTCTCCTAGGGTTTTGAAGGCAATTTCTCTTGGATGGTCAAATCACCGGAAAATCTTGTTTCCTGATGTTCAGACACCTTCCCCTATCCTTAAAATACCTTAGCAAACACTCCCCATCCCTTAGATCCGCCAAATTCCTCATTTTTGCACAAACCCTAGTTTCTAGCTACAATCTGGCAATTTTCTAGGTTTGGCCTGTGTTTTGCCCTTTTGGACCCCTTCCTCTCACTCAATCACTGAGATTCCACTTTCCCCTGCTTCCTAACATCCCTCCCCACTCCCACAAATTTCCCCAAGAATTTAGAAGCCCCTATCCCCTTCATCTCGCTCCATTTCGACAAAATTCCTTGCTTCACACATCGGGACAAGTCGCACTCAAATGATGTTTCAGAGCAATCAAAGATGAATGTTGCAAAACTGAGAGAGGTTTTTGTCCACAACATGCCAAGGAAGAAAAACCTCTTTCACTTTTTACACAGGTGTCATGGTTTGAGAGAAATGTCAAAAATACCGGCGAGAACGAAGGTGCTCCAAGGACGGTTGGCCAAAGCACAAAAACGAAGGAAAACGCCCGATCCACTCCAAACTTTGGCCAAAGCCTCTTTGACTGAGCATGGTACTTGATTGGGGACTCTCAGCCCAAATTTCAAGAAATTTGGAGAAAATTTTGTCATTTGTGAATTTTTTGTGCAATTTACAGGTTTTTCCCAAGAACTGGTCTCACCCCGGGTGAGACCAGTTTGAAGGGCTGCTCGGAATTTTTCAAACTTGGCATTTTTGGAAAGGGCATTCAAAAATAAAAATTACCAATACTTGGGAGAAGCCTGATTTTGAGTTTTGAGCCTCCAAAAGCTCAAAATACCCCTAAAAAATGACTTTCTGCCCACTTTTTGAGTTGCAGAAAGTGACCTTGGGAGAAATGGTTTTTGAGGGGTCAAATCAACACCAAATTCAAAAATTCCACATGGGATGGAAAGTAGACAGACCAAGCTTTTCAATGAGCCATCTTGCACCTGATTTGGACCAGTGGAACCCACTCAAAAACAGTTGTAAAGGGGCGCGACCAGAACTTCCAGGGGCGCGACTAGAACTTCCAGATTTGCCAGAATTGCCATTTTCGGTCAAAAAACACTGTTTTGACTATGGTTGACCATTTTTACTTGTAGATGATGGATAAATGTAATATTTTCATGGCACTTTGATAGATTTTATCTCTCTTTACCCTTCTAGAAGCTTCCATGATGTAAAAAGTGAAAAATTAATGCATGGATGAGTTAGCTAAGTAATAGAGGCAAGTTGTTTGGCTGCCTATTTTCTAGTTCTTAGTTTAGAATTAGTTCAAACTACTCCTAGGAAGCTGAGCTCGACCCCTAGAGGTGGGGAAAGGAGTTAGATGGTCTAGATGGTCGATATTATGCTCTCTCCTTCTCATTTTCATGGTTGGACTCTTGTGGGAGAAAGCATTATTGTGTATTGTACATCTACTTCTGCAATTGAAGGCAAGGAAAGCCAGGGTTTTACAGACATCTTTGAGGATTCTTGTGGATCTGATTGTTGATGGTGTGTTCTCTACATGTTCTTGTAAGTTTGTTTATGTGTTCACATCTCTCTTATGCTTCTAAATTGGACAGATGAAGTGGTAAAGTTTGAACTCATGTTTTGACATGCTCAGCTTTTTAGTTTGTTCAATTTTAATGTTTTCTACTGTCTAGAGAGGATTCGAATTGTGTGTTTGCCCTCTTTAGCTTCTCCTCTATCATCTCTGATCATCCATCTCAAATTAAGGCATCAGCACTCATTCCTACCTTGCCCCTTAGATCCCCCTGTGAAAACTGTGCTCAATCCCCGCACCTTGAATTGCACTTCCACCAATTGCCACCAAAAACCCCAAAAAATCATTAAATCAACCCCCTTATCAATTTACTAGCCTAAAATCTTTATTATTAATTGGTCAGCCTAATCATATTGAAAGATCTATCGAATCTGACCCGAGAGAGCCTTCTCATACCTCGTAGGGCTAGCTACGAGGTGAAATGGTTTGATGTAGCCTTGAGAGTTTGTCTATCTCAGCCTAGGTGAATTCCAAGCGCTAACAGCGCCTTCTGCTTCCATTCTGCTTGTTTTGCCTCCCTGATTTGATCGTCCCACTCGTTGAAGAGCAACGCTGAGCCCACTTCTTGTGCTACCTGTGTATTGCTCACAGGTGTTTTTTGGGTTTGTCCCTCAAGATTGATCAGTTCGTTGAAGGTTTCCCATTCCTTATCTAATTCTGTTGTGACAGGTGGTGATTCAATGACGAGAGGGGGGACATCTCTTGACGAGGAGGCGATAACTTGCTGCTGTGTAAATTCCATTTACTGAGCGGTGTCCTTAGCTGACTCTTCGCCTCTATCTTGGTTATTTTCGGATCTTTTAGAATGCTCAGGCATCCCTTGTCCAGTCTTAAATTTAGATCCGGAAGCGCTTGAATTCCCACTAAGGCTAATGCTTGGAGTAGGTTCTTTGGCAGGTGGTTGTAGCTTTTCTAGAGGAACACTGGCTAGTCTTCTCTCCCTGTATACCATGAATCTTTGGAGGTCATCTGAAGACAAACGCGATTGAGTTTCCCGCAAAATTTCCTAGAGTGAGCTTTTACTCTGAAATAAATCATCAAATAAATCTTTCTTTCCAATGAAAACTTTTATCTTGACTATCGTTGTGAAATCCTGGGCAACCTCATTTGGGTCAAATGGCCTTGCCGAGAATTTAAATAATTGTAGACACGTCATATTCTCTACTTCGGTGAACGCGTGACCTACATCGAATAATGAAAAGGCCCCACAAGCTACACGAAACTAAGGCCATATGGCCTTCTTTTTGTCTTTTAGGTCTTTAGTCAGGCCGCCTTCTGAACAAGTTTGATATGCAATCTCTCTAGCTAGAAGTTTGTCAGGAATATACAAAGGCAGGACATGTGGGGGGACGGTGCTTCCAAATACTCTAATATAGGTGAACCATTCTTCTCCGAACCATCTTGCAATGGGGATGATATCTATCTATGCCTCAGGTGAGCACCTCGGGGGTTCTTTATCATACATCATTCTATACATGGGTAAGATAAGCCCGTGACAAATTTGGTAGAAATGTGGAATGAACTGAGAATCCCATAATATTTTATGATAAACATGGATGGGTAATGGGTCCTGAGTTGTCCATTTCCAACCCATAGCGGGAAATTTAGACACATAACAAATAGAATCCATAACATATGCGGATAGGTAAAAAGGAGGATAGATCCTTTGAGACATGGAAATTTTAGACCGGTAATTGATAATAGCCATGAATAGGTTATCAGAAAAGATCTTGGCCCAATCTATAATAACGACATTTGTGGCAGCATCAATCAATGGTAACCATTCAGACGAAAACTTATTGATATTTGGCATCCCGAATAATCTACAAAGCATGGCCGCAGCAAAACAATACAGAGAGGTGAGGGAACCAGTGTTGTACATACTGTTTTTATCTTTTTTGAGTGGTTCATCTTTTCTGGACCAGTCTTTGGTGGTTTCTGATAGGTTTGGGTTCTCTGCCACAAATTTTTTAATGAATTGTGCATTGTAAGTCGCCTGCGGTTCATGAATATGATACATGAGCTTTAAGTCTTGTGCAGCGAATGACCTGATGAGCCCATGTCCTCGAATCTTGAACTGTCTGTCGTTTATTTTTGCATTGTCAAGTATCCACTTGATCATATCTGTATATGGGAGAATTTTAGTCCTTGCTGCTATTCGATGAAGGAATGAGCATGCTAGCTCTTTTAAGGATGCTTCGGAAGAGCCCTGTGAATCTGCGACAGTGGTAACCTTCATTATTCCGGGGTTTTCTTCTTCAAGCAGTCTGTACATGCCTTCCCACATCGATATCCCTACGTCTCTGCTACAAGCTGTGTCTGTATATAAAGGTGCCATTTCCTTCACCTCAAAGCCCTGAGCCTTATTTTTCTTTCCCATTTCTTCCTGCATATGGCTTGGTATCGCCCTTCGTTCTTCGTTCCTGCAGCTCACAAATGGAAATGACTGATCAAGAAAGGTGATGGGAGAGTCTTAAATGCAACAGATATATCAAATATGCCACCTTACATGAAGGAATTCTTTGCAAAAGCACGCGTCTACATTTAATAGATGACAACTAATTCTTTTATTATCATTAAAAGCACATGATCTTGCGTCAGATTATGGTAAGTGGCTTTTCTTGAATAGCGTGCCCGAAAGATTCGTGATGGAGTGATTTTGCGATTTGGTTCGCAATCATCGCAGATCACGACATCACATTATCGCACCATTGCGCTCTCGTACCGATTCACAAATATAACATCGCAGAGTTGATTGGCTTAATATCACAACCATCGCTTTATCGTGATATCGCAACATCGCAGATCGCAGAAGTTTTATGCTTGCCATATTTTGTTAGCCCATTCCCTGCGATATGCGATCTTGCGATCGGGGTTATCGCAAATCGGAAAATATTGATGTCTTTCTCATTGGCATTACCTTATTGCGATGCAATATACTGCTTAGTACGAGAATTCTTGCACATATCATGATTATACCCAAATGGAGGTGTTTTTCTATCATTTTATGATGCGATTTTTTAAAGATTTTTCTTATCATAAACTTAGGTTTTAAAGTATTCAAAAGATCTTCCTAAGCTTACGATGGTAACCTTATTTTTAAGAAAGGAAACTCTTGCTTTTCCTAAATTTTAACTAAGGGTCCCCATTCATTTAGTATTTTGGACAACACTTAAATGAAAAAGGGGGGGGGGGTTGTTGCTGGTCACAACAGAAGGGCAACACCAACAATGTTGCAGATTGCCTCAGCCAATGACCGGTCATGGTGTTCACCACTGTGCTTGACTTTTGTGGGCACGAGACTGCGGTCTGGCCGCATCTTTACAAGAGTGATCCTAAATTCGACATCACATACCAGACATTCCTGGAAGGTAAGCAAGTTCCAAATTTTCACCTCAAGGATGTAGTGTTATGCCACCTGGCACACATTTGTGTTCCTTCAAGCAAGCGTGCCAAGATGATTTGGGAGGAAAATTACGGTAAGGTCGTTGGACACTTCTGGGTAGAGAAAACAATGGTAGTGTTGCAAAAGTATATTTATTAGCTGAACCTTCGACAGGATGTTTGGAAGTACATCAAATCCTTCATTGCCTACACCATTTCCAAACTGGTCCCATAAAGAAGAAATGCCTATATTCTCCTCTGCCTACTCCTAGTCGACCTTGGAAATCCATCTCCATGGATTAAATGTCGGACCTTCCTTCTACTAAGCATGGCAACGACTGCATTTTCGTGGTCGTCAACAGATTCCCTAAGATGGCCATTCTGGAAGCTGGTGGGCTCCAGTATTGCAGCAATAATGCTGCAACTCCTGGGACTCCCTTCTTTACTTTTATCAACCCGGTAGTTCGTAACAAACTTGGAAGCGACGGTGCTGTATGCACAAGTACTAGCTCTTGCCGCAACTGTCACTTGGTCAGCTGGCAGAAGTCCGCTAGGGGCTTAAGCCAACTTCTATGAGCGCTTAAGAGAAGCTTTTTAACTGATGGATGAAAGCTAACTCAAAGGAAGCTAATCTACTTGCGGAAATAAACTGAACCAAAAAGAAACGCAAACCCTAGCAAGCCCTAATTCTACCAACTTGTCTTACTGATGCAAAGGAGAGAATGCAAACTACTGGAAGGGATGCCATTTCTTCTATGAAGGTAAAATACATGTGTCTAGACTACCTCTACCTGAAGAAAACATCTTTTTGTATTTTTGAATAAGTTATTAGAATTATCATGCATGTGCTTTTAACTGTTTGTGACTGTGCAGAGGTGGATTGGCGAGAGGAAATGCTTGGAAGAGGTCGGGAAGGTTCAGAGAGGGCCTAAGGGGTACCTAACACCCTTCCAGGGAGTTTCACAGAGTTTGGATATCAAGAAACCTCGTTCGTGAGCTTCTACAGGAAGTCTGCAGGGGTTGTACAGGATGTTTCAGGAATTTCTATAGGATGTTCAGAAATTTCTACAGGATGTTTTAAAATTGGATTTTGGAGGATGGGTGAGTGAGGGAAGATGCATGAATGGATATGGAGGTAGGATAGGGGTCTGAAGTGGCCCAGGGACTGGTGGATGGAGTGGTGAGAAGGTGTAGATAGCTAAGTTGGCTCAAAGAAGGCTTAAACAATGATGTACAAAAACTAGGGTTATGTGAGAAAATGTGGCAAACGTGAGGTAAGGATTCTAAGTAGAGGGTGGAGTGGATGGTGCTGATGGAGAATAAGCAGATGAAGGAGTGGTATAGGTGCTCTGCAAGTCATTTTTCCAATCTGAACCAACAAAGACTTGTAAATTCAAAGACCTAGTTACGTTGACCTAATTTGCTAGCTGTTAGTAAAGAGAATGAATAGAAGTGTGACCTGCAATGAAACCATGTATTTTAACTCATGCAAATAAGCAAATGAAAGTCTGAACTTGTAACCAACTTCTACACATGAAGATCAAACACTAGTGATTGAATGGCAAAGCAAAATCAGTGTTTTTGTGGGCAGCAAAGTCATCCTAGTCACAGCTCATGATCTCACTGAGGGAGAGGTGAAACCATAGATGTTTGTTGGCCCTTTTCTTGAAGCTTTTTCTATTAGAAACCGATCAACTAAATCTGAGCATGAAAAGTTATTTTACTCATCAAAAACAACCTAAATAAAAAAACAAGATTTAATTCTAAATAGCAGATTTTATTCTAAGAATGCAACAAAGACACATGAAAGTAAACAAAGGAGGTATTGGGCGCTTGAGATGGGCCCAACCCCAAGAGCTACAGCCTCCTAATAGAGATTTAGAGCTGGTGCAAAGATGGATTCATCTTTATTGATCAAAAGAAATGTTACATTCCAAAAACTGTCCACAAGGAGAACTTGAAAATGTGCTGAAAGCAAAGCTAATCTACTGCCTAAAAATCGAACTACAAAATGGCTACAAAATGACTATAATGTGACTAACTACTGGCTACAAAATGACTATAAAGTGACTAACTATTGGCTAACCAAAATGAGGCCCTAAGCCTTCTTATTTATACAAATTGAGGACCCCAATAGTCCTCCTAAACTTTAGGGACTCGGCTGCCCAAAACTTGTAGTTAACAACAGTCCTACTTGACTTGCTTGGCTGCCCTTGTGATAATTGATTTGGTGGCCCTTGAACTCCGAGCTGATGGTGGAGAATTCGAGGTAAGGGCCCATAAATGAAGGGAACACCTTCCTAAAAATCCTCTCCACGAATTTGGCTGCCAAGTGCTCATTTCAACCCTTGATTTTGTCTCCAAATTGACCAAAAAGACTACACAAAGCACACATTAGACTTGTTGGCATAATGACTAACCCAATTCACTCTATTAGCATAAATATAATAAAAAAAATGTAATAAACTAATGAGAATGGTGGATTAAGTCGAATTAGGAGGTTGAATGAGCCCATATAATTATCCATTTTTGGGGCTCATCAGCGGCCAGCAAGAAGAGTATCACAACAAAAGCCACTTATAAGCTCTTCATTGAACGAGTGTGGGTACATTTTGGGATCCCACAATCCATTATCTCAAATTGGGATAATAGCTTCCTAAGTACATTTTGGTCAAATGTCTGGTCGATGTTGGATACCAAGTTCAATAAGTCTACGATTTTCCACCCCAAAATTGATCGCCAAACAAAGGTCGTCAATAGGATGATCATACACATCCTATGTATGTACAACTCAAAGCATCCACACACATGGGATGAAATCCTCCCCTATGTTCAACACAAATACAATAGAGCTCTCCATAGCTCAACTGGTTACAACCCCTTTCAGGTGGGGTTGGGTTTCCAGCGACTATGTCCCATTGATGTGGCCATCCCATTTGCAGCTACTCACATAGATTCAGCTCATGTCTAGTCCAAATATGACAGGGCTAACAGCTTCATTGAGCGCATTCAGAACATCTACCAATGGGTCCATGACATATTGGACAAATCCAATGCTAAGTAAAATCAGTGTCATGATCAACATCGGGAGTCGCACAAGTTCTAGGTGGGTGACAAAGTTTGGTCACATTTGCAGAAGGAGTGCCTCATTAGGATGCATCTCAAGCTTCACCCCCTCCGATATGGGCCTTACACCATCACTAAGGTTGTAGTGGATAATTCTTTTGAGCTCAGAATTCCACCATTCTTTTTCCTGCACCCAGTGTTCAATGTGGACCACCTTCGACCATACTTTCCACCATTACTGGACACATCATAGATTGCAGAACAACTCACACCAACCGAGTTAAACTAGACTGCATAGAACATGCCAGAACTGATAGGAACTCTACAATTTTGGGAGGCACACTACAGTCGGGTCGCTGGACATTTCAGGGTAGAGAAAATAGTGGCAATGTTGCAGAGGTATTTTTAATGGCAGAACCTTCGACAGGATGTTGGGAAGTACATCAAATCCTGCACTGCCTGCACCATTGCCAAACTGAGCATCAAGAAGCAAGTCTTATATACTCCTCGACCTACTCCAAGTCTACCTTGGGAATCCATCTCCATGGATTACATGTCGGGCCTTCCTTCTTCTAAGCATGGAAACAACTGCATTTTCATGGTTGTTGACAGGTTCTCTAAGATGGCCATTCTAGCGGCCTGCAAGAAGAGTATCACAGTAGAAGCCACTGCTAAGCTCTTCTTTGAATGAGTGTGGGTACATTTTGGGATCCCACAGCCCATTATCTTAGACCAAGACAATAGGTTCCTAAGTACATTTTAGTCAAGTCTCTGGTCGATGTTGGATACCAAGCTTACTAAGTCCACGACTTTCCACCCCCAAACTGATGGCCAAACAGAGGATGTCAATAGGATGATTGTACACATTATGTGTATTTACTACTCAAAGCATCCATGCACATGGGATGAAAGCCTCCTCTATGTCCAGTACAACTACAATAAAGCTCTCCATAGCTCAACTAGCCACAACCCCTTTTAGGTGGGGTTGGGATGCCAGCCACTATGTCCCATTGATGTGGCCATCCCATTTGCAACTATTAAGGGAGATTCGACTCATGTCCAGTCCAAAGTTGATAGGGCTAACACCTTCATTGAGCACATTCAACACATCCGCCAGTGGGTCCATGACATATTAGACAAAGCCAATGCTAAGTACAAGCAATGCCATTATCAACATTAGGTGCCACACGAGTTCTAGGTGGGCGACAAAGTTTGGTCACATTTGCAGCATTGGGCCCCATCTCAAGCTTCATCCACTCTAATATGGGCCTTACACCATCACTAAGGCTACAGGGGACAATGCTTTCGAGCTCAACATTCCACAATTCCTTGGCCTGCACCCAGTGTTCAATGTGGACTGCCTTTGACCATACTTTCCACCATTACTGGAGATATTAGAGATTGCAGAACATCTCACACCAACAGAGTTAAACCAAAACTGTATGGAACATGCTACAACTGATTGAATCATGGACATGTAGATTAAGAACAATTGCCAACAGAAGATCCAACTGTATTGGGTTGTCAAAGCTAGTCAACTCCTGCACTAAGGCGAGTTGCTCACCAGTGACCATGTTCAGCAAAAATCTCCCCATATTCCGGAGGCACTCAACGCAATAGGGGCCATTGATTTTTAAGGGGTGAGGACTGATATAGGTGGATATTGGTGGCACCCACCTATTCCACTTGGACCCCCATTGTTGTTTCTTTTTAGTTTCCTTAATTGTAGTACAACTTACTGTTTTTGGCAGTTTTTCAGGTACTAAACTTCCGGAGCCATTTTGAGGGACTAAAGGATGTTTTTAGGGAAAATGGAGAGACTAGAAAAATTCCTGAACTAGTTAAGTAGTTTTTTCGGTCTCCTCTTCGAGATATTTGAAATAAGGATCCAAACGAAGATCTTATGCCAAATTTACGACCCCTTGAAGTTGATGTATTGATTTACCCAAACGGGGCCCACAATTTTGGTGCTTCATCTCCTAGGGTTAGTTTTTTGGATGTTTAGGGTTTTCCATTATTTCTCAATAATACATAGGCCTTTGGGCCTCATTGTTACATAGTTCATATGCATTTAGTTGCCACATCTCTTCTCAGAGATAAGCTACGATCACTTGAGCTAGTTTATTTTTATTTTTGTATGTAAGCATATTTCAGTTATTTGATATTAATGAAATGGAGTTTTATTTCTGTTACATCTCTGTGTATATGGGTATTTCTAATTTTTGTTGTGTTCCTACATAAGTCTAGATAAATGGTATTAGAGCAGTATGCTCTTTATCTGTTTTTCTTTGCATGTCCCCGAAGAGGTCAAGGTATAAGGAGTTAGGGCTCGATCTGGTTGAGCCTTTACAAGACCAACCTCGCAAAACTTGATGGCCTCCCATGGTGGAAGAAAAGAAAGATGCGGGGGCAAGAGATCCTTTCAAAACACTTCTTGAGGAAGCCCTCGAGAAACAGAGGAACACAATGATGGATAACTTTGCCCAAATCCTTTGACGACTACCCACAGGCGACACATCTTCATCCAGTAGCCACTCTGGAGGCATCACTGCTTTCAAGGTACAAGTTAACTTTAATATTCCCATATTTGAGGGCAAAATATACACAGATGCCATAGATAAATGGTTAAATCTATTGGAAGGATATGTTTCATTTCATGAGTTTTAAAATCGGGAAAAGATTACTTTTGCACTTTTCAAAGCCGCCCCACACAAAAAGGACTGGTGGGAAATGTACTGTGAACAAAAGGACGAGACAGAATTATCATTGTTTTCAGCCGAATCCACTTGGAATTCTTTTTGAGACACCATCGAGGAACAATATTAACATGTCGGTAGTTATGAAGATAAATACGTTGTAACAACCTTGGTGAAAAATTCATGTAATAAAAGTTAATAAAGGCAAAATAAGACTACTGTTAAGGGACACTTCTTCCAAGTTGAATGTTGGGCATCACTAGATGTGTGTTTTGGATAAGAAAAATTTGCAAATGATAAGGCAAAGGAATTAAAAGACAAAAAGGCATTTTTGGCACATTTATTAATGAAAAGAAAGGAAAATAGGAGAAAAGGAAGGTAAAAGGTCGCAGGTTGCATGTGAGGAGGGAATTGAAGGAAAATAATGGAAAATGAAGAAAATAGAGGCCTCACTAATAAAAAGGCTTTTGAGGATCAGTTGGCAAGTTTGGTCAAAGTAACCTTTTGTCAATTCAAGTTTGGAGCTCTCTCATTATTCTCTCTCTCTCTCTCACTCTTTATCACTTAGAGCTTTCTTGGAGCACTCTAACTTTGGATCAAGGAAGGAAATGCAAGCAAAGAGGAAGGAAGGAAAGCAATGATCGTCAAGGAAGAAGATCATGATCAAGAACTTTAACAAGAATCCTTGCAGGTAACCTTTTGCATCTGTGATTTCCTAGCTGGTTTCGACATACATGGCTTTGCATGTTGGTGTATGGTTCTATTGCTGTCGGTGACATGGTTTTGTCAGGTTACTACAGTGGTTTCCAACCTAGCCTTGCCTTTTTTCGGATAACATGGTGTTGGGATGTTTACTTCGGTTTTTAGTTTTATTTTGCCAGATGGATTTCAAAATCCGGGGCAGAGGAGGTCTCAAGGTTCATTCCCAAAGGCCTAGGAATCCCTTGATTGGATTGGTGAGATACACAGTAAAGCCTGAGGGGGAAGTCTTGGTTTAGGGCCTATGTATCTAGGTTTGGATTGCGGTAAAGCCTGAGAGTTTGGTCTCAGTTTAGGGCCTAGTGGTTCGGGATTGGATTATAGTAAAGCCTAAGAGACAAGGAGACGGAAAATTCCTCAAGGATAGTGATGCATTCCAGATGGAATTGCAAGTTCGATTTAGTTGTGATCAGAGCAACGGTTTTGGTGTGATCACGGTTTGGTGAGGGTGGAGGTGGTTTAACCTCTGGATTCCCTTGGTTGTTATTGGATTGGTTGTTCTATGAGATCCCACATTCATGCTTGAAATATGGCACAGGGTTGGATGAATGAAAGAGAGATTTGGTTCAGCCATGTCTATGGTCAGGTGGTACATGGGAGTCCTGAACCTAGTTGGATTCACCTATGATTAATAAAAGCTAAGTTATCTTACTTTTGTACTTGTTTATATGTGGATTTAATAGTTGTCATATCTCTGATATTTATATGGTTTAATGCTGGTTATAAACATGGTTATGTGACTGGTAAATGTCATGGTTATTTCATGTATTTACTTGTAATGGTTAAATGGATGGATGCAAGACCTAATTGATGATATAATAGTTCAATGGAGACGAAGGTGATCCTTTTCATAATGCTTCATAAGTTATTTTAGTCATTTATACTATGTCTTGTATCATAGATCTGTAGGTTGCATTGATGCCAAGTGTTTGACAGAATGTCAGTCCCGGTTGAGGGTGATCAGCCTATTCTTGAGGTTGATTTTTGATTTATCAACATTGTTATCATGTCTTTGATGGATTCTAAAGGTTGTACTATGTTTTGGGCAGAGGTCAAGATTTTGGGCTAGAAAAGTGGCTCAAATCTTGGGGTCTTTGGCATAGGTCTACTGAGAAAAGTCCACAGTCGCTGGCACAAAGGCCTATGAGAGCAACTTTGAGTTGTTAGTCATTGTCTTGCCTATAACATGAGAGAAACTTTGGGTTAAGAGGCTTAAAACATAGTTGGGACCCAGGGACAGGATGTCTGAGTGGCTGACATGTCTCCTGCAGTTGTAATTGCTAATGTGGATGGGTTTGTTTGATGAGTTTTTTCGATTCCATTTCCTTAAGGTCACCAAGGAGATTGAATCCCTTGTAGTAACCTCTATGATCACATGTTTTCTCGATTAGTTGGCTGCTTGGGTGGATATGGGAGAAGGGGGTGTTACAGATTGGTATCAGAGCGTGGTTGCACTCTCCTTAGGTGAAGGTGCTTGGTCATGCATGCATGTCAGTTGCATGCGTGTCTCTTACACTTGCATTTCATGTGCTTGTTGCATTGCATCATGTTGATCATGATTGCAGTAAGGTTGTCATGAGGAGCTTGATGTGATTTTATGGGATGCATCGTCAGAATTTTATGACTGGTTTCATATGGTTATATGTCGCTTACATGTTGGTTATATGTCACTTGAATACATCCTTGTATGTCAAGTGAATTCTTGAATGTTTTGATTACATGTATTCGTCTTGTAGGTTGATTACAAGAATTGATCACTTATACTCGACTACATACATTCATACGTATGTGTAGTTGATTAGGCATTTCTTATGCATGTTAATATTTGCATGTGGCAATGTGTAAATTGGAGTAACGATTGTTTTCATGCACGAGGTCATAGCATGCATTTTTTATATGGCCTTGCATTGATGACTGGACCCTAGCTAGAGCGATATTTATGTGTTAATACACTTATTTGATATATGTATATACGATGTTATGATTATGTTATACATGTATCATGTTGATTTGATGATCTTGCAGACAAGGCATCCTCCTCGAATTATGCTAAGGTACGTTGGTCATTGTGATTTGGTTTAGCTCACATAGTATGCCTTACAGGAAAGAGATCAGATGGATAGCAAGGTGGTAGACTACATATAATCTCCCTATGCATCAGATGGACAACGTGGTGTGGGGCATTCTTCTGACTTGGCAAACACATTGAGAAGCCAAAAGGAAGAAATAAAGAGTTGCAAAGTAAACAATGACAAAATTATGCAAGCCAAGAGAAACAAACAGAGGTGAATGTGATACTACTTCAAACTTTGTCAGATTTACATCGACAGGGACCACTTCGGATCAACCATGGGCATGAGGAAAGAACTAATGGGGTATATGGTAGTAGGTCTCCTAATAGACACAAGTCAGATAGATCTGACATGATTAGAGATGGCGGGTTGTGAGACACTCCAGAAAAGAGAGGTGATCGACACAAGTATTATTCCAATTCTGGTTTTGATATACATTATGATCGTCATCATCATCATCCTTATAGAAGGAGTGATAGGTGATAACTGCGAGATGAGTTTAAGAAGGCAAAGCCAACTACCTTTGATGGAGAGATGAAGAAATCACAAGAGGCAAAAGCATGGTTCCTTAGTATGAAGAAATTCTTCCGATTACATAATTATTCAGAAGACATGAAAGCAAAGGTAGCCACTTTCAATCTCAAAGGTAAAGAAAATATTTGGTGGGAATACGTGAAGAATGGAAATGGTATACATGAGGAGGATTTGACTTGGCATGCATTTGAAAGGCTCTTCAAGAAGAAGTACTTGTCAGAGAGGTACTATGATGATAGAGATAAGGAGTTTATGAGTTACTGATGGGTTCTATGACAAATGATGAGTATACTAGTAGATTTTTGGAGTTGTTGAGATATGTGCCTTACCTCAGGGAGGATAAGGCCAAGGTTCAGAGATTCATCAATGGATTTTGAGTTTCATACAGAGATCAGATTGAGTTTGATGAGCCTAGATCATTGGAGGAGGCCATCCAAAAGTTGAAGCATTGTTATGAGGAGTTGGAGTGCAAAGTTGAGCCCAAGCATGACTTGAAAAGAAATGAGAAAGCTAGAGGAAAATGGCCACCAAAGAGAGGAAGACATCAAGATACAAATGAGAAAGAAAATGAAGTTTCTTACAAGAGTTTCAATAGAACTAATAAGGGACTTGGAGAGCAACAAGCTAGAGGCGATGGTAGGGAATCATTGCAGTGTTGGATATGAGGTAAGGATCATCGTAAGAGGGATTGTCCACAGTATCAGAGTGGTGGTAGACCCCAGATCTATAGTGCTCAAGAGGCACATACAGTTGGTGATGTTAGTCATAACATTCCTCAGATCTATGCAGCTGTGGACAACAGGCAGGCGGATCATCAGGCATCGATCATTGAGATGGACGGTAAGATTTGTGATCAAGTTGTTTCTATTTTGATTGATCTTGGATCTAACTATAGTTATATTAATCCTGACCTGATGGATAAGTGTGGTTCTAGAAAAGAAGTGCATGCATAATCTTGGTTGGCATAGTTGGCTACATGAACAAAGAAGCGAGTTCACCATTGGGTAAGTGCTTGTGCATTTGAGTTAAATGGCATGCCTACAACAACACATTTGAATGTATTATCATTGGGTTCGTATAGTATGCTTTTGGGTATGGATTGGCTATACCTTCACAGAACCATAGTGGATTGCTTCGACAATGCGATTGAGTGTGTGGATGATAGTGGGGAAAAGAGGACTTTGTAGGGGCAGAAGAAGCCTACATCAGTGAGGATGGTTACCACTATGCAGCCTAAGCATAATTGCAGAAAAGGTTGTGTGATGTTTGTAGTACACATTTCTAGTGATAAGGGTAAGGAGGTTGAGGATGCCAATGTGTTAAGCAGGTACCCAATTTTGCAGCAGTTTCAGGATGTGTTTCCTAAGGAAATTACCAAGTTGCCACCTCAAAGGGAGGTAGAATTTTCTATTGAGTTGGTGCCAGGGGAAGCCCCAACATCAAACAAACCTCATAGGATGATCGCACCTGAGTTGGCTGAGTTAAATTTGCAACTGAAGGAAATGTTGGACAAGGGGTACAATAGGCCAAGTGTATCGCCTTGGGGTGCACCAATGTTGTTCGTGAAGAAAAAATATGGTACTTATAGATTTTGCATTGATTATAGGCAACTGAACAAGGTAATGATCAAGAACATGCACCCTTTGTTGAGGATCGATGATTTTTATGATCAGTTGAAGGGAGTAACAGTGTTCTCTAAGATCAACTTGAGATCGAGATACCATCAGGTACGCATCAAGGAAGAGGATATCTTGAAGACTGCGTTCAAGACCAAGTATGGGCATTATGAGTTTGTTGTTGTTCCATTTAGTTTGACTAATGCTACAGCTACATTTATGTGTTTGATGAATAGTGTGTTGTGTCCTTATCTGGACAAGTTTGTTATTGTGTTCATTGATGACATAGTGGTATTTTCTAAGAATGAGGAAGAACATGCCGAGCATTTAGCAGCAGTGTTGAGGTTGCTACGAGAGTATCAATTGTATGCTAAACTTAACAAGTGTAGCTTCTTTCAGACGTAGGTACATTAATTGGGGCATGTTGTCTCCAAGGATGGAATAGCAGTGGATCCATAAAAGATAAGGTCTATTATGGAGTGGGAAACTCCTAAGTATGTGGATGAGGTGAGATCATTTATGGGATTGATAGGCTACTACAGGAGGTTCATCAAGAACTTCCCATGCATGTGTATCTTGTCACATCATTGTAGTGGAAAGGTAAGAAGTTTGAATGGATAGAAGAATGTGAGGCTAGTTTTGAGCAGCTTAAGCAATTATTGACACATGCACCAGTGCTAAGGATTGAAGATTCGGACAATGAGTTTGTAGTGTGTATAGATGCTTGCAAGAGAGGACTTGGTGGAGTTCTCATGTAAGAAGGCCAGGTAGTGTGCTATGAGTCATGAAAATTGAATGAGCACAAGCAGAACTATCCAATGCACGATCTTGAGATAACAACGATTATACATGCATTGAAGATGTGGAGGCACTATCTTCTTTGCCGGAGGTTTACATTAATGAGCTATCACAGTGGGTTGAGATATTTGTTTGATCAACAAAATCTGGATGCCAAGAAAGATAGATGGTTGGCTACCCTTAGTGAGTTCGACTTTGAGATCAGATACATCAAAGAGAAGGAGAATTGGGTTGTAGATGCTTTTAGCAGGAAGGTACATGTAAATCATATAGCAACTATGATCTCTTATGGGATAGAGTTATAGGATAGGATCTTGCAGGTAGGACAACAGGATGACAAGTACATGGAGATTATGCATAGTTTACAATAGAGCACAGGTACATGTATAGGTGATCAGGATGTAGACTATTGTCTCTCGACAGATGGTTTGGTGAGATTTAGAGACAAGATCTATATACCAAATTGCAGTGAGATCAAGAATCTTATCTTGAGGGAATTTTATGCCTAGCCATGCTCGGGTCCTCCAGGATATCATAAGACGTTGACGATGGCAAAGAAGTTCTATTATTGGCTGAATCTGAAGAAGGAAGTGGTAGAGTTCGTGGCTAGATGTTTAGATTGTCAGCAGGTCAAGTAGTAATGTAAGTATCTAGGTGGTTTACTACAACCTATAGCGATTCTAGAATGGAAATGGGAGGTCATTTCATGGATTTCATCACAGGTCTTCTGAGGACAGTAAAGCAACATGACTCTATTATGGTCGTGGTTGACAGATTGATCAAGGTAGCACACTTCGTTCTAGTAAAGACTACATATTCAGCCAGTGAGTTAGCACAGGTGTTCATCAGAGAGATAGTGAGATTGCATGGTGTTCCAAAGAATATTGTGTTAGACAGGGATGCAAAGTTCACTTCCAAGTTTTGGAAGGAGATATTTGTAGGCTTGGGAATAGATTTAGCATTCAACACAACTTATCATCCACAGATAGATGGACAAAAAGAGAGTGTCAATAGGATCTTAGAGGATATTTTGAGGATGTACATGATGCACCAACAAAAGAAATGAGAGGAGTATCTTTCATTGGTTGAATTCACATACAATAATGGTTATCAGGAGTCATTGAGGATGAGTCCTTTCAAGGAATTGTATGGACAAAGTCGTAACACTCCCATCAATTGGAGTGATCGAGTGAACAAGGTACTTATTGGACCAGACATGTTGGCAGACATGGAGCAGGAAATGCAGGTTATAAAGAAGAATCTAAAGGCAACACAAGATAGACAGAAGAGTTATGCGGATCAACACATGGTGTTCAAGGAGTTTCAGGTTGGGGAGCATGTGTATTTGCACATGAAGCCCAAGAAAACCTCTTTGAGGATTGGTTCATGTGCCAAGTTGGCACCATGGTATTGCGGGCCTTTCGAGATCCTTGAGAGGATTGGACTAGTGGCATATCAACTTGCACTGCCTCCAACAGTGAAAGTCCATGATTTTTTCCATATTTCATTGCTTAAGAAGTATATAAAGGATGTTGATCATGTTATTAATTGGTTTGTATTGCAGGTGGAGCAAAAAGGAGAGTTTTAGCTGGAGCCTTAGTGCATATTGTAGCAGAAATACCTCATGCTCAAAAACAGAGCCATAGAGCAATTTAAAGCGAGGAAGCAATTTGGGCCTGAAGAAGCTACATGGTAGATGACAGATTAGATGCGGGCCCTATATCCTTCATTATTTGCCGGTTGAGACAAAGCAATTTTGGTTTGATATTGGTATATGTTTGGCATATTGTTATAGACATTTTTGTGCCTTACAGATCTAAGCATGAAATGTCCATAAACCAAGGGATCCTAAGTCCCTAAAGGTGTTGTTACAGCTCCTAAAGAAACAAGGTCAACAAATTACAACTTCTCCCAGAAGTTCTCCACCAGAAACTGCTCAAAACTAGTCAAATCAGGATCATTTCAGCTGCTCCACTAGCTAGCTGCGTTGCAAAGCACCCAAATACACTGGCTAGGTGCGTTGCAACGCACTTGAATGCACTACCAGGGTGCGTTGAGCGGGAAATGACAAGTGGCAGATTCATTCCACGAGGTGGAGAGACAATGGAAGCTTCCAGAATCTTCTCCAATGACACTTGCCTCACTGAATTCGACCAGTGATGAGTAAGAGGCTCTTAGTATCTAAGTGGAAGCAAGAACTGACAGAGAGAGGCCACTAATCAATTCATGAGCTGACTCATCCTCTTTGCATACATCTATATATGGATCCCTCACCAAGAGATCCGGAGGCTGGAATTTTGTACATTACAGAGAATTGCTGTTGGTTTTGAGATAGATATCAGAGTATTGGGTGATTTATGCTTTGTTGGAGGTGGAGAGGGGATTCTATGCTGGGAGGTTGATGCTAGATCAGGAATCATCGGTTGTAACTCCTCCTAGATCTTCTTTTTTTATCAATAAAACTATTTGAGTTTCTCCTACATGCTTGTATATCATTGATGATTGTTCTATTTGTATGTTTAGCTTAAATCTGATCCTAAGCTTTTTATGAACATAAATCCATGTCTTTGTGTAGTTTTCTTCTTCTGTGATCTTGCAGGAACTTGGTGACGCTGGCCAAGTAAGGGAGCAGGTAGCTGGAAGCTGTCAAAGAGAAGAGAGATTGGATCAAAGGACTAGCGCAAGACACAAGTTGGTTCATCCTATTCCTCTTCGTTTATAGTTCATAAAGGAGAATACAAGAGTAGTTTTCCCTGTTTGTTTCTGAGGTCACTGTCACACCTCAGTGGGATAGGGTCGTTCTGAATAGACCCTTTTCCCGATAACAAAATGGCGACTCCACTGGGGATCGTGTCTAGTTAGTTTGTTTGTGTTTCTCTTGGTTGTTTGTTTCATAAACTTAGAAGTAGCGAATCGAATTGCATTTTCCATTAACAAATGCAAAGTAGACATCTGCTACTTCAATCCATTCACTGGATCTGTTTATGATCTGAACAGCTGATTCACAAATGATCTGATTACCCTTTGTGATAGCTCTTAAACCTCTTTTAAATCAACCCTCTGATTGTGCATTATTGATTGCTTTTACTTGGCCAAAAACCATAGATTAAACTGCAAACCGTGACCCAAAACCTGGATAGAATTCTTGTTTCTGCCCCAGCGCAGGTGCTGTGAAGAGTTCCTGCATTTCAGCGCAGTTCCCGAGAGGGCAACCTGCGTTGCAATCCAGTTTCTTTGTGTACCAGGTGCGTTGATCAGCTTAGCCCTGTGCAGCTGAGGTTCTTTGCTCATTTTTTCTAGTTTTGCCTCTGGTTTTTGCAGCCTGTGATCAGTGTGTGTGTCTGTTTAAAAGCCCCTTTTCTTTGCCTTAATTCCGCCTCAGTTGTATAAAAGAAACTGTATTTGTTTTTGTGTGTTTGTTATGTCATTTACAGTTTCCCATTGTAAAATTAGAATAGCCATACTGTCGTCCTTTGATTTAGATCTGTCGTAAGTGTCGATTTTGATCTTAGGAGAAATTTTATTTGTTGTTGACAGTCGATTATGTTTTTACTTTTGCCTTTGGCTTGAATTTGTAAATTTCTAGTGTCGAAACAAGTGTTTACTTCAAAATCATAAAGTGTCGTAATCGTCTCTACCTTTTGATTTCGAAAAGAAGCTTGTTTGTGTTTTTCACTTGAAAGTGAATTCAAATTTGTACAACAACTTTCTTTTTAGGCATCAATATTAAGAAAGTGAAAAACAAATACATGCACATGTGCATTTGCATATTGACAGTCTGTTTGGCTTGATTTAGGAAAAGTGCATTTACAGTGTGCTCTTTGCTCCTTGAGAAAATATTGTGTCTTTCTTTTCCCCTTGTAGCTAGGATTTTCATTGCTGAAAAGAGATAAAAGCTTGCTTATCATCTTTAGATTGCATTTTAGGAATTATATCTACATCTCGTGGTGAACCCAAAAGGCAAACTTCATAAGAAAGATCAACCTAAAATAAATTCAATGAACTTAACAACGCTTTGTAACTTAATGCACAACATTTAGAGGTCTAGGCTAGAGACGTATTCCGGCGTCGTAGAGCCTGGTAACTGTTGTCCTCACTGATGGTTGGGTGATTCCTCCACTTTGAGACAATAAGTGCCAGTACGGACTTGTGCTCCCACGTACCGTCGAGTATATATTGGGAGACCCCTATAGGCATAAAACCTTTATCTATAGGAAGTCGTGTCGGCCACCCTACTGATCGCAATGCACCGAACACAGCATTCGGGAAGATTGACTGCCGTACCGTAAAAATTATTCTGCAGTTTTGCGATTGGTTTGGTACTCCCTCTACCTAGACCTCCAGAGCAGTCCCTTTCGTTCCTTTTCAGACTCTTTAACGGAAAAGGTCCATCTGAGCACTTGTCACTTCAGGCTCATTAAAAATCGAAGGAGACTAGAGTCATCTTTTGTTTTTTCTTGACTCTTAAAAACTGAAAAAACAAGTTGTGTCAAAGCGTGTTAAAATTTATTTTAAAAAGAATACTCATACCCTATTCCTACGTTGATCTTTGGGTTGAGAAAATGGAGCCTACCAACCAAGGAATTCCCCTTGGTGGAAATCCTAGTCTCTTCTCCTCTTGGGGAGATGTTGGTGCGCCCCATATGGCCACATTGTCGCTTCCAGGACTGACAATTGGCTTGCCAGTATGGCTCTTCTCAACCAATGTCGTTCAGAACACCACTATTCCTGAACAATCGAATCAACAATTAGACGAGTCCAGAGTTACCCACCAGCCTTCTACTTCCTCTAATTCTTCCTCTCCTCCTTCCTCTTCGCTTGACGGGACTGGTAAAGCTCAAACCAAGTTCCTAAGGAGAAGAAGGAAAAGAAGAAGAAAGAGAAAAAGAAGAAGCATCCAAAGGCGAATGGAGGAAAACGAGTGTCGTCTAACGAAAATCCACACACAGCACCGACCAGGCCTAAATCGCCATGTGTCATTTGCAGAGGAGACCACTTTCACAGAGATTGTCCTTGCATCCCCCGGATACTAAGGGACTGGTCTCCTCGTTTGCACAATCCGGTGTCATCAACCTCTGGAGATCATGTTGAAAGCACACCGTCAACTAGTGAAAGTGAAGCCCCAGGACGAAAAGGGAAAGTTAGATTTCCTTGTAAACTGTGCGAAGGCAACCATGCCCTCCACCGTTGTCCCTTCTTAGACGAGGCTAAAAGAGTTTTGGATGATCGTCCGGTTTCACCGTTACGACTTCCTCCTGGATATAAAAAACTCTTGCCAAGTCCGTCACTAGTTGAGAACCCAGCTGGCTCGCTCAGGTGGTCGGCTGAAGCGACTGTCATTGAAGATAAACCAACTGAATCCATACCAGATGAAAGTCAAAAGGTTGAGGAGGCAGTTGACCCGGTCTTGCCTTCAGAGGTTTTATCTTCGAATGATACAGTCACTGAAGAGAATAAGGATGACATCGTCCAAATTCTCTTCATCAACACAGACTCCGATGAACATGGGGGCAATCCACCCATTCCTTTACCGTAGGAAGGAAGTTCGTCAGAGCCATACCCGGCCGTCTACTCGGTCCCACCTCCAAGCAACCTAATTGTCTCCTTCGATTGGAATCAACTAGGCAGACCCCGCCTACCAGCAAGCGTACCATTCCGAATTATCGTTCAAATATATAGAATGGTCATGGCTGGTACCATCATAGATGAGGGGGCTTCTGTGAGTATCCTTTCCTCTATTGCTTGGAAAGCGCTTGGTTCGCCATCGCTGTTGCCTGAAATGAGAAATCTGACAGGCTTTGATAAAGGAACCAGTCGACCTTTAGGGATCCTTCCCGATGTGCCCGTAACATTGAGAGGGAAGACAGTTCGCATGAATGTCATGGTAGTTCAAGGACCCTTGTATTATAACCTACTCCTTGGACGAGACTATATTTATTGCATGGGAGCCATTGTCTCCTCACTCTTTAGAGTAATGTGTTTTCCGCACGAAGGAAGAGTGGTCAAGCTCGTGGACCAGCTTTCATTTCCCGGATCACGCATAGCAAATAGTCATATACTGTCCCTAAATGGTCTCTTCACACAAGAAATGTCTCAACCCCCAGTCCGTCCTCCCGATGAGCGCGAGTAATTTGGAGGGATATGACTGAAACCCAGGGGGCATGCATCCTGGTCTGCTTCGGCAGGAAAACTTCAGGTATAGAGTAGGTTTCCGCGGGAGAATATGACTAGTCTGTACCCCGTCCGTCAGTGGAAGAGGGGTTATTCTAGAATAAGATTCTCTTGTCAAAGTTATTTGAGTTGGCGGGCATCGTTACTCACCTTTGTTTATTTCGAGCAGCATCGCCGAAGAAGTGTTTTGTTTACACCATAAATAGAACAATCTTTGGGTAACCTGTAAGAGGTAGGCCTCTCCTGATAGAACAAATGTTTTGTCTACAAATTGAGAGGTAACCTTGAAACTCTGTTTTATACCTGGGGGCATGCAAACCTTTTGGAATGCAAGCGAAGAGCGACTATTTATTTTTTAAATTTATAGGACCTCTAACCCTTTAAACTCGTAGGATTGGTCGTTTCCTAACTTGCATAAAGAAAGGATATGAGGCAACACTCGAAAGATTGCCGCTTTTATATGAGACATTCTTATCATATGACTGGATTAATCGAGCAGTTTTAGCGCATAGTTCAAGCTCGTTAAAAAATAAACATAAGACCGAGCAAATGTTTCCACCCGCGTTTAAGCTCGTTAAAAAATGAACTATCCCCCCGGTAAATAACCACCGTGAATTAAGCATTTTCAGCCATTAAAGCCTTGGTCGTGTTTGCACCGTCACCTCCACTTTTCCATTGGCTGATCATTCACCTCCATTTGATTGTTTACCCATTTTGAGGAACAACTGCGAAGAGTGATTTCACTAAGCCATCCTTGTGACACTGCCGTGATTGGAAAATTCCAAACCTTACCTGGAATCAGCTGCTACCCATTTTATCACTCGTTCCTCAAAAGACGAGTCTTCTTTAAGCTCTTTTCAGCTGACTCGTAAAATATGAAAAGATTGCCGAGTTTTGGCCTTCCAGCTCATTAAAGCGACAGGAAGTGCTATCCCTCCTCTAGATTTTAATCTTTTTGGACCTAAGGGATTATTGCACAAAAAGATCGAGCGCTTGTTTTGTTCGGCTCGTTAAAGCTAATCGAAAATTCATCCCTTCTGTATTGTTTTATACTTTTTCGAACTTAAGGGATTAGATGACGAAAAAGGAATTTTGGAGTTACCTTTACGTACCTTTTCAGACTCTCTAAAAATGAAAAGGACCGAGTTATCTTTGTCGTTAGACTCGTTAAAAAGATTAATAGTGACAAACTTGTCTTTAGGTGAGAACGAGTTTCACTATCGCTAGGCTTGTTAAAACATAGCGATGGGTTTGTCCGAAGGGAAAATTATAGAACAAGCATATGTTATCCTCCTCAAGCTTGAAAAAAATAAAGAGGTACTGGTCAGCAATGACTGGGGAAAAATTGGGAAGAAAACTCAAAGAAACTTTATTGGTAGCAAGTCGCTCTTGAACATGACACTTCCACTCCGTGCCTGAGTCGGGTTGGGTTGTTTCATTCACCGGTCACATCACCATGGTCACGCCATACCATCCACATTTGGGGTAAATGCTACCAATCCATCACATAAGTTTCGCCGACATGTTCAAGAGAAGTCATCCAGAGAAGTCACCCGTGTCCCATCCACTACCATACATTATACTTCATTCTTTCATGATCGCCACCCTGAACCATATATCACTGGATCGTTTTCACCTCCATCAAAATCATTTGCTCCGTTCCGTGTCATTTATGTGGGATTCATTAAGGCCCTCCTTTGAAGGATCGCTTCTTGTCGACATCAGCTGATTATCCAAGAAGTTGATCTAGGAACAACCCCTTCAGTAATTTGAAGCTTGCATGCCTCAATGGCAAGTTTCTCACTTCCGGCGACAGGTATACATCAATGACCTTCGACCGAAAGATTTTGCGTGGTGTTCGACGCCAAGTCCTTTATTCACACCACGTGAATTTTACTACAGTACCTTGAGGGTCATTATCATTATCGGTGATTCCTCTCGTGCTTGTTAACAATTTACATCATTGACTGGTAATCAAGCGATGTCTTTCCATGTTCGACTTCAAAACATTTCTCACATGGATCGACTTGTACTTCAAGTGAAGATCAGACGAGATTGAAGACGCCGGATCTAGTTTCATCCATCCGAGCTGCGATATATATTCAGGAAAAATAAAGACATTGAAATGTACAGCATTGCAGCACAGATAATCATCCTACCAAAAGGATGATGACTTCATCAGAATCATCAGTCTACAATCAGACGATTGTCTGTCCTATGTACATGAAAATGAATTTATAAAGTTGAGCATGGGAATGCCCTCCTCAGCTAGATCATGAAAACAGTATGAAGATAATGTATTGTATTGTATCTTATTACAGGTCTCCTCCTAGCATTGAAAGAACTTCGGATCCTCCTAATAAAGCATTTCACCCGATAAACGACCTCATACTTTAGGGGGCAACTGTTATAGACATTTTTGTGCCTTACAACTCTAAGCATGAAATGTCCATAAACCAAGGGATCCTAAGTCCCTAAAGGTGTTGTTCTAGCTCCTAAAGAAACAAGGTCAAGAAATTACAGCTTCTCCCAGAAGTTCTCCACCAGAAACTGCTCAAAACTAGTCAAATCAGGATCATTTCAGCTGCTCCACTAGCTAGCTACGTTGCAAAGCACCCAAATACACTGGCTAGGTGTGTTGCAATGCACTTGAATGCACTACCAGGGTGCGTTGAGTGGGAAATGACAAGTGGCAGAGTCATTCCACGAGGTGGAGAGACAATGGAAGCTTCCAGAATCTTCTCCAATGACACTTGCCTCACTGAATTCGACCAGTGATGAGTAAGAGGCTCTCAGTCTCCAAGTGGAAGCAAGAAATGATAGAGAGAGGCCACTAATCAATTCATGAGCTGACTCATCCTCTTTGCATACATCTATATATGGATCCCTCAACAAGAGATCCGGAGGCGGGAATTTTGTACATTGCAGAGAATTGCTGTTGGTTTTGAGATAGATATCAGAGTATTGGGTGATTTACGCTTTGTTGGAGGTGGATAGGGGATTCTATGCTGGGAGGTTGATGCTGGATCAGGAATCATCGGTGTAACTCCTCCTAGATCTTCTTGTTTTATCAATAAAACTATTTGAGTTTCTCCTACATGCTTGTATATCATTGATGATTGTTATATTTATATGTTTAGCTCAAATCTGATCCTAAGCTTTTTATGAACATAAATCCATGTCTTTGTGTAGTTTCCTTCTTCTGTGATCTTGCAGGAACTTGGTGACACTGGGCAAGTAAGGGAGCAGGTAGCTGGAAGCTGTCAAAGAGAAGAGAGATTGGATCAAAGGACTAGCGCAAGACACAGGCTGGTTCATCCTATTCCTCTTCGTTTATAGTTCATAAAGGAGAATACAAGAGTAGTTTTCCCTGTTTGTTTCTGAGGTCACTGTCACACCTCAGTGGGATAGGGTCGTTCTGAATAGACACTTTTCCCGATAACACATATGTTTTGCTGATGTTTTGGTATATGTATGTATATGTATATGGATATAAATACCACCATGAGCTAAGTTATAAAGCTCTAATAAGTGGTATGGGTGTCATATTATTATGGTTATTATATTGTAATGTTTTCATGATGTTTTTCTTTTGAGTAGGTCTTTCATTCTAAATACTGCAATGAGCTAAGTTATAAAGCTCCAAGGGTAGTATGCTTTCTTTTCAGTGGTTTTGCTGAGGTCATGATGTGGTTTAACAATGAGGATGGTGTTCCTGAAGGGGGAGGGTTCTGTAATAGCCTTGGTGAAATTTTCATGTAATAAAAGTTAATAAAGGAAAAATAAGACCACGGTTAAGGGACACTTATTCCAAGCTGAATGTTGGGAAAAGATATCCTAGTGGGCATCACTAGATGTGTATTTTGGCTAAGGAAAATTGGTAAAGGCTAAGGCAAAAGCATTAAAAGAAAAAAAGTACATTTTTGGCACATTTATTACTGAAAATAAAGATAAATAGGAGAAAAGGAAGTTAAAAGGTCACAAGTTTCATGTGAGGAGGAAATTGAAGGAAAGTAATGGAAAATGAAGAAAATAGATGCCTCATTAATAAAAAGGCTTTTGAGGATCAGTTGGAAAGTTTTGTCAGTGTAACCTTTTGTCAGTTCAAGTTTGGAGCTCTCTCATTATTATCTCTCTCTCTCTCTCTCTCACTCTTGGTCACTCAGAGTTTTCTTGCAGCACTCTAGCTTTGGATTAAGGAAGGAAAAGCAAGCAAAGGGAAAGGAAGGAAAGCACAAATCAAGGAAGAAGTGCACGATCAAGCAGCTTCAACATGAATACTTGTAGGTAACCTTTTGCATGTGTGATTTCCTATTTTGTTTTGACATGCATGGCTTTGCATGTTGGTGTATGGTTCTCTTATTGTTGGTGACATGGTTTTGTCGGGTTATAACAATGGTTTCCAACCTAGCCTTGCCTTTTTCTAGATGCCATGGTATTGGGATGTTTATTTCGGTTTTGAGCTTTGGTTTGTCGGATGGATTTCAGAATCTGGGGCGAAGGTGGTCTCAAGGTTCATTCACAAAGGCCTAGGAATCCCTTGATTGGTTTGGTGGGAGACACGGTAAATCTTGAGGGAGAAGTCTCAGTTTAGGGCATAGTGATCCGGTTTTGGATTACGGTAAAGCCTAAGAGACTGGTCTTGGTTTAGGGACTAGTGATTTGGGATTGGATTGTGGTAAATATCGAGAGACAAGGAGACAAAAAATTCCTCAAGGATAGTGGTGGATTCTGGATGGCATTCCAAGTTTGGTTTAGTTGTGATCAGAGCACCTGTTTTGGTGTGATCACGATTTGTTGAGGGTGGAAATGGCGTAACCTCTGGATTCCCTTAGTTGTTCTTGGATTGGTTTTTCTATGAGATCCCACATTCATGCTTGGAATATGGCACGAGGGTGACTGGGTGAAAGAGAGGTTTGGTTTATCCATGTCTTTGGTTGGGTGGTATGTGGAAGTCCCAAACCTGGTCAGGTTCGCCTATGATTAATAAAAGCTAAGTTCTCTTACTTTTGTACTTGTCTATATATGGATTAAATGGCTATCATATCTCTAATATTTATACGGTTTAATGCTGGTTATAAGCATGATTATGTGACTAGTTCATGTCATGCTTATTTCATGTATTTATTTGTAATGATTAAATGGATGGATGCAAGACCTAATTGATGGTATAATAGACCAATGGAGAAGGAGGTGATCCTTCTGGTTATGTTTCATAACATCATTTATTCTCTCTCTTGTATCCTAGAACTGTAGGTTGCATTGATGCCAAGTGTTTGACAGAATGTCAGTCTCGATTGGGGATGCTCAGGCCTAGTCCTGAGGTTGATTTTTGATTTATCAACATTGTTATCATATCTTTGATGGATTCTAAAGCTTGTAGCAAGTTTTGGGCAAAGGCCGAGATTATGGGCTAGAAAAGTGGCTCAAATCTCTGGGTCCCTGGCACAGGTCTACTGAGAAAAGTCCACAATTTCTGGCACAAAGGCCTACGAGAGCGACTTTGAGTTGTTGGTCGCTGTTTTTCCTATAAAATGAGATAAAAATTGGGTTAAGAGGCTTAAAATATTAGTTGGAACTAGGGACAAGATGTCTGAGTGGTTGGCACGTCTCTTGGGGGTGTAATTTCTGATGTGGATGGGTTTGTTTGTTGAGTTCCATCAATTCTATTTCCTTAATGTCACCAAGGAGATTGAATCCATTATACTAACCTCTCTGATCATAGGTTTGCCTAAATGGTTGGCTTCTTGGGTGGACCTGGGAGGAGGGGGTGTTACATACATAAAGGGGACCAGGCTACGACAGGGAAGGGAATAAGAAGTGTCGGAGTTTACAAATGTTTTCCATGCCCTTTGCACAAAGCTGAGTATCAAGGATTCTGAGCAGCATTTAGTACTCAAGTATCGCGACCGCCTACACAAGTGCACACCAACTGACAGTCGAAGCATTACATTTCGGGGAAGGGAACAATCATCCACACAGACCACCGACCCCTGTAGTTCATACAAAAGCAAGAGAAGTTGCGGAACGATCGCCATCAGAAATGGTCCACATACCTGCAACAATTCCATTTGAACATTAAGTACAAGAAGGGCAACACCAAAAATGTTGCAGACTCCCTCTGCCGACCACCGGTCATGGTGTTGAGCACTGTGCTAGACTCTTGTGGGCATGAGACTGTGGGGTGGCCGCATATTTATAAGAGAGATCCAAATTTTCACCTCAAGCATGCATTGTTATGCCATTGGGACACATCTGTGATCCTTCAAGTGAGCATGCCAAGATGATTTGGGAGGTGCACTATAGTTGAGTCGCTGGACATTTCAAGGTAGAGAAAACACTCACAGTGTTGCAAAATTATTTTTATTGGCCGAACCTATGATAGGATGTCGGGAAGTACATCAAATCTTGCACTGCCTGTGCCATTGCCAAACTAACCATCAAGATGCAAGACCTATATACTCCTATGCCTACTCCTACTAGACCTTGGGAATCCATATCCATGGATTATATGTCAGACATTCCTTCTACTAAGCATGGCAACGAATGTGTTTTCATGGTCATCGACAAATTCTCTAATATGGCCATTCTGGCGGCTTGCAAGAAGAGTGTCATAACAAAAGCCACTACTAAGTTGTTCTTTGAATGAGTGTGGGTACATTTTTGGATCCCACAGTCCATTATCTTAGATCGGGGCAACATGTTCCTAAGTACATTTTGGTCAAGTCTTTGGTCGATGTTGGATACCAAGCTCACTAATTCCATGACTTTCCACCCCCAAACTGATGGCCAAACAAAGTTTGTCAACAAGATGATCGTACACATTCTGTGTATGTACAACTTGAAGAATCCACACACATGGGATGAAAGCCTCCCCTATGTCCAACACAACTACAATAGAGCTCTCCATAGCTCAACTGGCCACAAGCCCTTTCAAGTGGGGTCGGTATCCCAACCATTATGTCCAATTGATGTGGCCATCCCATTTGTAACTGCTAAGGCAGATTCGACTCATATCTAGTCCGAAGCTGACAGGGCTAACAACTTCATTGAGCTCATTCAACACATCCTCTAGCGGGTCCATGACATATTGGATAGAGCTAATGCTAAGTACAAGTAGTTCCATGATCAACATCGGGTGCCAGACAAGTTCTAGGTGGGTGAGAAAGTGTGGTTACATTTATAGAAGGAGCGCCTCACTTGGCCCCATCACAAGCTTCACCCGTTCCGATATGGGTCTTACATCATCACTAAGGCTGTAGGGGAAAATTATTTCGAGCTCAGCATTCCACCATTCGTTGGTCTGCACCCAGTGTTCAATGTGTATCGTCTTTGACCATATTTTCCACCACTACTGGACACATCATAGATTGCAAAACAACTCACAACAATAGAGTTAAACCCAAACTGCATGGAACAAGCCACAACTAATCAGATCATGGACACATAGATCAAGAGCATTCGCGAGTAGAAGATCCAACTGTATCAGGTTGTCAAAGCTGACCAATTCCTGCACCAAGGCAAGTGGCTCACCAGGGACCAAGTTCAGCAGAATTTTCCCCATCTCATGGAGGCACTCAATGCAATGGGCACCATTGCTTCTTGAGGGGGGATGATAGATTCTGGTGGATATTGGTGGCCGCCCGCCTATTCCACTTGGATTCCCACTGTTGTTTCTTCTCAGTTTCCTTAATTGTAGCACACCTTACTATTTTTGGTAGTTTTTTAGGTCCTAAACTTTTAAGCCATTTTGAGGGACTAAAAGACGTTTTTAGGGAAAACGAAGAGAATAGAAAAGTCCCAAACCAACATATCATTTTGTTTTTGGCCTCCTCTTTGAGAACTTCAAACGAGGTATTATGATAGCCAAATGGAGATTGTATGCCAAAGCTACGACCCCGGGTAGTTGATGTACCAATTTACATTAATGGGGCCCATTGTTTTGGTGCTTCATCTCCCAAGGTTAGGTTTTTGGATGTTTAGGTTTTTCCATTATTTCTCAATAATAAATAGGCCTTTGGGCCTCATTGTAACCCAATTCATAGACACGTAGCCGCCACATCTCTTCTCAGAGATAAGCTACCATTGACAACACTAGTTTATTTTTATTTCTATATGTAATCATATTTCAATTCTTTGATATTAATGAAACGAAATTTTATTTGTTGCATCTCTATGTATATGGGTATTTCTGTATTTTGTTGCTTCCTCCATAAATTTAGATAAGTGGTATCAGAGCGATCTGCCCTTTCTCTATTTTTCTTTGCATGTCCCCAATGAGGTCAGGGTATAAGGAGTTAGGGCTCGGTTTGGTTGAACATTTGCTAGACCAACCTCGCGAAACCCGATGGCCTCACATGGCAGAAGAAAATAAAGATGAGGGGTAGGAAATCCTTTCAAAGCAGTGCTCGAAGAAGCCCTCGAGTGACAAAGGAACACGATGATGGACAACTTTTCCCAAATCCTTCGACGACTACCCACAGGCAACACATCTTCATTCAAAAACCACATTGGAGGGGACACTCCTGTTAAGGTATAAGTTAACTTTTATATTCCCATATTTGAGGGCCAGATAAATGCAAACGCCATATATAAATGGTTAAATCTATTGGAAGGATATTTTTCAGTTCATGACTTTTCCAATCAGGAAAAGGTTACTTTTGCACTTCTCAAAGTCACCCCACACGTCAAGGACTGGTGGGAAACCTACTATGAACAAAAGGACGAGAAGGAATCCTCATTGTTTTCAACGACACCCACATGGAAATTTTTCCAAGACGCCATCAAGGAACAATATTACCATGTGGGGAGCTATGAAGATAAATACATAAAGTGGACCATGCTACAACAGGGAAGAAACCAAGATGTGCTAGAGTTTACAAATTTTTTCCATCCCTTCGCACGAAGCTAGGTATCAAGAATTCTAAGCAACATTTGGTACTAAGGTACCGCGACTGTCTACACATGTTCACGTCTGCCTATAATGGAAGAATTCCATAATGGGGAAGGGAATGGTCATCGACACAAACCACCAACTCCTGCAGTGCATACAAACATAAGGGCAGTTGCAGAACGATCACAATCATAAATGGTCCACATACATGAAACAGTTCCATTTGAACATTAAGTATAATAAGGGCAACACCAACACTGTTTCATACAACATCTGCCGACCACCGGTCATGGTGCTGACCATTGTGCTAGACTCTTATGGGCATGAGACTGCGGGGTGGCCGCATCTTTCCAAGAGCAATCTCGAATTCTCCAGCATGTACCAGATACTCCTGCAAGGTAATAAAGTTCCAAATTTTCACCTCCAAGATACATTGTTATGCCACCTGGGACACATCTGTGTTCCATAAAGCAAGCGTGCACAGATGATTTGGGAGGCCCACTACAGTCGGGTCGCTGGACATTTTGGGGTAGAGAAAACAGTGGCAGTGCTATAAAAGTATTTTTATTGGCCGAACCTTCGACATAATATTGGGAAGTACATCAAATCCTTCACTTCTTGTACCATTTCCAAATTGACCATCAAGAATCAAGGCTTATATACTCCTATGCCCACTCCTAGTCGACCTTGGGAATCCATCTCCATGGATTAAATGTCGGACCTTCCTTCTACTAAGTATGGAAACGACTGCGTTGTCGTGGTTGTCGAAAGATTCTCTAACATGGCCATTCTGGCGGAAAAAGAGTATCACAACAGAAGCCACTGCTAAGCTCTTCTTTGAACGAGTGTGGGTACATTTTGGGATCCCACAGTCCATTATATAAAATCGAGACAACATGTTCTTAAGTACATTTTTGTCAAGTCTTTGGTTGATGTTCGATACCAAGCTCACTAAGTCCACTATTTTCCAGCCCCAAACTGATGGCCAAACGGAGGACACCAACATGATGATCGTACACATTCTGCATATGTACAACTCGAAGCATCCACGCACATGGGATGAAATCCTCCCCTATGTTTAGCACAACTACAACAGAGCTCTCCATATCTTAACTGGCCATAACCCCTTTCTGGTGGGGTTGGCATTCCAACCACTATGTCCCATTGATGTGGTCATCCCATTTGCAGCTGCTCAGGCAGATTCAACTCATGTTTAGTCCGAAGCTGACAGGGCTAACAAATTCATTGCTCACATTCATCACAACTACCAGCAGGTCTATGGCATATTGGACGGATCCAATGCTAAGTACAAGAAATGTCATGATCAACATTGGGTGCCACAAAAGTTCCAGGTGGGTGACAAAGTTTGGTTACATTTTCAAAAGGAGTGCCTCACTGGGCTTCATCACAAGCTTTGCCCCCTCCGATATGGGCCTTACACCATCACTAAGGTTGTAGGGGATAATGATTTCGAGCTCAACATTCCACCATTCCTTGGCCTGCACCCAGTGTTCAATGTGGACCGCCTTTGACCATACTTTCCACCATTACTGGACACATCATAGATTGCAGAACAACTCACACCAAAAGAGTTAAACCCAGATTTCATGGCAGAAGCCAAAACTGATCGGATCATGGACACGTAGATCAAGAACACTCGCCAGCTGAACATCCAACTGTATCGAGTTGTCAAAGCTGGATAACTCATGCACCAAGGCAAGTGGCTCACCAGGGACCAAGTTCAGTAGAAGTTTCCCCATCTCATGGAGACACTCAACGCAATGGGGACCATTGCTTCCTAAGGGGGGAGGACTAATCTAGGTGGATATTGGTGGCCACCCACCTATTCCACTTGGACCCCCACCATTGTTTCTTTTCGGTTTCCTTAATTGTAGCACAACTGAATAGTTGTGGCAGATTTTCGGGTACTAAACTACCAGAGCCGTTTTTAGGGACTTTAAGATGTTTTTAGGGAAAAATAAGAGATAGAAAAAGTCCAAAAATAATAAAGTGATTTTATTTTGGCTTCCTCTTTGACATCTTTGAAACGAGGTATTGTGATATACAAACAAAGATCATATGCCAAAGTTACGTCCCCAATAGGGCCCACAATTTTGGTGCTTCATCTCCTACGGTTAGGTTTTGGATGTTTAGGGTTTTCCATCATTTCTCAATAATAAATAGGCCTTTAGGCCTCATTGTAACACAGTTCAAAGGCATCTAGCCTCCACATATCTTCTCAAAGATAAGCTACTGCTTGGTCAATTTAGTGATGTCTAAATTGCAACTTTTAAATGTCAACCCGGGGCTCGTAAGCCGATGAAGTGAGGTGCACTATATGTACTTAGATAACCATTTTCTTAATCTTTTGTTGTTTTTAGATTTTTAAGTTTGTTTTCGAATGTATCTTTCCTACTGTGATGTGATGGAAGTAATAAAGCAAGTGAAATGTGGATGATTGTGGTGATCTCTAAATGATTTCTTCAAAACTTGAAAAGTATTCTACAAGAAAGCTTGAACAACAACTGCAATAAAATCAAAGCTTAAAATCAAATAAAGGACTAATGGCATCAGCCCAGTATCTCTGTTGCTGATGAAAATGAAAATGAAATCTATATTAACTCAATTAAAAGCAAGAACAACTACTTTACACTACTTTACACTATTTTAACTCTTCATTTAAATCTAATCAATGTGAAATTTAAGTGAGACAAATCACACTATTTTAACCTTTTCTTAATCATGTGAGAACAATTATGAACTGGTCAGTAATGTGAGTCCTAAAGCAAAATAAACCAAGCTGCACTAAGTGATATTTTGGCTCCAATAAAGTTAGTTGATTATAGAAAAAGAACCATCAATAAATGAACAACTTGATAACTACTGAGCAGAAAGTAAAGTGCAAGTTAAAGAAATGATACTAATGAAAATCAAACTGCAGAAAAATAAAGGTCAGCAGCCTAGACAAGATGATCACACATGCCACTAGTTATGAAAAGAAAAGAAAGAAAACTGTCCCGGGCTTGCCTAAGAAACCTGCATAACACACTGATCAGTCATGAACAAAAGTGCAGAAATGTAAATCAACAGAATTCAAAGTTTATGTACAGCTAATATACATGTTGAAAAGAAATAAAAACGCAACAATTAAAAGACATCTGTACAGCTATTATACATGAAACAAGAAAGAGAAATGCAGGAAATTAAAGATTACTATACAGGGCTTCAGCAAACAGGGGCCCTCTGCCTACTTCAGCCAGTTCAAGGAGCAGTTATATGCTTAAGTGTAAAACAGTCTTCTCATGTATTGACAGCAAATATAAAAGTACAGTGGGGAGCTAAAAATTACAAAGCGATTACAACAACGACTAACTATCCAGCGATCAAAGACGCTTTATTTATAATAGAGGAAGGCAAACTAACTTAACGAAAACTAAGCTATTCAAGCAGTTGTGTAAAAACATGTAATCTTGCTGCGTCCTCGGAATTAGGCAACGGTCGTTGTGGGCATTCAATCTGCTGTTGGATTCATGTTTCCCACTGTCTTCGTGGCTGAGGAAGATGCCACCTGTTCTTCACGTGCTCCAAAACAGAACACGCAGAGCCGTGCCACCGCCAATGACTTCTGTTGACCGTATTTGCCTCCTCGTTGACCACAGGTTTTTATGACCGGTTTGGGTGAGCTGGAAGGACACACACCATGTCCTTGGTTCCACGAACTTGCCCATGTGGCTCTTCTTCCCGGAGGACACCTGGAACATATCGTTTAATAAAATAGCTGCAGAATCCGGGGTTGGCTGCGGAAACCGAGATCAGCTGCGGAAACACAGCATTTTGAACCAAAATTCTAAACCAACAACAGTCATTAGCATAATTAGCAAACCATGTAAAAAGTCCTAAAATACAATGATTTGAGCAATTTGATGGAGGGAATGAGTGGCAAAAGAAGGAAATGAATAGGAAAAGGAGGCTGAGAGGATGTGTAAAGAAGTGCAGGTTTGAGGCTCAACAGCTACCATCGCCTGAGCTAGTTTAATTTTATTTCTGTATGTAAGCATATTTAAGTTCTTTGATATTAATGAAATGAAGTTTTATTTTTGCTGCATCTCTGTGTATATGGGTATTTCTGTATTTTGTTGTTTTCCTACACAAGTCTTGATCAATGGTATCAAAGCAGTCCGCTCTTTCTCTATTTTTCTTTGAATGTCCCCAACAAGGTTAGGGTATAATGAGTTAGGGCTCGATCTGGTTGAACCTTTGCAAGAACAACCTCGCAAAACCTTACGACCTCCCATGGTGGAATAAAAGAAAGACGAGGGGGCAAGAGATCCTTTGGAAGACTTCTCAAGGAAGCCCTTGAGGAATAGAGGAGTGTGATGATGGATTAATTTTCCCAAATCCTTCAACGACTACCCGTAGGCGACATATCTTCATCCAACATCCACTCTAGAGGCGTCACTCCTTTTAAGGTACAAGTTATTTTTTGTATTCCTATATTTGAGCGCCAGATAGGTGTAGATGCTATAGATAATTGGTCAAATCTATTGGAAAGATATTTTTTAGTTCATGGATTTTCCAATTTGGAAAATATTACTTTTGCATTTCTCAAAGGCACCCCACACTTCAAAGACTGGTGGGAAACCTACTGTCAACAAAAGGACGAGAGGGCATCCTCACTGTTTTTAGTTGCACCCACTTGGAATTATTTCTAAGATTCCATCAAGGAACAATATTATCCTGTCGGGAGCTATGAAGATAAATACATAAAGTGGACCATGCTATAATAGGGAAGAGACAAAGATGTGCCAGAGTTTACAAATGTTTTCCATGCCCTTCGCACGAAGCTGGGTATCAAGGATTCTGAGCGCATTTGGTACTCAAGTAGCATGGTTGTCTACACAAGTGCATGCCTACCAACAGTGGAAGCATTAAAATTCCGTGGAAGGGAACGGTCATCCACATAGACCACCGACCCCTATAGTTCATATAAACACAAGGGAAGTTGCAAAAGGATCACCATCAGAAATGGTCCACATACCTACAACAATTCCATTTGAACATTAAGTACAATAAGGGAAACACCAACAATGTTGCAGACTGCCTCAGCCAACCGCCGATCATGGTGATGACCATTGTGCTCAACTATTGTGGGTACGAGACTATGAGGTGACTATATCTTTACGAGAGTGATCTCGAATTCATATTCTCCTCTGTCTACTCCTAGTTGACATTGGGAATTCATCTCCATGGATTACATGTTAGGCCTTCCTTCTACTAAGCATGGCAATGACTGCATTTTTGTGGTCGTCAACAAATTATCTAAGATGGCCATTCTAGCGACCTGCAAGAAGAATATCACAACAAAATCCACTACTAAGATCTTCTTTGAGTGAGTGTGGGTACATTTTGGGATCCCATAGTCCATTATCTCACATAAGGAAAATAGGTTCCTAAGTACATTTTGGTCCAGTCTTTGGTCAATGTTGGATACCAAGCTCACTAAGTCCACAACTTTCCACCCCCAAATTGATGGCCAAACAAAGGTCGTCAACATAATGATCATAGAAATTTTGCATATGTATAACTCGAAGCATCCACAAAAATGGGATCAAAGCCTACCCTACGTCCAACGGAGCTACAAAAAAAATTTCCATAGCGTGATTGGCCACAACCCCTTTCAGGTGGGGTTGGGGTTCCAGCCACTATGTCCCATTGACGTGGCCATCCCATTTGCAGCTAATCAGGCAGATTCGGCTCATGTCTAGTTTGAAGCTGACAGGGCTAACAAATTCATTGAGCGCATTCAACACATCCACTAGCGGGTCCATGACAATTTGGACAGAGCCAATGTTAAGTACAAGCAGTTTCATGATCAACAGCGGGTGCCACAGAAGTTCGGGGTGGGGGACAAAGTTTGGTTACATTTGCAGAAGGAGCGACTTGCAGGGCCCCATCATAAGTGTTGTGGGGAAAAGTATCCGACTCGGAATGACCCTATCCCTACTCTAAGGGTGATAGTTCCTTAGCAACAACTGAAAGTAAAGCTTTGATATTTTTCCTTTATGAAAGTACAGAGAAGGAAGAAAAGATTGACCAACCGATGTCTTTCGCTTTTGTCGATCCTGTCCTCTCTCTTTGCCTCTTGTTCCCAGCTCCTTGCTGCCTTTGCCGGCCCAACTACACAAAGATCCTGCAAAAACAAGAGAGGGAAACTACAAGAAACATGTACTCATAACTGATGCATGGACTAGAATGAATCAAATATACAGATAAAAAAAATACATCATTGCAATACAAGTATATAGGAAAACATCAAAGCTTTATTGATAGAAGAAAAAGGTTCTGAGAAGGTTACAACCATAAATGGCTCCAATCCAGTGGCACCTCCCCAGCAGCAAGAAATCTCCTCTTCCCCTCTATAAAAGCAATCACCCAATAGCTCTAACTGTAAACCAACAGCACTTCCTTGCTTTGCACAAAATTCCAGCCTCCTTAGACCTCATGAGAGAGCTCTATATATAGGATAGAAGAAGAAAGGATGAGTCAGCTTGAGACTGACATAAAGCTGCCTTGTGTCCTTTCCCTCTTCAGTTAATCTTCAGTTCTTAAGTCCACTTGGAGATCCTTGCTTACACATGGAGATCAAGTACCTCTTACTCATCACAGGGCGAATTCCTTGAACCAAGTGTCAGTTTGGAAGCTTCCTGGGCAGTTGACACCTTGCAGAATGACTGTGCCACTTGGCCAATCTCGCCCAGCGCAGGTAGCCTTCATTGGAGTTGACTTTCAGCGCAGGTACAAGGAGGAGCAGTTGACATTCAGCGCAGTTGCTCAGTGGAGCAGCTGACATGATCCAAAAATAGCCTGTTTTTGAGTGTTTTCAGGTGGAGAACTGATGGGAAGTGCTGTGGTTTGCTGACCTTGTTCTTCTAGGGGTAAGAACAACATGTTTAGGGACTGAGGATCCCTGTAATTATTGACATTTCATGCTCCATGCTGCGAGGCACAAAAATGTCTATAACAGTTGCCCCCTAAAGTATGAGGCCGTTTATCGGGTGAAATGCTTTATCTAGAGGGTCCGAAGTTCATTCAAGTGCTGAGAGGTGCCCTGTAATACAATACAATACAATACATTATTTTTCATTTTGTTTTCATGATCTAGCTGAGGCGGGCATTCCCATGCTCAGCTTTATAAATACATTTTGGTACATAGAACAGACGATCGTCTGATGGTAGACTGATAATTCTCTGCTGAAATTATCATCCTTTGAATAGGATGATCATCTGCTGCAATGATGTACATGACAAATGCTTTTATATTTCCTGAATATATATCGCAGCCCGGATGGATGAAACTAGATCCGGGGTCTTCAAACTCGTTCGATCTTCACTCTAAGTACAAGTCGATCCATGTGAGAATTGCGCTGAAGTCGAACATGGAAAGACATCGCTTGATTACCGGTCAATGATGAAAACCGTTAACAAGCGCGAGAGGAATCACCGATAATGATAATGACCCTCAAGGTACTGCAGTACAATTCACGTGGCGTGAATAAAGGACTTGGTGTCGAACGCCACGCAAAATCTTCTGGTCGAAGGTCATTGATGTATACCTGTCGCCGGAAGTGAAAAACTTGCCATTGAGGCATGCAAGCTTCAAAGTACTGATGGGGTTGTTCCTAGATCAACTTCTTGGATAATGAGCTGAAGTCGACAAGAAGCGATCCGTCAAAGGAGGGCCTTAATGAATCCCACATCAATGACACGGAACGGAGCTAATGATTTTAGTGGAGGAGAAAACAAACTGTGACATATGATTCAGGGTGGCGATCATGAATGGATGAAGGATAATGTATGGCAGTGGATGGGACACGGTTGACACTTTCAGAATGACCTCTCTTGAACATATAACGACACTGATGTGATGGATCGGTAGCATTACCCCAAAATGTGGATGGTTTGGCGAAGACCATGGTGATGAGACCGGTGAATGAAACAACCCAACCCGATGTGGTACGGAAGAAAAGTGTCATGTTCAAGAGCGACTTGCTACCATTAAGCTTTGATGTTCTCCCAATTTTTCCCCAGTCATTTCTGACCAGTACCTCTTTATTTTTTCAAGCTTGAGGAGGATAACATATGCTTGTTCTATAACCTGCCCTTCGGGCAAGCCCATCGCTATGATTTAACGAGCTTAGCGATAGGGAAACTCGTTCTCGTCTAAAGACAAGTTTGTCGCTATTTAATCATTTTAACGAGTCTAACGACAAGGAAAACTCGGTCCTTTTCATTTAGAGAGTCTGAAAAGGTACAGAAAGTTAACTCCATAATTCCTTTTTCGTCATCTAATCCCTTAAGTCCGAAAAAGTATAAAACAATACAGAAGGGATGGGTGTTCGGTACTTTTAACGAGCCGAACAAGACAAGCGCTTGATCTTTTTGTGTAATAATCCCTCAGGTCCAAAAAGATTAAAGTCTAAAAGAGGGATAGCTCTTCCGGTCCCTTTAACGAGCTGGAAGGCCAAAACTCGGCAATCTTTTCATATTTTACGAGTCAGTTGAAAAGAGCTTAAAGAAGACTCGTCTTTTGAGGAACGAGTGATAAACAGGGATAGCAACTGATTCCAGGTACAAATTGGAATTTTCCAATCACGGCAGTGTCACAAGGATGGCTAGGTGAAATCACTCTTCGCAGATGTTCCTCAAAATGGGTAAACACACAAATGGAAGTGAATGATCGGCCAAATGACGGTGGAGGTGACGGTGCACAAACACGACCAAGGCTTTTATGGCTGATGAATTTACGATCTCAGAAGGTCATTTACCGGGATAGGTTCTTTTTTTAGATAAAAATGAGCTTAAACTCTGGAGGGAACATTGCTCACTGCTTTTATTTATTTTTTAACGAGCATGAAGACCGCGTTAAAACTGCTCGGATCTTGCGTTTATTTTTTAACGAGCATGAACCATGTGCTAAAACTGCTCGAAATACCAGTCATAAAATAAGAATGCCTCCTGTGAGATAGCTATTTTTTAAGGAGCTTTATCTCACGAAGCTATGCTCCAACTCATCCTTCCTTTATGTAAGTTCGGAAAACGGTTAATCTTAAAACCAGATAAATAACCGCCCCTAGCTTGCACTCCAGAAGGTTTGCATGCCCCCAGGTATAGGATAGAATTTCGAGGCTGCCCCTCCTCTCCCCTACCTCTGCTTTTCTTTGGGTGTTCACAGTTACTTGTCATCTTGCCAATCTAATGTTAACGATACTAGTCTTCTCGTTATTTTAAGGGGTCTTACGCGGTACTCAGTCTTCCCGTCGGCCCAACTTTTAACGAACAGCTATTTGTGACAAGAGAAGAACACTACTCAAAGACAAAACATTGGTATTATTGAGGGAGGCTTGCCTCTTTCTTATTATCTAAAGACGGTTCTATTCGCTGCCGCAAATCAATCTCTTTCTTTGGCGATGTCTATCATTAGGTTACTCAAAGATGGTTACCCTATGTCACAACAATAGAATCTCTTTCTTTGGAGGCTGCCCCTACTTATCCTTCAAAACATTTGTTTTAATGGGTGAGGCTTGCTCTTCCCTAAAGATGGTTACTGCTTGTCGCAATAAGGGAATTCCTACTTGGGCATTGCCCACCTCTTTAGACAAAGGTGAATGACTCTTTTGCCAAACACATAACTTTAACAAAAGAATACTATTCCAGAACAACCCCTCTTCCATCCACGGACGGGGTACGGACTAGTCATATTCTTCCGCGGAAATTCTACCTTATACCCAGGGTTTCTTCTGCCCGAAGCAGACCAGGATGCATGCCCCCTGGGTTCCAGTTCATCTTTCCGAATCACTCGCATTCATCGGGAAGAAGGACTGGGGGCGGAGACATTTCTTGAGTGAATAGACCATTCAGGGTTGGTATTTGACTATTTGCGATGCGTGATCCCGGAAATGAAAGTTGGTCTACGAGCTTGACCACCCTTCCTTCGTGTGGAAAACACATTACTCTAAAGAGTGAGGAGACTATCGCTCCCATGCAATAAATATAGTCGCGTCCAAGGAGTAGGTTATAATCTAAGGGTCCTTGGACGACCATCACGTTCATATTAACGGTCTTCCCTTTCAATGTGACAGGAACATTGGGGAGGATCCCTAATGGTCGACTGGTTCCTTTATCAAAACCTGAGAGATTTCTTAACTCAGGTAAAAGCGCCGGGTAACCCAGTGCTTTCCAAGCAACAGAAGAAAGGATACTCACAGACGCCCCTTCATCAACGATAGTACCAGCCATAATCATTCTATAGATCTGGACAATGATTCTGAATGGTATACTGGCTGGTAACCGGGGTCTGCCTAGTTGATTCCAATCAAAGGATACAACCAGGTTGCTTGGTGGTGGGACCGAATATACGGCCGGGTATGACCCTGATGATGTTCCTTCCTGCGATAAAGGAATGGGTGCATTGCCCTGACGCTCATCAGAGTCGGTGCTAATGAAAAGAACCTGGATGGTGTCATCCTTATTCTCTTCAGTGAGGGTGTCGCATGAAGATGATTCTTCGGCGACGGTGTCATTTGAAGATGAAACTTCTGAAGGTAGAACCGGGTCAACTGCCGTATCGACCTTTGGACTTTCGTCCGGTCTGGATTCAGTAGGTTCATTTTCAATGACTGACGCTTCAGCCGACCACTTGAGCGGGCCAGCTGTATTTTCAACCAACGAAGGACTTGGCACGAGTTTTTTGTATCCAGGAGGAAGTTTTACCGGTGAAACCGGACGATCTTCCAAAACTCTCTTCGCTTCGTCTAAGAAGGGACAACGGTGGATGGCATGACTGCCTTCACACAACTTACAGGGGAATCTTACTCCCCATTTTTGTCTTGATCCTTCACTTTCGCTGGTTGACGGAAAGCAATCAACCTGATTTTCAGAGGTTGATGCCCCCGAATTGTGCAGACGAGGGGACCAGTCCCTTAGTATCCGGGGAATACAGGGACAATCTCTGTGGAAATGGTCTCCTCTACATACGACACATGGCGATTTAGGCCCGGTCTGTGCAGTGGGTGGGTTTTTGTCAGATGTCTTTTGCTTGCCCCCAGTCGCCTTAGGCTCCTTCTTCTTCTTTTCCTTCTTCTCCTTGGGAGGCTGACTTTTGCCGGCTCTACCTTGCGAAGACGAAGGATCGGAGGAAGAACTTTTGGAAGTAGAAGGCTGGTGGGCAGCTCTAGACTGATCTAACTGTTGACTCGATTGATCAGGAACCATGGTGGCCTGAACTACATTGGTTGAGAACAGCCAAACTGGCAGGCCTATTGTCAGTCCTGGAAGCGACAATGTGGCCATATGGGGCGCACCAACTTCTCCCCAAGAGGAGAAAGGACTAGGACTTCCATCTTGTGGACTTCCTTGGTTGGGGCGTTCCATGTTCTCAACTTACAGATCAACGCGGGAATGAGAGGTGATTATGTTCCGTTTAAAATGAATTTTATAACGACGCTTTATTAGACACAACTTTGCTTTTTCATGTTTTAAGAGTCGAGAAAAAGCTAAAGATGACTCTAGTCGCCTTCGATGTATTAACGAGCCCGAAGTGACCAATGCTCGGTTGGACTTTTTCAGTTATAGAGTTTGAAAAAGGCCAAAAGAAACTGCTCAGGAGATCTAGGCAGAGGGTGTGCCAAACCTTTCGCGAAACCACAGAATACGTTTTACGGTACGGGTGGTCGATCTTCGTGAATGCTGTGTTCACTGCATCGCGATCAGTAGGGCGGCCGACACGGCTTCCTAAGGATAAAGGCTTTATTCCTATAGGGGTCTCCCAATATACTCGACGGTACGCGGGAGCACAAGTCCGTATTGATACTTATCGCTTCACCGTGGAGGAATCACCCAACCACTCAACGCTAAGATATCACGTTTAACGACACCAGAACACGTCTCTAGCTTAGACCTCTATGTGTTTGCGTTATGTTTCAATGCGTTGTTATGTAAATTCAATTCATTTTAATGTTGATCTTGCTTAGCAGTTTGCCTTTAAGGATCACCACGAGATGTATATATACAACTTCCTAAATGCAATCTAAGATGAGAAGCAAAACTTTTCAATCTTTCAACTTTGAAAACCTTAATCTACTGAGGGAAAAGAAAGACATCAACTTTTCACACAGATCATAGAACACACACTAAATGCACTTTTTCCTAAATCAACATGCAAACTGTCAATAATGCACATGCACAATGCAGATATTTCTTTTCTTTATCCTTAATGTTGATGTAAGACAAAAAGGAAACTGTTGTATAACTTTGAATCTAATTTCAAGCGAAAGTAAACAAGCTTGTCCAAAATCAAAAGACACCTTAAGATCGACTTGCTTAGACACTGGAAATGTATAGATTCAAACCACAAAATGAAAAACAAACAAACTCAAACAGCCACGAACAGTAATAAAACTAGCTCTTAAGATCACAAAGACACTTTTACAGTTCAGGATCTAAGAGGCCACAGCTATACTGGTTTGCTTTTCACAATGGGAAACTGTAACTGAAACAAGAAATACTGAAAGAACAATCACAATTTCATCACACAACTGAGGCGGAATAATGTCAAGGAAAGTTGGTTTACAGCAAGTACAAATGACAAGCAATCAGCAGCAAAATAACAGTGAAAACAGGGCCAAGACTCAGTGGGAAACCTCAGGAAGACATAGCCTAACTGGTTCAGCGCAGGCTCTGGTCTGTCAAACTGACTCTCAGCGCAGTTCCTGAAGGGAGTACCTGCGCTGAAATGCAGACTGCCTTTGGACAGCCTGCACTGAGACACGAGAGTTGCGTTTACAAGGGTTTCCGGGTCATAAAAAGCTAAAAAATTCACTGTTTTTGCTGAAATAAAAAGCTATAGGTCAAGTACAAGCTAAGGGATGATCAAGAGGATGAAAAGCTATCACAAAGAGCACAAGAGTCCTTGTGGATCAGCTCTTCAAATCATAAACTTGCTCAGAAATTGAGCCAGAGCAGCTGCCCTCTACTTTGCAATTGAAGGACTCAATTGCAGTTCGATTTGGTGCTCTCCTTGTTTATGAGATGAATAGCAAGAAACACAATAAACCAACAAGATACTAGCTCCCCAGCGGAGTCGCCAGTTTGTTGTGGGGAAAAGTATCCGACTCGGAATGACCCTATCCCTACTCTAAGGGTGATAGTTCCTTAGCAACAACTGAAAGTAAAGCTTTGATATTTTTCCTTTATGAAAGTACAGAGAAGGAAGAAAAGATTGACCAACCGATGTCTTTCGCTTTTGTCGATCCTGTCCTCTCTCTTTGCCTCTTGTTCCCAGCTCCTTGCTGCCTTTGCCGGCCCAGCTACACAAAGATCCTGCAAAAACAAGAGAGGGAAACTACAAGAAACATGTACTCATAACTGATGCATGGACTAGAATGAATCAAATATACAGATAAAAACAATACATCATTGCAATACAAGTATATAGGAAAACATCAAAGCTTTATTGATAGAAGAAAAAGGTTCTGAGAAGGTTACAACCATAAATGGCTCCAATCCAGCGGCACCTCCCCAGCAGCAAGAAATATCCTCTTCCCCTCTATAAAAGCAATCACCCAATAGCTCTAACTGTAAACCAACAGCACTTCCTTGCTTTGCACAAAATTCCAGCCTCCTTAGACCTCATGAGAGAGCTCTATATATAGGATAGAAGAAGAAAGGATGAGTCAGCTTGAGACTGACATAAAGCTGCCTTGTGTCCTTTCCCTCTTCAGTTAATCTTCAGTTCTTAAGTCCACTTGGAGATCCTTGCTTACACATGGAGATCAAGTACCTCTTACTCATCACAGGGCGAATTCCTTGAACCAAGTGTCAGTTTGGAAGCTTCCTGGGAAGTTGACACCTTGCAGAATGACTGTGCCACTTGGCCAATCTCGCCCAGCGCAGGTAGCCTTCATTGGAGTTGACTTTCAGCGCAGGTACAAGGAGGAGCAGTTGACATTCAGCGCAGTTGCTCAGTGGAGCAGCTGACATGATCCAAAAATAGCCTGTTTTTGAGTGTTTTCAGGTGGAGAACTGATGGGAAGTGCTGTGGTTTGCTGACCTTGTTCTTCTAGGGGTAAGAACAACATGTTTAGGGACTGAGGATCCCTGTAATTATTGACATTTCATGCTCCATGCTGCGAGGCACAAAAATGTCTATAACAATAAGCTTCGCCCTCTCCGATATAGGCCTTATGCCATCACCAAGGCTGTAAGGGACAATGCTTTCAAGCTCAACATTCCACCATTCCTTGCCCCGCACCCAATGTTCAATGTGGACCCTCTTCGACCATACTTTCCACCATTACTAGATACATCAGAGATTGTAGAACAACTCACACCAACAAATTTAAACCTAGACTGCATGGAACAGGACACAACTAATCGAATCATGGACACACATATCAAGAACACTCACCAACAGAAGATCCAACTGTATGCACCAAGGCAAGTGGTTCACCAGGGACCAAGTTTAGCAGGAGTTTCCCCATCTCATGCAGGCACTCAACGCAATGGGGACCGTTGCTTCCTAATGGGGGAGGACTAATCTCGGTAGATATTGGTGCCCACCTGCCTATTCCGCTTGGACCCCCACCATTAGTTATTTTTAGTTTCCTTAATTGTAGCACAACTTACTATTTTTGGCAATTTTTTGGGTCCTAAGCTTTTGAAGCCATTTTGACATACTAGAAGACATTTTTAGGGAAAATGGAGAGACCATTAAATTGTTCATATTGTTTGCCAATTTTTTCAGCCTTCCCTTCGAGATATTCAAAATGAGGTATTATGATAGCCAAACAGAGATTGTATGCCAAAGTTATGACCCCGAGAAGTTGACGTACCAATTTACCCAACGAGGCCCACAATTTTGGCTCTTGATCTACTAGGGTTAGGTTTTTGGATGTTTAGGGTTTTCCATTATTTCTCAATAATAAATAGGCCTTTGGCCCTAATTGTAACAAAGTTCAGAGGCATGTAGCCACACATCTCTTCTCAGAGATAAGCTACTATTGCCTGAGCTAGTTTATTTTTATTTCTATATGTAAGCATATTTCAGTTATTTGATATTAATTAAATGAAGTTTTATTTTTGTTGAATCTTTGTGTATATGGGTATTTCTGTATTTTGTTTCTTTCTCGCATAAGTCTCGAACAGTGGTATTAGAGCAGACTGCTCTTTCTCTATTTTTCTTTGCATGTCTCCAACAAGGTTAGGGTATAAGGAGTTAGGGCTCGATCTGGTTGAAACTTTGCAAGACCAACCTCACAAAACCTGACAATGTCCCATGGTGGAAGAAAAGAAAGACGAGGGGGCAGGACATCCTTTCAAAATACTGCTCAAGGAATTCCTCAAGTGAGAGAGGAACATGATGATGGATAACTTTTCCGAAATCCTTCGACGACAACCTACAAGCGAATCATCTTCATCCAACAACCTCTCTTGAGGCGTCACTCCTTTTAAGGTACAAGTTAACTTTGATATTCCCATATTTGAGGGCCAAATAGATGCAAATTCCGTACATAAATGGTTAAATCTATTGGAAGGATATTTTTCAGTTCATGATTTTTCCAATCGAGAAAAGATTAATTTTTCACTTCTCAAAGCCGCCCCACACATCAAGCACTGGTGGGAAACCTATTGTGAACAAAAGGACGAGAGGAAATCATCATTGTTTTCAGCCGCACACACTTGGAATTCTTTCCGAGATGCCATCAAGGAACAATATTACCATGTTGTGAGGTATGAAGATACATAAATAAAGTGGACCATGCTATGATAGGGAAGGGACCAAGATGTGCCGGAGTTTACAAATGTTTTGCATACCCTTTGCACAAAGCTAGGTATGAAGGATTCTGAGCGGCATTTGGTACTCAAGTACCGCAACTATCTACACAGTGCATGCCTTCCAACTATGGAAGCATTACATTTCGGGGAAGGTATTGGTATCCCCTATCGGCGAAGCTTCTAAATTCATCGCAAGTTCTAAGGCTTTAACTTGAGTTTCTATCTTCTGTTGTGACAAAGGAAATCTTATATGTGGAAGCAACGCAACTATAAACCACTCTTTATGTTGTTGTAGATGTATTTTGAAGCTCACCTGATCCAATAGTATCTTCAATCTTTGATCAAATTCCCAAACAGACTCAGTAGGCTTTTGTTTGATTTATTTTCGCTCTGTGATGAATTGCGACTCGAACTTCGGCTTCTTGAATTCTTATACCAACGCTGTTTTAATGTATGCAACTCGTCTATTCTGATTTCTTAAATACTTCATGTACCATGTCAGTGCTCTATCCCAAAATATTGTAACAAGTTTCACTTTTTTACGAGAGATTTTTTGGTGTAAATCACATGAAAGGATCTCCTGCAGCTTGGCGTATCTCGTAAACATGATATGGATCACAGAAGCCTCAATTCAACAAGTTGCACTTTCTTCATATTTTCATCATGGACCTACTTTGTTGTCCATACTGCTTCACATAAGAACAAGAATTGCTCCGGATCCTCTGATCGAGTCCCTTTAAAAACATGCGACTTAATATCATCGGTCATATTTCTTTGCGGTGAGGGAGTGGGAGGAGGATGAGGGGTAGCGGGGGTAGGAGGAGGGGGAAAACTAGAAATACCCTGATTATTACTTGATTATGGCTTCACCGAACTTTCAAGGCTAGAAGGGTAAATATTGCGGGGTTACTTCAGGGTTTTTAGAACGGTTTTATTCACTTTCAGACTCACTTAATAGAGAGTTATAATCAGCTTCTATAAAAGTCTTTGCATCTTGGTGTTGAGATCTCTTTCTAGTGTCTATTCTATATCTTTTTTCACTTCGCGTTGTCCCAGTTTCTCCTTTGGATCTTCTAAACATAAGTAACTCATAATCTGACTGCATTCGTAAAATCACCTTTTCACACAAAAGCATGTTAATCCAAAGGTTCAGATACTTTAAGAACTTACGTCGCGGTCCTTCGAAATTTTTTCGTTCTTCTTCGTTGTAGGACACAATTGAGTCTACCACGAACTTAGTAATGAATCCTCCTAAGATGATATCAATCCATAAATCAAAAACTTTTGAGATCCTATTTTCGGTTTTCTTGAGTCACTATATTAATCTAGGATTCCACTCAGGTTTGTCTCGTTTGAAGTAACCTTTTCTTTCTGTCAATCTAGATACCCACTGGTATATCTCGACATGAAATGAATCAAAGAAGATTTTGTATTGATCTTCAAAGATATATTTCTCCAACAACCTTTTAGATGACAGACGAGAGCTTCTATTTTCTTTTTCTGGAAATTCTCGTTCCTTCTGTTCTACCCAATCTTGGATTTCTTTCTTCGACGGATGCCACATAATCATATCCCTGAAATATATTCTGGGTCCCAGCAACAAAACTATTTGTTGGCTTAGGTTGGGTTGACCCTGGTTTAGAGTTTATTGTGCACCAACAAAATCCTTAACCATTGGCTCTCTCGGCAACGACCTGCAAGCAAATCGCAGTCTCACCTGAAATGATTATGGGAGGTTGCAAAACTAGGTTTCTGTAGCCTGAGGGATATTGCGTTGTGGCACTCTTGTATTTTCTTATGCTTTAACACTTACTTACTACTTCGCATTCAAAAAATACTTCTCACTTATACTTTACTTCACAGAATTACATTTATCACTTAAACATATCATAAACATTCATAAACTTTACAGTACTAAAATAAAGTGCATATATTAAGCAAATAAATACACGTAGACATAGATTTTACTGTGGTTAATCCCAATGCGAGACTATGTCCACAAGAACTGTTTCTTATAGTATAGAGTTTCTACAACAAACAGTTCTTGGCCTGCACACTCAGCTACAGGTCGCCTACGCACTCAACTGCAGACTTAGGTCTTTGCGCACTCAGCTGCAGAGCCTTTCCTTCGCCACCAAACACAATCACATAGACTCAAGCATTCAATACATGATTTTCCATAATAATAATTTTCTTTATTTCTTTTTTATTTATCCCTCTATACTATTACATTGAGGGATTACATCGCTACATTAGCATGGCCCACATACCATGGTTTCCAAAATACTAAGGACTATGGTAAAAAAAACCCTTCAACTTATACAATATTATATGTTTTTACAAAAAGGAAGGGGCTTCGCCGTGAAGTCCCCATACTGCGTGGTCCTTGTGTGCTTTGCTACATAGTCCACTTTGCACTTTGTATTGCGTGCTTTATCCCTAAAATTTGGTTTCCTTTCCCAAAATGTGGCCAAGTTGGGCTGCGCCCAACACTAGACACATCGGAGATTGCATAACAACTCACACTAACATAGTTAAACCCATTTTGCATGGAACATGCCACAACTGAGTGGATCATGGACACACAATTCAAGAACACTTGCCAGTAAAAAATCCAACTGTACTGGGTTGTCAAAGCTGGCCAACTCCTACACCAAGGCAAGTGGCTCACCATGGAACAAGTTCAGTAGAAGTTTCCCCATCTCATGGAGGCACTCAACACAATGGGGTCCATTGATTCCTAAGGGGGGAGGACTGATCCAGGTGGATATTGGTGGCCACCTGCCTACTCCAGTTGGACCCCCATCATTATTTCTTTTCAGTTTCCTTAATTGTAGCACAACTTACTATTTTTGGTTGTTTTTTGGGTCTTAAAATTCCGAAGCTTTTTTGAGGGACTAAAATATGTTTTTAGGGGAGACGAAGAGATAGTAAAAGTCCCAAACTAGTTTGCCAATTTTTTTTCGACCTCTTCTTTGAGATATTCGAAACGAGGTATTATGATTGCTAAATGGAGATTGTATGCCAAAGCGACAACCCCAGGGACTTGATGTACCAATTTTACCCAATCGGGGCCCATAGTTTTGGTGCTTCATCTCCTAGGGTTAGGTTTTGGATGTTTAGGGTTTTACATTGTTTCTTATAAATAAATAGGCTTTTGGGACTCATTGTAACACAATTCAGAGGCATGTAGCAGCCACATCTCTTCTAAAAGATACGATACCATTGCCCAAGCTAGTTTAATTTTATTTCTGTATATAAGCATATTTAAGTTCTTTGATGTTAATGAAATGAAGTTTTAATTTTGCTTCATCTATGTGTATATGTGTATTTATATATTTTGTTGCGTTCTTGCATAAGTCTAGATTAGTGGTATTAGAGTGGTCTAGTATTTCTCTATTTTTCTTTGGATATTCCAAATGAGGTCAGGGTATAAGGAGTTAGGGATTGATCTGGTTGAAACTTTGCAAGACCAGCCTCGCAAAACCCGATGACCTTCCACGGCGGAAGAAAATAAATATGACGGGGCAAGAGATCCTTTCAAAATACTGCTCGAGGAATCCCACAAGCGACAAAGGAACGTGATGATGGATAACTTTGCCCAAATCCTTCAACAACTACCCATAGGCGACACATCTTCATCCAACAACCACCCTGGAGGCACCACTCCTTTTAAGGTAGAATTTAACTTTGATATTCCCATATTTGAGGGCCATATAGATGCAAATGTCGTAGATAAATGGTTAAATCTATTGGAAGGATATTTTTCAGTTCATGACTTTTCCAATCGGGAAAATAATATTTTTTCACTTCTCAAAGCCGCCCTACAGGTCAAGGAATAGTGGGAAACCTATTGTGAAGAAAAGGATGAGAGGGAATCCTCACTATTTTCAGTGGCACCCACTTGGAATTCTTTTTGAGACGCCATCAAGGAACAATATTACCCTGTTGGGAGCTATGAAGATACATACATAAAGAGGATCATGATATGAAAGGGAAGGGACTAAGATGTGCCAGAGTTTACAAATGTTTTCCATATGCTTCACATGAAGCTGGGTATCAAGGATTCTAAGTGACATTTGGTACTCAAGCACTGTAGCTGTCTACACAAGTGCATGCCTACCGAAAATTGAAGCATTACATTCCAGGGAAGGGAACGGTCATCCACACAGATCATCAACCTCTATAGTTCATATAGACACAAGGGAAGTTGTAGAACGATTGACATTAGAAATGGTCCACATACCTACAACAATTCCATTTGAACATTAAGTACAAGAAGGGAATTACATATAATGTTGCAGACTACCTCATTCGACCACCGGTGATGGTGCTAACCACTGTGCTTGACTCTTGTGGGCATTAGACTATGGGGTAGCCGCATCTTTATAAGAGCGATCCCGAATTCGGCAACACATATCAGACGCTCCTGGAAGGTAAGTGATCCGAAATTGATCAAGGATCTAGAAAAAACCTAAAATTCAAAGTTACTGGATTCAGGTGGAAGAAATATCATTGTGTAGAGCTCACCGAAATGACTCCAATGCAACTTGAACAGGTGCATTTGGACTCTGGATGAATAAGAAACTGCTTGTGGAAGTTTGTGAAGAAACAATGTTTTACTACTCAACACATGACATAAGTACTAGTTATAACATTATATGCAACAGTTCCACCAGTTCCGCCATTCGACATGCTATGTTCAACGAAATGCCACGGGTCCACAACTCCATTGACCACCATACCATATGATATTTTAATATTGTGCATTGTGTATAGTTTCGATTGCACCCAATGTATATGTTAAAAATTGTATGCGGTGGGTTTGTTGGAATAAGGTTAGGGTGAGATTAATATGGAGCGATAAGGGTTAATGATGTTATATTGTTTTGGAGCGATAAGGTTATTAATGTAATATGGTTATGCAGGGATATTTTTGGTTACCAAAATATTATATATATGGTAATGTTATGCCATGGAAAAATAGATGAGAGTTGTGACATTTTGTACAACAGAGAAGAATTTTTGTGTAGTTTTGGAGATTTGGAGGCAAAACTTTGCAGGTTTATTCTAGGAGTTGTAGGGGGTCTTTTTCAGTGCCGTCAGTTGCGTTAGATTTCTGAGGTCGAGAAGAACACAACTGGACTAGCTAGGGATCTTTTTGATGTAACTTTGATGTATTTTTTGGGCTTTTAATTTCTAATATAAAGGCCTCCCCGTTGAAGACTGGGCCCGGAGATGTAGGCTTTGAGATAGCCAAACTCTGTTATCAATCTCTTGCGTCACTTTTCTTCTCATGGTTTGCTGTTCTAATTTGCTGCAATATTATTATTCAGTTCTCCATGCTTATGTATTTAATGGTGTTTTTAAATCATGCATTAACACTTTCTAACAACGAATAAATCACAATTTCAATTAAAGATCTTTTGGGGATCAGTAAGCAAGTTCCAATTTTTCACCTCCAGGATGCACTATTATGCCACCTGGGACACATATGTGTTACTTCAAGTGAGCGTGCGAAGATGATTTGAGAGGTGCACTACAGCCGAGTCGCTGGACATTTTGGGGTAAGGAAAACAGTGGCAGTGCTGCAGAAGTATTTTTGTTGGCGTATCTTCGACATGATATTGGGAAGTACATCAAATCATGCACTACTTGTGCCATTTCCAAATTGACCATCAAGAAGCAAGGCCTATATACTCCTCTATCTACTCCTATTCTATCTTGGGAATCCATATTCATGGATTACATGCTGGGCCTTCCTTCTACTAAGCATGGCAATGACTGCGTTTTCATGGTCGTCGATAGATTCTCTAAGATGGTCATTCTGGTGGCATGCAAGAAGAGTATCGCAAGAGAAGCCACTACTAAGCTCTTCTTTGAACGAGTGTGTGTACATTTTGGGATCTCATAGTCCATTATCTCAGAACGGGACACTAGGTTCCTATGTACATTTTGGTTAAGTCTCTAGTCGATGTTGGATACCAAGCTCACTAATTCCATAACTTTCCACCCATAAACTGATGATCGTACATATCTTGTGTATGTACAACTCGAAGCATCCATGCACATGGGACGAAAGCCTCTCCATTTCTAGCACAACTATAATAGAGCTCTCCATAGATCAACTAGACACAACCCCTTTCAAGTAGGGATGGGATTCCAACCACTATCTCCCATTGATATGGCCATCCTATTTGGAGCTACTCAGGCAGATTTAGCTCATGTCCGGTTCGAAGCTGACAGGGCTAACAGCTTCATTGAGCACATTCATCACATCCGCCAGTGGGTCAATGTAATATTGGACAAAGCCAATGCTAATTACAAGCAATGTCATGATCAACATCGTGTGCTACATAAGTTCCAGGTGGGAGACAAAGTTTGGTTACATTTGCAGAAGGTGTGCCTCCCCGGTCTCCATCGCAAGCTTCGTCAACTCCATCTGGGACTTACACAATCACTAAGGTTGTAGGGGAAAATTATTTTGAGCTCAACAATCAACCATTCCTTGCCTGCACCTAGTGTTCAATGTGGACCGCCTTCAACCATACTTTCCACCATTACTGGACACATCAGAGATTGCAAAACAACTCCCACCAACAAAGTTAAACCTAGCTTGTATAGAACATGCTACAACTGATCGAATAATGGATAGATAGATCAAGAACACTCGCCAATAGAAGATCCAACTATGTCAGGTTGTCAAAGTTGGCCAACTCCTTCACCAAAGCATGTGGCTCACTAGGTACCAAGTTCAACAAAAGTTTCCCCATCTCATGGAGGCACTCAATGCAATGGGGACCATTTCTTCCTAAGGGGGGAGGAATAAGCCAGGTGGATATTGGTGGCCACCCCTCTATTCCACTTGGACCCCCACCGTTGTTTCTTTTCAGTTTCTTTAATTGTAGCACAACTTTCTATTTTTGGCAGTTTTTGGGGTCTTAAATTTCCGAAGCCGTTTTGAGGGACTAAAACACGGTTTTAGTGAAAACAGAGAGACCGAAAAAGTCCCAAATTGACTAGGCAATTTTTTTTTGGCCTCCTATTCAAAATATTCGAAATGAGGTATTATGAAAGTCAAACAGAGATCGTATGCCAAAGTTACGACCCCGGGAAGTTGATGTACCAATTTACCCAAATGGGGCACACAGTTTTGGCGCTTCATCTCCTAGGGTTAGGTTTTTGGATGTTTATAGTTTTATGTTGTTTCTAAATAATAAATAGGCCTTTGAGCCTCATTGTAACATAGTTAAGTGGCATGTAGCCACCACATCTCTTCTAACATATAAGCTACCGTCAACTGAGCTAGTTTATTTTTATTTCTGTATGTAAGCATATTTAAGTTATTTGGTATTAATGAAATGAAGTTTTATTTCTGTTGCATCTCTGTGTATATGGGTATTTTTGTATTTTTTGCGTTCTTACATAAGTCTCGATTAGTGGTATCAAAGCGGTCTTCTCTTTATCTATTTTTCTTTGCATTTCCCCAACGAGGTCAGGGTCTAAGGAGTTAGGGGTCGATCTGGTTGAACTTTTGCAAGACCAACCTCGCAAAACCAGATAACCTCCCATGGTGGAAGAAAATAAAGACGAGGGGGTAGGAGATCCTTTCAAAATACCGCTCAAGGAAGCCTTAGAGCAACATAGGAATGCAATGATGGTTAACTTTGCCCAAATCCTTCGATGACTACCCACAAGCAATGCATCTTCATCCAACATCCACTTTAGAGGCGCCACTCCTTTTAAGGTACAAGTTAACTTTGATATTCCCATATTTGAGGGCCTAATAGATCCAGATGCCATAGATAAATGGTTAAATATATTGGAAGGATATTTTTCGGTTCATGACTTTTCCAATCAGGAAAATATTAGTTTTTTACTTCTCAAAGCCACCCCACATGTCAAGGGATGGTTTGAAACCTACTATGAACAAAAGGATGAGAGAGAATCCTCAATGTTTTCAGCCACACACACTTAGAATTCTTTCTGAGACACCATCAAGGAACAATATTAACATGTCGGGAGCTATGAAGATAAATACATAAAGTGGACCATGCTACGATAGGGAAGGGACCAAGATGTGCTGGAGTTTATAAATGTTTTCCATACCCTTCCCACGATGCTGGGTATCAAGGATTCTTAGTAGCATTTATAACTCAAGTACGCACCTGCCTACACAAGTGCACGCTTATAGATAATGAAATCATTACATTCTAGGGAAGGGAATGGTCATACACACATACCACCGACCCCTGAAGTGCATACAGACACAAGGGAAGTTTCAAAACGATCGCCAACAAAAATGGTCCACATACCTACAACAATTCCATTTGAACATTAAGTACAAGAAGGGCAACACAAACAATGTTGTAGACAACCTTAGTCGACCACCGGTCATGGCGCTGACCACTGTGCTCGACTCTTGTAGGCATGAGACTGCGGGGTGGCCACATCTTTATAAGAGCGATACCAAATTTAGAAGCACATACCAGATACTGCTTGAAGGCAAGCAAGTTCCAAATTATCACCTCCAGGATGCACTGCTATGCCACTTGGGACACATCTATGTTCCTTCAAGAGAATGTGCCACGATGATTTGGGAGGCACACTACAGTCGGGACACTGTTTAATTCAGGGTAGAGAAAACAGTGGTAGTGCTGTAGAAGTATTTTTATTTGCTGAACCTTCGACATGATGTTGGGAAGTACAACAAATCCTGCACTGCCTATGCAAAAGAAAAACCAACCATCAAGAAGCAAGGCCTATATACTCCTATGCCTACTCCTAGTCGACCTTGGGAACCCATCTCCATGGATTACATGTCGAGTCTTCCTTCTACTAAGCATGGCAATGACTGCATTTTCATGGTCATTGACAGGTTATCTAAGATGGCCATTATGGCAGCCTGCAAGAAGAGTATCACAACAAAAGCCACTGCTAAGATATTCTTCGAAAGAGTGTGGGTAAATTTTGGGATGCCACAATCCATTATCTCATACCAGGAAAACAGGTTCCTAAGTACATTTTCGTCAAGTCTCTGGTCGATCTTGGATATCAAACTCACTAAGTCCACGACTTTCCACCCCCAAATTGATGGCCAAACAAAGGTTGTCAATAAGATGATTGTACACATTCTACTTATGTACAACTCGAAGCATCCACACACATGAGATGAAATCCTCCCCTATGTCCAACATAACTACAATAGAGCTCTCCATAGCTAAACTAGCTGCCATCCCATTTAAGGTGGAGTTGGGATTCCAGCCACTATGTCACATTGATGTGGCCTTCCCATTTGCAGCTACTCAAGAAGATTCTACTCATGTCCAGTTCGAACCTAACAAGGCTAACAACTTCATTGAGCGCATTCAACACATCTGCCAATGGGTCCATGACATATTGGACAGAGCGAATGGTAAGTACAAGAAGTGTCATGATCAACATCGGGTTCCACACAAGTTCCAGGTGGGTGAAAAAGTTTGGTTATATTTGCAGAAGGTGCACTTCGCTGGGCCCCATCACAAGCTTCTCCCGCTCCGATATGCACCTTACACCATCACAAAGGCTGTAGGGGACAATTATTTCAAGCTCAAAATTCCACCATTACTTGGCTTGCACCCAGTTTTCAATGTGGATGACTTTCAACCATACTTTTCACCATTACTGGACACATAAGAGATTCGAGAACAACTCACACCAACAGAGTTAAACCTAGACTCAATGGAACAGACCACAACTGATCATATCATGAACACATAGATCAAGAACACTCGCCTGTAGAAGATCCATTTGTATCGGGTTGTCAAAGCTGGAAACTCCTGCAACAAGGAAAGTGGCTCACCAGAGACCAAGTTCAGCAGAAGTTTCCCCATCTCATAGAGGCACTCAATGCAATGGGGAAGATTTCTTCCTAAGGGGGGAGGATTGATCTAGGTAGATATTGGGGTCCACCCACCTATTCCACTTGGACCCTGACCATTATTTCTTTTCAGTTTCCTTAATTGTAGCACAACTTACTATTTTTGGTAGTATTTTCGGGTCCTAAACTTCCAGAGTTGTTTTGAGGGACTAAAAGACATTTTTAGGGAAAAAGGAGAATTTAAAAAACTCCCAAATTAGATTTCCAATTTTTTTTCGACCTCCTCTTTGATATCTTCGAAACAAGGTATTATGATAGCAAAACAGATATTGTGTGCCAAAGTTACAACACCGAAAATTTGATGTACCAATTTACCTAAACAGGGCCCACAATTTTGGTTCTTCATCTCTTACAATTAGGTTTTTGGATGTTTAGGGTTTTCCATTATTTCTTAATAATAAATAGGGATTTGGGACTCTTTGTAACATGGTTCAGAGGCATCTAGGTACCACATATCTTCTCAGAGATAAGCTACCATCTGTCGAGATCGTTTATTTTTATTTCTGTATGTAAACATATTTCACTTCTTTGATATTAATACAATTAAGTTTTATTTCTGCTGCATCTCTGTGTATATGGGTCTTTCTATATTTTGTTGCATTCCTATATAATTCTAGATCAGTGGTATCAAAGTGGTCTACTCTTTCTCTGTTTTTCTTTGCATATCCCCAACGTGCTCAGGGTATAAGGAGTTAGGGCTCGATCTGTTTGAACCTTTGCAAGAGTAGCCTCGCAAAACCCGACGACCTCCCATGGCAAAAGAAAAGAAAGATGAGGGGGCAAGGGATCCTTTCAAAATACTACTAGAGGAAGCCTTCGAGCGATAAAGGAACGCGATGATGGATAACTTGCCCTAAATCCTTCAATGACTACCCACATGCGAGACATCTTCATCAAACAACCACTCTTGAGGTGCCACTCCTTTTAAGGTACAAAGTTAACTTTGATATTCCCATATTTGAGGGCTAGATAGATGTCGATGCCATAGATGAATGGTTAAATCTATTGGAAGGATATTTTTGAGTTCATGAATTTTCCAATTGGGAAAATATTAATTTTGCACTTCTCAAAGCCGCTCCATACATCAAGGACCGATGGGAAACCTTTTATGAACAAAAGGACGAGAGGGATTCTTCATTGTTTTCATCTTCACCCACTTGGAATTATTTCTGAGACACCATCAAGGAAAAATATTGCCCTGTCGGGATCTATGAAGATAAATACATAAAGTGGACCATGCTACGATAGGGAAGGTATAAAGATGTGTATAAGTTTACAAATTTTTTCCATACCCTTCGCACGAAGTTGAGTATCAAGGATTCTGAGCAACATTTGGTACTCAATTACCATGACTGTTTACATAAGTGCACACCTGCTAACAATGGAAGCATTACATTCTGTGGGAGGGAAAAACCATCCACACAAACCACTAACCCCTGTAGTTCATACAACCACAATGGAAGTTGCAAAACGATCGCCATTAGAAATGGTCCACATACCCGCAACAGTTCCATTTGAGCATTAAGTACAAGAAGGGAAGCACCAACAATGTTGTAGACTACCTCAACCGACCACTAGTCATGGTGATCACCACTGTGCTTGACTCTTATGGGCATGAGACTACAGGGTGGACACATCTTTACAAGAGTGATCCCGAATTCGGCAACACATAATAGACACTCCTAGAAGGTAAGAAAGTTGCAAATTTTCATCTCCAGGGTGCACTGTTATGCCCCCTCGGACACATATATGTTCCTTCAAGCGAGCATGCCAATATGATTTGGGAGGTGCACTATAGTCGGGTCGCTAGACATTTCGGGGTAGAGGAAACAATGGTAGTGCTACAAAATTATTTTTATTGGCAGAAACTTCGACAGGATGTTGCGAAGTACATAAAATCCTGCACTGCCTGCGCCATTGCCAAAATGACCATGAATAAGCAAGGCTTATATACTCCTATGCCAACTCCTAGTTAACATTGGGAATCCATCTCCTTGGATTACATGCTGGGCCTTCCTTCTACTAATTATGGCAATGACTGCGTTTTTGTGGTCGTCGACAGATTCTTTAGGATGGCCATTCTGGTGGCCTGCAAGAAGAGTATCACAACATAAGCCACTGCTAAGCTCTTATTTGAATGAGTGTGGGTACATTTTGGTATCCCACAGTCCATTATATCAAATCAGGACAACAGATTCCTAAGTATATTTTGGTCAAGTCTCTGGTCGATGTTGGATACCAAGCTCACTAAGTCCATGACTTTCCACCCCGAAACTGATTGCCAAATAGAGGTCGTCAATAGGATGATCGTACACATTCTTTGTATGTACAACTCGAAGCATCCATGCACATGGGATGAAAGCCTCCCCTATGTCCAACATAACTACAACAGAGCTCTCCATAACTCAAATGGCCACAACCCCTTTTGGGTGGGGTTGAGATTCCAGCCTCTATGTCCCATTGATGTGGCCATACCATTTGCAGCTACTAAGGCAGATTCAACTCATGTTCAGTCTAGAGCTGACAGGGCTAACAAATTCATTGAGTGCATTTAGCACAACCGCCATCGAGTCTATGACATATTGGATAGATCCAATGCTATGTACAAATAACGTCATGATCAACATCAGGTGCCACAGAAGTTCCAGGTGGGCGACAAAGTTTGGTCACATTTGTAGAAGAAGCGCTTTGCTGGGCCCCATTGCAAGCTTCGCCCTCTCTAATATTGGCCTTACATCATCACTAAGGTTGTAGGGGATAATTCCTCCGCTCTTAGCGTTCCACCATTCCTGGGCCTGCACCTAGTGTTCAATGTGGACCGCCTTCGACCATATGTTCCACCATTCCTGGGCTTACCCCCAATGTTCAATGTGGACCGCCTTCAACCATATGTCCCACCATTACTGGATAGATTAGAGATTGCAGAAAAAATTACACAAAGAAAATTAAACCCAGACTGCATGGAACAGGCCAAAAATGATCGGATCATTGATTCGGGATCCTTCAGCTATCGAAATCATCCAAGATCTTTTACTTCTGTGATGTTATTAGAATTGCATTTGAAAGAGCATAAAAGAACCACATGTTCATGTTTAAACAAGAGGAAACATGACAATGGTTAGAAAATCAAGAACATGAGACATTTGATAATGGAGTTTTCCTAGTGTGGGCTACGTCTCCGGGTCTGGTGTCAAGATGGTGGAGGTCACTTCATATAATGCTAGAAATCATGATGATGTACATGGTCTATTCTTGATCCGAATTGGATCCATGAAAATGATCAAAGTGCTATGACTGTATCAAATCAGGATAGACTTCAAAAACTTGTGAACAAAGAGCTACCAGGAAGACCTCTAGACAGTGGCAGTTTGTAGCCAGCAAGGAATGACGAGGACCTCGGTCAAAGCACGCTGACCGAGGCCCATGGGGACTGTGCAGGGTGAAAACTAGCAGTTACAAAGTCTGGATCGGAAAACAGAGGCCATTTATGATCGTGCATCGCTGGGAAAAACCCCTCGAGAAGGAAAAGCCCCAAGCACTTGGTCACATGGGAAGCTGGGAAACCGTAAGGAAAAACGCTAAAGAGAAAGGCAGGTCCTACGCTCCAAAACCGATGGAATATCGGAGGCATTTTGGGTGGTAAACGGATTTGGCAGGAGAACGAGCAATTCCACACATTACACGACGTGTATCCGGTGGATGAGAGAGAAAACCGCTCTCATCGTCGGCTAACATCCGAGCAAGTCAACCGCGCGATAAGAGCGAACACCATAGGATCTGGGGGCTCTAGATCTAATGGTGGAGATTGCACCCAATGAGAAATAGGATCTGAAGGAAGAATTAAGCTGTGACATATAAAAGTCTGAAGTCCGATTTGACTGCTGAGTTGGTGGATGAATCATTACACAACACAACCAAAATACCAAACCGTTTGAGGAAGAGCTGGCGTAGTTCATTAGAGGACAAGTGGCCATTTCCCTGTGGGACATTACATAGTGGCGATGGCATAGAGGCAGGGAACTCCAAGTGAACATTAGCAGGTTATTCGAAGGGGCGGAAGAGGAAGCGAACGGTCATGAGACAGATTTGCTTTAAGCCATGAACATATAGAGAACAGAAAATAGCAAGGAAGAAGGAAGAAGGAAGAAGGAAGAAGGAAGAAGGAGACAATGAAGTAAGAAGCTGAGAACAAAGAGTTGAGCTAACCTAGGGCAACGTCGAGCAGACAGAAGGCTTGAGAGGTTCAAGCAATTCCCTGTGAGGATGTCTATTAGGAATTGAGTACCAAATTGGACCCATCCCATTCAGACTAGTTAAGGTCAAGAATTGGTAAGGAAGAGTCTTTGCACTCTAGTGGCTTGGGGAATCCAAGAACCACCCTACTAAGCATCATCTGTTTCAGGAGACTCAAATTGAGCTCCTCATTGTAAAAAATCTGCTTTAAAGACACAATAAGAAAAGGCCACACTGAAAGCTGGACCGGAGACGTAGCCTAGGAGGATTGGGTGAACTCCTTATTAATTTGTTGTGTTCTTTCATTTTCTTACTGTGTTTCTCTTACTGTTTTCCAGTTGCCAGTGTCTGTGTATTTGCAATCTGATCGATCCATTGCCTAAGATAACATAGACACACACCAGCACATGAGTCTGTAATACCTTCATTCATTAATTAATTAACTGAGAACACTCACGAGTGATTTCCAGATCAAGTGGTATCAGAGCTTTAAACTGTTAAGGTTAGACAAGTTTATGTTGGATTTAGCTGTTGAATGCTAACTAGATCAAATCTCAAATTAGGAGAAGGAGAGTTGGTCGAAACTAATCACGAAATTGGGAGAGTCTACCCTCAGAAGACAATGTTAGAAGAAGGTTCTATGGGGCTAGACCCTTAATTCATAGATAGTTTCCTAGCCATAAAGTCCATGGTAGAGGAAATGTACAGGGACTTTAGAAAACACAAGGATGAAGATTCATCAAGCTCCAAACAAGACAAAGGAGAAGATGAGTCTCACTTCCATGACCACTCAAAAGGCAAAGGGAAAGAATAAAGCTTTCTCACACCTCCTAATAGCATTGAACATAAAAAGAAGGCATATTTGATAAAACTAGATGTTAAATTTGATTTACCTATATATGATGGAGAGTTGAATGCAAAAAAGCTCGACAATTGGATTAGACAAATTGATGTTTATTGCAAAGTGCAGAATATCGACTCAGACAAGAGAAAGATTCAGCTGGCAAGCCTACCCCTTGGAGGCACTGCCTTGGTTTGGTGGGAAGGCAGGACCCAAGCTGACCTGAAGAGACATGGTAAGACTATCTCTGTCTGGAGTGAAATTGTTTCTGCAATCAAAAAGCAGTTCTATCCATTGGCCTACATGCAGTAAGCCATGATGAGTTGGAAAACTCTTCGACAGTTGAAAGGGCAAAGTGTACAAGGATACACTCAAGAATTTAGAAAGAGAGCATTGATTCTAGGAATTTCATTAGACTCACCTGAGACTCTGTTGAAGTACATCAGTGGTCTACACAGCTACATGAGGCACACTATCCTCATGTTTAATCCCACTAGTATAGATGAGGTATTTATTCAAGCTACTCATCTAGAAGCTAGAGGAAAGAACGAAATTCCAGAAGTTGGGGGATCATCCCAACAAGAATAAGGAGAAAATAAAGCAGAAATGGAAAGCAAGGAAGGCTAACACTGCACAGAAGAGCAAGTCTTAATGCACTCATTGTAAAAATGATGGGCATGATGATGAGCACTGTTGGATTCTACATCCAGAGCTGAGACCTAAGAAGTTCGAGGGCAAGAAGAAGAAGACTGCTGCAACTATTCAGAAAGATTTGGGGTCAGACTCAGGAGATGAAACAACTATTGCAACCACAGGTATAAAAGGTAAGAATTATGAAGCATCTACTAATAATTCTGCACAATCTACTATTGATGAAGAAAATGAGAGAAAAAGGCACAAGCTTTTCCATATTCGAGTTATTTCCAAACATCAAAAGATTGATACTTTGTTTGATAGTGGCTCACAAGTAAATTTAATTTCTGAAGCAATTGTAAAGAAGTTGGGATTAGTGACTACACCTCACAAGAAACCATACCCATTAGGATGGTTAAATGATAAAGCACAACTACAAGTGACTTGGCAATGCAAACTCAAGTTTTCTTTTGGGTCAACATTTGTAGATGAGGTTGAGTTAGACATAATTCCTTTGGATATATGTGGAATTGATTTAGGAAGTCCTTACTTGTATGACAGAAAAGCTATTTTCTATAGAGCTGAGAACAAGTATCTACTTGTTAAAGATGGAATCGAATACTTTGTAAGAGCTCATAAGCTCAAGAATAATTATACTCTCATAAACTCAGGGCAGATGAAATGAATGATAAATTGATGTAAACAATTCTTACTGATGGTTGTAAAGGAAAATAAACTTGATAAAACCAATGTATTTGAGGGTTGTAATGATAAACAACAAGCTCATTTAGAAAAGGTTGTTTCAGAGTATGATATCTTGTTTCAAGAACCTAAACGTTTGCCACCCAAAAAGGAAATAGTGCATGATATTATTTTGCATCAAGATGCTCCATTGCCTAACATTGGAATGTACATGTTGTCCGCTTTAGAGAATGCTGAAATCAAGAAGCAGGTGCAAGAGTTGCTCAAGAGAGGGTTCATCAGGCCTAACACATCACCATGTGGGTAACCAATCGTCTTGGTGAGAAAGAAAGATGGCTCGTGGAGAATGTGCATTGATTACCGAGCACTGAATAAGATAACAATCAAGAATCGTTATCCCCTTCCTCGCATAGATGATATTTTAGATCAATTGAAAGAAGCTGTTTATTTTTCCAAGTTATACTTGCATAGTGGATACCATCAGGTCAGAGTTGCAGAACAAGATGAATGGAAGACTGCTTTCAAAACAAAGCAGGGATTGTATGAGTTGCTGGTTATTCCTTTTGGCTTGACTAATGCTCTTGCTACTTTCATGAGATTAATGAATGATGTACTCAGACCTTTTCTTGATGATTTTGTTATTGTGTATCTGGATGACATTATGATATTTAGAAAAAAATGGGAAGAACACTTAAAGCATGTTAAGCAGACACTAGATGTTTTGAAAAAAGAAAAACTTCGTGTTAAACTCTCAAAAGGTGAATTTGGCAAAACATCTTTGAATTATTTGGGACATATAGTAGGGGGTGGTGAATTGAAGATAGATCCCTCTAAGGTGGCAGTCATTGTAAACTGGCCTAAACCCAAATCTGCTACAGAAGTTAGAAGCTTCTTAGGAGCAACACAATATTGGAGAAAGTTCATTTCTAACTTTTCCTTAGTTGCTGCTCCCTTACATGCTTTAACAGGATTCAACAAGGTGTTTCAGTGGGGAGGCAAACAACAGAAAGCCTTCGACACCTTGAAAGAAAAGATTAGTACAACACCTGTGCTAGCACTGCCTGATCTTCAAAGACCATTTGAGATCCAAACGGATGCCAGTGACTATGCCATGGGAGCAGTATTGAAACAACACGGTAAACCCATATGTTATCATTGTGAGACATTTAATTCTGCAGTAGTTAACTATCCTACATATGATAAAGAATTGTATGCATTAGTACAGAGTGTGAAAAAGTGGAAACATTACTTAATGGGCAAACAGACAGTAATACATACTGATCATCAACCACTTCAATATCTACACTCCCAAACTAAGTTGCAGCAATCAAGACACTATAAATGGATGGGGTTTCTGCAACAGTTTCATTTAGTCATCAGATATAAAAAGGGCATATACAATAAAGTTGCAGATATGTTATCTAAACCCATTATAAATGCATCTACTATACTTAAGCATAATTCTGTGTTACATGAGAGCTACATTGAACAATATGCTCAAGATATAGATTTCAAAGATGTATATGCAACTTTAAGTGAAGGCAAATGAGTAGAAGAATTGGATTATCATGTAAAGGACCGAATCTTATACCATTGTGGGAAGTTATGCATTCCGCAAACTGAAAGAGTAAAGATAATTCGAGAATCACACACTTCTCTAATATTAGGTCACTTTGGGGTAAGTTAAATAGTTGCACAGCTGCAAAGATTTTGTTATTGGCAAAAAATGAACGAGACAGTTTCTAGATATGTAAGAGGGTGTACTATGTGTGCTAAAAGCAAGCCCAACAACAGAAAACTAGGCTTGTACACTCCATTACCAGTTCCTTCTCACCCTTGGGAAAGTGTTTCTATGGATTTTGTTGGAGGACTGCCTAAATCTAGGAAAGGTCATGATTATCTATATGTTTTTGTGGATAGGTTCAAAAAAATGTGTATTTTGATACCTTGTGTTAGTGTCAGTCTTTCCAGCCTTCCTCCAGTGATCAAATGTGCTCTTACAAAGTGATCTCAGAGTGTCAAGGTCAAATTTTGTTATTTCAGTGAGTCTTCAAGCAAAATTTGGTCACTAAGCATTAGGTCTAGGGTTTTCCCAAATGGCGGTCCATGTCATTATTCAGCTGAGTTTATCATCATTCAGAGGGTTGTCATTATCATCTCAGTGTCTAATGAGTCATTTCACACCTTGTTCATGCTTCATGTTGCGCCCAGGCAAGGTCATTTCCCTCTCCTAGGGTTTTGAAGGCAATTTCTCTTGGATGGTCAAATCACCGGCAAAACTTGTTTCCTGATGTTCATACACCTTCCCCTATCCTTAAAGTACCTTATCAAACACTCCCCATCCCTTAGATCCGCCAAATTCCTCATTTTTGTACAAACCCTAGTTTCTAGCTACAACATGGCAATTTTCTAGGTTTGGCCTGTGTTTTGTCCTTTTCGACCCCTTCCCCTCACTCAATCTCTGAGATTCCACTTTCCCCTGCTTCCTAACATCCCTCCCCACTCCCAAAAATTTCCCCAAGAATTTAGAAGCCCTCTATCCCCTTCATTTCGCTCCATTTCGACAAAATCTCTTGTTTCACACATCGGGACAAGTTTCACTCAAAAGCTGTTTCTGAGCAATCAAAGATGAATTTTGCAAAACTGAGAGAGGTTTTTGTCCACAACATGCCAAGGAAGAAAAACCTCTTTCACTTTTTACACAGGTGTCATGGTTTGAGAGAAATGTCAAAAATACCGGCGAGAACGAAGGTGCTCCAAGGACGGTTGGCCAAAGCACAAAAATGAGGAAAACGCCCGATCCACTCCAAACTTTGGCCAAAGCCTCTTTGACTGAGCATGGTACTTGATTGGGGACTCCCAACCCAAATTTCAAGAAATTTGGAGAAAATTTTGTCATTTGTGAATTTTTTGTGCAAATTACAGGTTTTTCCCAAGAACTGGTCTCGGAATTTTGCAAACTTGACATTTTTGGAAAGGGCATTCAAAAAGAAAAATTACCAATACTTGGGAGAAGCCTGATTTTGAGTTTTGAGCCTCCAAAAGCTCAAAATACACCTAAAAAATGACTTTCTGCCCACTTTTTGAGTTGCAGAAAGTGACCTTGGGAGAAATGGTTTTTGAGGGGTCAAATCAACACCAAATTCAGAAATTCCACTTGGGATGGAAGGTAGACAGGCCAAGCTTTCCAATGAGCCATTTTGCACCTGATTTGGATTAGTGGAACCCACTCAAAAACAGTTGTAAAGGGGCGCGACCAGAACTTCCAGGGGCGCGACCAGAACTTCCAGATTTGCCATAATTCACATTTTCGGTCAAAAAACACTGTTTTGACTATGGTTGACTATTATTACTTGTAGATGATGGATAAATGTAATATTTTCATGGCACTTTGGTAGATTTTATCTTTCTTTACCCTTCTAGAAGCTTCCATGATGTAAAAAGTGAAAAATTAATGCATGGATAAGTTAGCTAAGTAATAGAGGCAAGTTGTTTGGCTGCCTATTTTCTAGTTCTTAGTTTAGAATTTGTTCAAACTGCTCCTAGAAAGCTGAGCTCGACCCCTAGAGGTGGGGAAAGGAGTTAGATGGTTTAGATGGTCTATATTATGCTCTCTCCTTCTCATTTTCATGGTTGGACTCTTGTGGGAGAAAGCATTATTGTGTATTGTACATCTACTCCTGCAATTTAAGGAAAGGAAGGCCAGGGTTTTGCAGACATCATTGTGGATTCTTGTGGATTGACGTGTTGATGGTGTGCTTTCTACATGTTCTTGTAAGTTTGTTTATGTATTCCACATCTCTATTTTGCTTCTAATTGGACAGATGAAGTGGTAAAGTTTGAATTCATGCTTTGACATGCTCAGCTTTTTAGTTTGTTCAATATTTATGTTTTCTACTGTCTAGAGAGGATTCAAAATGGTTGTTTGCCCTCTTTAGCTCCTCCTCTATCATCCCTGATCATCCATCTCAGATTAAGGCATCAGCGCTCACTCCTACCTTGCCCCAAAGATCCCCCTGCAAAAACTGTGCTCAATCCCCGCACCCTGAATTGCACTCCCTCCAATTGCCACCAAAAACCCCAAAAATCATTAAATCAACCCCCCTACCAATTTACTAGCCTAAAATCTTTATTCTTAATTGGTCAGCCTAATCATATTGAAAGATCTATCAAATCTGACCCGAGAGAGCCTTCTCATACCTCGTAGGGCTAGCTACGAGGTGAAATGGTTTGATGTAGCCTTGAGAGTTTGTCTATCTCAGCCTAGGTGAATTCCAAGCGCTAACATATTGGTGACCATACTGGGGAGAACAAACTTGTTTGTGGGTTGATGTGTTTGTTTCATAAGTCTTAGACGGAGCCTGAAGTTACGCCAGAAGCCTTCGAAAACGCTCTTGTTTTACATCAGCGTTAGTAGATAAACGCTGCTTCAGTCCATCTCCGTGAGCTTGTGAATACAACACTTCATTTGCATTTCACTCCAGTACATGTATTAAGTTCAGATCTGATTGTTGATGGTGAACAACGATCAGACACTTGAAAGGCTGAATCATTCACTTGGCGACTCCTTTCACTGAAGAATCCAGCGATCAGTGCTTCATGGTGACTTCACTGCAGGAAGATCAGTAGCTTTGAGCTTTTCAAGATGGATCAGATTGCAAGAAGATATGCTCCCTTGAGCCGAGATCACATCCCTGGTTTTCCAAATAAAATTCCGAAGGTAGATTGGTCAAGGAATCTGCCTATATTTAATGATGATGGTAAGAAGGATGCTGCTTTACATCTAGTTAGATTTCATATGCATATTCGCAAATTCAAGATCAATTTTCCTGAAGATTGCTTGATGAAGATATTCTTGGCCACTCTGGAAGGTAAAGCCCAATCATGGTATGAAAGTTTGCCGCCTGCTTGTATTTATTGTTTAAAGGATTTTCATGCCTTGTTGATTGAAAGATATAAGGACTCTTATCCATCATTGAATTTAGTTCAAGACTGTTGCAAGCATGCCTATAGTTTTATTGAAAGTCTTGAGAAGTTTTATGAAGATGATAATTTCATGGATGAAGAGATCATGGAAGCCTTGTATGAAAATCCGTTTCAGCAGCACATAGAAATCTTAGAGGATACTTGTCAAGATCAGCAGGTTGAAGATGGCCATATGGCTGTAATTGATGAAAGAGAAGAGCTTGTTTCAGATCTGCCCACAGAAGACAGCAGCATGCAACCCATCAAAGAGAGCTCTACTGTTGAGATCATAGACAGAGTTTTGGATTCAGATGTTCATGAACAGCAAGGTGAGATCTTTGTGCAAGTAAGTGATGAATCTCCTTTCAATAGCTCAGTACTAAATGCTAGTTTGAGTGCCTTGTCATATGAAGATAATTATTGTTTAAGCAGAAGAAAACAAAAGGCATTGTCTCCTTTGTCTGAAGAGGAGATAGATCAGCTTTTGAAAGGTCTTGTTACAACCCAAGCTACAGCAGATTTGCAATGCACACATAGTCAGGAAAATGTTGGGGAAACTTCTTCCTCTGTTGAAGAAGATGATTGTCTTGTAGATCAGCAAATAGATAATGTTTTCCTTCACAAAGATGATAATCCGGCTGTCATATCATATGAAGATCACTTACCATATTGTCTGACTACCGAAGATCAGAGCATACAGGATTCCCTTTCAGATTCTTCATATGTTTCATGTGATGAAATGTTTTTCCAAGAAGAGATCTGCTCATCCATTTGTTCAGAGATTTTTGAAGCCCATGAGCATACTTTTACTGAAGCACATGATGAAGGTAGATCAGAATTTGAAGCAAAGGATACCTTGTTCTTTCAGCAGGAGGTGGCAATGGCAAATCCTCATGTTTTTCATGATCCTCTAGCAAGTTTGTTGCAGCCAGCAGTGATAGTGTTTATTGCAGTGTTCAGTGATGAAGGAGATCATGGTCAGCTATGTTTTTGGATGCCTAGTTACCAGTATCTATTGTTGATCATGAGATCTGATTGGGAGAATCAGTCAAGAAGCCATCTTCTTGATTGGTTGCATTGGCATTATGATATAGTTTGATGTATATTGTCTTGTAAGAAACACAGGTGGTTGTCATCATGATTTCAAATCTTGATGGATTGCTGCCCTTCAAAAAGCTTTGTAAAGTTTTGTTTTAAGTCGGTCATGAGTCATTTGTGTTTGGTCTGTTAAGTGAGTTTTTTCAAGTTATTTCAGTTTGTCATCGAGTCGGTTTGAGTCAAGTTTCAGTCAGTTTTCAGTCAAGTTTTCAGTCAATAAATGAGTCAAAGTCTTGTGTTGTTTGCCGAAATAATGACTCCATTGCCCAATGAATAAGGCACTGGTCTGCTCTCCCAGATGTCTACGGTTATTAGCACCTCCAAGGAGCTACCATCCCCATTGGAGCCAATGTTAGTGTCAGTCTTTCCAGCCTTCCTCCAGTGATCAAATGTGCTCTTACAAAGTGATCTCAGAGTGTCAAGGTCAAATTTTGTTATTTCAGTGAGTCTTCAAGCAAAATTTGGTCACTAAGCATTAGGTCTAGGGTTTGCCCAAATGGTGGTCCATGTCATTATTCAGCTGAGTTTATCATCATTCAGAGGGTTTTCATTATCATCTCAGTGTCTAATGAGTCATTTCACACCTTGTTCATGCTTCATGTTGCGCCCAGGCAAGGTCATTTCCCTCTCCTAGGGTTTTGAAGGCAATTTCTCTTGGATGGTCAAATCACCGGCAAAACTTGTTTCCTGATGTTCATACACCTTCCCCTATCCTTAAAGTACCTTATCAAACACTCCCCATCCCTTAGATCCGCCAAATTCCTCATTTTTGTACAAACCCTAGTTTCTAGCTACAACATGGCAATTTTCTAGGTTTGGCCTGTGTTTTGTCCTTTTCGACCCCTTCCCCTCACTCAATCTCTGAGATTCCACTTTCCCCTGCTTCCTAACATCCCTCCCCACTCCCAAAAATTTCCCCAAGAATTTAGAAGCCCTCTATCCCCTTCATTTCGCTCCATTTCGACAAAATCCCTTGTTTCACACATCGGGACAAGTTTCACTCAAAAGCTGTTTCTGAGCAATCAAAGATGAATTTTGCAAAACTGAGAGAGGTTTTTGTCCAAAACATGCCAAGGAAGAAAAACCTCTTTCACTTTTTACACAGGTGTCATGGTTTGAGAGAAATGTCAAAAATACCGGCGAGAACGAAGGTGCTCCAAGGACGGTTGGCCAAAGCACAAAAATGAAGGAAAACGCCCGATCCACTCCAAACTTTGGCCAAAGCCTCTTTGACTGAGCATGGTACTTGATTGGGGACTCCCAGCCCAAATTTCAAGAAATTTGGAGAAAATTTTGTCATTTGTGAATTTTTTGTGCAAATTACAGGTTTTTCCCAAGAACTGGTCTCACCCCGGGTGAGACCAGTTTGAAGGGCTGCTCGGAATTTTGCAAACTTGGCATTTTTGGAAAGGGAATTCAAAAAGAAAAATTACCAATACTTGGGAGAAGCCTGATTTTGAGTTTTGAGCCTCCAAAAGCTCAAAATACACCTAAAAAATGACTTTCTGCCCACTTTTTGAGTTGCAGAAAGTGACCTTGGGAGAAATGGTTTTTGAGGGGTCAAATCAACACCAAATTCAAAAATTCCACTTGGGATGGAAAGTAGACAGGCCAAGATTTCCAATGAGCCATTTTGCACCTGATTTGGATCAGTGGAACCCACTCAAAAACAGCTGTAAAGGGGCGCGACCAGAACTTCCAGGGGCGCGACCAGAACTTCCAGATTTGCCATAATTCACATTTTCGGTCAAAAAACACTGTTTTGACTATGGTTGACTATTATTACTTGTAGATGATGGATAAATGTAATATTTTCATGGCACTTTGGTAGATTTTATCTTTCTTTACCCTTCTAGAAGCTTCCATGATGTAAAAAGTGAAAAATTAATGCATGGATAAGTTAGCTAAGTAATAGAGGCAAGTTGTTTGGCTGCCTATTTTCTAGTTCTTAGTTTAGAATTTGTTCAAACTGCTCCTAGAAAGCTGAGCTCGACCCCTAGAGGTGGGGAAAGGAGTTAGATGGTTTAGATGGTCTATATTATGCTCTCTCCTTCTCATTTTCATGGTTGGACTCTTGTGGGAGAAAGCATTATTGTGTATTGTGCATCTACTCCTGCAATTTAAGGAAAGGAAGGCCAGGGTTTTGCAGACATCATTGTGGATTCTTGTGGATTGACGTGTTGATGGTGTGCTTTCTACATGTTCTTGTAAGTTTGTTTATGTATTCCACATCTCTCTTTTGCTTCTAATTGGACAGATGAAGTGGTAAAGTTTGAATTCATGCTTTGACATGCTCAGCTTTTTAGTTTGTTCAATATTTATGTTTTCTACTGTCTAGAGAGGATTCAAAATGGTTGTTTGCCCTCTTTAGCTCCTCCTCTATCATCCCTGATCATCCATCTCAGATTAAGGCATCAGCGCTCACTCCTACCTTGCCCCAAAGATCCCCCTGCAAAAACTGTGCTCAATCCCCGCACCCTGAATTGCACTCCCTCCAATTGCCACCAAAAACCCCAAAAATCATTAAATCAACCCCCCTACCAATTTACTAGCCTAAAATCTTTATTCTTAATTGGTCAGCCTAATCATATTGAAAGATCTATCAAATCTGACCCGAGAGAGCCTTCTCATACCTCGTAGGGCTAGCTACGAGGTGAAATGGTTTGATGTAGCCTTGAGAGTTTGTCTATCTCAGCCTAGGTGAATTTCAAGCGCTAACACCTTGTAATAAACAGATTATAGCTGAATAAACTGCAAAACTGTTCTTTCAACATGTATGGGTTCATTTTAGATTACCCACTTCCATTGTATCTGATCGAGACACCTGATTTGTGGGGAAGTTTTGGTCAAGTCTGTGGGAATTGATGGAAACCAAACTGAAGAAAAGCACAACTTTTCATCCACAAACTGATGGCTAGACCGAAGTAGTCAACATGACAGTGATCCAGTTACTCAGGGGATATTGCAGCAAGCATCCTAAGCTTTGGGATGAACATTTGTGTTATGTGCAACATGCTTACAACGGAGCAAAACATTCTTCTACACAAAGATCTCCTTTTGAGACCTGTTTTGGTTTCACACCATGGTCTCCTTTGGAGTTTGTCTTTGGTAAAGACACCACCATTGAGGTACACAGTGATGTGGATAGGGCAACTAGGTTCATTGAACAAATCCAAGAGATCCACTAGGCAATACATGAACAACTGGAAAAGAGCCAAGCAAAATATAAGGCAAGGCATGACACGCATCAGATGGAGCATAGTTTCCAATTTGGTGACCAAGTCTGGCTATATATTAGCAAGGACAGGATGCAAGGTGAAGGTAAAAACCTAAAGCCTATTAGGTATGGACCTTTCAAGATACTTGAGAAAATTGGTGAGAATGCTTTTCGCCTTGATCTACTAGCTTACATGCACATCTACTCAGTCGTGAATGCAGATTGGTTGAGATTGTTTGAACCTTCACTAATTGAGGATCCCGAAGAGCAGAGTCAATTGCCTTCTATTGATGACCTGTAACCTGAATATCTTAATGAATTGCAGGAAGACACAGTTCTAGACAGGAAGGTGAGGACGACGCACAGGGGAGATGTTGAGTACCTCAGAGTTGGGCTCAAGGGTTCAAAGCTGAGCAGTGCAAAGTGGATAGAGATTGGACAAGTGAGACAATTGTACCCTCACTTAGTCGAAGCTTGAAAACCAACTTTTGGAGGTCCAAAAGATTTTTCAGTGGGAAGGTCGTGATCCGAATTGGATCCATGAAAATTATCAAAGTGCTATGACTGTATCAAATCAGAACAGACTTCAAAAACTTGTGAACAAAGAGCTATCAGGAAGATATCTGGATAGTGGCAGTTTGTAGCCAACAAGGAACGATGAGGACCTCAGTCAAAGCACGCCAACCGAGGCCCATGTAGACCGCGTAAGGCACAAACTAGCAGTTACGAAGTCCAGATCGGAAAACGAAGGTCGTTTCTTAGTGCTAATCGCGCATCGTTGGGAAAAACCCCTCGAGAAGGAAAAGCCCCAAGCGCTTAGTCGCATGGGAAGCCGAGAAACCATAAGGAAAAGCACTAAAGTGAAAGGCGGGTCCTGTGCTCCAAAACCGGTGGAATATCAGAGGCATTTTGGGTGGTAAGTGGATTTGGCAGGAGAACGAGCGATTCCACACATTGCACAATGTGTGTCCAATGGATGAGAGAGAAAACCACTCTCATTGTGGGCTTACATCCGAGCAAGTCAACCACATGATAAGAGCGAACACCGTAGGATCTGGGGGCTCCAGATCTAACGGCGAAGATTACGCTCAATGAGAAACCAGATCTGAAGGAAGAATTAAGCTACAACATATAAAAGTCTGAAGTCCGATTTGACCGCTGAGTTGGTGGATGAATCATTACATAGCGTAACCGAAATACCGAATCGTTTGAGGAAGAGATGGTACAGTTCGTGAGAGGACAAGTGGCCACTTCCCTGTGGGACGTTACACAATGGCGATGACGCAGAGGCAGGGAACTCCAAGAGAAAAACAACAGGCGATCTGAAGGGGTGGAAGAGGAAGCGAACAATCATGAGACATATTTGCTTTAAGCCATGAACAGACAGAGAACATAACAGAGCAAGGAATAAGGAAGAAGGAAGAAGGAGACAGTGAAGCAAGAAGCAGAAAACAGAGAGCCGAGCTGACCTAGGGAAACATCGAGCAAACAGAAGGCTTGAGAGGTTCAAGCAATTCCCTATGAGCATATCTATCAAGAACTGAGTACCAAATTGGACTCATTCCATTCAGATCAGTTGAGGTCGAGACTTGGTAAGGAAGAGTCTATGCACTTTAGTGGCTTGGGGAATCCAAGAACCACCCTACTAAGCATCATTTGTTTCAGGAGACTCAAATTGAGCTCCTCATTGTAAAAACTTTGCTTTAAAGACACAATAAGAAAAGGCCACACTGAAAGTTAGACCGGAGACGTAGCCCGGGAGGATTGGGTGAACTCCTTATTAATTTGTTGTGTTCCTGCATTTACTTACTGTGTTTCTCTTACTGTTTTCCATTTTCCAGTGTTTGTGTATTTTGCAATCTGATCGATCCGTTGCCTAAGATAACATAGACACACACCAGCACATGAGTATGTAATACCTTCATTCATCAATTAATTAATTGAGAACACTCACGAGTGATTTTCAAATCAATTCTTCGTCATAACAAGGTCATATGCCCTCAACAAGAGCAGCTTCTCTCTCCATGAGACGTTCCCCTACAGGAATTGTCACTCAAAATGGGCTTTCTTCAGCATGAAAAACTAACAAGATCTCACATAATGTGGCAATGAGTATCCCCTCTACATAGTTGCACATGGATGTCAACAACAATACATAGAAAGAAAAGCTAATGGCATCTCACATAATGTGGAAATAATGATCCCTCGACGTAGTATCAAACAGGGATCTCAAGAATAATACATCATCTCATCAATAATGAAAGGAAACCTAACATGGCTGCATCATGTACCTTCACTTCTGAAGTTGGCCGAGAAATGAAATGCTTAGCTGGAAAAACTGATTGTACCACTAAATTTTCGGCGTCTAGTAGTGAAAAATCAACTACCAATTCGTCCAATTATGACACTGTCAAATTTTGGGCCTTGGGGAATATTTTAGATTCCCCATTATTCTCCAAAGATTCCGCTCCATGTTCTGACTGGAGATCTGCTCTTCAAATGGAAAATCTGATCCCAACATTCTGATCCTTGCGAAATTATGAGAATTTTGAGTAAAAGTGGCTGCATTCTGACTCTAGTGAACTTCAACCTCCAAGGGAATCTAAAGATTCCTCAAGCTTCTTTCAAGATTTTGTGTTGTGGGGCATGTGAAATTCTGTTGCTCAGATGGAAAATCTAACTTCGCCATCATGTTCCTTGTGAAAATCTGATAAAAATTACTATAAACTTGATAGCATTATGACAATGTGAAATTTTACCTCCCAAGGAATCTTTTAGATTCCTCTTTGTATCAAGAATATTATCTGCAAGGATTCTATCTCGAAATCTGTGTTGACATAGTTCCACCTTGACATCTGTGTCAAGGTTCCACTCCTAGTTCCATTTCTCATGGTTCCATAGTCCACTACTCCATGGTCTGTCAGTCTCTCTCCTCTGTGCAAATGCGAAGTTCGACTTCTAAATGTGTGGGTGGAAAAATTTTCAAAGAAACCACATGTGGTAGAACGGTTGGGCAGAGGCGTCAAAGGTGGGACGTCGGGGGTTCCAACCCCGCCGACTCCCAAAATATACAGTGTTTGTTAATTGTTTTAAAGTGTGGCATAATGTTTTCGCAACAGTCACATTCAAACTCGTTTTGACGGTTATAAAAAATGGTGTTTTTTTTGTGTGTTGTATTAACCATCTATATTTGTTCATTACAATATACATATATACATATATATATATGTATATATATATGTATATGTATATATATATATATATATATGTATATATGTATATATATATATATATATGTATATATATATGTGTGTGTGTGTGTATACATACATACATACATACATACATACATACATACATACATACATACATACATATATATATATATATATATAGCATTATATGGAGAGGTGTGGGGTGGTGGCCCGCCCACCTCCTATTTCTTTTTTTTAATGTTTTTATCAATTTGATAGAAACCAAGTGTCATTAGACAAATTAAGTGTTCGACTAATTCTCCCATTCCGGTGGCCGGATTCTATGCACCAAGTCTCGTCGAATTTGTTGAACCATTAAACCTGGCCCACATGCCCACTTTGACCAACTCTATATTCCTCATACGAACTCGGATTCGAGTGTCGTTCACACCATTCGAATTAGTGAGATGAGAAATTCGCTCTGGTTATGGTTTGAGAGTATTCTGACCAATTCTAAATTTGACCTATTATGCGTCCTCTTTGACCTTTGAGTGTCTCTAGAGCCACTTGGATCATTCCTCCCCACTGAGGAGCTTTTAGTCCTCCAAAAGCGTGAACATAATCCAAAACTATCATGTACACTATCTGCACCACAAGTGTCCTGACAAGTCACCCTTCCTTCTCCTTCACCTTTGTCCTTCAGAGCCATAAGCGATGAGCCGACACCTGCATCCTCTACAAACCTGTAGTACAATATTTTGCAAATTACATGCTTAATTACATGACCAATTAATGACCTAAGCATCCCATACTTGCCACGAGTTTATAACACATACTTTGTGGTCAAGTTTACATCAAAATGGAAATAATAGCCCAGCTATCAATATAAGGCAAAAACATCATTGTTGCTTCAACAAGTGATGGAAAACACTTCATCACTTTTACAATGTAAATTGCAACACATGCTTTACAAAAATATGACCATGAGAAGCTAACACATCTAGAAAAACCATCTCTCACTTATCAAAGTGAATGGGTCATCTTCCTGTGGCGGATTTGCTTGTCGAACAACTTTTTCAACTGGTTCATGCATGAGCACTTTGTCCTTAAGATGTTGCTCTAGATGGAGCCTCGAACATGTGGCTTTTTGATGACCACCTCTGTTGCAATGAATACAATAAGTCTTTTTCCAAGTTTTCTTACCCTGCTTCTTTCCCTGCTATGGAGAAGGCCTTTCATGCCCCATCCTCTTTCATGTTGCTATTCTCTTCCAACATTCAGTAATCACATGGTTATGTAAACCACAAAAACTACATGTTTTTAGATTCCATGATTTATGTTCATCATTAACAACATGCTTGCAATCAAAATTAACTTTGGAATACTGAGACTTGTTATACCTTTCCTCACTATGTCTGGTGCCATTATGGCGATGAGAGCTTTCCTCAACTCTTTCTCTACAATGTGCATTGCCATGGGATGATGGTGATGCATTCCCATCATTCTATTTCCTTAACGGTTTAAACAATGTCTCAGAAGCTCCTAACACCTTTGAGCATTCTCCTTCGGTGTATCCCATGCCTACAAATCAAGGTCTTTGCACGAACTCCAATGGCTGAGTCATGCCTTGGCCATTAACATGAAGTCCTCCTCCTTTTGTACCTAATCTTGGTAAGGAGCCTCATGCCAGTTCCTGTAATCGGTATCTTCACATTTCCAACAGAAATAACATCATGTGAAGAAGAATCTAAAGAAAAACCAACATTGTTTACCTCAACTGTTGATTATGAAATAGGTGATGAGGGCTTCTCTAAGCCTTCATTGTTCTTCAACTTCTCCAAGGCCTCTGTCATGGCTTGTAGCTGAAGCCGCAATCTCTTATTTTCCTCTTTCTCTTCTTCTAGAACCCTCGTTATTTCAACATGCTCTACTTGAAGACTCTGGTTGTTGTGCTTCAATTATTCGAGGGCCTCTTCCGTGGCTCACAACTAAAGCTGCAATTGCTGCTTCTCCTATTTCTCTTCTCGTAGAAGCATCTTCAATTCAATGTTATCTACTTGAAGGTTCTAGTTTATCTCCTAATTCGAATGATCAGAAGACGATGAAGGCAATGAATGTACACTGGAAGGTGTGGATGGAGCATCATTCTCTACTCTTTCTTTCTCCTCTTCCTCTATTTTCTTCTCATAAGATTCATACATTATGTCCACCTTTTTGGAAAACCTGAGCAAGGCTTCACACATTTATTTTTCATCCTCCATTGTTGCACGTTCAATTGTTCATGCTTGCAATTCACATCAGTGAGAAGATCCCTTTGATACCAAACTTGATTTGAGATCCTTTAGCTACCAGAATTATCCAAGATCTTTTACTTATGTGATGTTGTTAGAGTTTCATTTGAAAGAGCATAAAATAACCACATGTGCATGCTTAAACAAGAGGAAACATGACAATGATCAACAAATCAAGAACATGATACATTTGATAACAGAGTTCACCCAGTGTGGGCTACGTCTCTGGGCCCGGTGTCAAGATGGTGGAGGCCGCTTCATATAATTTCTGGAAATGATGATGATGTACATGGACTATTCTTTGTCATAACAAGGTCATATGGCCTCAACAAGAGTGGCTTGTCTCTCCAAGAGAGGTTCTCCCTATAGGAATTCTCACTCAGAATGGGCTTCCTTCAACATGACAAACTAAAAATATCTCACATAATGTGGCAATCAGTATCACTTCAACATAGTTGCACAGGGATCTCAACAACAATACATAGCATGAAAAGCTAATGAAATCTCACATAATGTGGAAATAATGATCCCTCGACATATTATCAAACACGAATCTCAATAATAATACATCATCTCAATAATAATGAAAGGAAACCTAACATGACTGCATCATGTACCTTCACTTTTGAAGTTGGCCAAGAAATGAAAGGCTCAATTGCAAAAACTGACTACACCACTGAATTTCTGGCACCGAGTAGTGTAAAATCGACTACTAATTTGTCCAATTCTGACACTGTCAAATTCTAGGCCTTCTGGAATCTTTTAGATTCCCCATAATTCTCCACAGATTCTGTTCCATGGGCTGATTGGAGCTCTGCTCTTCAAATGGAGAATCTGATCTCAACATTGCGATCCTTGCGGAATTCTGAGACTTTTGATTATAAAGTTGGCTGCATTATGAGTCTGGAAAATTTCAGCCTCTAGGGAATCTAAAGATTCTTCAAGCTTCTCTCAAGATTGTGTGTTGTGGGGCACCTGAAATTATGCTGCTCAGATGGCGAATCTAACTTAACCATTGCACTTGTTGCGAAAATCTGATAAAAATGACTATAAACTTGATAGCATTCTGATAATGTGAAATTTTACCTCCTAAGGAATCTTTTATATTCCTCTCTAATCAGTGATATTCTCTATAAGGATTCTGTCTCAAAATTCCTGCTGCCACAGTTCCACCTCGGCATCTGTGTCAAGGTTCCACAGTTCGCTACTCCATGGTCCGATGTTCTCTCCCCTTCGTGCAAATGTGAAGTCCAGCTTTTAAATGTGTGGGTGTCAGAATTTTCAAAGAAACCACACATGGTGGAATGGTTGGGTGGAGGCGTCAAAGGAGGGACGTTGGGGGTTCTAACCCCGTCAACTCCCAAAATATACAATGTTTTTTAATTGTTTTTAATCGTGGCATAACATTTTCGCAACGGTCAAATTCAAGCTCGTTTTGGCAGTTATAACAAATGTTTTGTTTTTTATGTGTTGTATAAACCTTATATATATAGATATAGATATATATATATATATATATATATATATATATATATATGGAATATATGTACATTATATGGAGAGGTGTGGGGCGGCGGCCTGCCACCTCCCTTTTTTTTTTAATGTTCTATTTTTTTTTTTGCAAATTGACTGAAACCAAGGGTCATTATACAAATTAAGTGTTTGACTAATTCACCTGTTTCGGTGGCCGAATTCTGTGCGCCGGGTCTCGGCGAATTTGTTGAACCATTAATCCTGGCCCACATGCCCACTTTGACCAAAATTTGATGAGCTATATCTTCTTCATACGAACTCAGATTTGAGTGTCCTTCACACCGTTGGAATCAGTGTGACAAGAAATTCACTCTGGTTTTGGTTCGAGAGCAATTTGACCATTTTTAATTTTGAACTATTCAGAGTCCTATTTGACCTCTGAGTGTCTCTAAAGCCACCTAGATCAATCAGGGATATGCAGATCACCAACATTTTCTAGCAGAAGATCTAACTGTATCAGGTTGTTAAAGCTGGACAACTCTTGCATGAAGGTAAGTGGCTCACCAAGGACCAAATTCAGTAGATTTTTCCCCATCTCATGGAGGCACTCAATGCAATGGGGACCATTGCTTCCCGGGGGGAGGACTAATCTAGGTGGTTATTGGAGGCCACCCACCAATTCCACTTTTACCCCCACTATTGCTTCTCTTCAGTTTCCTTAATTGTAGCACAACTTAATATATTTGGCATTTTTTCGGGTCCTAAACTTCCAGAGCCGTTTTGTGGGACTAAAATACATCTTTAAGGAAAACAAAGAGACAAGAAAAGACTCAAATTAGTGTGCCAATCTTTTTTGGCCTCCTCTTTAATATCTTCGAAATGAGGTATTATGATAGCCAAACGAAGATCGTATGCCAAAGTTATAACCCCGGTAAGTTGATGTACCAATTTACCCAAACGGAGCCCATAACTTTGGCGTTTCATCTCTTAGGGCTAGGTTTTTGGATGTTTAGGGTTTTACATTGTTTCTAAATAATAAATAGGCCTTTGGACCTCATTGTAACATAGTTTAGAGGCATGTAGCCGCAACATTTGTTCTCAGAGATAAGCTAACATCGACCGTGCTAGTTTATTTTTATTTTTGTATGTAAGCATATTTCAGTTCTTTGATATTAATGAAATGGAGTTTTATTTCTGCTGCATCTTTGTGTATATGGGTATTTCTGTATTTTTTTGCATTCCTGCATAAGTCCGGATCGGTGGTATCAGAGTGGTCTGCTTTTCTTATGTTTTTCTTTACATGTCCCTAAAGAGGTCAGGGTATATGGAGTTAGGGATCGATCTGGTTGAACCTTTGCAAGACCAGCCTCACAAAACCTAACGACCACCCATGGTGGAAGAAAAGAAAGATGAGGGTGTAGGAGATACTTTAAAATACTACTCGTGGAAGCCCTCGAGCAACAAAGGAACATGATGATGGATAAATTTTCCCAAATCCTTCAACGACTACCCACAGGCGACACATCTTCATCCAGCAACCACTCTGGAGGCACCACTCCTTTTAAGGTACAAGTTAACTTTGATATTCCCATATTTGTGGGCCAGATAGATGCAAATGCCATAGATAAATGGTTAAATCTTTTTGGTGGCCTTTGGAGCTCGGAGTTGGGGGTGAAGATCCCGAGGGAGGCTATTTAATGCCATAGACAACCCCCTACGAATCCTCAACCCAAGCTTGGCTGTCTCCTAGCCTATGACTGCCCAGTTTTGCTCCAACATATGTCAAAAAACCTGAAATGAGCACGTGTTAGCCACCTAGGAAGAGTGACTACCCTTATTCGTACAAATGACATAAACATACTAAAAAATAATGCATAAGTTCTGAAAAATGAAGGATTGAACAAGGACAATTAGGCCAAATGAGCCCAAAATGTTACAAAATTTGGGGCTCATCATCACCCCCTGCTAAAATGATTGCTCATCCCTGAGCAACTAGTCCAGCTCCTCATCTTTCATTGCTTTAATCACCACTCTCACATCCCAGGCTTCTGAAGTAGTATCCTCCTCACTGTCATGGAACCCGGTCTTCCTTTCCACCTCTTCCCACTGCTTATGCTCTTCTTTTTCTGTGCTTCCTTCTACCAATCCCAAAAGCAAAGGTGGGCTTAGCTTGAGGCCGATCCAATTGGCCTGGAGGTTCTACATGGACTTCTTGTAGAGAGGCACCCGTGCCAGGGCCTCCCTCATTCTAGTTGGAGTGTGATATTCTATGATTTTGAGGCTGTGGGACAATGTGTTCCACCTACGGGTGCAAGCATGAACACAATTGTCCCCTAATAATTGCTCCATATCCTCGAAGTGTGCTATAGCCTGAGCCTGCTGATCCATGTATTTTAATAAAGTCTGAGAGTTGGTTGCTAGGTGCTGGTAGGCTGATATCAATGTGGTGGGGTCCCCTGGCTTTGCTCTAATCAGCAGTGGTTCATGTAACTCTCAGTTCATAACATCTTTGACCTCTTCCGCTCTCTTTTCTTCGTGGTTTAACCATGAGGTTAGTGCCATCAGCTGCATATCTCCCAAGACTGTGTTGGGGTCCCATGAAGTTACATTTGGAAGGGCCAAATTATGGAGGTAGAGCTCTGATAGCTTGGCCTTGTCCTCTGTTGAGCTGCTGTTGCATAAATCCGTGAACTACTGGGGGTTTTGGATTTGGGATATACCCCTCTGTGCCAATGAATTAATTTGGAATTGCAGCCACTGGTCCCGTAGGTATAGGCCATAATATTTTCCCGGCTGCCTAAATTGCAGAGCATCCATAGCCCAACTAGCCATGCAGGTCAGTTGTGCCTCCTTTTCTTGCACCTGCTATTTGAGAGCTTGTATCTCTATGTTGGCTTGCAATTCTCCTTCCTGTAGTTGCTAGTTTAGTTCCTCAAGATCAGCTGGCATTCATTCTTTTCCTTGAGGTTTTGCTGTAGTGTCCTCTGATGTCGTGCCCCTTTCTTTCCCCTATCCTTGTAGTTGTAGTTTGAGCTTCTCATTCTCTTCCTGTAGAAATACTCGCTGGCAGTTTCCCACATGTTTTGCCATAGCCAATTCTCTTCTTGCCTCCTTGAGTTGTTCCTCCAAGGGGCCTATATCTGCTACTCCTTTAGACTTAGCTATTCTCATCCATGTGTGGGTCCTCACTCTTTCTTCCTCCAGTGCAAAGAAAAGCGGCACTGTGAATTTCTGTGGAATGATTTTCCCGGCCTCCAAAAAGTTATAATAAGAGCTCAAGCTGGGCTGGGGGCTAGGTTCCATAATGTGCTCTACCTCTTCTTCCCTTTGTGGTGATTTGGCTACCTCCCCCTCCATTCTTTCGGTCTCCTTGAGCCTGGCCAATGTTTCCTGTAGAACGGCTTCAGCATCCTGTAGAGGGGTTTTTGAAGCTAACCTTTCCATTCTCTCCCTCCAGGTAGTTGTCTTGAGGCTCGCCCGCTCATAAGTGATTGATACTTTGGAGGGGGACTTCTCCTTTGGCGAGGTAGGGGTGTCTTCAATAGTAATTGGGTCTTTGGATGGAGGTTGGGGCCTGCCGGTTTTAATTCTTACACTCCTCCTTGCTTTGAAGTACAGAGGAGTCTCCTCTTTCATTTTTCCTTTGGCTTGGGAGAGGTACTTAGGGTGGCCAGCATAGCTGCTACCTCCCTAACAAGAATTTCGGCTGTTTTCTCCTTCTGTTTTCCTTTCTCAGGACTTCCTGTAGAAAGCCCTGTAGTGGTTGATTTCTGGCTTCCTGTAGAAGCCGTTTTTAACCTTCCTGTAAAACAAACGACACCGTTTTAGCCTGCTTGGCTGAGGTTGCTTTTTCTTTTAACTTTGCTGAGGCTGCCTTAGAGGTGCCTTCATTGACGTGGAATTTTTCAGTCCTTTCCACCCTGCTCTGTAGTATTTTCTCCCTGGGTGTTGGTGTGGTTTTGTCACCCTCTGTTTTGGCACCTTGGTTTTTCTCTTTTTTTCCCTTCTGTTCTTTCTTTGGTGTTTTGGCCAAGGTTTCTTGGCCTTTACCTTTCTTCTCTACTTGAGTGCGTTCCTTCTCTTTGCTGCTGGAGGAGGTGAGCTCCTCAGCCAAAATTCGGATGTCATCATCCTTAATCAAATTTCGAAAAGTTTCCCAGGAGAGAGGGACGGTGTACGTGTGGAGTGCATCTTCCACGAGGAGCTTGATGAGCCCATGATGGGCTATCTGGTCTGGCGTTCCATCTCTCAGTTTGGTGGCACACTCAGTCATGGATTGCAGGAGGAAGTAAGGAATGCTCAACTTTTTCTCTGAGGGTAGGTCCATTTGGTTCCTGAGTTCTGTGAGCAACCGGAAATGATAGCCATACACGATGCTAAATCGCCCTTCGCACGTAATATACTTCATAGTCTAGAGGCTGACCTCACTCCAGAACAGCTGTAGGCTGGTTCTTTGAACTCCATTCTTGTCCTCTGAGAATTGTTCCTCTGGCAAGAAGAACTCCTTCTTAGCTTTCTGACCCAGTTTTCTCTCCTCCTTATCCCATGGTACCCCCATCGGTAGATCAGTTACTCTGTTAATGAACTGTGGGGTGAGTCTGAGGGTCAATCCTTTGAAGTTGACAACGGCCAATGTCTTTGACTTTGGCTTCAAGGATCGCAGGAATTCTTCTGCAACCTCGTCATTGTGACCTTGAAGCTTGTCACAAAATGAAATCCATTGTGCACGAGAAAACAAGTCCACCACCTCAGGGGTTTCCTGTAACTTCTTTGAGTCTGTAGGTTCTTTTCTAATGAACCCTCTTGGTATGGTAAAACTTGCTTTGTTGTCCTGAGCTTGCCTACTCGTATACAGAAGTGGATCTTCAGGATTTTCTGAGACAGAGTGCAGAGCTATGTCTACGTTATGCACACAGTTTCTAAAATTCACCACTTTCTAGGGGTGCACCTTAACAGTGGCTCAATTATAAATCAAACCCCAGAGAAAATCCCGCATACATGCTATGACGACAATTCTCATGTAGCGATAAGAAAACGCTTGTAAATTCATGCACAAACTTTAATTCACGGTTTCCTACCCCTTCAACACGTCGACTTCACCACCTTTCGAACCAATTGCATGAGAGAACTATGTTCAGGCTTACCTCATTCCAGAATTGCCACCTTCAAGGTGAACAGTCCAAATTCCTCCGTAATGTTGGGCTTCCTATAGCGCAGCTTCTTGTAGAAGTCGTGCACGGATTCTGGGGAGTGCTTCAATGGTTCTGGACCTTCTGTGCAGAAACAGGACGTTGGAACAGGCCGAGAACTCGGGTTAACAACCTTAAGAGAATTTAGGATGCGTATCGGTTGCAAAACGGTTGAGAATAAATGACTGCAGTGTGCCATAAGTGATTCAGCCAGCGGATTTGAATTTCTGCAGAATTCGTGGCGCGGGGGTGAGCTGTCCCTGTCAGCCCGTTGGTCGACGTCACCTGCTATCATTCCGCCGTCAGACTGGTTGTGGTGGCCAGTTGAATGGCTACCCGACTTGTTCAATCCATTCATTTGCATAGTTACACACATTTTAGAGTATAGCTTATGTAATTTGACGAAACAGGGTGAGGCACTTACCTGTGCGGCCGTGGATGTGATTTTTCTCATGCTTCAGGACGAGGGATGATGGATCCGCTTGTTGCTGCTTTGTGCACAGGCACGGGAGCTCCTCTTCATTGACTGCTGCTGGTTGCGAGACCAATTTCCTGGCTGTGGATGGTGCATGCGCCGGCTTCATGAGTTGCAGGTTCCTTCATGGTGTGTGCTCTAGCCGGATCAACTACTACAGGATTCCTGTAGGACATCCTGTAGCTGTTTCTCCTCCTGGGGTGCATGCCGAAATCATGGAGTCACGTTCACAGGTGGAGTGTCCTTAGATTGCCTTGACAAGTAAAGCGTTGAGCCTCTGTATGCTTTATTTCCCACTTAAAAATATTTTTCTGAGAGTCCAACATTCTGGTATGACTGTGCAGGTATTTTAATCATATGGCAGCAATGGTGGTGAAAGGAGGCGACAACAATGGGGGATGGAGAAAAAAATTGGTTGCATGCCTCCTCATCGGACTTCGAGCTTCAAATTCTTCTACATAGTTGGTCCTGGCCCGTCCAAAGGTTCTACAGGATGTTTCCTGTAGAAATACAGAACTTCCTGTAGAAAGTCCTGTAGCTTCCTGTAGAAGGCTAAACTATGACCAGATTGCGCCCAAACCTTGGAAGAGATGAGTGTTTATGGAGGGAGTGCTGGTGAGGTCGCCTGGTAACAGGGTAGGGACCCTTGTCCTTGAGTTGAGAGGCCTCCTTTTTGCATGGAATACCTGCAACCTCCATCAATTTCCAAAGATTAAGCTTGTTTTTCTGTTTCTGCCTCTTTTTTTTTTTTTCAGAGACAGCAGGGGCGCCTTAATGAGGTTTTCACCACTACTATCTGCCTTGGGCGCCTCAGAGAGGTTTTCACCCAAGGGTCTTTTTATTCCAATTCCTTTTCAGAGAGACAACAGGGGCGCCTCAATGAGGTTTTCACCCCTACCATCTGCCTTGGGTGCCTCAGAAAGGTTTTCACCCAAGGATCTTTTATTATTATTATTATTATTATTTTTATTTTTATGATGCTCAGGGTATGCCCAAAATAGAGGCAGAACCCTTCTCTATGACCAGCACTGGTTTTTCTACAGTTTTGATGAACTCTTGCCTCGAAATAGGTTTCCTGTAGATTTTTAGTCGATGCCCATTGACGAGCATGGGGATGACTTCCTCATCAATGGTCTGAATAAGAACAGAACCATTGTCATTACACTTCTCCACTGCATATGGTCCTAGCCATCTTGTTCTCAGCTTCCCCTTGAAATCCTTATGTCTGGAATCATACAGCAGCGCCCAATCTCCCGGCTGGAATTATTTGTCATTGAGGTGCCGGTCATGCCATATCTTCCTCTGAAGTTGAACCACTTTTGAGTGGAGAAGGGCCTGCGTTCGGTGTTCATCTAGCCCATTCAGCTGCAATAACCTTTCTTGTTGGGCATGGTTGAGATCTAGGTCTAGCTGAGCTGCCATCCTCAATTTGTTGTACTTGAACTCAATTGACAGCAAAGCTCTATTCCCATAGACTAGCTCATAAGGTGTGAAGCTGGTTGTGGTCTTCCAAGTGGTGTTGTAAGCCTAAGTGGCCTCAACCAGGCGATCTGCCCAATCCTTTATGCTGCTGCTCACTACCTTAGTCAAATCCCTTCTAATGCTCTATTGGTGACTTCCACCTGCCCATTTGATTGAGGATGATAGGGGGTGGAAGTCCTATGCTTGATCTTGTGATGAGCGAGCAAGTCTTCAATTAAGTTGGAGGTGAACTGGCTTCCTTGATCGGTGACTAACTCTCTTGGGTAGCCAAATTTGTAGAAGATATTTTCTCTCAAAAACTCAGCCACCTTTTCTTCTGTCGCTGCTTTGATTGCCTTGGTTTCCGCCCACTTTGTCAGATAGTCTGTGCACACAATGATGTAAGACCTTTGCCTTGAAGGAGGATTGATAGGACCCACAAAATCCATACCCCACTTCTCAAATGGTTCAAGATTCACTTGAGGTTGGAGAGGCATTTCGTCCCTTGGAGTTGGCTTCCCCATCCTTTGGCATCGGTCACATTTGCTGATATATCTTTTGACATCTTGATGAAGCGTGGGCCAATAGTAGCCTGCCTGTTGAATTTTGAAGGCAATCCTCTTGGCTGCAAAATGTCCTCCACAAGGCCCATCATGACAGGTTAGGAGGATGTAAAAGACTTCCTCCTCCCCACAACGCCTTAAGATCTGATCAGGGCCAAGTTTGAACAGGTTGCCCCCGATCCAAGTGAATGAGGCACTTTTCCTCACAATTTTTCTCTTCTCTTTTGAAGATAGATGCGGAGGGAACTGTGCTGAGACCAGATAGTTTGCTATATAAGCAAACCATGGAGAGAGTACTGAGATAGCAAACAGATGTTCATCTGGCATCCGATCATCCACTGTTCCATCTTCACCTGCAGGTAAATCCAATCTAGGAAAGAGAAAAACTTCTTTCCCACCAGTCCATCCAACACTTGATCTATGAAAGGCAGAGGGAAGTGGTCTTTCTTGGTGGCATTGTTCAGTTCCTGGTAGTCCACACAGATTCTCCACTTTCCATTTTTCTTGGGTACCAACACCAGAGGGGACACCCACTCGCTATCCGAGATGGGGTAGATGAATCCTGCATCCAACAATTTTTGCAATTCTTCTTTGACAATGTCCTTAAGGGCTGGATTCATTCTCCTCTGAGGTTGCCTGACCGGTTTACAATCTTCTTTAATGTAGATGTGATGGGTACAGACCGAAGGATGGATTCCTTTCATCTCCTTATAGCTCCAAGCAAAAGCATCTAGATGACTGGCCAACAGACTATACAGCTCCTTTTCCTGGGAAGTAGATAGGGAGGAGCTGATGTTTAACGTTCTCTCGGGGCCAAACTCCACATTTTTAACTTTGGGAGAGATTGGATCAGTCACACAAAGGTCCACTAAGGTGCTGGCTTGAGTATCCTCCACCAATTTCTCTAAGGACAATGCACTGGGAGGCGGATTCTGAATCAAGGTCTCAATCAAATCATCCTCGGTTTGAGGACCTCCCCTGGTGGTTTCTAAGGTGCAGAAGGGTGCAGAGTACACCTCATCCTCTTCTCCTTCTTCCAACCAAAGTGGTAAGTCATGCTCTAATAGAGGTTGGGCAGGAGGGTATAGGATTAGCTGCTTGGACATATGACCATTTTTGATGGTCATGTTTCCTACTCGGCAGCTTATGTAAGCATCCGCAGTGGCTAACCAAGGCCTTCCCAAAATAAGGGGGTATCCAGTAAGCTTTTCCTTTGGTTGAAGAACCAAGAAGTCCGCCGGATACTCCAAGAGTCAACAGAGACCAAGACATCCTCCACAATCCCTTCGGGAGTCACGGTGGAGCGATCTGCCAACTGCAGGACCGTCGAGGTATTCCTTAAGGAACCCTGAAGGTTGAGTTTGAGCATGGTATCCCTGGTCATCACATTAATGTCAGCCCCTACATCAATCAAAGTGTGGGGTATGATGGTGCCATTGATGTGGACATCAACTACAGGAATCCCAGGATCCAAATACTTTCGACAGATTACTTGCCCCAACATAAGATTAGACAATTGTCCTATGACATTGATGGTTGAGGCATCTCTTTTTCGCCTACCTGGGTGCCTGAAACACTTTTCCTTAACCAATTTGTTGTATATTGGTACATCTTTGATGGCTTGGAGAAGTGGTATTTTCACACACAACTGTTTGAGTTCTCCCAGAAGTTCATTCTCTTCTGGGTCGGGTTGTGTGGTTACTGTTAGTCTCTCAGGAAAGGGTGGAATGGCCTTGGGTTCACTTTCCTGTTTATCTTCCTCGTCCTCTGGGGGAGGAGGTTGGTGATCCGGAAGAGTCTTCTCGGATCGCAGGTTGATCTCCTGGATCTCCACAACATAGGTAGGGCATGTTGTTTCCCCGGTATATACCTGCTGGGCCTGTCGGTTGTTGGGGTTCGGGTTCGGTTGAGCAGGAATTTGGGGTTGTCTTGGAGGAGCAGGAGGTAATGGTTGTGGTTGAGCTGGTGGTGGAGGCAAAATGGCGGGAGGAGTGTTGTACTAGGGCCTCCACCCCGGTTGAGGTGCATTCCACTGAGGCTGTGGCTGGACATGTGAGTGAAATGAATGAGTAGTGGGTTGAGTATGGTATTGAGGTGGGTAAGACCATGGAGGAGGCACAGGCCAGGAAGGATGAGAAGGGGGGCCCCAAGAAGGCATAGGAGCAGATTGGCTGGGGTTATAATAAGCTTGGGATGTCCCTTGCATCCCCTGCTGGTAAGGTCTAGGTCCATGCGGCCTCCTTTGGTTGAGGAAGTAGAGAGGTTCAGTGGGTGCCTCAGTTCCTTGGTACATGGCCTTAAATCCAGGTAAGGTTGGGCATTGGTTTGTGGGGTGGTCCTCCTCACAAACGAAACATACCTCTACCGAGTGTAATGGACACTCGTTCTTAGGGTGCTTCCTTGTACACCTAGGACAGAAGATGGCCAAAGCCCTCTCAGCTTCCTCTTTCTTTTGCTGGATTCGGAATGTATCAAGTTGCATGGCAATGGTCTGTCTCACCTCACTTTTGAGGTCCTCCAGCTGATTAGCAAACTCATACTTGGAGAAAATAGTACTAGCTGAAAGGGGGTTTCTCCTGCCTCTTTTCCGGGCTACCCTAGAGTGGTTTCTAAATACAGTCTTTATATCCTCATAAGGTAGTTGGTAAATATCTCCTCCAACTAGCATGTGAAGGGTATCTAGAAGGTCTTCAGGGACTCCTCGGAGCAGGACCAACTTGAGGGATTGAGGGTCAAGTGTGCACCTGGCCCGTTTATAGCTAAGTTGGAACCTTTCCTCTTAATATTCTAAAGACTCATCATTTCCCATGGTCATCCGAAAGATTTCTCCCTTGGCTTCCTTGGACCTACAGTAGTCCCGGTATTTGGTATTGAAAGCTTGCTACGTCTGAGCCCAAGTGGTGATACTGTTTCCAGGTAAGCCCATGAACCAGCGTAATGCTGCATCCTTGAGGGTAGAGGGAAAGAGTTTCAATTTTTGCTCATCTTCTGTATAGTCATAGGTTCGACAAAGGACAACAAACTCAAACAGGAAGGTATCAGGGTCTTCAGTAGTCAATCCATGGAAGTGAGGTAAAGCGGAGGGGCTTATGTTTTTCATTTTCATGTCTCCATTGGTCTCTCGGATGGGAAAGGCACCTTCCATTCTCTCATCTTCTCTTCTACCGTTTTGGTTTTCAGCCATGGCTTCAGATGGAGTGTTCTCTAACTCTTCTTCTCTTATAGGATCTTTGTATATCTCAGGAGGCTCACCTATAGGTTCTTCTGGATCACTGTCACCAAAGAAGAGAGAAGGGTGACCCAATGAAGTGGTGGGGGTGTTGGGTAAGAATTTACCGGTTTTATCTCTGTTCCTACGAGGCATGTGTTTAGTCAATTTAGTGTTATCTAAATTTCTAGTATTAATTGTCAACCCGGGGCTCGTAAGCTGATGAAGTGAAGGTGTACTATATGTACTTAAGTAACCTCTTAGAGTTTTTCTTATCGTTGGGGGTGTTGTTGTGGTTAATTATGTTCCTAATATGGAGTGATAATTTATAAACAAGTGAGTGATGGTGTGTGTGTAGAGTGAATCCTAAATGAGTGAAAGTGTGTGTTTAGTGATCTCTAACTACTTGCTTGAAAGGAAATGCTTGAAAGGAATAAATGAACTGAAATAACTTGAAATAAATTTGAAAGCAAATGACCACTTCCAATGGCACTAGACACCATTCAAGCTGCTGCTAATAAAAGAAAAGAAAGTCACTTTTAAAACCCAAAAATAAAGATTATCTCTCTCTAACTCGATGCTTCAAAGCACATGTACTGTGTAAAGCACGGATAGAAAGTAGCTTAAGTTGAATTAGAAAAGTGAGAAAAATCTGCTTGAAAGACTAATGATAACGGTTTGCTCTTTCTAATTCTCTACTTCAGCCATATGTACTATGCAAAGTATGATTAGAAAGTAGTGAAAGAATAGTCTAAGAAGCACTTAAAATCAAAAATCTACTTTAAAGACTAGTGGTAATATTTTGCTCTTTCTAACTCTCTACTTCAGCCATATGTACTATGCAAAGTATGGTTAGAAAGTAGTGAAAGAATAGTCTAAAAAGCACTCAAAACTAACTGCAAGTTAGTGATATTATGATCTTAAAAGATAACCGTTTATGATGAAGATCATTCATGTGTTAGCAGCTCTTTGAGAAATAAGATTAAAAATCAGCTATAAAAACAAAGGCAGCCCTTGAATTTGTCAACTTCAAATACCATTAGTTTGTAAAGCAAACACACACACATAAAAATAAATCCCGGGCTAAAAGAAACCTGCAAAGAAGTAACACTGATCAACTTGAAAGAAAGGAAAACAAGTAAATGAAACTATACATGCTTAAAGAAATGAATAGGAAAATAAAGAAATACTGCACATAAAATACTTTACAGAGGCTGAGATGAGCAGGGGCCCTCTATTCATTCAGCCACAAGAAAACTCAGAGATCTGGAAACTTCAAAACGGTGCTATGTCTATTCCTCCATTTGCAAAAAGTGTACAAAACAGAGTGCTAGAATAGCACTAAAAAACAGAGTTCACAACGCTCTTAAATTTAACACAAGTTCAGAAATTACAACTGATAAAAGTCTCATGAGCGTACGCAGACGCAACTATTTATAGAGGTTTCTAAGATAGCCTACTCGTACAGCTAATTAACTGAAAAACAACAAACTGTCATGCGTATTTATGGTCCCTTGACACATCATACGACTGCGTGGATGAGTTTAATGGTTCTGTCGTCATGGGTAATGAATCCCATGTTGGATCATGTCCCCTGCCACCTGTAGAACGTGGACAAGTCACCGTTTAAGATGACGTGACCTAGCAGCTCACAATCACCGTTAAACAACCTTGAGTTGACCGTAACTTGACCAGCTTTGACCATGGGTAAAGATGACGTGGATGGCTAGAAAAATGGGACAGGAACCTCGAGCACGTTGATACCTAAGTGCCCATGTGGCTCATCTGGCAAACCGACACGTGGAACATTGCGTTTAACAAAAAGGCTGCAGGATCTTTAGATAGCTGTAGGATCATCAAATAGCTGCGGGATTCCTGCAAGTAAGTCAAAATCTAAACAAATAGTCATCCATTAGCAAAACTTGCTTGATCATGCTTAATGACACCTAATGTAATGATCTGGGTGGTTTTATAGTGAAAATGAGGCAAAAGTGAAGAAAAGATGAGGAAAAACTGAGGAAAATGGTAGACAAGTAGGTGTAGAGTAGAGGCTCTACATACCCCCACTCCGAGGGTATTGCATGTCCTCATGCAATGAAAACACAATTCAATCCACCTGCTGGGATGCCTCAGCTAAGACATCCAATCTCCTCTTCTTCCTTTGTGTGGAAACATTAACCTTTGGTCTCTTGAACATGCATCTGAATTTCAAATTGATTAAGGCTCTGTTCAGCCTTCTACATCTCTTCTTGAGTCTGCTGTTTTTCTTCTGCCACATGCCCATGTGAAGCAAGGTGTTATCTTGGATTGCTTTGGCAATATCAGCTTGCTGCTTCATTTCTTCATTTCTCTGTTTAATGTGACGGTTTAGCACCTCAAGTTCATAGATCTCTTGTTTGAGTAAGTCTATTTGCTGCTCATGAGGTATGGCATTACTTGGGCCAGCAGTGTTCTGCTCCAATGTTTCAAAATAGTTGTACACCTCTTGTTGAACTGGGTCAACAATTGGTGACTTCCTTGGACTATATTCATGCTCAATTTCAGTTTCAAACTCCGGCTGAAATGGACTGTCCTCCCTTGGAGGAGTAGCTGCCTCACGTTGTGGACTATCCTCAAGGTCTGTTTTTATAGCACCCTTCTCAGGTGTGCTTAGATCAATGAAAAGTGTCCTTGTGGCTTTCCCTTTATTCTGCAATCTACTACTTCTTCTTACAGTGGCAGCACTCTGTGTTTCTTTTTGTGCCTTTTTCCTTGGTTTTTGTACTTTTACTTTCTTGGAGAGGGCAATTTTCTCATGGAGTTTAGCTAACCTTTGTGCTAAGGGCTGGCTATCTCTTTCTTCATCACTAGAATGCTCTGGAGTCTGATCAGTTTCTTGAATTATGGATTTTCCCTTGTCTTGTTTTTGTTTCTTTTTATCTTCTCTTCTCTTTTTGGTAGCTTCTTTGGCAAGTTCAGCGAGGGTTTCTGAGATAATCTCTTGAGCACTGTCCTCAGTAGGTTCAATCTCAGGTTCAGGATGATGTACTTCTATTTCCTCTACAGTTTGTCCTTGAACAGTTTCCTCTAAGATATCAGTCTCAGAGATACTTTCTTTTCTCTTCCTTCTGCTTTTCCTAGGTATAGAAGTTTCTCCAGGTTCTTCAAAATGATTCCTTACAAGGAATTTCTCCCATGTGTCTTGTTTTTCTTTTAATTGTTCTTCCACCAATAACTTAACAAGACTATGATGACAGAGGTAAGCTTCAATGTTTCGTGGATTCCGTTGGGCCATGGAACACATTTTCCTAAGGCTTTGGAATAGAAAGTAGGGAAGATTTATATCATGTTCTCCTTGAAATTGCAGCATAATTTTACCATGATAAACGTATAATACCCCAAATCTCCCTTCACACGTGAAAATTTTTTGCACTAACAACAGTAGAATTTTCCATTCTTCCTTAACATGAGAGATAGGAATTCCTTTGGTGAAAACACTTGTATCCATACCTGGGTTTTTAAAAATCCGCTTCCATTGTTGATCCTGGACTGCCCGGTTTTTGAACCAACGTTCACCGGTTTGTGGAAGAGATGTAGCCCTTGCTATGCTTCCCTCACTGACTGCAAATGTTAAATCACCCACCTCTACTTGACTGTCTTTATCCTTGAATGACCTTGCAAAGGCTTTTGTTACTTCTTTGTGGTAGCCCTTAAACTTCTTGATGCACTGTAGCCAATTGGCTTTTTGCAATGCCTCCTCAACCTGAGGGTATGCCTCCAAGAATTTCGAACCTTCTGGTTCAGCCCTTAAAAGTTTTCCCATTGACTCCTCAGCTCTGTTTAAAACATGACTTTGATGGTGGCTTTACACAGTAATTCCTCGGTTCTTGTTCAGACTTTGTGGAACAGAGGATATATGGGTGCATCAACAGCCTCAGACACCGAGAATTCACGATTGAATCAGAGTTAAGTGGTGGATAACAACGTGAACACAGTGAAACGGTGACTAGCAGTCGTAATACTACTGTATCACACGTTTACTGGCTATACAGCAGAGAGAAAAACAGAGTATGGTTTATGGAGGTAATCGTAGTGAGTGAAACGGAATAAGGGAGATGATAGCATGAAATGGAGTGTTATGAGCGCAGAGGGTTTCAAAATGATGAATGGAACGGCTATATTCTCCGATTTCGGCTGTGGATTAACACATGGATGCGGGATGAGGACTGAGAGAGACGTAATACGGTAGGTTACGTCATTAGGGTACGAAACCTTAATGACAAAAACAGCCATATGTGATTTCAAAAATCGTGGGTATTATGAGCCGGTAGACGTGGAGGATTCGTAGATTTGTGGTCGTATGGGAAAAGAAAATGGGTAATCATTACAATTAGTGGCCAACAAGACATAACCCAGAAAATTCTGCGTAATGAAATAACTATAGCTTTAAAATTTTAAAACATACCTCAGATCCGCATTTGATTTGGCTTCTGATAATTTGCTACTAACCTTTTGTCAACTTTATTGCTAGCACATGATTCTTTCCTCCTTATCTTTGATGATTTTGAACTGTAAATATTTTCTTCAAACAGACTGTGTTTCTTGTGCAGGTGCAGAAGGCTGCAGAAAGGCTAAACGGCTGCAGAATTGCCAAATAGCTGCAGGAACTGCAATGGTGTCTTCCAGCTGCATAAAATACTTTAGTTGCCTGAAAAAAAACTTTATTAATGAAATGAAATGGAATGAATGAATGAATGAATGGGTGGAAAGCAGTGAGGTGAAGTGAGGATGGTGAGATGGAAGGAAATGGTGAGATGGAATAAATGAAATGAGATGAAAGAGAGAGAGAGATTTTTTTTTTTTTTGTTGGAAAACATGAGGTGTCAGGTGACCCTGATTTTCACCTCATGTTTTCTGCATGAGACTGCCAATCAGAGATTGGTTTTCAGGCTCATACATTTATTCATTTTTTTTTTTTTTCCTTTTTTTTTTTCTCTTTTTTTTTTTTTTTTTTTTTTTTTTTTTTTTATTGAAATTGAAAGAAACAGAGATTAGGCTGATGGAGGAGAAGAATTCTTCTCAACCAGCCTCATTTCAGAATCGCCTTAGAATAACTTAACAAACTCCTCTTTTGAGAGTGGCTTGTGGTAAACTTTCAACCGGTGGCCATTCACAATAAAGGGAGTTTGAAGTTCATCAATAGTCTTCACTCTAACTGCTCCATTATTAAAGACTTCATCAATCTCATATGGCCCAAGCCAATGAGTTTGAAATTTTCCTTTGAAGTCCTTAAATTTTGAATCAAACAAGAGTGCCCAATCGCCCTTTTGAAACTTCTTTTCTTTGATATGTCGATCATGCCATTTGCTTCTTTGGTGCTGAACTAGATCGGTCCTTACAATTGCATCTTGTCTCATTTCATCTAGTTCGTTTAACTGGTCCATTCTGTGCTTCTGGGCTTCTGATAAGCTCATCCCCAATTGAACTGCTGTCTTGAAGGTCTTGATTTGGAACTCAATGGGGAACAGGACTTCCTTCCCATAAACAAGTTCATAGGGAGAATGTCCTGTGGTGTTCCTCCATGTAGTTCTATAGGCCCATAAGGCTTCAGGAAGCCTTTCTTCCCAATCTCTTCTATGAAGATGAACAGTCTTTGTGATGATGCTTTCAAGAACTTTATTTGTAGATTCTACTTGACCATTCGCTTGCGGATGGTATGGAGTAGATGTTCTATGCTTGATCTTATATTCCTCCATCAGCTTCTCCATCATCCTTGATGTAAATTGGCTTCCCTGATCTGTTACAATTTCTCTTGGGACACCAAAACGAGTGAAAATATCCTTAAAAAGAAATTGAACAACTGAATTTTCAGTAGCAGAAGTTAATGCTATAGCTTCTACCCACTTGGTAACATAATCAGTACAAACCAATATATATCTGTTTTGCTTGGATGGCGGATTAATTGGTCCAACAAAATCTAGAGCCCATTTCTCGAAAGGTTCGATGCATACCTGTGGCTATAGTGGCATTTCATTTGAAAGAGTTGGTCTCCCAATTCTCTGACAACTGTCACACCTTTTAACATATTGCTTCGCATCCTTAAAGAGAGAAGGCCAATAATATCCTGATGAAAGGATTTTATAGGCAGTCCTCTTATCAGAAAAATGTCCGCCACAAGGTTTGTCATGACATGCCTTAATGATGTCAGGCATTTCATCCTCCCGTACACATCTTCTGATCATCAAATCTGGCCCTGTTCTGAACAATTCATTAGAAATCCAAGAATAATGTGAACTATCCTGAATGATTTTCCTTTTCTCATTAGGAAATAAATGTAAAGGTAACTTTCCAGTAACTAAATAATTAGCAATATCAGCATACCAAGGGGTTTTGGTAGTTACTGCAAACAAATACTCATCTGGAAATTTATCCTCTACAGGAGAGTCCTCATTAGTGTTTTGGATTCTAGACAAGAAGTCAGCTACTGTGTTCTGTTGACCTGGTCGATCTAACACAGTTATGTTGAATTCTTGTAAAAGCAAAAGCCATCTTGTAACTCTACCATTAGTGACTGGTTTGTTCATGAGGTATCTAATGGCAGAGTGATCAGTGTGGACAAAGGTTTCATAGCCGGTTATATAGTGTCTAAACTTGTTTATAGCATGAACAACGGCTAGAAATTCCTTTTCAGTAACAGTATAATTTAACTCAGTAGGAGTCAAATTCTTACTCGTGTAATAAATGGCATAAGGGATCAAATCCTTTTGTCCCAAAACAGCTCCTAAAGCTGTATCTGAAGCATCAGTAGAAATGTGGAAAGGGAGTTTCCAATTTGGACCCCTTAGAATAGGTGCTTCAGATATTCTAGTCTTTAAAGCTTCAAAGGCAGATTGACATTCATGATCCCACTTAAATTCACAATCTTTAGTAAGTAGTCTGAAAAGAGGGGATGCTATCTTAGTGAAGTTTTCAATAAATCTTCTGTAATAACCAGTAAACCCAAGAAAACTTCTAACATCTCTTTGGCAATTTGGAACAGGTAACTTAGAGATGACTTCTACTTTAGATCTATCAACTTTGATTCCATCTCCTGAAATATGATGTCCTAAAACAATCCCTTCAGTAAACATCATAAAACACTTTTCATGACTTAAAGAAAGATTTGTTTCCTTACATCTTACCAGTACTTTTTCCAAATTTGCCAAAGCTTCTTCAAATGTATTACCATAGACTGTGAAATCGTCCATGTATACCTCTACACAATCATGAATCAGATCTGAGAAGATTCCTAGTACAGCCCTTTGAAATGTAGCGGGTGCATTGCACAATCCAAAAGGGAGTACTCGATAGGCAAAAGTTCCCCAAGGACAAGTAAAGGTGGTTTTGTCTTGATCTTCAGGTGCTACCTGAATCTGATTGTAACCACTAAAACCATCCAAGAATGAGAAATACTTTTTACCTGCTAAAGTGTCTAGTACCTGATCAATAAAAGGTAGAGGAAAATGATCCTTTAAGGTTGCCTTGTTCAATTCTCGATAGTCAATGCAAACTCTCCATTTACCATTCTTTTTGGGCACTATAACCAAGGGAGAAACCCATTGGCTATCTGAAATGGGGTAAATGAAGTTTACCTTGAGCAATTTCTGAAGTTCTTCTTTCACAATTTCCCTAAGATTTGGATTCATCCGTCTTTGTGGCTGCCTAATGGGTCTGCTGTTTTCTTCAATATAAATGTGATGAATACAAGTCTTAGGGTCGATTCCTTTCATGTCAGTATATTCCCATGCAAAGGCAGTGGAATGTTTTTGCAACAGCTTAGTTAATTCTTCTTGTTGTAGTCTTTCCAAGTTCTTGTTAATGTTTAATGTTTTTCCTGGAAAGATTTCAACTGTAGAACTACCAAACTCTTCCATTGAGAAGAGAGACATCTGTCTAGAGGAGAGATATTCAATGTCTGCATCTAACTGAAACTGTGAAGAGTCATATTCTAAAGGTATCTCAAAATTTTCTAATGTATTTAGAATTTGACTGTCCTCACTGATCTCAGAGATGGTTAGAACAGGTTGAAGAGTATCCTCATCATCAATCCACTCATCTTCTCCTATTTCTGTTATTGCCTTTGCGGGAGGATACAAGTTGAATTTCTTGGTAGAATTACCATCTGATATATACATGTCTCCAGACCTACAACTTATGAAAGCATCAGCTGTGGCCAGCCAAGGTTTTCCTAAAATAAGAGGATGTCGTCCTAAATTTTTCTTGGGAGTTAAAATCATAAAATCAACTGGATATTCCCAAGAGTCTAGTGAGACTGGAATGTCTTCCAATACACCATCAGGTTTAATGATTGATCTATCTGCAAGTTGCAACAAAGTAGGTGTAAAGAGAAGGTTAGGAAGTTTTAACTGATCCATGGTCTGTCTACTCATAATGTTGATAGCGGATCCTAAGTCAATCAAAGTATTTGGGATTTCAACCCCATTAATATGAGTTTTAACAATAGGGCTACCGGGATCTACATATTTTTGCATGGTAATTTTACCCATCATAATGTCTGCAATTTTTCCAACTAGATGTATCCTTTTGGTATCTCTGGTTCTTTTTATTGTTTTTTTCAAACTCATCTCCTTTATTGTCTTTGCTAGAATGGGAATCTCCTTAATGGTTGTTAACAAGGGAATCTTGATACAGACATTTTTCAATTCATCTAGAAAGCTATAGTCAGGCAACCAAATCTGCTTCTCCACTCCTTTATCAATTTGCAATCTTTCAGGAAAAGGAGGAGTAGCTGAAGATGTGGGTTGCTCTACTAAGGGAGTTGATTATTTTTCTTTTTCTTTAATGCTTGGGTTTTGAAGGGATACTTCAGAACCCTTATTGACTTTGAGAGATTCTTCCTCAGAAATGCTTGGTTGTTGAGCACTTGTAGAAGGTTGGTCTAGGATTCTACCTGATCTGAGTTGGACCTCATTGAGAGGAACAACCATATAGGTAGGGAATGGTTGACCTTCCATGAGTGGTTGACCTTCCATCACGTAAGCACTTTGAGGATTCCTATTATTGGGGTTTGGTTGAGGTTGAGAGGGAAGTTGATTTGGCCTCTGTTGAGATTGTAACAAGAGTTGAGAATTTTGATTTTGTGGAGGAGGTTGTTGTTGTTGAGGGAATGGTAATGACAATTGTTGACCTTGATTTGGAAGTTGGGGAGCTTGCTGATTTTGAAAGGATTGAGGATATTGATAGAATTGGGCAAATCTCCCATAAGGATTTTGCATTTGCATGCTTTGCAACCATGCTTGGAAAGGATTTTGTGGTTGTGACCAAGGTTGTTGCCAAGGATTCCAATTTGGTGGGGGTTGGAAATTCATAGAGTTGTTAAACCCTTGATTTTGCTGCCCCTGCCAAGGTCTTCTTGCAACAAAACAAAGGGATTCAAGCGTACTTGGATCTTCTTGAAAGACTGCTTTGAGGCCAGGGATTGAAGGACATTCCTTGGTCTCATGGGTTTCTGAGCAAATTACACAGGTTTCCACAACTTGTGCTTCCAAGGGACATTCCCTTAAAGCATGCTTCTTTCTACACTTCGGGCAAAAGATAGTCATAGCCTCGGCTTCTGCTTTTTGTTTATTTTGAATCTTAAGGGTATCAATTTGTTCACTAAGACTCCCTAAGATGTCAGTTTTAAATTCATCTAGCATATTACCGATTTCAGCCCTACTCACTGATCCTGTTGCAGATTTATTTGCCCTAAGGAGAGAAGGATCTCTAGGCCCTTTTTGAGTTTTTGATTTGCCTCTTGAGAGATGGATACAAAGTTCTGCTATATCATTGAGAGAAAGTTGAGAAATATCCCCCTTCTCCATCATGTTTAAGATATCTATCCATTCATCCCTAATGGCTTTTAATAAGAGGGCTTTTAAGGTCTCTTCATCCAAGGTACTCATTTTTGCTCTTTTTAAATTATATTGAAATCTCTCAAGTAAATCTTCTAAGCTCTCATCTTCTTTTTGCATCATTTTAAAAACCTCGTCCTTATGATTAGTAGGCATACAATAGTCCAAATACCTATCCAAAAAGGTTTGTTTCATTTCATCCCAGGTCCTAATGGATTGAGTAAGTAACCCCATGAACCATTTCAAAGCTTGATCTTTTAATGTTGATGGGAACAGTTTGAGTTTCTGAGTATCATCCAGATAGTCATAGGTTCGACACACAACTTCAAATTCAAACAAGAATGTTTCAGGGTCCTCAGTTCTTAATCCATGAAAATTTGGGAGGATGGATGGTGATATGTTTTTCATGGTGGCTCGGGAGTCCTCATTAACAATGGGAAACCCAAATGAGTTATCCCCATCTCTATTTCCTTCAATGGGACCTCTACCTCCTCCATTGTTATTGTTATTTCCTCCTCCTCCTCTACCTCTACCTCTACCACCTCCTTCTTCCTCTGCCATGATGATTCTCCTAGGGATTTCAAAATCTTCTGGTTCTTCTACAAAGGGTGAATGAGAAGAGATTTCTCCTTCCTCTTCAGGTGAGTCTATTTCCTCAATTACAATTGGTTTTCTTGTAGGAGAAAGAGAAGAGTCTCTTCCTAGTTCAAACTCAATAGAAGGTATAGGAGAGTCAACTCTTGGCTCTTGAATTTCAGGACTAGGAGTTTCGGTTGGAGATAAGGGAGGTGTCTCTTGTCTATCTCTTGAAGCAGATGGACTTGTAAAAATTGAACTTCGAGCTCTAGCTAAAAACCTTCCCCTAGAATCTCTAGCTCTATGCATGTCATTTTTTTATTTTATCTTCAAGTCAAGTTAAATAGTTCTTTTTATGATCTTCCAGTTCACTCTAGGTGCAAGAAGAGAGCATACTCAAGAAACTATTAAATCAATAACTTTCTCCTTTCTGATCCTCCAGATCACTTCAAAGTGCAAGAGGAGAGCATACTTAGATAGGCTATTAACTTCTTTCCTTGAAACTTTATATATTTTTTTTTCTTCTAAGAATATGGCTACTTAATTTCACTTCCCCGGCAACGGCGCCAAAATGTTTAGTCAATTTAGTGTTATCTAAATTGCTAGTATTAATTGTCAACCCGGGGCTCGTAAGCTGATGAAGTGAAGGTGTACTATATGTACTTAAGTAACCTCTTAGAGTTTTTCTTATCGTTGGGGGTGTTTTTGTGGTTAATTATGTTCCTAAGATGGAGTGATAATTTATAAACAAGTGAGTGATGGTGTGTGTGTAGAGTGAATCCTAAATGAGTGAAAGTGTGTGTTTAGTGATCTCTAACTACTTGCTTGAAAGGAAATGCTTGAAAGGAATAAATGAACTGAAATAACTTGAAATAAATTTGAAAGCAAATGACCACTTCCAATGGCACTAGACACCATTCAAGCTGCTGCTAATAAAAGAAAAGAAAGTCACTTTTAAAACCCAAAAATAAAGATTATCTCTCTCTAACTCGATGCTTCAAAGCACATGTACTGTGTAAAGCATGGATAGAAAGTAGCTTAAGTTGAATTAGAAAAGTGAGAAAAATCTGCTTGAAAGACTAATGATAACGGTTTGCTCTTTCTAATTCTCTACTTCAGCCATATGTACTATGCAAAGTATGATTAGAAAGTAGTGAAAGAATAGTCTAAGAAGCACTTAAAATCAAAAATCTACTTTAAAGACTAGTGGTAATATTTTGCTCTTTCTAACTCTCTACTTCAGCCATATGTACTATGCAAAGTATGGTTAGAAAGTAGTGAAAGAATAGTCTAAAAAGCACTCAAAACTAACTGCAAGTTAGTGATATTATGATCTTAAAAGATAACAGTTTATGATGAAGATCATTCATGTGTTAGCAGCTCTTTGAGAAATAAGATTAAAAATCAGCTATAAAAACAAAGGCAGCACTTGAATTTGTCAACTTCAAATACCATTAGTTTGTAAAGCAAACACACACAGATAAAAATAAATCCCGAGCTAAAAGAAACCTGCAAAGAAGTAACACTGATCAGCTTGAAAGAAAGGAAAACAAGTAAATGAAACTATACATGCTTAAAGAAATGAATAGGAAAATAAAGAAATACTGCACATAAAATACTTTACAGAGGCTGAGATGAGCAGGGGCCCTCTATTCATTCAGCCACAAGAAAACTCAGAGATCTGGAAACTTCAAAACGGTGCTATGTCTATTCCTCCATTTGCAAAAAGTGTACAAAACAGAGTGCTAGAATAGCACTAAAAAACAGAGTTCACAACGCTCTTAAATTTAACACAAGTTCAGAAATTACAACTGATAAAAGTCTCATGAGCGTACGCAGACGCAGCTATTTATAGAGGTTTCTAAGATAGCCTACTCGTACAGCTAATTAACTGAAAAACAACAAACTGTCATGCGTATTTATGGTCCCTTGACACATCATACGGCTGCGTGGATGAGTTTAATGGTTCTGTCGTCATGGGTAATGAATCCCATGTTGGATCATGTCCCCTGCCACCTGTAGAACGTGGACAAGTCACCGTTTAAGATGACGTGACCTAGCAGCTCACAATCACCGTTAAACAGCCTTGAGTTGACCGTAACTTGACCAGCTTTGACCATGGGTAAAGATGACGTGGATGGCTAGAAAAATGGGACAGGAACCTCGAGCACGTTGATACCTAAGTGCCCATGTGGCTCATCTGGCAAACTGACACGTGGAACATTGCGTTTAACAAAAAGGCTGCAGGATCTTTAGATAGCTGCAGGATCATCAGATAGCTGCGGGATTCCTGCAAGTAAGTCAAAATCTAAACAAATAGTCATCCATTAGCAAAACTTGCTTGATCATGCTTAATGACACCTAATGTAATGATCTGGGTGGTTTATAGTGAAAATGAGGCAAAAGTGAAGAAAAGATGAGGAAAAACTGAGGAAAATGGTAGACAAGTAGGTGTAGAGTAGAGGCTCTACAGCATGAAATGGAAAGGCTTTAGATTGCTTTTTGCTTTTTTTTTCTGGCACCTGCAAAACTGAAAATAGATTGAACTGCAACTAGCTATCTTGTTGAAATGAAAATGTGGAATTGAAATGAAAGCAGGAAAGGACTAAGCTATGTTGCTCAAATGAAATTGCAGGAATGAAATGCTAGTCTACGCTTGCAGAATTGAAATGCTAATCTACGATTGCAGAATTGAAATGCTATTCTATGAAAGCAGGAAATATCTACTTTACTTTTTGCATTCTCTCCTTTGCTTCTCTTGTAGCCATTGTTGGCATAACTCTTGACTTATGATTATTTTTTGATAATGAGAAGCAGTCAGATTTGATATCAGCTATGAGTTGTCTATAGGAGCCATAGCTCTCGGGGTTGGGCCCAACCTGAGAGCCTAGGGCCTCCTTCTTTGTATTGTTATCTTTTCTTTATGCATTGTGATTTTTCTTTTATGCATTTGAAACGTGGTTCTGTTGAGCAAGATTTAGTTGTGTTGGTTAAAGAGGTCACTGTTGAGAAATAGAATTGCTTCAGATGTGTAGAGTAGATTGGTAGGATAATAACAGATAAAGCTCCAAGAAAAAGGGCTGACAACACTCTCAGTTTCACCTCTCCCTTATTGGATCAGGGGCTGGAATTGCAGAAACAGTGCTGCCCCAACAAAAACACTAGTTTGCTTGACCATGCAATCTTTAGTGTAATGTTTTCATTTGTAGAAGTTGGTTATGCGTTCAGGCCTTTGAAATGTTTCTTTGCTTAAGTGCTGTACATGGTTCTCTTTATAAATAAAGCTGATGTTCATTTGTTTCGTTGACAGTTAGGATAGATTAGCTAAGATTTCGATTGTGTGCAAGACTTGGTTGATTCGGTTAAGTGTACACTGTGCAGGGCATCTCCATCAATCTCTCATCCACCTAAGCTTCGTCCAGGCCAGCTGCTCCATCTCTACAGGCATTTCTACAGGAAGTCGTCTACAGGAAACTCAGAAAACAACCATGCAGAAAGAAAACGTGGGATTTTCGGCAAATTTCAAGCTCCAAACGAGATAGGCTCAGGAAACTTCTCTGCATATGATATTTATATAAGGTGGAGGATTAAAAACACAATATTGGGTTGAAAGAAAGGGAAGTGAAGCTTAAAATGCTGCCTGTGTTTTTTCCCTCCTTTGGGTTATACACAGTCTCTCCATTTTCCTCCTCTGCATCCGAAATATGCCTTTTCCTTTCTCACATTCTTTTGAAAAAAAGTATGCAACCATATAAGCCAACCTATGAGAAACAAAATTTGCAAGACTGTCCACTCTCTGAAGCAAAACCTTGTGTTATAAATATTCTCTGTTCTGTCAAAGCTATTGATTTTTATCAAAAAAAAAAAACCAGAGAAGCAAATTCAAGTTGGAAATAGTTCGAGGAGAAATTGCAAATTGATGTTGTGAAAAAGAAGAACATGAGAAATTCCTGACTCCAGAAAGACAAACCTCAACCATTTCTCTATTTCTAGTTTTGAAATTTTGTCTCCTCCCTCCTCACCTAAACATTTCCAGCAGTCACCACACATCATGACAGGGAGATTTTTAGAAATATGGCAGGGGAAGATGAGGAGGAAATAGAAAAAGAGGAAAAGACCAAAACGGAGAAAGAAGGACTTGAAACCAAGGAGGAAATCAAAACAGAAGGTGAGAAGGAGGATCCAGAACAGAAAAGAAAAAGACTAAAGCAGAGAAGGAAAAAACTAAGCAAGATGAGAAGAAAGCCAAAACAGAGCATGAGGAAGCAAGATATTGAGGCAGAGAAGAAAACTAAGGGTAAGGAAGCTAAGGGAGAGAAAACCTAGGGCAAACCATCACAGGGGAAGCCACAGGAAAAGCAAGAGGAAAATCAAGAAAGAAGAAGAAGGAAGAAACAGAGAGAAAAAAAAAAGTTTAATCCCTGGAAATTTTTGCAGGTTGCAGGAACACAATGCGGAAAGGGGGTCTCCCAACACAAGCAAAGGGGTACCTACCAAGTTCCCAGGCATCCTCACATCCATCCCCTCCATGAACACTCATTTTTTTCAGGGTTTGGGCACAATCTAGTCATGGTTCAACCTTCTACAGGAAGCTACAAGACTTTCTACAGGAAGTTCTGTATTTCTACCAGCAACATCCTGTAGAGCCTTTGGGCAGGCCATAATCGATTATGGAGAGGGATTTGAAGCTTGAATTCTATTGAGGAGGCATGCAACCACTCTTTTCTTCCATCATCCACTGGTTTCATCTCCTTTCACCACCATTTCCAACATCTGATTGAATATACTTGCACAATCATAGCAAAGCTGAGAATTCTTTAGGAAAAGGAGTAGGCAGTGGGAAGGAGCAAAGAGAAAAGCATGATTTCATGACCGAGAAGAGGACATCACTTTAGAAGCTTAGCATGCCAGGGAGGCCACCAGGGCCATCAAAGATGAGGAGATAGATCAGTTGCTCAGAGGATGAGCAACACTTTCAGTAGGGGGGTGATGATGAGCCCCAAAAATGGATAATTATTTGGGCTCATTCAACCTCCTAATTCGACTTAATCTACCATTCTCATTAGTTTATTGCATGTTTTTGATTATATTTATGCTAATAGAGTGAATTGGGTTAGTTATTATGCCAACAACTCTAATGTGTGCTTTGTGTAGTCTTTTTGGTCAATTTGGAGACAAAATCAAGGGTTGAAATGAGCACTTGGCAGCCAAATTTGTGGAGAGGATTTTTAGGAAGGTGTTCCCTTCATTTATGGGCCCTTACCTCGAATTCTCCACCATCAGCTCGGAGTTCAAGGGCCACCAAATCAATTATCACAAGGGCAGCCAAGCAAGTCAAGTAGGACTGCTATTAACTACAAGTTTTGGGCAGCCGAGTCCCTAAAGTTTAGGAGGACTGTTGGGGTCCTCAATTTGTATAAACAAGAAGGCTTAGGGCCTCATTTTGGTTAGCCAGTGGTTAGTCATTTTGTATTCATTTTGTAGTCATTTTGTAGTTCGATTTTTAGGCATTAGATTAGCTTTGCTTTCAGCACATTTTCAAGTTCTCCTTGTGGACAGTTTTTGGAATGTAACATTTCTTTTGATCAATAAAGATGAATCCAACTTTGCACCAGCTCTAAATCTCTCTTAGGAGGCTGTAGCTCTTGGGTCGGGCCCATCTCAAGTGCACAATACCTCCTTTTTTTACTTTTATGTGTCTTTGCTGCATTCTTAGAATAAAATCTGTTATTTAGATTTAAACCTTGTTTTATTATTTAGGTCGTTTTTGATGAGTAAAATAGCTTTTCATGCTCAGATTTAGTTGATAGGTTGTTAACAGAAAAAGCTTCAAGAAAAGGGCCAACAAACATCTGTGGTTTCACCTCTCCCTCAGTGGGATCAGGAGCTGTGACTAGGATGACTTTGCTGCCCACAAAAACACTGATTTTGCTTTGCCATGCAATCACTAGTGTTTGATCTTTATGTGTAGAATTTGGTTACAAGTTCAGACTTTCGTTTGCCTAGTTACATGAGTTAAAATACATGGTTTCATTGCAGGTCACACTTCTGTTCATTCTCTTTACTGACAGCTAGCAAATTAGGTCAAAGAAACTAGGTCTTTGAATTTACAAGTCTTTGTCGGTTTAGATTTGAAAAACGACTTACAGAGCACCTGTACCACTCCTTCATCTACTTATTCTCCATCAGCACCATCCACTCCACCCTCTACTTAGAATCCTTACCTCACGTTTGCCACATTTGCTCCCATAACCCTAGTTTTTGTACATCATTGTTTAAGCCTTCTTTGAGCCAACTTAGCTATCTACACCTTCTCACCACTCCATCCACCAGTCCCTGGGCCACTTCAGACCCCTATCCTACCTCCATATCCATTCATGCATCTTCCCTCACTCACCCATCCTCCAAAATCCAATTTTAAAACATCTTGTAGAAATTTCTGAACATCCTGTAGAAATTCCTGAAACATCTTGTAGAACCCCTGCAGACTTCCTGTAGAAGCTCACAAATGAGGTTTCTTGATAGCCAAACTCTGTGAAACTCTCTGGAAGGGTGTTAGGGATCCCTTAGGCCCTCTCTGAACCTTCCCGACCTCTTCCAAGCATTTCCTCTCGCCAATCCACCTCTGCACAGTCACAAGCAGTTAAAAGCACATGCATGATAATTCTAATAACTTATTCAAAAATACAAAAAGATGTTTTCTTTAGGTAGAGGTAGTCTAGACACATGGATTTTACCTTCATAGAAGTAATGGCATCCCTTCCAGTAGTTTGCATTCTCTCCTTTGCATCAGTAGGACTAGTTGGTAGAATTAGGGTTTGCTAGGGTTTGCGTTACTTTTTGGCTTTCAGTTTCTTTCCGCAAGTAGATTAGCTTCCTTTGAGTTAGCTTTCATCCATCAGTTAAAAAGCTTCTTCTAAGAGCTCATAGAAGTTGGCTTAAGCTCCTAGAGGACTTGTGCCAGCTGACCAAGTGATAGCTGCGGCAAGAGCTAGTACTTGTGCATACAACACCGTCGCTTCCAAGTTTGTTACGAACTACCAGGTTGATAAAATTAAATAAGGGAGTCTCAGGAGTTGCAGCATTATTGCTGCAATATTGGTGCTCACCATCTTTTTGTATTTTTGATTAAGTCGTCAGTTTCGTCATGCATATGCTTTCACTGTTCTTTGATTGTGCAGGGGTGGATCAAGGAGGAGAAATGCTTGGAAGAGGTCGGGAAGGTTCAGAGAGGGTCTAAGGAGTCCCTGACACCTTTCCAGAGAGTTTCACAAAGTTTGGCTATCAAGAAACCTCATTTGTGAGCTTCTACAGGAAGTCTGCAGGGTTCTACAGGATGTTCAGGAATTTCTACAGGATGTTCAAAAATTTCTACAGGATGTTTAAAAATTGGATTTTGGAGGATGGGTGAGTGAGGGAAGATGCATGAATGGATATGGAGGTAGGATAGGGGTCTGAAGTGGCCCAGGGACCAGTGGATGGAGTGGTGAGGAGGTGTAGATGGATAAATTGGCTCAAAGAAGGCTGAAACAATGATTGCACAAAAAGGTAGGGTTACGTGGGCAAGAGGACAGATGTGAGACGAGGAACCTAGCTAGGAGATGGAACAACTGGCTCTGATGAAGCTTAGGTGGATGAGAGAGTGGTAGAGATGCCCTGCACGGTGTACATTTAACCGAATCAATAAAGTCTTACAAAGAATCAAAGTCCTAGCTAATCTAATCTAACTGTCAATAAAACGAATGAACAACAGTTTTATTTGGAAAGAAAACCATGTACATCAATCATGCAAAGAACCAAAAATGCACATGTCTAGGCTACCTCTATCTGAAGGAAACATCTTTTTGTATTTTTGAATAAGTGATCAGAATTATCATGCATGTGTTTTAACTGGCTTTTTACTGTGCAGGGGTGGATCAAGGGAGAGAAATGCTTGGAAAAGGTTGGGAAGGTTCAGAGAGGGTCTAAGGAGTCCCTAACACTCTTCCGGAGAGTTTCAAAAAGTTTGGCTATCCAGCAACCTCATTTGTGAGCTTCTACAGGAAGTCTGTAGGGGTTCTACAGGATGTTTCAAGGATTTCTACAGGATGTTCAGAAATTTCTACAGGATGTTTTAAAATTCGATTTTGGAGGATGGGTGAGTGAAGTAAGGTGCATGAATGGATAGGGAGGTAGGGTAGGGGCCTGAAATGACCTAGGGACTGATGGATGGAGTGGTGAGAGGGTGTAGAAAGTTGGCTTGGCTTAAAGAAGGCTAAGACAATGGAGGAGCAAGAAGGTAGGGTTACGTGGGCAGAAGAACAATTGTGAGACGAGGAACCTAACTAAGAGATGGAGCAGCTGGCCTAGACGAAGCTTAGGTGGATGAGAGAGTGATGGAGATGCCCTGCACAGTGTACACTTAACCGAATCAACCAAGTCCTACACACAATTCAAATCTTAGCTAATCTATCCTAACTTTCAACGAAACAAATGAACAACAACTATATTTATAAAGAGTTCCTTGTATAGCACTTCTCAAATATACACCACACGTCAAGGATTGTGGGAAACCTACTGTGAACAAAAGGACGAGAGAGAATCCTCACTATTTTCAGCCGCACCCACCTGAAATTCTTCTGAGATACCATTAAGGAACAATATTACCCTGTCAGGAGCTATGAAGATAAATACATAAATTGGACCATGCTACAACACTGAAGGGATCAATATGTTTCAGAGTTTACAAATGTTTTGCATACCCTTCACACGAAGCTAGGTATCAAGGATTCTTAGTGGCATTTGGTACTCAAGTACCATGACTATCTACACAAGTGCATGCTTGCCAACAAATGGAAGCATTACATTTTGAGGAAGGGAACGGTCATCCACACAGACCACTGACCCCTGCAGTTCACACAAACACAAGGGAAATTGTAGAACGATCGCCATGAGAATTGGTCCACATACCTACAAGAGTTACATTTGAACATTAAGTACAAGAAGGGAAAAATGAACAATGTTTCAGACTTCCTCATCCGATCACCGTTTATGGTGCTAACCACTATGATCAAATCTTGTGGGCACGAGACTGCAGGGTGGCCACATCTTTACAAAGAGCGATCTCGAATTTGACAATACATACTAGACACTCCTGAAAGGTAAGCAATTTCCAAATTTTCACCTCGAGGATGCACTGTTATGCCACCTGCCACACATCTGTGTTATTTCAAGTGAGTGTGCCAAGATGAGAGGCGCTCTACAGTCGGGTCGCTAGACATTTTGGGAAAGAGGAAATAGTGGCAATGCTGCAGAAGTATTTTTATTGGCCAAACCTTCGACAGGATATTGGGAAGTACATCAAATCCTGCACTACCTGCGCCATTGCCAAACTAACTATCAAGAAGCAAGGCCTATATACTCCTCTGCCTACTCTTAGTCGACCTTGGGAATCCATCTCCATGGGTTACATGTTGGGCCTTCCTTCTACTAAGCATGGCACTTAATTTTTGTGGTCATCAATAGATTCTCTAAGATGGCCATTCTGGCAGCTTGCAAGAAGAGTATCACAACATAAGCCACTGCTAAGCTCTTCTTTGAACGAGTTTTGGTACATTTTGGGACCCCACAGTCTATTATCTCAGATTGGGACATGTCGTGCGTAAGTACATTTTGGTCAAGTCTTTGGTCTATTTTTGATACCAAGCTCACTAAGTCCACGACTTTCCACCCCCAAACTGATGGCCAAACAAAGGCCGTCAACATGATGATCATACACATTATTCATATGTAAAACTCAAAGTATCCACACACATGGGAAGAAAACCTCCCCTATGCCCAACACAGCCACAATAGAGCTCTCCATAGATCAACTGGCCACAACCCCTTTTAGGTGGGGTTGGGATTCCAGCGACTATGTCCCATTGATGTGGCCATCCCATTTGCAGCTACTTAAGAAAATTTGGCTCATGTCCTGTTCGAAGCTGATAGGGCTAACAACTTCATTGAGAGCATTCAACACATCCACTAGCGGGTCCATGACAATGATTGGACAGAGAAATTGTTAAGTACAACTAGCGTCATGATCAACATCGAATGAAACAAAAGTTCTAGGTGGGTGACAAAGTTTGGTTACATTTGTAGAAGGATCGACTCGTTGGGTCCCATCGTAAGCTTCGTTCGCTCCAATATGGGCCTTACACCATCACTAAGGCTATAGGGAACAATTATTTCGAGCTAAGCATTCCCCCATTCCTTGGCTTGCACCCAGTGTTCAATGTGGACGACCTTCGACCATACCTTCCACCATTACTAGACACATTAGAGATTACAAAACAACTCACACCAACATATTTAAGCCCAGACTACATGGAACATACCACAACTGATTGGATCATAAACACACAGATCAAGAACAATCACTAGCAGAAGATCCATCTGTATCAGGTTGTCAAAGCTGGCCAACTCCTGCACCAAGGCAAGTGGCTCACTAGGGACCAAGTTCAACAGAGGTTTCCCCATCTCATGGAGGCACTCAATGCAATGGGGACCACTGCTTCCTGAGGGGGGAGGAATGATCTAGGTGGATATTGGTGGCCACTCGCCTATTCCACTTGGACCCCCACCATTGTTTCTTTTCATCTTCCTTAATTTTAGCACAACATACTAATTTTGGTAGTTTTTCGGGCCCTAAACTTCCAGAGTTGATTTGAGGGATTAAAAGAAGTAGTTAGGGAAAACGGGGAGATCAGAAAAGTCCCAAATTAGTTTACCAATTTGTTTTCGGCCTCCTCTTTAAGATATTCGAAACAACGTATTATGATAGCCAAATGGAAATCATATGACAAAGTTACGACCCTAGGAATTTGATGTACTAATTTGCCCAAACAGGGCCCACAATTTTGGCGCTTGATCTCCTAGGGTTAGGTTTTTGGATGTTTAGGGTTTTCCATTGTTTCTCAATAATAAATAGGTGTTTGGGCCTCATTGTAAATCATTTCAAAGGCATGTAGCTGCCACATCGTTTCTCAGAGATAAGCTACCATCGCCCGAGCTAGTTTATTTTTATTTGTGTATGTAAGCATATTTCAGTTCTTTGATATTAATGAAATGAATTTGTATTTCTGCTGCATCTCTGTGTATATGGGTATTTCTGTATTTTGTTGCGTTCTTGCATAAGTCTGGATCAATTGAGACCATAGAAATATAACAATCTTAAAATAAGCAAAGTTACATCGAGAACTAAATATGTATTGGTGCCCCATTTTGTCCCCACTTCCACTGTTTTCCATCTCCATTCTTGTCCTTTTTGTACTCCTATACCTACTCTCTTGCCATTTTTATTGCTCTAAAACTGTTAAAATCCTACTATGAGGTAAGGCATTTCATTGTGTCATTTTGCTGTTTATTAGTTAAGATTAAGCGAACTTGAGTTGTTACCAATGAACTAACTCATTGATATGATCGAGTGTGAATATTGCAACAACTGAGTAGGATGAAATCAAGAGAGAGCTGGTCCATGAACCATGTTCCACCATTTTTGTACTCAACGACCATTTCGTGATCAGTACTTAACAATGTAAAGGATGGATAGGCCGCATATTTATAGATGAGCAAGCCACCTACCGCTGTGTTCGAAAAAGTTCAACTTCTGCCATGATAAGATCTTCACTATCCTCACTAAACTTAGCTGGTACTAATATTGGGGTTAGTTGAGGGTTTGTTATGCTAAATCAAACAAATTCTGACAATCTAATCTGGAAGATAGATTTAGCCAAGCTGTTAAATTTGCTATGTATGGTCAAGGTTGTTTTTAACTAAGTCGATGCCTATAAAGGCTAATCTGTAGTCACTAGGAAGCTAGTGAACAAAAGAAAATCTTGTTATTTGTATCTTTGAGGTGTTATCTCCAAACATATTATTTTTAATTGGAAGACTATTATGATGGATATGTATTGAGTTTCGATCGATTTGTTGATGGTTCATTGTGAGTTCATGAATTAGATGTGTTAAAGTTTTTCGTTTCCTGTAAGTAAGTAAGCTCCCAGGTGTGGCCGGGCCCACCACCATTTGGGATCAGCTTTGTATCATTTCTTAGGAACATAATCGTGTGATAGTTATATTTGCTTCTCGTTTGTCTTTGGTTTATCAATTGTTTATATGCTGCGTGGAGGTTTATTGAATTTGGAACGATTTTAGTGTGTTGACTATTACATGTGTTTTCAGATTTGAATGTGTGGTTCTTGTGTGCATCTCAGAGATTGGTGCTCCTACCTTTAAAACAGAGACATACTTTGTTCCCCAAAGCAACAAGTTATATCGTTTTGACTATGTTGTTGTATTTATATAAAACTTGTTTCAATCATATTATAAATTGAATATTTGTGGTGAGCTGGTCCCTATGTTGGAAATGCAAAGCAACCCTCGAATGTCGAAGTCAAAATAATGCATTGAGTAGTAAGGATTGATATGGTGTGGGTTTTGTTGTGTGGATTATAGAGCCAGATTGGTCATATGCATTGAGTGAGTTTCAATTAATTCCGAATAAAATGGCATTTGGTTGTTTTTTTTTCCTGTTATCAAACTGGTTGGTTTTCTTCTAAATTGTTTTCATGAATGTGTGTGTCATTGAAGTATTTATGTTCAGATTGATTAATTAGAATAGCTTGACTTATCATAAGTTTAATTTAGTTCAAATCGGTTGGTTTTCTGCTAAATTATTTTCATGAGTGTGTGTTCCCTAGAAGTATTTCTTTCCAGATTGATTGATTAAAATAACTTAACTTATCATACTTTAATATAGTCTTGTTTCCCAATAGATTCCTAGTTTCTTAATAGAATTCACAAATTGATTTTGGAGTTCAAGTGAGCGATTTAGTTTTCAGTGTGATTTATCTTGCTTTGTTTTGAGTACTTGAGTGCAATAGTATAACCTAGAGTCTGGTACTCTTGATTGAAAATGTAGTTCCTAGCCTGAGGTAATTGCCATCAAATGTGTGCTTGATTTGATTTCGAAGTTATGTTGCAATCAGCCGTGTGATTTATATTTTCATTGAGAAGACAAAGTGTTGGTTTGCCGAGATTTCGAATAGGTTTGCTTGAGTTTAGTTTGAGATTTATGCAACTGTAGGATAGTTTCTTGAGTACAGTTTTGTGTGCCTGATAGCAATTCATAGTTGTTTTATTTGTTTTTCATTCTTGAGAATAGAATTAAGGTTTGATATTTGAAGCTTGTTCTTAAGGTTATGATAGATTAGGAATATGTATGCAGATTAGTTGAGTGTGAGAGATCAAGTTGCTTAAGTGTGTGAGACAAAGTATTCAGATTAGCTCCCAACATAAAGGTCTTTTACTTGTTGTCAAGACAATGGAATTAATGTGAAGCTTTTCTCATTCTAGGGTTTTGAATTAAGAACAATTATTGAATGCAAGATTGATTGCTTAGTTAAAGTTGAATTACCATCGCAAGTAGATTAGATCTTTTAATTCCTTCAAGTGGAAATTGTAAGAGTTGGAAATTAGGATTTGGGTTTTGAATGATTGAGTTATGTGTGGAGTCTATTTGATTAGGCATTTGCTTTCATAGCATGTCAAATTGGAATTTGTGGTTAAGAATCGAGTCGACATTTAAGTCCAGATTTCGGTTCCAGCACATAGTAGGTTAAGTTCATAAAGATTTCAAAGTCTTTAAGTTGAATTTAATTATTGATTTTGTCTGTGTTAGCAAGATGGATTGATTCCGTTTTAAGTTGTGTGTTTACAAGCATTTGTGTGTTCCATTATTTAGTTGATCATTATAAAGGAAACACTAAAACTATGACCAAAAACATAATGTAGAAATCGCAATACAACTCGCGTTTACGAGCCTGGATTGACATATAGATGCAGGAGAATTAATATACCTATTAAATCTCTCAACATTTTTGCGTCATTGCCAGCGAAGTTGTAATTTCTTATTCAGGTAACTATTATTATTTTATTTTCAGGATCTTGCAGGACTGTTAGAGGGAGGAGAGTGTATGGTAAGACGTGAGTGAAGAGCCACACATCCACTTTTGTGGGGTTGCTCCAAACTCTGACCGATCACTTCTTATTCTTGAGTTTCTATTTCCTTTATCTTTATGCGTAGGAGTATAGGTAGACCTAGAGATAACAAGGGTAGATTTATTTCCAGTTCTAAATTTCATGCAATCTTTGGATCAGTTAATATACCCATCCTTACCACTGCTAATCGATATGAAGGACTAAGACAAGGAGGAAGTGTTGATACCAACTTGGTTTCAGATCAAGAATTCTTAGATCAAAGGGAAAAGTCCATTCGATAGGTTGACTTTGAAAACCCTGTAGAAGAACCAGTAGAATTGCAAGACAACGTGGACGAGCAATCAACCAATATCAACCATGTTCCAATACCTCCTGTTCACACCATAATCAGCAAACCCCTTCGGGTGCCCGTTGTATATATGGATCACCAAGATGGGGAGGACAGACACAACGAAGAATTCCAAGAAGAGGGAGAAGGCCCTCGACACAATGGTAACCTCTTTGGAGGAAACAACCAGGAAGACGAAGAGGAAGTTAACTTCGGGTTCCCTATCCTAGATGTTACTCGCGACATCAACATGAAAAACATTCCGATGGCATCTCTCCCGTTATTTTATGGTAAATCATCTGAAGACCCCAATGCATTTCTTTTTGAAGTCGATATTTTATGTCGTAGTGATAATTACTATGAGGATGAACATAAACTTAAATTGTTTCCCGCCACATTAAAAGATGCAGCCCTTAGATGGTTCATGAGTCTATGGCAACACACAATATACTGATGGGATGACATGAAATCAGTCTTTGGATATCATTGATGTCCCTACTCTTACAAAAATCTTGATACTTTTTAAGGAAGACTGATTTCATGTCATCCCATGAGTATATCGTGTGTTTCCCTAGACTCATGAACCATCTAAGGGCTGCATCTTTTAATGTGGTGGGAAACAATTTAAGTTTATGTGCATCCTCATAGTAATTATAACTGCGACATAAAATATTGAATTCAAAAAGAAATGCATCGGGGTCTTCAGATGATTTACCGTAGAATAATAGGAGAGATGCCATCAGAATGTTTTTCATGTTGATGTCGCGAGTCACATCTAGGATAGGGAACCCGAAGGTAACTTCCTCTTTGTCTTCCTGGTTGTTTCCTCCAAAGAGGTTACCATTGCGTCAAGGGCCTTCTCCCTCTTCCTAGCATTCTTCGTTGTGTCTGTCCTCCCCATCTTGGTGATCCATATCTGCAATGGGCACCCAAAGGGGTTTGCTGATTATAGTGTGAACAAAAGGTATTGGAACATGATTGATATTGGTTGATTTCTCATCCATGTTGTCTTGCAGTTCTACTGGTTCTGCTACATGGTTGTCAAAGACAACCTGTCGAATGGCCTTTTCCCTTTGATCTAAAAATTCTTGATCCAAAACCAAGTTGGTATCAACACTTCCTCCTTATTGTCTCAGTCCTACATATCGATTAGCAATGGTAAGAATGAGTATATTAACTGATCTAAAGGTTGCAGGAAATTTAGAACTAGAAATAAATCTACCCTTGCTATTTCTAGGTCTACCTGTACTCCTACGCATAAAGATAAAGGAAATAGAAACTCATGAACAAGCAGTGATCGGTCAGACTTTGGAGCAACCCCACAAAAGTGGATGCGTGGCTCTTCACTCACGTCTTATAGTACACTCTCCACCCTTTGACAGTCTTGCAAGATCTTGAAACTTAAATAATAATAGTTACCTGAATAAGAAATTACAACTTCCCTGGAAACGACGCAAATTTTTTTGAGAGATTTAATAGGTATATTAATTGTCCTGCATCTATATGTCAATCTGGGCTCGTAAACACGAGTTGTATTGCATTTTCTACATTTAGTTCTTGGTCAGAGTTTTAGTGTTTCCTTTATAATGATCAGCTAAGTAATGGAACACACAAATGCTTGTAAACATACAACCTAAAATGGAATCAATCCATCTTGCTAACACAGACATAATCAATAAAAAAATTCAACTTGAAGACTCTGAAATCTCTATGAACTTAACCTACTCTGTACTGGAATTGAAATCTGGACTTAAATGTCGACTTGATTCTTTACCACAGATTCTAATCGGATAGGCTATGAAAGTGAATGCCTAATAAAACAGACTCCACACATAAGTCAATCATTCAAAACCCAAATCCTAATTTCCGACTCTTACAATTTACACTTGAAGGAATTAAAAGATCTAATCTACTTGCGATGGTAATTCAACTTTAACTAAGAAATCAACCTTGCATTCAACAACTGTTCTTTATTCAAAACCCTAGAATGAGAAAATATTCACATTAATTCCATTGTCTTGACAATAAGTAAAAGGTCTTTATGTTGGGAGCTAATCTGAATACTCTATCTCAGACACTTAAGCAACTTTATCTCTCACACTCAACTGATCTGTATACATATTCCTAATCTATCATAACCTTAAGAACAAGCTTCAAATATCAAACCTTTATTCTATTCTCAAGAATGACAAACAAATAAAACAACTATGAATTGCTATCAGGTACACCAAATTGTACTCAAGAAACTATCCTACAGTTGCATAAATCTCAAACTAAAATCAAGCAAACCTATTCGAAATCTCGACAAACCAACACTCTGTCTTCTCAATGAAAATATAAATCACACAGCTGATTGCAACCTAACTTCGAAATCAAATCAAGCACGCATTTGATGGAAATTACCTCAGGCTGGGAACTATGTTTTCAATCAATAGTATCAGACTCTAGGCTATAGTACTGCACTCAGGCACTCAAAACAAAGCAAGAGAAATCACGCTGAAAACTAATTCGCTCACATGAACTCCAAAATCAATTTACGAATTCTATTAAGAAACTAGGAATCTATTAAGAAACAATACTAGATTAAACTATGATAAGTTAAGTTATTTTAATCAATCAATCTAGAAAGCAATACTTCTGTGGCGCACACACTCATGAAAATAATTTAGCAGAACACCAACCGATTTGAACTAAATTAAACTTATGATAATTCAAGTTATTCTAATTAATCAATCTGAACAGAAATACTTCGATGACACAAACATTCATGAAAATAATTTAGAAGAAAACTAACCAATTTGATAACAGAAAGAAACAAGAAAATGCGATTTTATTTGGAATTAACTGAAACTCACTCAATTCATATGACCAATCCGGCTCTCTAATCCACACAAAAAAACCCACACCATATCAATCCTTATTACTCAATGCATTATCTTGACTTTGACATTCGAGGGTTTCTCTGCGTTTCCAACTGAGGGACCAACTCACCAAAAATATTCAATTTATAATATGATTGAAACTATTTTTATATAACTACAACATCACAGTCAGAATGATATAAATTTTTGCTTTGGGGAACAAAGTATGTCTCTGTTTTAAAGGTAGGAGCGCTAATCTCTGAGATGCACACAAGAACCACACATTCAAATCTCAAAACACATGTAATAGTCAACACACTGAAATCGTTCCAAATTCAATAAACCTTCACGCAACATATAAACAATTGATAAATCAAAGACAAATGAGAAGAAACTATAACTATCACACTATTATGTTCCTAATAAATGATATAGAGCTGATCCCAGATGGTGGTGGGCCTGGCCACACCTGGGGAGCTTACTTACTTACAGGAAACAAAAATCTTTAACACAACTAATTCATGAACTCACAACGAACCATCAACAAATCGATCAAAACTCAATACATAGCCATCATAATAGTCTTCCAATTAAAAATAATATGTCTGGAGATAACACCTCAAAGATACAAATGACATGATTCTCTTTTGTTCGCTAGCTTCCTAGTGATTATAGATCAACCTTTATAGGCATCGACTTAGTTAAAAACAACCTGGACCATACATAGCAAATTTAACAACTTGGCTAAATTGATCTTTCAGATTAGATTGTTGGAACAACCTGTTCGATTTAGCATAACAAACCCTCAGTTAACCCCAATATTGGTACTAGCTAAGTTCAGTGAGGATAGTGAAGATCTTATCATGGCAGAAGTTGAACTTGTTCAAAAACAGTTGTAGATGGCTTTCTCATTGTCATGCCCTACTTAATCTTATCATGCAAAAGTTACTAGTGTTTAGATTACCTGAAAATATTGACTTATAATTATCAAGAAATATTGATACAGACCTACATTGGTGAAACTGTAAATTTAACACTGATGTAAATTTTATTGCTATTCCCAACTTACCTCCTCAAATTTAAATTTTGATAGGATATGGTCTCCTTCCATTTATTCAAATTTAAATATCTATATCCCCAAAATGTCCTCTAAAATCTAATTGGGAGAAGATATGGTCCTTTCCAATTAATTACCAAATTATATATTCATATCTCATCCCCAAAATGTCCTCTCAAATTTACTTGGAAGAAGATATGGTCCTCTCTAATTAATTACCAAACTATATAGTCATATTTCATCCCCAAAATGTCCTCTAAAATTTACTTGGGAGAAGATATGGTCCTCTCCAATTAATTACCAAATTATATATTCATATCTCGTCCCCAACATGTCCTCCCAAATTTACTTGGGAGAAGATATGATAAGAAAAGTCAAATGTAAGGATGAGGGGGTAGCTATGACATTAATGATAGGTGGTTGAGGTGGATGGGAGAAAGAGGCATAAAAGGGGAAGGATGATGGGAGGAGGGGGAGATCCTTGGTCTTGGTTTTGGTTTTGTGGTGGTTTTGGAGGATTTTGTTTTGAGAGGATGGTGGAGTAAAGAGAAGGGATAGAAGGAGAGTACTGGTTTAACTTGGACACAATACATCTGGTTGGACTTGGGCTTGGAGGGCTAGGGAACTTGTGGAGGTTTCCTGGGCTAGGAAATACTTCCTAGTTGGCTGGGAGGTAAATCCAGTCGGTAGTCAAGAGGAGCATCCCAACAGGATCAGAAGCTCAGGGGCATCTCAACTAGGCTATTGGAACATATATTCCTTTGTTTATAGATTACTCATGTAAGTGATTGCAATGAAATTCTTACTTATTTAATAGTGGGAAATAAATTTTAATGGTAAATTATCATTAATTAATTGTTTAGTTAGAAATAAGTTATTTCCCGTTTATTGTATTTAAAATTAGAGAAATTTAGTTTTTGTTAGAGGACCCTAGGATGGAGCCTTACAGGTGGTATCATAACAGGTTCAAAATCTAGACCCAAGACCCACTAGACACAAATCTCCACTAAAAGAGTTATAACCCTCATCATTGCTTGTAAGCATTTTTATTATAATATATATATATATATATATATATATATAATGTGGAAATGATTTCATTTAAGACTAATTTAATGATTTTTTCTGCATTTTACCGGCAATTTAGAACTTCTTTTATCATACTCTGTGTATTTCTTTTAGCCATTTATCAACACATGCCATATGGTGCTCATGGAATAGGGCAAAACCCAGATTTTATCTTCTTACTCATATTTTGCAAGGAAAATGTATCACTATGCTGCTTCATCATTTACATTTTCATTTTTCTCACGTTTCTTGTGATTCCAAATGGGAAATGAATTGACAACAAACTCAGGTGCTGGAAGTGAGACATGAGATAATGACGTTGTCTAAGAAAGATCAACTGATTATCGATGAATCTCATCCGGTACCTAAAACAAGGCCTCTGCAAGCATCACTATGCATGAAATGCTTGCATGTGTGCTTGTCTCGTCTGTCATCACATAAGCCTAACAAGAGCAGTTACCATCTGCATGGGTGCCAGATGCACAAAACCTTGAATGCCCAGAAGAGGTTACGACAAAACCCTGCGTAATCTTTGCAATGCCCAGACCTGGGATTTGAAACGCCATCTCCTTTCTTCTGAGTCAGAGTTTCAACCATTATTGAGTACATCATCTTCTAAAGCATCATCATATTGTACTCCATTAAAATCAAGAAGCCACCTATCCTTTGTAGAACCAAGATCATCGACGTCATCTGCTGACAAAAGTATAGCTGGAGTCAAATTCCTCCTAGAAGTTCCTCTAGTCAAAGCATCCCACAGTATCCTCCGACTATTCCTTCTCAAATTTTGATTATTGACATTCGATGAGAGACTTACCGCCTCTACTTGAAGCATGCTCTTGCTCTCTGATTCTCTTGGCTTATGATTAGTACCTGATAAATCTTGAGAAGCAGATTCTTCACTTGTTAATTGACCATCACATCTTCAGTCGAACGCTATCCCAACTGAGATTCTTCACCTGTCAATTGACCTTCAGATCCTGTAAAATCTGGAACCACAGAATGGAGATACTTTCCCTAGTAAATGATAAAAATTTGGGCTCAAAATCCATCTAGCTGACATCAACCAAGTTTGAAATCGAGGACCAACAATCCAACACACAATACCAGGCATCGAGGGGGCACATTGCCAAGCCACATCATGGGGAAGAGGAGCATACTACATTGCACAATGTGTCCCTTGAGCAATTGGGCATCCCTTCCCGGGCTCCTATGATAAATGGGTCTCCTTCTGTCGTGAGCAGGGCACCCCTGCCCTCCTCCAGAGCTTGTGAAAGTGCTGCGATTCCTGCACGAGATGTAAATGAAATGGATGAGTAAAGATCCAATAAAGATTGGGTGTCCTCCCAAATGGTTTCCATCACCTTTTATTTTTATCTTTGTGTCATCGGTAAATTCCAACACAATAGTGGGACACCAGAGAGCCTCCGCGCCTCGTCGTTGTAGGATGTCGTCCAGAAAAGAATGGCAATCCATGAAACCACATTCCTTTAAGCGTTTTACAGAAAACTTGACATCCATCTTGAATTCCATAGTTTGCATACCATGCCTAGAAGACCACTCCCCACAAAGACGTCCAAATCTAATCCATTTTTTTCTTACATATGTGTGAACTCCATTTCCCTTTAACGAACTAGTTAGTGATTCACATGAAGACATAGAATTGGCAATGGCCATAACATTAGGGTTCACGCCAACCAATTACATTTATCAAAAGAGTTTCAGGCCTCCTCACTACGCCCATTTTGACTATTGACTGCAGTCATTGCTGTCCATGCCTTAACAGTTGGCTTCACACCTCTTGATTACATTGTCAGAACAGTTTCAAACCGATTCTCCACTTGAATTTTGAGCAACTAGCATATTCCAGGCTATGTTACTGGAAACTGCACCCTGAGGTGTTGGAAACATTTTTCCACAATTCGGAAATGTTATGTTTCCTTGTAAGAAACGTCTCTGAAACATAGGAGAAATGTTTTGGTGTTTCAGATTTTTGAAATGTTGTATCAGCTTCTTCAGCTAGCATTTCAGCTATTTTGGATGATGCATCAATCATTTTGGTTGGCATTTTTGTCAATAAAGTGAGAAAAAAAAATAACAATAAAAAAAAATGCTAACGCTAATTGCATACCTTATAAATACAAAGCTTCAGCCTCTCTAAATGATAACTTTCTTTCTAGCGTTATTTCCAAATTTTGAAATTCTTTTATGGTAATTTGGAATTTATGTATATATTTGACGTATCCTAGCCATATTGTATCTTGATTTAAAATTCTTCATGTCAATGCAACTCAGATTGCAGGTAATCATGTATAGATTCAACCCAGCCAACTTCATGTCTTGAAAGATTTCAATGCATCAACATTGAGTCTGCTCTTTGCATATCCATCAATCATAGGAGATAGCATTCCAAGTGGAGTCCCACCATCCAGCCCCCAAATGAACAAGTGTGCAAGTAGAACAAGCCTGTAATAACAATCAATGGATTTCTTATCCTAAATCTAATTTCATTACAATAATAATGAAGATGCAGATCACCATGGATAATACACTTGCATTTTACCCAACAACCACTTAATTCCATTGCTTATAGAGTGATTTTGCATATAACCCCATGAATAAGACAAATAAATTAGGTTCTGGAATTAGAAGAGACTGTTAGCCAAGTTACCACCTTCCAAAGTTCAAGTTATAAACAATCATGCATGATAAGCATAGGCTAAAATAATAATGGGCCGCATTTTCAAATAAGCTACCACCCAAAAGCTTAATGTGGTTTCCAAGCAGCTTCGTTCAAGTCAAGTCTAGAGCATTTTATGATGGGTGTAAGCTTCAGTTTGACACCATAGCAGAATTTTAAGCAAGCTCAAATGCATCCGCGCCTCCTGGAATGTCTGGAAGGATAATATGGAATATTATCAATGTATTCAATCTTCATTGTCTTAAGTGATCCTTTCAGCTCCTTGTTGGAATATTTCAAGGCTGCCATCGTATTCTGAGCATTCTTGATGCCCTATATGGCAAAGGAAACCTGATCAAGATTGAATGTTTGATTATAAATCATTTCCCTCTATCCCTCACGCATCCTCTTTTGCTTGAGTATCCTCATAGCCCGAGCTTTGATAGCCTCTTGAGCACGACCTGGCCTGGTCTCCTTTATCTGTTCTTTATATCTAGCAAGCTCAATGTCAAGTTTCTTAACCTTTTCATCAATTGTGTCACCTCTTTTATTGATCCTTTCAGCAGCATCTTGAACGGATGGAGGAGGATCCTTGTCCTTCTTGACTCCAAAAACTCGCTGAGAAATGGAGCTACTTCTGTCAGGTCTCCATGGCCAAGTTCTCTTTTTCAATGCAGCCGGTATATAATATACTGATAGTTTTTTTTTTCAATTAAATTTGCACATCATTTGGGAAACTTCATTCTGAATCTGCAACAGGGCCTTCCAATTGAAATTAGCAATCGAGTTCCCATGGATTCAAACGAACAGTAGAAAAAAAAAATTCGAAAAGATTAGTCAAATTCTGAAAACAGACGAACCGTTCCCATTTGATTTTGGCAATTTATAGTGGAGTTGTTTATAATGCGACTTTTTGAGATTCCGGTGACGGAATCCGGCGGAAGAAATTGAGATGAAATCATGATTTGTTGCAGTTAAAATGGTTTTTTAACTGCATATTCGGATTCAGCACCCTGAAAAACCCCTGGGACGGTTTCATTGTGCAGAAATTAGCTATCAAACTTGGATTCCAATAAATTACTGCCGGATTTTCACCGGAAAAAATCGCCAGAAAGGCTTTCAAAAAGTCGCGTTAAAGACTACTCCATTTATAGTCTCCTGGTACCTTTACCATTCAATACCCATACCCTCAAGCAAATGAAGTCAACTTCCTGGAACCATCTCAATATGTTAACAAACCCAACGACCATCACTATTAAAATACCCATTGCATAGTGTTGCTTCCAAGGATGGATTCCCATTCTGTCTTTTCCCGTATTTTCTTTTTCAAATTGAATAGGCAGACAAATTATACCATAATGACACATACACTATATATGTAGTTTTATTCAAAAGAAAAAAAAAATTCCCAAATTTTCACATATTAATATTTTTTTGCACATATTAATATTTTTGTAATTTTATTTTAACATTTAAAGGTGTTAGCTTTTTAAGAAGAAATAGAAATTGTGATTTTAATAGAGGAAAGGCATAATTATTATACAAAGTGAGAGATATGCTAAATCCATGTGAGATCCCTTAAATTTGGGACAAGGGATATTGATCTAAAAATGAGATCTTAGACTAATATTAAGGTATTACAAACTCATGTGCATGGATTTGCTTATATTACTTAGTGTAACGGATCGATAAGATTGCGAATAATATAGACAATGAGTAGTGAGAGAAACATAATAGACAAACACACATAACACAACGAGTTTAATATGGAGTTCACCCAAAACTCTTGGGCTACTTCTCCTGGTCCAGCATTCATTGGTGGCCTCTCTATTATGTCTTTCAAGAGTAGAGTTTTACAAAAGTGAGCTCAATTTGAGTCTCACACAACAGATACAAAACAACAAGGCTTTACTAGGATTACCCAAATTTTTCTGAGTACACAGAATCTCCTCACTGAATTTCTGTCTCTGTTTTCCTCTCTGTCTCAGCTCTCCTTCTTTCCTACTGTTGTCTCTGTCATTCAATGGCTTTTTAAGCCAATTGGCGCTTGTCTATTTGTTTTCCCTTTCGGGCTCTCTGGCTTCCAGCCTCTGTCCGCTCAAATCCCCTCTCAGCGTTAAGAAATCATTTGTTAACGCTTTCAGGGAAGGTGGCCACCTGTTCTGCAACGGAAGGGACCATCGACGCATTGAAATCCCAAGATATTGTGTTCTCTGTTTACACAGAGAAATGCACGTAAAACGCTTCCTATTGGACTTGAAATTACATCGAATCTGCCCTGTAATCCATCGGGTCTGCCCTTATATCGCTATCGCAAATCTCTAGTTCCCTTGTTCCGTTGTTTTCCTTTGTATTTGCGAAATATATTAAAACACCGAAATCTCAATGATTGGCTTTGTGGCGGACTTCAAATATTATAATATTGCATTCATACTCCCTTTCGGGTTCGGCCATATCGCATCGGGCGCATTTCCCTTATATTTCGTTTATTTAACGAAAATGCAAAATACATAGGAAAAACCTGGTTTCCAGAACTCAAAATATATTAAATTTCATTCATAGCCCCCGTCGGGTCCGGCTATCGCAAATCGCAAGTGTATCGGCCCTACTCCATTGTATCGCTCTGATGCACTAACGCAATGCGATATATCGCAATCGCACATCGCATAGTCCCTGGGCTGTCGGTAAGCGATCCTTTGTATTCTGTCGATGCGATATCGCGAGTTAACCTGGGCCGTCTATCTATGCGCTTGATCGACAGTCCTCGTTGACTCGCGTTGATTGCTATCGCTACTATCATATGGCCACCGCCGATAACCTCCGCTTGCCACCGCCGATTGCGATATGTCGATCGGATCTGGACTGTTGATCGGCCAGATCCAACGACTCCTATGCATCATTGTTCAAGCCTTCGATAGCTCTATTTTTCACTGTTTCTTCATGTTTTTCAGGCCCGATAGTGTAATCCGCCATTTTTAAAGGATCATCCTTTTGCGATAGTTTTTGATTTGTGAAGACTTAAAGGGTTTTTAGGATCCATTTTGGATCACGCCTTGCCACTGAAAAATTTTTTGGACCACCAAAAGTTGGTTTTTAAGCATCAATCAAGTGAGGATATAACTTCCTCACTTGTCCAATCTCTATCCATCTTGCACTGCTTGGTTTTGAACCTTTGAGTTCGATTCTCAGGTACTCAACATCCCCTCTATGTGTAGTTGTCACCTTCCTATCCAGAACTGTGTCTTCCTGCAACTCATTGAGATATTCAAGGAACATATCATCAATAGAAGACAACTGAATTTGATCTTCAGGATATTCAATCAATGAAGGTTCTTATGGTCTCAAGTTGTTTGCTTTAATGACTGAATAGATATGCATATAAGCTGGCAAATCAAGGCGAAAAGTGTTTTCACCAATTTTCTCAAGTATCTTGAAAGGCCCATACCTTATTGGTTTCATCTTCTTACCTTCACCTTGCATTCTGTCTTTGTTGATGTAAAACTAGACTTTGATCACCAATTTGGAAGATATACTCAATTCGATACTTGTCATACCTTGCCTTGTACTTGACCTGGCTTCTTTCCAGCTGTTCCTGCACTGTCTGGTGAATTTCTTAGATCTGTTCAATGAACTTGGTTGCTTTGTCCACATCACTGTGTCCATCAACTGTTATGTCTTTACTAAAGATAAAATCCAAGGGAGACTTTGGTGTAAAACCAAAACAAGTCTCAAAAGGAGATCTCTGAGTAGAAGAGTGCTTGGCACGGTTGTAGGCATGTTGCACATAACACAAATGTTCATCCCAATGCTTGGGATGCTTTCTGCAAGAGCCCCTAAGCAATTGGATCACTGTCCTATTGACCACCTCTGTTTGGCCATCTGTTTGTGGATGAAATGTTGTGCTCTTCTTCAATCTGGTGTCCATCAATTCCCACAGACTTGACCAAAACTTCCCAACGAATCGGGAATCTCGATCAGATACAATGGAAGTGGGTAACCCGAAATGAACCCATACATGCTGAAAGAACAATTTTGTTGTTTGTTCAGCTGTAACCTGCTTGTTACAAGGTATCAAGATACACATTTTTGCTGAACCTGTCCACAATAACATATAAATAATCATGACCTTTTCTAGATTTTGGCAATCCCCCAACAAAGTCCATGGAAACACTTTCCCAAGGATGAGAAGGAACTGGAAGTGGAGTGTACAAGCCTAATTTTCTATTACTGGGCTTGCTTGTAGCACACATGGTACACCCTTTAATATATCTAGAGACTGTTTCATGCATTCTTGGCCAATAACAAAACCTTTGCAAATGTGCAACTATTTTACTTACACCCAAATGACCTGATATTAGAGAAGTATGTGCTTCTCGGATTATGTTAACTCTTTCAGTTTGAGGAATGCATAACTTTTCCAAATGATATAAGAGTTGGTCCTTAACATGATAATCCAATTCTTCTACTTGTTTGCCCTCACTTAAAGTTGCATATACATCTTTAAAATCTACATCTTGAGCATATTGTTCAATGTAGCTTTCATGCAATACTGAGTTATGATTAAGTATAGTAGATGCATTTATGATTGGTCTTGATAACATATCTGCAACCTTATTGTGTATGCCTTTCTTATATCTGATGACAAGATGAAACTGCTGTAGAAAACCCATCCACCTATAGTGTCTTGATTGCTTCAATTTAGTTTGTGAGTGCAAATATTGAAGTGGTTGATGATCTGTATGTATAATTGTTTCTTTGCCCATTAGGTAATGTTTCCACTTTTTCACATTTTGTACTAATGCATACAATTATTTATCATATGTGGGATAATTAACCACTGTAGAAGTAAATGTCTCAGAATGATAACATATGGGTTTACCATGTTGCATCAACACTGTTCCCATGGCATAGTCACTGGCATCTGTTTCAATCTCAAATGTTCGTTGTAGATCTGGCAGTGCTAGTACTAGTGCTGTACTAATTTTTTCTTTCAAGGTGTTGAAGGCTTTCTGCTATTTGCCTCCCCACTGAAACACCTTATTCAATCCTATTGAAGCATGTAAGGGAGTTGAAATCAAGGAAAAGTTAGCAATAAACTTTCTCCAATTGTGTGCTGCTCCTAGGAAACTCCTAACTTCTGTAGTAGATTTGGGTTTAGGCCAGTTCACAATGACTTCAACCTTAGAGGGATCTATCTTCAATTCACCACCCCCTACAATATGACCCAAATAATTTAAAGATGTTTTGCCAAATTCACATTTTGATAATTTCACATAGAGATTTTCTCTTTTCAAAACATCTAGAGTTTGCTTTACATGCTTCAAATATTCTTCCCATGTTTTACTAAAAACAAGAATGTCATCTAAATATACAATTACAAAATCATCAATAAAAGGTCGGAGTACATCATTCAAAATTCTAATGAAAGTGGCAGGAGCATTAGTTAAGCCAAAAGGCATAACCAACCATTCATACAACCCTTGCTTTGTTTTGAAAGCAGTCTTCCATGCATCTTGTTCTGCAACTCTGACCTAATGGTAGCCACTATGCAAGTCCAACTTGGAAAAGTAAACTGCTTCTTTCAACTGATTTAATAGATCATCAATGCGAGGAAGAGGATAATGATTCTTGATTGTTATTTTATTCAATGCTCTATAATCAATGCACATCCTCCACAAACCATCTTTCTTTCTCACCAATATGATTGGAGATCCACATGGTGATGTGCTTGGTCTTATGAACCCTTTATCGAGCAGCTCCTGTACCTGCTTCTTGATATTTGCTTTCTCTAAAGTGGATAACTTGTACATTCCGATGTTAGACAATGGAGCATCTTGCTGCAAATGAATATAATGTACTATTTCCCTTTTGGGTGGCAGACCTTTAGGTTCTTGAAATAGGATATCATATTTTGAAGCAACTTTATCTAAATCAGCTTTATGTTTAGCATCACAGCCTTCAAATACATTGGTTTTATCAGGGCTCTTTTCCTTTACAACCATTAGTAAAAATTGCTTGCATGAATTTACAATTCTTTTCATCTACCCTAAATTTATGAGAGAATAGTTATTTTTGAGTTGATGAGCTCTTACAATATATTCTATTCCATCTTTTGTGAGTCGATACTTATTTTTAGTTCTATAGAAAATGGCTTTTCTATCATACAAGTAAGGACTTCCTAAAACAATACCACATATATCCAAGGGAAATATATCTAACTCAACCTCATCTACAAAAGTTGACCCAATAGCAAACCTAAGTTTACATTGTCTAGTCACTTGTAGCTTTGCTTTATCACATACCAAACCTAATGGATATGGCTTCTTGTGAGGTGTTGTTAGTAAGCCCAACTTCTTTACAATTGTTTCAGAAATCAAGTTTACTTGTGAACCACTATAAAATAAAGTATCAATCTTTTGATGCTTGGAAATAACTCTAATATGAAAAAGCTCATGTCTTTTCCTCTCATTATCTTCATTATCAATAGATTGTGAATAATTACTTGTAGATGCTTCAGAATTTTTACCTTTTATACCTGTGGCTGCGACTGTTGTTTCATCACCTGAGTCTGACCCCAAGTCCGTCTGAATAGCAACAACAATCTTTTTCTTATTACCACCGAACTTCTTGGGTTTCAGCTCTGGATGCAAAGACCAACAATGTTCATCATCATGCCCATCCTTCTTGCAGTGAGTGCACGAAGGTTTGTCTTTCTGTACAACATTTGTCTTCCTCTCTTTCCATTTTAGCTTCTTCTTTTCCTTGTTCTTGTTTGCAGATGTTTTTGATGATCCCCCAATCTCTGGGTCACATTCTTGCCTCTAGCCTCTAGATGTGTAGCCTGAACTGACACATCATCTAGGCTAGTGGGATTAAATATGAGAATGGTGTGCTTCAAATAGCTATGCAAACCACCTATATACTTCAACAAAGTTTTAGGTGAGTCTAGAGATATGCCTAGTGTTAAAGCTATTTTTCTAAATTCCTGGGTATAACTTTGTACACTTTGGCCCTTTAATTGGCGAAGAGTTTGCCAACTCATCATTGCTTGCTGCATATAGGCTAGTGGATAGATTTTTTTTTTAATGGCAGAAACAAATTCATTCCAGTAGAAAGAATTTTACCATGTTACTTCAAATCAGCTTGTGTCTTGCCTTCCCACCATACTAGTGCAGTTCCTCCAAGGCGAAGGCTAGCCAGCTGAATCTTTCTCCTCTCTGAATCAATGTTCTACACCTTGCAATATACATCAATCTATCTAATCTAGTTATCTAGCTTTTCTGCATTTAATTCTCCATCATAAATTAGCAAATCAAACTTTACATCTAATTTAATCAAAGATGTTTTCTTCTTTTTCTTTTCAGGGCTAGGAGATGAGGATGATGGAGGTGATGGTGGAGGAGATGATGGAGGAAGCTTTTCCCCTTTCCCTTTGCCCTTTGGGGCATCTAGAGAAGGTTCCTCTACTCCTTTGTCTTGTTTGGATGTTGAAGTACTTTCACCTCGACTTTTCTTAAATTCTTGATACATCTCTTCCACCATGGCTCTCATGGTCATGAAACTATCCATGAACTGAGATTCTGATTCCAATGGGGTTTGTTCTGCCATTCTCCTCCTAGGATAGACTCTTCCAATTTTTGGATTAGCCTCAAAAAGTTCTCCTTATCCTAGTTTGAGCTTTGACCTAGTTAGCATTCAACAATCAAACACAAGCTTGTCTAACCTTAGCAAACCTAAAGACCTGATACCACTTGATCTGAAAATGAGATCTTAGACTAATATTAAGGTATTACAGACTCGTGCATGGATTTTCCTATATTACTTAGTGCAACATATCGATAAGATTGCGAATAATATAGACAATGAACAGTTAGAGAAACATAATAGACAAACACATATAACACATCAAGTTTAATATTGATTTCACCCAAAACTCTTGGACTACGTCTCCTGGTATAGCCTTCAGTGGTGACCTCTCTATTATGTCTTTCAGGAGTAGAGTTTTACAAAAGTGAGCTCAATGTGAGTCTCACACAATAGATACAAAACAACAAGGCTTTACTTGGATTCCCCAAGTTTTTCTGAGTATACAGACTCTCCTCACTGAATCTCTGTCTCTATTTTCCTCTCTGTCTCAGCTCTCCTGCTTTTCCTGTTGCTATCTCTGTCATTCAATGGCTTCTTAAGCCAATCGACGCTTATCTATTTGTTTTCCCTTTCAGGCTCTTTGGCTTTCGGCCTCTATCAACTCAAATCCCCTCTAAGAGTTAAGCAATCATTTGTTAACGCTTTCAGGGAAGGTGGCCACCTGTTCTGCAACGGAAGGGACCATCAGCGCATTGAAATCCCAATATATCGTGTTCTCTCTTTAAACAAAGAAATACACATAAAACGCTGTAAACACTTCCTATCGGACTTGAAATCACATCGAATTTGCCCTATAATCCATCAGGTCCACCCTTATATCGTTATCGCAAATCGCTAGTGCCCTTGTTTCGTGGTTTTCCTTTGTATTTGCGAAATACATTATAACACCGAAATCCCAACGATTGGCTTTGTGGCGGACTTCAAATATTATAATATTGAATTCATACTCCCTTTCAAGTCTGGCCATATCGCACTGGGCGCGTTTCTCTTATATTTTGTTTATTTAATGAAAATGCAAAATACATAGGAAAAACCCAGTTTCCGAAACTCAAAATATATTAAATTTCATTCATAGCCCCCGTCAGGTCCAGTTATTGCAAGTTGCAAGTGTATCGGCCCTGCTCCATTGTATCGCTCCAATGCGTTAACACGATGTGATATATCGCAATCACACATCGCACAGTCTCCGGGCCGTCGGTAAGTGATCCTTTTTATTCTGCCGATGCGATATCACGAGTTAACCTGGGCCATCGATTTTCGTGCTTGATCAACGGTCCTCGTTGACTCGCGCTGATCGCTATTGCAAGTTTCATATGGTTGCCGCTGATAACCTCCGCTTGCCACCACCGATTGCGATATGCCGATCAGATCTGGACCGTTGATCGGCCAGATCCGATGACTCTCGTGCATCATTGTTCAAGCCTCTGATAGCTTTGTTTTTCACTGTTTCTTCATGTTTTTCAGGCTCGATAGTGTAATCTGCCATTTTTAAAGGATCATCCTTTTGCGATAGTTTTTTATTTTTGAAGACTTAGAGGATTTTTAGGATCCATTTTGGATCAGATATCATCCATATAACCATTACAATGTGAGGGATGTGTTAAATTGGTGTTAGAAACTTTTTTATTTTGGGATAAGGAATTTATTTTATATAATTATTTTAATATATAATTCATAAAAATATATATGTCTAAGTTTTTATAATTTATAATCTATAATATTTAAACTCAAAATTATTTTGATGTTTCTAGGCATAATAGTTAAGAATATGTGTTTTTGATTACAGATTTGAATACAGAAGATATTAGAGTATGTGCACATCATTGCTTGACAAATTATTCAATAAAATGCATCTCTTTAGAACCTTGTCAAACGCATTTGGATCCAATAGGAGTCCTCGTTCATGAAAGACACCCATGGCTTGCTCCAAGCGTTAGGTTCATTATAAATTATACATTTTCTGAGTTTCAATTAGTTAGAGTTGAGGATAAACAATACATAATGCAATGGCATTGACATGGTAATGGAGTTTGATTTTGGGATGTTAATGTTTTCGTCTTTGTATCTAGAGGAATTTGGTAATTGGTCTCATTCATACTCTAAAATATACTCATATAATATGGAGTCCATTGCTTTGCACAAAACGTATTTCTGTTTTCTCTTAGTAGATTTTAATATATTAAAGTTGTCAAATGTGAACAATAATAGATTTTTATGTTAAAAACACATATAATATACAATATTATTATCTTAAAGCATGTAGTACTAGCCATTCTATATACTTCAATTGGATAATATACATCTAACAATAATGTCAATATTGAGTCGATTGAGACAGTTAGGCATCCACTTTGAAAACTAATCTAACATTGTTGATGGAATTTCTAGAGGACACCTAGTTATAATAATGTGATTAAAAATGGTAAGCTGATGTTTATGTGAACACTCAAAAGATATAAGATGGATTTAGGATGGTTTTTTTTTTTTTCACGTAGAAAAAGTCGTAATTTCCATTAAGAGAGATGAAATTACATTCTGTATATGCAATGAGCATTACTTTGATCTGGCACTGCCTGTCCATCCAAAAAAGTAAAAAAACTGTGCATTCTCCACGCAGGGAGTAGACTGTATGTCAACAAACCATAGATAACTTAAATATCTGTCCTCTTCCCAGAGGCTGTGAGTACCCGTTGTTATATTTACATAATTATCAAAAAGATAGACAAAATTAAATGTTTTCATCAAAACTGAGGTTAAGTTTCCAATTTTAGTGTTGTTCTCATAGTGCTTCAGGGTCTATGAATGGTCTATGATAATGCTGATACACGAACCCATCCAAATATTCACAGATCAACCAAGAGTTGTCGTCCTTGAGCGCTGCTTCTTTGGATAAGTAGTCAGCAGAGGTGTTCCACTCCCTGTAAATATGGTGACAGGTGAAAGAGTCAAAATGCAAGATAAGTCTGTGAAACTCATCCAATATATGCCTCAAAGAGAAAGCAGAACATATATATTTTTTGTTGATCCAATTAATAACCAGTTTTGAGTCACCAAAGAGCTGCAGATTGGGGCATTGTTTTTTTAAGGCGAAGAGGATGATGTTTTTAGCCGTCATGAGCTCGAAATAATTATTGGTTCCCCGGCCTAAGCCCATTTGTATCTTGAAGAGATGGGTTTCCGATAGGAAAAGTATAGCTCCCCCTCCACAACTTGTCTCCTGAGCTGAACCATCAAAATATGCCCAGGGGATTGTTTTGTTGATGACCTCAATCTCAACATTCCTGTGATGGTTTTTCGGGGGGTCATCTGGGATCATGTGGAAATCAACAATGACTCTGCTGCGGACAGAGGGCCAGTGGGGGGGCTTCTGAGAGAAGATGGATTTGTTCCTGGTGATCCAAATTTCCCAACAGATTAGCAGAGGCAGGTTTCTATCCTTTCCTTTCATTTCTCTCCACCAAGAAATCCATTCCTCCTTTACAACTGAGCTATGCCAGTTGACCCTGATTGAGAGAGCTGTTCTGATGCTGCTCCAGAGATCCTTTGACAATGGACAATTCAGGAAGAGGTGGTCCGTGTCTTCGTCACTACTCCTGCATAAATGGCAGTAGAAGGGTCCAACAAAGGAACGTTTCATTAGATTTTCCCCTGTTGGAACCTTATTATTTAAAATGGACCATATGAGCAATTTTGTTCTGGCCGCAACTTTAAGCTTCCAGAGAAGGTTCCATTTTATCACTGAGGCAGGAGGAGTGAAAGGTTCCATGAGCACCAGGTAGCCGATCTTAGGAGCATAGGAACCATGTTTAGCATATGCCCAAATAAGCTCATCTTCCCCATCCATAATCCTGATGTGAGCCTCCGTGAGTGCTATGATGAAAGAGCTCCAGTAGAGTCTCCATTGAAAGGGAATATTGAGACCTACTCCCGATTTCCAGGCCTACTGACCTAAGGATGATCGCTCACTGTCAGTAATATGATTGAGATGAGTTATCCCCTATTCCACTAGGTGAAGTCTTAGATCTTTAGGGATTTTGTGTGCGTTGCCACATCCCACCCATGGGTCCACCCCCAGACACATGTTTGTACCCGAACGAACCCTCCAAGTCAGACCGTTCCTGATAAAATCTTTTGCCTTAATCACTGCTTTCAAAATGTTGGAACAATTCCTGAATGTCCTGTGGTCCTGACGGATCCATTCTAGCGGAGAGTAGGGGCTGATGTATTTAGAGGTAACTACCTTCATCCAAAGACTGTCATTATTGAGTAGCTGCCATCCCAGTTTTGCTGCTAGGGCTTTAGAGAAGAGTTCTAACCTCTTTATCCCCCATCCCCCCCATATCTTTGGCAGAGCCAGAGTCTCCCACCTTGTCCAAGAAAAAATTCTACCTGACTGGTTCCCCTTCCATAGAAATCTGCAACATATTTTTTGAAGTCTATTCAGTATGCCCCTAGGGATCCATGCTAGGGACATCTAGTAGACTGGCGTTGCCTCCAAGACTGCTTTGATTAGGATGAGTCTACCTACCCTGGACAAGTATTTGTGGTACCATATGTTCAAACGTTTCTCCACCTTCACAATTAGCCAAATCTAATCCGCAATATTGTAGCTAAAAGGCTTGAGGCAAAAACCCAAATATCTCAGACCTTCTTCAATCGGGGATGTGACAAAGGGGAATCTTATGATGGTGAATAATATCTCATTTTGTGCACAACCAAGCGCAGACAAGGTAGATTTAGACTCATTGACCTCCATTCTCGTTGCCTTTTTGAAGACCTCCATGACTAGGTGGAGGGCTGTGAGATCTCTCAGGCTCCCATTAAGAAAACGTCGTCCACGAAAAACAGATGTGTTAAAACGAGGGTATCAGTGATCTTTATACCCTTTAAGCATCCATTTCTGTGATCCTCATGAATAAATCTGCTAAGACCTTCCATAACCAGGAGGAACAAAAGTGGTGACGGGGGGCATCCTTGTCTGAGGCCTTGTTCTGCATGAAAAAGAGGGGAAGCCGAGCCATTGACCAACACACTGAAGGGAATATCCGTTATACAACTCATGATCCATTTGATGAAACGGAAGGGAAAGCCTAAATGGGAAAGGAGCATGTGGAGGTAAAGCCAATTGACTCTGTCAAAGACCTTTAAGAGGTCAATCTTTAGGATCATGCCCTTTGTCCTCTGGGTCTAGATAGAATGGAGGAGTTCCTGCGCCATCCCAATGGCCTCATGGATCTGTCTATTGTGCAAGAAGGCAAACTGTTCATGGGAGATGTTGAGCAAGAGGACGGGCTTCAAACAATTTGCTATGATTTTGGAAATGATCTTGTAAAGGCAGTTGCAGAGGGAAATAGGTCTGAAATCATCAAAAGAGGAGGGATTATCTTCCTTGGGAATAAGGGCGATGAAAGTGGCCTTCAGACTGCCTGGGATCCTTCCTCTCCTCCTGCTTTCATCAATTATTTGTAACAGGTCCGCCCCCAGTACCTCCAAGAAGGTCATATAGAACTCTACTGTCCAACCATCCGGTCCCGGGCTCTTCTCTTTTTGCATCATCTTTAAAGTATCTTCCAGCTCCCTCATGGTTACTTCCCCCACTAGATCATGTTCCATCTCCTGTTCAACAAAACGCGGGAAAAGTTGAACAATTTTCATCACTTCTTCCAGGGAGGCATAGGGGGGGGGGGCTTATAGATGGAAAGGAAATGTGAGCTTGCTAGAGAAGCCAACTCTTTGAAGGATTGAACCCAAACACCCTCAGAATCCTTTAGGCCCCAAATGGTGTTTATGGCCTTTCTACCATTTGCATGTTTATGGAAGAATTTAGTGTTATCATCTCCCTCTTTTAGCTAGATAGCCTGACTTCTAAGTCTCCAACTAGCTTCTCCGTTAGTCAGAATCTGTGTTCTCTTTTGTAGTGCCACATTGTAGGCCTCCTTCTGGTCTTGAGTGGCCAAGAACCCTCCTGTATCCTCTTCGAATACGAGGATAGCTTCCTCCGCCTCCTGGAGGGATAGATCCTCCACCTCCTTTTTCTTCTGAGCCCACATCTTGGATAGATTCTTCAATTATTTCATATTGAGGAGGAAGTTTTGAGTAATGTCCCCTGAAGCACCAGAAGGGTGAGCCTTCCAGAAATCTGTCACAAGCTTGATATATTCTGAATCTTGCAGCCAGGTAGAATTGAACTTGTAAGGGGCCTTAGGCTTACTGAGAGTACCCTAAATTTCTAAGTATATGGGTCGGTGGTCCAATAGCCCGCCCGAGCTTACCCACTGTCGAATACCATGTCCTCCAGAGATCAGGCCTTCTTTAGAGAGAAAGTGATCAAGTATTCTGGCCAAACTGGCTTCTCCTACTCTGTAATTCCTCCAAGTAGGCTATTTTTTTGCTGTGGGGGCATCAACAAGGCCGTGGGTCTCCAAAATGGTCTCAAACTGATCTGATAGAGCATCAACCTGGGTGTGACAACCCTAGGATTCCGAGTATCCCAGAGAGAAATTGAGGTCTCCCCTGATGATTACGTTACCTTGACAAAGAAGGGACGAATTGAGGAGATGCCTCCAAAAATCCATTCTATCCTGACAGGGTCCATACACATTGAGGACCCGAAATTCTGATTCAAGAGTAGGGGAGTATATGTCAGCACCCAGAAAACCTCGGCCTCCCCAGACATTCAAAACTTTCAAAGATCTGTTACAAAAGCCCATGGATAGACCCCCTGATCTACTCGATGCATCAATAGAATGAAAGGACCGGCCAGGAAGCCATGAAGCAAGTAGGAAGGAAACAATAGTAGTCGGGCCAAGGGTTTCTTGGAGGAAAATGATGTCAATGTGCTCAGAGGTGAATAAGCACTTGAGGGCTAGTTTCTTATCTGGGCTTGCCATCCCGTGGCAATTGAAGGAGAGGAGCTTCATGGGGGGGAGAGAGGCCTGGTCTACTCTAAGGGCCCAATTTAAGGTTTTCTATTTTCTTGAGGTGACCTCCTCCCCAGCCTGATGCATGGCTTTAAAGAGGTGTGAGGGCCTAGCTCTGTATTTGGGAGGGGGGGGGGAGGAAAGGAGCTCAAAGCCGATTGAGTCTGAACTTTGAGGGTGCATCCGGGAGCGAAGGGGGTAGCGGGGTTCGGGATGATTCGGGTCCAGGAAAGGGGAGGGGGAAGCCTCAGAGAGAGAGGGCTGAGGGAAGGAAAAAACAGGGGGGGAAGGGGCAATGGAGCACTGCTAGACCATAGTGGTAAGGAGAGCGTGTCCATAGGGGAGGGGAGATGGTACATCATTAGGGAAATCGGGGAAACCTCTGAACTAACATGCCCGAAGAGAGAAGGCAAACCAGCAGAAACATAGGCTGTAAAAACAGAGGGAGGGGAAAGAGAAAACATACCCGTGGTGATGGCATCCCCAATGGCTGCCTGAGCTTTGGTTAGAGGTGGAGAGGAAGGTCAGAGAGGAGCCTTCCCACACTTCTTCCTGTGATCTTTCTCTTGGTCCTTGTCCGTCTCGGTGGATTCTGGAGGGCCGCATGCTTCCTTGATAGTAGGAGGAGGATCATCCCTTGTGGGTTGGATTTCTGGCACGCTTTCCATTTGAGGCTGCACTCGCTTGGTGATCAAAGGGCAATCTTTGTACACGTGCCCCACTTTATGGCAGAGTCGACATCTGTATGGGATCCCCTCATAGTCCAGGGGCTGCTTCCGAGTAAATGACCGCCATTGTATCGTAAGATATTCCTGCAGACCCCCTCGGGTGTCCATGTGAACTAGAATCCTTGCAAAGGCCATCTTCCCCGTGGACAGATAAGACTTGTCTGATTCCATATAAGTTCCAAGTGAATTCCCAATACATCTAAAAATTTCCTCTGACCATAAGTGCAGAGGGAGGCCGGGGAGCCTTACCGAAATTGGCCCAACTCCAAGCTGTTCCGTATCTGGGTCGAATAGGGGGGACCATCTCTTCAGCAGGACCGGGGCATGCTCAAAGTGCCAATATGACGAAATTACCCAATTCATTAGATTCGGCCTTGAGAATCTAAGGTCAAACCAACCTTTTACAAAGGTCTGCACAGTAGGCAATTCTCCCAAGTGGTTCCCCCAAATCTCCGAAACCCGTGTTCTCAGACTAGCCGTGGTGTAGTTTCGACCCTGTATTCTGCCAACCAGAACCCTGTTAGCAAAGTCCATGGTCTCTCCCAGTCGAATATCTTCCTCCAACCTGAGGAATGTGTCCACCTCCTTTGTTCTGAAACACTGTGTCTTCTTTGCTGATTTGTCCTCAGCTGAAGGGATCTCGCGACCTTCCGAGGGGCGTTCCTATGATGGGGGGATATACGGGGGGAGGGAAGATGTCGAGGGTATATTTTCCACAAGGGGGGGATATTGGTGAAATTGCCTGAGGGGTGACGGGAGGTTCCCGGTGGGGGGAGCAAAGTCGAGGAAGCTGGAGGTGCATGGGGGGGGGAGGGTTTATGGAAAAATCATGGAGAATGACCTGACCAGGGGTTGGTGAGGAAGGGTTAGGGTTTAGACAACCCGATGCAAACCCCAAGGTCACTGGGGACGACAGGGGAGATGATAGCATCGTCCAGGCAGGAGGGTTGTCCGGCAGGACGAGCTGGTGGTCCGGAGGTCTAGAGAACACAGGGAGCCCAAAAAAAGATTCATGCAAAACTTTGCCAAATAGACTGGTCCCCAACTTAGCAGAACACATGGTCTGTGGGCATTATGGCTCAAGTGTTGTCCTTGATGGCAACTCATACAGGTGATAGATCACAGTACAACAGGTCAGTAGCAGAGATTGATGATCAACCCACAAAGAATAAGAAGTTCGCAGGTGCGCCGTTCAATAGGTGCGGTCATAGGCTGGGTCTGCAAGTACTCCGTTTATAAGGTGCGGACATGTTCGCAGGTTCACAGAAAAAAAGGTGCCGTCCTAAAGTTCACACACTTTCATGCAGAGAAAAGCGCACGTGTAGGAATCTTATGGTTGGTCCATGGTATTTAATCTGTCGCTAGTGATCATATGGTTTTGGTCTGTGGTTTTACATCTAAAAGTATTGATCCCAAGTATTGGGTTCCTAGTATTGGATCTCTATGGCTTTGGTCCATGGCTTGAGCAAGGCCTAGCCTATAAAAGGGAAGAAGATCATTTGGCTAGAACACACTCATGGGTTGAATATCTTAAGGAGAGCAAGATCTGAAATTCTGGTTGGTGAGCGATGTCTAGATCTAAATCAAGGAGAAACCTGAACTTTATAAGGAAAATCTACTGATGGGTCGAGATCTCCTTGGCGCAAGATCAGATCTGTAGATCTGATAGTCTGGGGTATGCTTGAATTCTAAAAAATCACCTATACCCACAGGTCCGCAGATGCGACACGGTGCAGGTGCGGAGGTACGCAGACGAACTGTGGGTGCAGGTGCGGAGATCCGCAGGATAAATGAAGTGGAGGTGCGGATACCCGCAAATGTCTATCAGTGAAGTTGCGGACCCTGCTTGAAATTTGTTTTAACTGATTTTGTCTATTCTGCAGAGTTCTGGGTTCAATATTGATACTGTGTTCTGATAACGACATTCTGAGAAGTGTTTGATTGATTGATTATGTTCATAATAACTTTTCCTTACATGATCTGAGGGACTAGATCTGATTGCTAACACACATATTATCCTTGTATATGTATTGATCTGGTGATTGGGTGAGTCAGAAGATTGATTGATTATGTGCTTGAATGATATGGGTCCAATATGAAAATTGGATGAAACGTGGCCTTTCAGATTATGTGTTGTGCTTCAGGTGTATCCAGTCTGAAAATTAATGAAACGTGGTACCCGAAGGAGAGAAGATTGTAGGTCGGCGCCTACTTACTAGTATCTTAGCTAGTACAAGAGCTAAGGGGGTGGCAGCTCCCTTTCAGTAGCAGTTGAAAACACTGGAGCATTGTAGTAGGTAGAAGCCTACGTACTAGTAAATGGATTAACTAGTACAAGAACTATGGGGGTTGTAGCTCCCTTCTAGGAGAGACTGGAAAATGAGAGAGGGTTGTAGCTCTATGCAGGTAGAAGCCTACGTGTTGGTACAAGACTGCACCAGTACAAAAATATTGTAAAAGGATTTTCTTATTAAGAAGAAGATTGAAATGACTTACAGCAGGTGGTTTTCTCCCACATTGGGTTTCCACCTTATATCATGGTGTTCATGTGTGTGGCTTATGTGTTATGATCTGTTCTATTTTACTGCACCTGTTTACTATTAATATGGCTAATAATGTTCTAATGCACTCTGTTATCACAAAATCACTACTAAGGGCTGCAACTAAGTAAGATTTTATGTAACTCTTTCAACCAGACTTTAGACTAGGAATTAGCCTTCCTAATCAGAGAGGGCTCTCTCACAGGCTTTTAATAGAAATCAATCACAACAAAAGATGGCTAACTCTTCACTCATTTATGAAAACATAAGCTGGTTGAACACATATTAAACTGGTCTTCATTGGGCTATGGAGTCTTACACATTTAATAAACAAAAGCACAATCATTTCATGGAAGTCAAGGCTCTTTGCATTAGATGTTCAAACATACTTCACAAAAACCACAGCTTTGCCAAACACACAGGAAGTCAGAGCATAAGATATGAATTCTGAGTGATTGTGCTATAACAAGGCTGCAAAAAGAACATTAAGAAAATACACCATCATCACATTTGAACCAAATAATCCATCGAGAATCTTGAGAAGAAATAACCACTGTTTTACTATGACTGTAACAAGTCTTTACAATGGCCCAAATAAACTCTGTTTTTGTATAAAATGTCCAACCTTTTTTACATCAGAGTCATTTCTATATATAGGAAAACCAAAATACTACTACTTGAGACTCCTCAACAAGCATGAAGGGAGCTCGAAATCCTAACATTAATTGCCTTATCCATATCTTAACAAACTAATTAATTACAAAGGTATTGCGCTGTGAAAACATAGAGTCCTATTCTCATTGAAACTCTAAGTCCTTCTCCTCGTGTGCATTGATACTTTCTTGAACTTTGACACCTGTATCACTTCAGTAATATCCAAGACACGCTGGAGGAATATACACTGAATGAGCAGCTTCGGATACCTGATATGAGGATGATTCATCAATTGATAAGGATCTGTGCCCTATCTTTACGGTCTCTGCCTCCCATAAGTCTTCTTGCATTAAAAGAGTATGCTCCGAGCCATTTAATCTTCCAATAGTCACGCATGATGCAAGAAACCTTATGATCTGGACACCTTATAAACTGAACAGGTGTACCACTCAAAATCTCGGTAACCCTACCAGAACCCTAATAACTCGGATATAAAGTGATTTTTAGGAAGACTTTAACAAAAGACAAAATTTCACCTTTTCCTTGAATACTCACACCTGTCACCTTTTGAACATCTGAATAGCTTTGTATAATCTCCATGCTGGCCTCGAGTCATTCCTTTAAGATTTGCTGACCTCAGCATCAATCTCAAATTTTTCACATAAACAGTCATCTACAGCAGTTTCGTAGCGCGCTACGAAACTGCTGTAGGTAATCAAAACTAAGCATATGAACCTTAAAGCAATAATGACTTAACTCCGTGATTTCTTCAGCTATTTTACACAGGTGTAAGGACTTCAAAAAGTTTCAAAAAGTTTCAAAACGATGACAGCCAAAATTTACCAAAACTTGGAAGGCAAATTTCCTCTTGGATTAATCAGCTAGTTTGCCTAGCTTCCTCTTCAAACTGCTAACTTCTTCTTTTAAAACCTTGTTTTCTGCTCTTAAGCTTGTGTTCATTTGTTTCATGAGTTTTTCCTGCTTCAGAGCTGGCACCGTCCAGAAATATGCATCAGATACTGAGTCAGTTTGACTTATTAAACTTGTTCTGCCTTTTATTACAGCCTTCTTATAATTTGCATATCTTACTGCCCTTTCCTTAGAAACATTTTTAATCTGAGGTATTTCTTCTTGTGTTGTTCCTGCTTGTTTCTTGATAGCAATAACATTTCCACCTTGACTGATGATAACCCTATTACCCTTGTTCTTACTTTTGGCTGCTTGAACTGTTTTGGTCAAAACCTCAATTACATCTGTCCTAGGCACTTCTAAAGGTGCCTTCTCTTTCTGCGCTTTCTCCACTTCTTTGATTTGCCTTCTTGTGACTGGTCTACGTGGCTTGAAAGCATATTCTTTACTAGGCTCTTCAAATTTCAACCTTTTTGAAGCCCTTGATTTTTTAGAGCTTTCGGGTGAAGATTGAGTGAGGTCAATATGCATTGGCTGCACCGGGTGATCTTGCTCAAATTCTATTGGTTCAATCTGTATTGGCTGATCTTGCTCAAGTTCAATGGCTTCAAGTAAGTCATTTAAACTGCCCTTTGAAATAGGACTCTCTTCTACCGTAATTGACTTACCCTTTTCCTTGTTTAGTTGACCTCTGGTTTTCACCCTTGAAAACTTTTCAACTTCACTTGGTTTAGCCTTATCCTTCTTTTTCTGGATCTTCTGCTTTGATGACTGAGGAGTTTCCTTCACTGATGATTTAGGAGTTTCCTTCACTGATGATTTAGGAGTTTCCTTCACTGATGATTTAGGAGTTTCCTTCACTGATTTAGGAGATTCCTTAGATGCCACAGACCTCTCTGATTTCCTTAACTTAGTTTTGGGCTTCTTTTGGTCTGTCACCTCTTTTCTGAGCTCAGCCAAAGTGGGTTCTTCACTCTTTTCTTCCCTCTCCCTCACAGGCAATGGAGTAAGGCCTGTTTTGCTTGGAAAACCAGCCATAAACAAAAATGAATCCCAATCTTTGCCAATCTTTTGTAAACCATCCAACACCAGCAACTTTACTAAACCATGATGAAACAAGGACGTTTCACAACCATCTTTCTTTAACTGTATTTTATCACACATTTTACTAATGCTCCTGAACAAATAGAAAGGTATGTCTATTGAAGCCTTACCTGTGAAATACAACAAAAGTTTGAAGTGGTAGGAGTAAACTTTATTGTACCTTCCCTCGCATGTTAGGTATTTCTGAATGCATGTGAGGAGCATAGCATAATGTTCCTTTATGTAACTCCTTGGCACCGCTTTGGTGAGGTCTTCATTTACATAAGGCTCCTTCAAAAATTCTTTACAGGGACTCATGTCAAACTTAAAGTTTTTGAACCATTCTTGACCTCCCCTCGGAATTTCAGTGACAGTGGAAATAGCTTCAGGAGACACAGGAAACTCTAACATTGACACCTTTGAATTTAGTCCAGTGAAATTCAATGCGAAAGCCTTCGTTACCTCTGCATGTCCTCCCTTTAACTTCTCGCAGAACCTCCAACAACCAGCCCTTTGAAATGCTCTTGCTACACCTTCATCCCTGAGTGTAACATCAAGTCCCTCCGGATCTGTCCTCAAACACTTACCAGATCGATGTTCCCTCTTTTCCATCTTGCTTTGAATGTTTTCACACAGGAAACTAATGGCAGCTATAGCGCGAAAACAATATTAACTTCTGAAGTGCAGGCTCGCTTGCAAAGATTCCTTTAAATAAGAACTTGGGTTTCCCATACAGCAAACATGTTTACCCATTATGAAAACGGATTATGATATAACCATACCTTGTAGAACCCCTTAAGCTGACATTCATATGCATGACTCTGGACCTTATGGCAGAATGATGACTTATCATGACCTGGAGAGGACGTGAACTGACAAACATGAACGGACCTATGACTCACCTCTATCGGATTTGACATTCAAAGGAAAAACGCTACAAAAAACCCTGAAACCCCGATTTCGTAGCGCGGACAGTTCAAACTTAGCAAGATGCGCTACTAAATGGCTGATAACAGAACGCTGCGAAAAGACGGAAACATCATTGCGCAGCTAAATTGACCAATCGGACATGCGCTGCGAAACTGCGCAAAGTACTAATGACATGACATGCTTTAACTAACAATGATGGGGGGTGTCTAAAGATTTTTTCCTTACACGAACTCACATCAATACCTTTTGAAATTCAAATTTCAAATTGACATACACCTATAAACCTATTCACAAAACTGAAAACCTTTATATGAAACTTATGGACAACATTACATTCATGAACTATAGTTCTAAGTGATAACAGTGGCTCCACTTGGGATAGTGTGCTCCTGTAGTACACTAAGAACACGTAGTACCAGTGCCTTTATCCATTTCATTTCACTCACATATGGCTGACAAGCATCCCTTTCAAACCTTGTGGGCCTTCTCCTCGGGCTAAGGTCTTCCTGTTCAGCTTGTCATTTATTTCTAACATGAAACATTCAGAAAACGATTATTTACAATGATCATGGACTACTTGGCAGATTTTTTACTGATAATAATGCTTTAAGAACCTGCCATTAACAGGTCCTCCAGCATACTGTGATCCATCAACTTCCTGCAGAATATAAGTGTTGTTTCCATGGAAAGCAGAAATCAAATATGGTCCCTTCCATAAATTCTCAAATTTGCCATGTTTACCTTTTTCTTCAATCTTAGCTTCCCACTTCAAAACCTTGTCATCAATCTGAAATGTAACATCTTTAATCTTCTTGTCAAAAGCCCTCTTGACTCTATTCTGATTTTGTTGATAGTCTTCAACCACTTCATTCCTCTTCTCTTGTAATGCTATCAATTGATTAATCCTCCGCTGTATGGCATTTGGCTCCTCTTCTAGTCCTTGAATTAGTTTCATAACTGGCACACCAAGAGATGTTGGAAAAATAGCCTCTGCTCCATACACAAGTTCATAAGGTGAGGTTCCAATAGACCTTTTAGTGCAAATGCGATAAGCCCATAATGCATACTTCAGCTTTAAGTGCCAAGTCTTTTTATTTTCTTGCAGCAGTTTTTTGATAATCCTCACAAGACTTTTGTTTGAACTTTCAGCTAGACCATTGCCCTGTGGATAATAGGCTGTGGAGTGACCAAGAGAAATATGGTACTGATGGCAAAAATTTATCATTCTCTTAGACTTAAAAGCCTGAGCATTGTCTGTGATAAGCTTGAGTGGACATCCAAACCTAGATAAGATGTTGTTTTCTAAAAAGGAAATAATTACTGCATCATTAGCTTGCCTAGTTGGTACCGCCTCTATCCACTTTGTAAAATAATCAGTGGCTGTGAGTATCCACCGATGTTGCCCTGATGAAGAGGGATGTATCTCACCTATAAAATCTAGCCCCCACTGCTGAAAGGGTGCTTCTACATAAATAGGAACTAGTGGCATAGGCATAAGCTTCCTTTTACCTTCAAACAACTGACATTCATGACAGGCTGCAACCTTTTTGTAAATGTCTTTGAACATAGTGGGCCAAAAATACCCAGCTCTCAATATTTTATTTGCAGTGGCCTTCCAATAATGGTGGCCTCCACAATCTCCCTTATGAAACTCCTCAATCACCCTATCAGCCTCTTCTTCAATCAGACAACTCAATAGAATTCCCCCAGCATCCTTCCAAAATAAATTCTGTTCATAAACAAAATATCTAAGGGATTTCAGCTTGGTGAAACGAGCTTTAGACTTGGAGAGGTTATCAGGAGCTCTGTTGTGTTGTAAAACAAATGACACATCCTTATACCATTCAGATATCAGAAATTTTTCATTGATCTGAACTAACTCTTCCTCTTCTTCAAAAATTTCTGATATTTCTGCATTAAAATTGATGTCACTGCTGTCTAGATTTGAGTGAGTTAACAACTCTGCCAACCCTTGACCCTTCACCAATTTAGTTGGCCTAATTTCAACATCATATTCTAACAATTTGGCTATCCACTTTCCTCTTTTTCCATCCGGGTCTGCTTGTGTAAGAATGTCTTTAATAACAGCACTTGGCACATATGCAACAATATGAGAATGTAACACATAGATTCTAAAATCTTTGATTGCCTTTACCAATGCATATGCCTGCTTCTCTAAAATGTTATACTTTAATTCAGCATTAGCCAATGTTTTACTAAAGAATGAAATAGGCTGTTCAGTACCTTGATTTCCTTTTTGCAATAGAACTCCAGCAATTGTATCCTCAAAGGCATATGTGAATATTATAAATTCCTTAGTGAAATCAGGACTGATAAGGACTGGTGCTTGAGTGAGTGCTTTCTTAATCTCTTCAAATGACTTCCTTGCATCAGCTGTCCACTTGAAGTCTGCTCCTTTCTTTAGCATTTTTGTGATATGTTTAACCACTTCAGCAAAGTTAGGAATAAACCTTCTAACAAAATTAACTTTACCAAGAAAAGATTGAACCTCTTTCTTGCTCCTTGGCAAATCCAACTTTGAGATAGCACTGACTCTATTAGGATCAATCCTAATTCCTTCTTGAGAAATGATATGCCCAAGCAATTTACCAGAAGTCAAAGCAAAGATACTTTTGGTTGGGTTTAAAGAAATACCAAACCTCCTACACTTCAATAGTATCTTTTCAAGATGTTTTAAATGATCTTCCTCTCTCTTTGAAAAGACTGTGATATCATCAAGATATACCACCACTGACTTATCTTTTTCCTCTGCAAAAGCAATGTCCATAGCCCTTTGGAAAGTCGCCCCTGCATTCATGAGACCAAAAGGCATCTTTGCATACATAAATGTGCCCCATGGTGTAGTGAAGGCTGTTTTGTCCTGATCCTCTGGATGAACAAGGATCTGATTGTATCCTGAGAAGCCATCTAACATTGACATTCTTTGAGAGCCAACAATATTCTGCAACATAAGATCCATTTTAGGAAGAGGATAATTGTCTTTCAGTGAAGCCTTGTTCAAATTCCTGAAGTCTATGCAAATCCTTATCTCTCCATTCTTTTTCCTAACTGGTACCAAGTTAGCAAGCCAATTTGAAAATCTGATAGGAACAATAATCTTTGCATCAAAAAGCTTCTTCACTTCTTTTTCAATCAATGGCATTAGCAGAGGATTAATTCTTCTCAATTTTTGCTTAAAAGGTCTCTCATTTGGCTTGATTGGGATTGTATGCTGTATAATGGAGGAATCATATTGCTTCAAATCAGCATAGTTCCATGCAAAAACATCAATGAACTTTTTCATTAACTCAATATACTTAACTTTTAGATCAGCTGATAAAAATTTTGAAATTTTGACCAATTTAGGCGCTACTAAATCACCTAGATTGCAGCTCTCAACTTCCTCTTCATTTGCTTGCAACCTTGGTGCTTTAAACACATCATTCTGATCAAAGAGTTTCTCAAGTGGAATAAGACCTTTAGGAATCAGATTATTTTGCAGCTGTAACACTTCAGACTTTTCTTTTGTTTCCACTAACATGTTTTGCTGATCAATTTGACAATGTTCAAATTCTCCTTTCAACTCTAGGAAACTTTTCACCTGCTGGTCATCTTCAAAGACTTGCCAATTTAGTATATTATCAGGGATAACTGGCCTATGGCGGACTTTCACCTCATAGCTATCAGAAGCATGTTTGGGAATGACAAAAAGACTAGCTGCTACAACAAGAGAATCTGCCATGGAATTCTGATCTCTGGTTTTGATATTGAAAGTATATGACTGAAATTTCTCCAACAATTCCAACACCAAGTTCCTATAAGCTCTCATTCTTGCATCTTTTGTTTGATAAGCACCTTGAACTTGCTTTATGACTAGCTCAGAATCTCCATAAACAACAATGTTCTTTGCCTTAAACTCAATCAAGTTTTCTAAGCCTAGAACCAAGGACTCATATTCCGCCATCTTATTTGTACAATCAAAATTAAGTTTATATGACAAAAACTTACTTTCCTCACCTGGACTCATGATCCAAATTCCAGCCCCAGCACCTTCTTTCCCTGCTGCTCCATCAAAGTACAAAGACCAACAACCAGAAATATCTTCTTCATCACTTTGCTGCAACTCTTCACACTGATTTTCTGCCTTTTCTTTCTGTGATTCTTCCCCCACTGATTCATTAAATAGAATAGCTGATCCAAGGCCTGTGTCACAAGAATAAATGGGAAAATTCTGTGGTTTGTCCTTGCTGCTCACCATATATGCCATCCTTGTCTCACGGTATAACCTTCTCTGCTCCCCAAATACTGGAATAGTAGCATAAGTCAAATCCATCTGCATAGTACCTTTAATTTTAGCTGCCCACGACCTTGAGAGTAATATTCCAAATTTAGGTGGAACATCTGCCACAACAATATCCATAACAGTGGTTTTAGCTGGGATTTGTGTGAGTGCTACAACCACATCCTTTATCAACCCAATGCAATGAACCCTCTTTGAATCAAAAGAAAATAAGTCCTTGTAAGGCCTGGTCACTTCTAATCCTAACCTTTCCATAATGACTTTAGGCATAAGGTTATGAGATGCCCCTGAATCCAACATGGCATTATGAAGAGTCATTTCATGTATATTGATGCTTATATAAAAAGGAGGAAACTCATCATTTTGCTCATCTTCAAGTCTTGGACCTAAACAAATAATAGGATTATCCTCTTGTAAATTTAAAATATCAGCCCCTCCTGGTGGAGAATTAAGCATGTCCACAATCTTACTTCTATACTTGTTTACTTTCAAGATTTCATTAAATGGGACTGATATTTTGATTTTAGCAATCTCATTTTCTATATTGAAACCAGAAGTAGACCTTTCAATTTCCTTAGGAAGAGCAGAGGTTTGATTATCCTTTTTCTCAAGAAATGAATCACCCTTTACATCAGCTTGTTTTGGCTTTTCTTTTTTGTCTTCCACTGCTTTTAAAACATTCTTCTTGGGCTGAGCCTTATTTGCTGTAATAGGGACATCCCTATTTCTGAGGTTATATTGCTTTTGGATTTCAAATATGGCATGCTGATAACCCTTTAAGAAATCTGAGGGTTCTTCCTCGGCTTTTAGTTGGCTAGACTCATCATGTTCCTCCTTTGTTAGAAAGATTTCTGAATCTTCTTCACCAAGACAATGAATAGATTCCTCAGGTTCTTCCTCTCCATCTACCATATTTTGCTGAAAAGGAGGTCTTACAGGAGGATCAGCTTGTTGATTTCTATTTTCCCTTGGCCTTTGCTGATTTTGAGGCCTTCTAAACTGAGGGTTTCTAAACCGAGGTTCTTGTTGGCCTTGAGGAGCAGCAGTATTCCCAAGTGCTAACTGGTCCATCAATTTCTCCATAGTCTTCATCATGGTTTCGAATTTATCTTCTTGGGCAGAGGTAGAAGGCCTCTCCTCTTCCTTTATCTTAGCCTTAGCCATTTTGGACTTTTTAGCAGCAAGTATGTTCCCCTCCACTTTAATAGCATCATTTTGCATGTCAGCCAGTGTAGCAGACTCTCTTTCTCTGAGTAAGAGAGAAAAATCAGAATCAAAGGACTCAACATATCTTAACTGTGCCAAAGCTCCAGGAGGTTTCAAGTGTGCTGGAATGGAATTGTAAATTTTATTAAACCTCTTAGAAAATTTTTGAATAGTCTCATCTGGAGCTCTTCTTAAATTATTGTATTCAGTGAGGGCCTGAACAGGATTAGTTCTATTACCCCATTTCCTCAGAAAACTATCTTCAAACTCAGCCCAACTGTGAATGCTACCAGCTCCCAAGGCTTTGAACCATTTCCTGACTTCTCCAATGAAAGACTGAGCAAACAATCTCAGCTTGACATCTTCATCATCCACTTCATATCTATCAATAAAATCATTGAATCTATCCACATGCTCTTCAACTGTAATATCTTCGTCTCCTCCCCATGTTGGAATCCTAGCAGCATATTTATTAGGGAGATCATGCAGAACAGCAGGGAGAGCTAGAGGAGCATAGCTAGCAGGTATGGCCATAATGAAAGGAGGAACAGTGACAATAGGTATTGTATGACCAGAAGAACCAGGAATAGTATGAGATGTTGTCTGAGGGCTATTTGGACTAACAGAGGCAGAAGACAAAGTATGAGTACGAAAAGGACTATTGGGGCTTTGTAAACCACTAACAAAAGAACTCCAATTTGGGAGAGGTAACCCAATCTTTGAGTTAAGCAAAATTTCAAAAGGGTCAAGCTCCTTGAGCTGTTTCAAATCCTCTTTTTCTAGTAAAAGCTCAGAAGAAACAATTTCCCAAAACTCCTCTTTATCTTTTTGTGATACTAAAGAAGAAGTATCAATACCTCTCTTTTATAGATCCAAAATAATACCAATTAATTCTTCTTCATTTTCAGACCTTAATATAACCTCTTGAACTTTATCATCAACAAGTTTATTCTTAGGACTTCTAGAAAACTCAGGAAATAATGACTTTGAAATACTTGAAGTACCTGGTATATCAGAGAATCTTTGTTTACTCCTTGAGATGATATTAGGATTTTCCACAGGACTAGGTGGGTTTGGGTCAGGGTTACTCCTTGTGTATCTTCCTTTCGAAGCCACCTTTACACTTTAAACAAAACACTGGAGTCACCAAGGTAGAATGCAGCCTCGAAAATCATTTTGAACTCCTGCTACCTTCAGAAATTCAATCTTCAAATTTCGGGAATAAGTAATCATCAGGCTCCCGGCAGACGCACCAAAATGTTATCACAAAATCACTACTAAGGGCTGCAACTAAGTAAGATTTTATGTAACTCTTTCAACCAGACTTTAGACTAGGAATTAGCCTTCCTAATCAGAGAGGGCTCTCTCACAGGCTTTTAATAGAAATCAATCACAACAAAAGATGGCTAACTCTTCACTCATTTATGAAAACATAAGCTGGTTGAACACATATTAAACTGGTCTTCATTGGGCTATGGAGTCTTACACATTTAATAAACAAAAGCACAGTCATTGCATGGAAGTCAAGGCTCTTTGCATTAGATGTTCAAACATACTTCACAAAAACCACAGCTTGCCAAACACACAGGAAGTCAGAGCATAAGATATGAATTCTGAGTGATTGTGCTATAACAAGGCTGCAAAAAGAACATTAAGAAAATACACCATCATCACATTTGAACCAAATAATCCATCGAGAATCTTGAGAAGAAATAACCACTGTTTTACTATTACTGTAACAAGTCTTTACAATGGCCCAAATAAACTCTGTTTTTGTATAAAATGTCCAACCTTTTTTACATCAGAGTCATTTCTATATATAGGAAAACAAAAATACTACTACTTGAGACTCCTCAACAAGCATGAAGGGAGCTCGAAATCCTAACATTAATTGCCTTATCCATATCTTAACAAACTAATTAATTACAAAGGTATTGCGCTGTGAAAACAGAGAGTCCTATTCTCATTGAAACTCTAAGTCCTTCTCCTCGTGTGCATTGATACTTTCTTGAACTTTGACACCTGTATCACTTCAGTAATATCCAAGACACGCTGGAGGAATATACACTGAATGAGCAGCTTCGGATACCTGATATGAGGATGATTCATCAATTGATAAGGATCTGTGCCCTATCTTTACGGTCTCTGCCTCCCATAAGTCTTCTTGCATTAAAAGAGTATGCTCCGAGCCATTTAATCTTCCAATAGTCACGCATGATGCAAGAAACCTTATGATCTGGACACCTTATAAACTGAACAGGTGTACCACTCAAAATATCGGTAACCCTACCAGAACCCTAATAACTCGGATATAAAGTGATTTTTAGGAAGACTTTAACAAAAGACAAAATTTCACCTTTTCCTTGAATACTCACACCTGTCACCTTTTGAACATCTGAATAGCTTTGTATACTCTCCATGCTGGCCTCGAGTCATTCCTTTAAGATTTGCTGACCTCAGCATCAATCTCAAATTTTTCACATAAACAGTCATCTACAGCAGTTTCGTAGCGCGCTACGAAACTGCTGTAGGTAATCAAAACTAAGCATATGAACCTTAAAGCAATAATGACTTAACTCCGTGATTACTTCAACTATTTTATACAGGTGTAAGGACTTCAAAAAGTTTCAAAAAGTTTCAAAACGATGACAGCCAAAATTTACCAAAACTTGGAAGGCAAATTTCTTCTTGGATTAATCAGCTAGTTTGCCTAGCTTCCTCTTCAAACTGCTAACTTCTTCTTTCAAAACCTTGTTTTCTGCTCTTAAGCTAGTGTTCATTTGTTTCATGAGTTTTCCCTGCTTCAGAGCTGGCACCGTCCATAAATATGCATCAGATACTGAGTCAGTTTGACTTATTAAACTTGTTCTGCCTTTTATTACAACCTTCTTATAATTTGAATATCTTACTGCCCTTTCCTTAGAAACATTTTTAATCTGAGGTATTTCTTCTTGTGTTGTTCCTGCTTGTTTCTTGATAGCAATAACATTTCCACCTTGACTGATGATAACCCTATTACCCTTGTTCTTACTTTTGGCTGCTTGAACTGTTTTGGTCAAAACCTCAATTACATCTGTCCTAGGCACTTCTAAAGGTGCCTTCTCTTTCTGCGCTTTCTCCACTTCTTTGATTTGCCTTCTTGTGACTGGTCTACGTGGCTTGAAAGCATATTCTTTACTAGGCTCTTCAAATTTCAACTTTTTTGAAGCCCTTGATTTTTTAGAGCTTTCGGGTGAAGATTGAGTGAGGTCAATATGCATTGGCTGCACCGGGTGATCTTGCTCAAATTCTATTGGTTCAATCTGTATTGGCTGATCTTGCTCAAGTTCAATGGCTTCAAGTAAGTCATTTAAACTGCCCTTTGAAATAGGACTCTCTTCTACCGTAATTGACTTACCCGTTTCCTTGTTTAGTTGACCTCTGGTTTTCACCCTTGAAAACTTTTCAACTTCACTTGGTTTAGCCTTATCCTTTTTTTCTGAATCTTCTGCTTTGATGACTGAGGAGTTTCCTTCACTGATGATTTAGGAGTTTCTTTCACTGATAATTTAGGAGTTTCCTTCATTGATGATTTAGGAGTTTCCTTCACTGATTTAGGAGATTCCTTAGATGCCACAGACCTCTCTGATTTCCTTGACTTAGTTTTGGGCTTCTTTTGGTCTGTGACCTCTTTTCTGAGCTCAGCCAAAGTGGGTTCTTCACTCTTTTCTTCCCTCTCCCTCACAGGCAATGGAGTAAGGCCTGTTTTGCTTGGAAAACCAGCCATAAACACAAATGAATCCCAATCTTTGCCAATCTTTTGTAAACCATCCAACACCAGCAACTTTACTAAACCATGATGAAACAAGGACGTTTCACAACCATCTTTCTTTAACTGTATTTTATCACACATTTTACTAATGCTCCTGAACAAATAGAAAGGTATGTCTATTGAAGCCTTACCTGTGAAATGCAACAAAAGTTTGAAGTGGTAGGAGTAAACTTTATTGTACCTTCCCTCGCATGTTAGGTATTTCTGAATGCATGTGAGGAGCATAGCATAATGTTCCTTTATGTAACTCCTTGGCACCGCTTTGGTGAGGTCTTCATTTACATAAGGCTCCTTCAAAAATTCTTTACAGGGACTCATGTCAAACTTAAAGTTTTTGAACCATTCTTGACCTCCCCTCGGAATTTCAGTGACAGTGGAAATAGCTTCAGGAGACACAGGAAACTCTAACATTGACACCTTTGAATTTAGTCCAGTGAAATTCAATGCGAAAGCCTTCGTTACCTCTGCATGTCCTCCCTTCAACTTCTCGCAGAACCTCCAACAACCAGCACTTCGAAATGCTCTTGCTACACCTTCATCCCTGAGTGTAACATCAAGTCCCTCCGGCTCTGTCCTCAAACACTTACCAGATCGATGTTCCCTCTTTTCCATCTTGCTTTGAATGTTTTCACACAGGAAACTAATGGCAGCTATAGCGCGAAAACAATATTAACTTCTGAAGTGCAGGCTCACTTGCAAAGATTCCTTTAAATAAGAACTTGGGTTTCCCATACAGCAAACATGTTTACCCATTATGAAAACGGATTATGATATAACCATACCTCGTACCTTCCCTAGGGGAGGAAGTTTGAGGCCACCATCATATGGAAACATGGTTGTACCCAGAGAAAAGACAATGGGAATTTCAATGGTTATTAGTGCAGCTTCAAGGGCATGTGCAAATCAAGGTCATACGCGAGGAGCAACAAGTAGGGGCAAGGGTCCTAAGGGAAGGAAATCTTTCCAAAGAACTCCACAAAATTCGGTTCAAGGTCTACCACACATCACTTGTTGGGGATGCGAGGGACCTCACTACCAGTGTGACTGCCCTTAGTTACAAACTGGTAACAACCGTAGAGAAGGAAAAGCAAAAATGGGGGGGACAAGTAGCCACCATCGAATCCATGCAATAGTTGATAAACAACAACTTGAACACCAGTCTGTCGTGGTAGAAACCTCAGGTATGATAAACAAAGTAAAATTTAAAATGTTGTTTGATTCAGGTGCTACAAATAGTTTCATTTCACCAGTTGCATTAGAAAAATGTGGGTTGATAGCTTATGAGCACGATGACTTTAAGCAAGTTGAGATGGCTTCTGGGATAAAACAAGTAGTAGGACCTAGTGTTGACCAATTTCAGGTACACCTCGGGGTGTGTATGACTAAGTTGAAGGCATACGTCAGAGCATTGGGGACGTATGATGTAATTATTGGAATGGACTGGCTAGAAGCTCATGGAGCTTTGGTAGACTCAAGAAGAAGGTGATTTGTTTAGGTGATGAAGGTAGGCCAATTGAGATTTTTGGAGTCAAGATAGGAGTGTCACTACGATTCATATCCATGATGAAGGTAAAACGTTGTATCTGATAAGGTTGCAAGCTATATGTGGTCAAGGCTGCAAGTGACCAGAAAGGACCCTCCCTAAATCAACACCCAATTTTGTTGGAATTCAAGGGTGTTTTTCCTAAGGAATTGCCTGTTTACCTCTTGTAAGGGAGATTGATTTCACAGTTGACCTAAAACCTGGTGCATAACTAATATCTAAGACACCCTATAGGATGAAAACTCCCAAACTTTATGAGTTGCAGATGCAGTTAAAAGAGCTCTTAGACTTGGGATTTATCAGACCTAGTATTTCACCTTGGGGTGCACCAGTGATTTTTGTTAAGAAGAAGGATGGTTCCTTAAGGCTTTGCATCGATTATAGGGTCTTGAATAGAGCCACGATAAAGAAAAGGTACTCGATACCTATAATAGATGACCTACTTGATCAAATGAAGGGAGCAAGTGTTTTCTCAAAGATCGACCTACAATCTAGATACCACCAATTGAGGATTAAGGAAGAAGACATCTCAAAAACTGCATTTTGAACTTGGTTTGCGCACTACGAGTTCGTAGTTGTTCCATTTGGTTTGACCAATGCACCAGTAGTATTCATGAGTCTCATGAATGGTGTGTTCAGGAAGTATTTGGACCAATTTGTGCAAGTCTTTCGGGATGCCATTCTTGTGTATTCCAAGAATGAAAAGGAGCATGAAAAGCACCTAAGGGTTGTATTTACTTGCTTAAGGGAAAATCAATTGTATGGAAAATTGTCAAAATGTTCCTTCTTTCAGATGAAAGTTCATTACCTTGGGCACATAATTTATGAAGAAGGGATTTCAGTTGACCCGGAAAAGGTGAAGGCCATAATGGATTGGCCAGTACCAAAAAATGCTCATGAGGTGCGTAGTTTTATCGGGCTAGCAGGGTATTATCATAGGTTTGTGGAAGGGTTTTCGAGGATTGCAAAACCATCATCACATTACAACGAAAGGGGGTCAGGTATGAATGGGCATATGAATGTGACACTACATTCACAGAACTAAAGATGTTACTAACTAGTGCATCAATCCTTCGAGTACCAGACATGGAAAAAGACTTCATTGTCAGCATCGATGCTTTGAAGCAAGGATTAGGAGAAATATTGATGCAAGAAGGCAGAGTAATAGCTTATGCATATATAAAATTGAAGAAACATGAAGAGTTGTATGCTACCCATGACTTAGAATAGCAACAGTGATGTTAGCTTTGAAACTGTGGAGACACTACCTCGTTGGGAGAAGATTTGAGAGAACAGATCATCAAAGCCTAAAGCGTCTCTTCACTCAAAGGGATTTGAATGCTAGATAAAGGTAGTGGATTGAATTCATGAGTGAGTATGTTTTTGAGATTGCATACATCAAAGGAAAGGAGAATGTGGTGGCTGATGCACTAAGCAGGAGATGACGAACCTTCTCCCTAGTAGCCTTAAAGGTAAATTTGATGGAACGTGTGTTGGAGAAACTCTTTGAAGATAGTTGGTATCTAAAGGTTATCTCAGCACTCGAGAGTGGGAAGAAGATAGAGCCAAAGTTTGAGGGACATTTCCTTGAACCAGATGGACTATTGAGATTTCAAGGGAGAATGTACATACCTAAGGAAGGGTGTATAAGAAGGACCATCCTCAAAGATTCACATAGAGCACTCTATTGTGCACATCCTGGAGTGAAGAAGATGTACGCAGACATGAAGAAACTCTTATTTTAGGCATGCATGAAGCACAACATAGTCCAGTTTGTCGCCAAATGTCTTGAATTTCAACGAGTGAAGGCTGATCATCGCCATCCAGCAGGACTCCAACAACCACATGACATCCCTATGTCTAAATGGGAGGTAATTTCTATGGATTTTGTTGTGGGTTTGCCACTCACGTCACAGAGGCATAATTCTATATTGGTTATAGTTGGTAAATTGACCAAAAGTGCCCATTTCATTCCAGTAAGAGGCACTTACGATGTTATTGATGTGGCATGAGTCTTTATAAGTGAAGTTATTCAACTACATGGGTTACCCAAAAAGATCATTTCTGATAGAGACTCTCGATTTACATCTAGGTTTTGGACAAATTTGCAGTCAGCACTAGGGACTCAGTTTAACCTGAGCAATGCATATCATCCAGAAACAGATGGGTAGACTGAAAGATTAAATTAGGTTATGGAAGACATGCTTAGGATGTACTTCATGGATAATCAGACTCAGTGGGAAAGGTAATTACCATTGGTAGAGTTTTCCTATAATAATAGTTACCACAATTCAATCGGGATGCGCCCTTATCAAGCTCTATATGGAAGGCCATGTAGGATGCCATTGAGTTGGGAAAAGTTGGAGGACCGAGTAATAGTTGGGCCAGAATTAGTTCAAGAAATGGAGGAACAGGTAAGACAGATTCGACAAAGGTTAAAGGAAGCACAAGATAGACATAAGAGTTATGTTGATTCACATAGGATCGATCACAGTTATGAAGTAGGGGACCAAGTTTTTATTCGTATCCGACCCAACAAAAGCACCATTCGGTTTGGGAAAGGGACGAAGTTGTCACCTCAGTTCGTAGGACCTTTTAGGATCAAGGAGAAGATTGGACCACTTGCCTATTGTCTTGTACTGCCACCCCATTTGCATCAAACTCGTGATGTTTTTCATGTATCTATTTTATGACATTATGTTTCTAATGAATCTCACACATTGGGTTGGAGGGAATTGCAGGTCTCGGACATGGGAATCGTAGTGGTTGAACCATTACGCATATTGGACTATAGGGTTCGACAACTCAGACGTTGCATGGTGGACCAAGTTAAGGTCTAGTGGGACAAGTATAGCCCTGGATCTACTGTCTCGGAGGATGCAGAGACTATACGTCATGACTACCCCTCACTTTTTCAGCATCTGTGATGCCCATTTTTGACTTAGATAACTACCTATGCTAAGGTTCTATTTTGTAGTTCCATGTTATTTATTTATGAACGCTATGTGATATTGATGCATTTAGTTGGACACGTGAAACTACTTATATAAATCATTTGATGGATTAGGTATTGATGATTGAAATGTTTTGATCTATGACCTAATGTATGACTTACTTGATGATGATTTATTTAGTGAATGACTTATCAGAGTTATTGTTGTTTCATGTATGGTTTAAGTGGATATGATTTATTTAATGAATGACTTAGTGAAATTATGATTTATTTCCAGTATGAACTACAAAATTGACATGTGGATACTAGACTTAATAAGATGATGTTCAAGACCACTTATCTATATATATATTGTTGTTATATAAATGCATGAATGAGAGTTAACCCGCAGATTGGAAAGAACTATATGATAGCCAAGATCTACTCTTCCTTTGGGGAAGGTCGAGACATCTAATGAGGAAAGGTATGATGTACATTATTCTATTACATTTTGTATCTACTGGATATGCACTCTTATGACATGGGTAAAATGTAAATGGCAGGTGACAAGACTACCTGACTGGATTATTCGATGACAAGTATCCAACCAACACTGTAGTGTGGTCAATATTAGGGTGTTGAACCTAGTTGTGAGGAGGGGTGGAGGTATTTCCCACAGTGTAACCTCCAAACCTGGAAACGTGGGAGGGCAGTGATGGACACGCTCCCCTAGACATGTGATGATGATTTCCATTTGCCTGCTGGGGAAGTTAGGTCAATATAGTCAACACTTCTGCCATATTGGTTTTATCAGTGGTTAGATTGGTATAGCCGATGCCACAGTGTATAGCAGCAAAGAATGGATAGGGTGGGAATAGAAGTAGGTTAGGAAGGATAGGAGGATATATATTAGTTGGAGACTCTTGATGGGACGTGATGTCATTGTCCGACTTATCAAATTTTACTACTATATCTCTCTCTCTATTTTGTTATGCCTTATTATCAAAGTGTTTCGAACTCCTTGTATCTTTTTCACTCTAAATTCGGGACAAAGTTTTCTGAAGGAGAGGTGTATGTAATGCCCTACTTAATCTTATCATGCAAATTTTACTAGTGTTTAAATTACTTGAAAATATTGACTTATAATTATCAAGAAATATTGGTACATACCTACATTGGTGAAACTGTAAATTTAATACTGATATAAATTTTATTACTATTCCCAACTTACCTCCTCAAATTTAAATTTTGATAGGATATGGTCTCCTTCTATTTATTCAAATTTAAATATCCATATCCCCAAAATGTCCTCTCAAATTTACTTGGGAGAAGATATGATAAGAAAAGTCAAATGTAAGGATGAGGGGGTAGTTATGACATTAATGATAGGTGATTGAGGTGGATGGGAGAAAGAGGCATAAAAGGGGAAGGATGATGGGAGGAGGGGGGGGATCCTTGGTCTTGGTCTTGGTTTTGGTTTTGGTTTTGGTGGTGGTTTTGGAGGAATTTGTTTTGAGAGGAAGGTGGAGAAAAGAGAAGGGAGAGAAGGATAGTATTGTTTAACTTGGACACACTACATCTGGTTGGACTTGGGCTCAGAGGGTTAGGGAATGTATGGAGGTTTCTTGGGCTAGGAAATACTTCCTAGTTGGCTGGGAGTTAAATCCATTTAGTAGTCAAGAGGAGCATCCCAGCATGATCATGAGCTCAGGGGCATCTCAACTAGGCTATTGGAACAAGTATTCCTCTATTTATAGATTACTCATGTAAGTGATTGCAATGAAATGCTTACTTATTTAATTGTGGGAAATAAATTTTAATGGTAAATTATCATCAATTAAATGTTTAGTTAGAAATAAGTTATTTCCCGTTTTATTGTAGTTAAAGTTAGATAAATTTAGTTTTGTTAGAGGACCCTAGGATGGAGCCTTACACTCATCTAGAAATATGCGGCCTATCCATCCTTTACATCATTAAGTACTGATCCAGAAATGGTCGTTCAATACAAAAATGGTGGAACATGGTTCATGGACCAATACTCTTGATTTCATCCTACTTAGCTGTTGTAATATTCACACTCGATCATATTGATGAGTTATTTCATTGGTAACAACTCAAATTCGCTTAATCTTAACTAATAAACAACAAAATGACACAATGAAATGCCTTACCTCATAGTAGGATTTTGACAATTTTAGAGCAATAAAAATGGCAGGAGAGTAGGTATAGGAGTACAAAAGGACAAGAGTGGAGGTGGAAAACAGTGGAAGTGGGGACAAAACGGGGCACCAAAAATATGCATGATAATGATTGCGGAGATATTTTCAAGTTGTATGTAGAGCATACAAGATCCATGTTAGAATTAAAATAATAATTCTTAAGACAAAGACTGGTTCTAGACCCTGGACTATGAGCATTTTCCTTTTAGTTGTATAATATGCCACTAGCATGGGCATCTCTTCAAAGATTTCACCTTGAATGAGGCAAAATTGGACCCCAAAGACAATAAGATGATGGATGCAGAGAAATTTACCAAAATCCAAACCAAGAAATGCCACAACAGGAAAGCTAGCACCTCCTCGGCTCCCAAGCGACAACCAATCAGTAATGATTTTGAGATCCTAGGATATCTTGCAAAGGAGCTCAGTAACTTTTGCAAGAGCCTACCTTGAAAGGGTAGCATGAAACCTGGAACACCAAGCCTGTGAGGACAAAGGAAAAAAATCAGATGGAAGCTTCCCCTATCGCTCAACATGAGAAAATCAACATTAGCTAGAAGAGAACATCCAAATGGGTGAAAATAAATATTTTACAGACATGGAAGAACTAGATCAGATGGGCATAGGGGATGCATGTTGCGGGACTTTTATCAACATGATCCCTCCTACGCAAATCACCCTCCTGGAAACGGCCCTCCAAAGAGCCAAATCATCCATGAAACTAGGGGTTCAAAATATAACAATAAAAGATCGAAAAAAATCGGCTAGGACTTTAGGAAGAGAGACCGAAAATCAACATTTTAATGCCTGGACATCCTGGGTAGGAAATTGGTATAATTTGGTCATTACAAGTAGATCTCAAATATCTACTCCTCCCAATCTCAAGTTTAATCATGAATATAGTATCCTAGAATTTAAGTGGTATGAATAGCCCCTCAAAGCATTGTATTCTCCATCAGAAGATTCAACAAGATCTCCCGACAATCCTGTTCATCCAAGAAACTAAATATTTGGGTCATACTTTTGCACCAATAATGGCTAGGCTATGGAAATATGCCAAAACACTAGTAGTGGATGCAAAGGGAGCTTCAGGGGATTTAGGGATTGCTTGAAATCCATCTCAAGTTGGCCTAGAGCTATTTTTACCCAAATTTGTAGCTCTTTCTGTCTCATTCCACTTATTAGGAATTGCCATGTACAGTTTTATGACCAATGTCTATGGACCTCAGGCCCTAGACAAAAACAAGAGATTTTGGGCTAGCTATATTCCCTTAGGAACCTGGTGGACATGCAAAAATGGATAATCAGTGGGGAACTTCAAGATTATCACCTCCCTTAATTAAAAGAAGGGAGGTCGATGTCACCTGGACCCAAAATAAGAGGATCTTAACAACTTCATCAAAGACCTTATTCTAGTGGATATGAAAACCACCAATTTTCTTTTCACTTGGAACAATATGGTGAAGCTACTCAAAACTATTCACATTTAGATCGCTTTCTAGTTACATATTCTCTTCTCACATGAGGTCATAAACTTTCAGTTGAAGTTCTACCATCAATTGGTTCAGATCACTGGCCCATCTCCCTTTCCTAGAGAACTTTTGGTAAGCCACTCAAATTCCCTTTCATATTTGAGCATTTTGGTTTTCGGATGTTAACCTCTTAAGCATAATAAAGGACTGGCAGAACAACATGACCCATTTGAAGGGCTTAAAGATATATTCCTTCCAACAAAAGCTAAAACACATCATGATCGTTCTCGAAAAGTGGAACCGAGAAGAATTTGGTAACATCTTCCATGCTTCCATGCAAAACATGCTTTGGAAAAGGGAATGTCCATCCTCCAATAGGAAATCATCCTTCAGGGTCGCACTAAGGAGACAAAGGACAAGGAAGAAGCAATAACCAGACAACTCAAAGCTCACTACAATAAGAGTTATACTGGAAAGAAAGTTCAAGGGTCGATTGGCTCAAGGAGGTTGAAAGAAACACTTCATTCTTTCATAAATCTACCGTTAAACACAGATCCACCAACCACATCACCTTTCTTCGTAGTGAATCAGGGGATATTCTAGAGAAACAAGAGGATATTGAGATGGAGTTGGTCCACCACTTCCCCAATCTCCTGCATGACCCTCAACCATACCCTAATGAAGCAATCAATCAAATAATAGCCAACATCTTTAGACTCATCACTGAGGATCAAAACAAAGCCCTCATTTGACCCATAGAGGAAGCAGAGGTCCATGAAGCTCTTCACCAAATGACACATGGCAAGGAATCAAGGTCGAATGGATTCACTATTATATTCTTCAAGAAATGTTGTCACTTTCTTCAAAAGGAGGTCCTAGAAATAATTGAAGATTTAAAGTCAAGAAAATGCATCCTTCCATCTTTCAATGCAACCTTCCTAGCATGGAATCCTAAGGAAGACAATGCAACTATCCCAAGTAAATATCGAACCTTATCTTTGTGCAATACCATTTACAAAATCATTTCCAAATTCATTGCCAACCACCTCAAACCTATCCTCCCTTTTTTGATTTCCCAACAAACTGACTATGTGGAAGGAGGTAAGATTTTTTATGGCATTACCCTTGCTCACAAAGCCATTCACTCTCTCAAAACCCTCAAATTTTTTGGCATGCTCATAAAATTAGATTTGTCCAAAGATTTTGACAAACTTAATTGGGATTAGATTGAGCACACCCTCCTAGCATTTGGATTTAGCTCACACTTGACCCAATGGGTCATGTCTCTAGTTTCCTCAACTTCTTCTCCATTCTAGTTAATGCCTCTCACTCAGACATCTACAAACCTTCTCATGGCATAAGACAAGTGGATCCCCTCTACCCATTTTATTTTCATCCTTATGGTGGAAGGCTTGGGTCGAACCATCAAAGAAACTCTTCAAAAAGGCTCCCTTAAAGGTCTTGTCCTCCCTGACACCTTTACTCTCTCCCACCAACAGTCTGTGGATTCCACTCTCTTATTTAATCATCCCCCGATCAAGGAAGTCAAAGACATTTTGGACCTCTTCTCATCAGCCCCGAGCACCTCTGCCACCTTGGAAAAATCCCAAATATTCTTCCTCAATACTCCACATATAGCTCAAAGAAACATTAGGCACATCTTGGGGTTATCTTCCGCCTCTCTTCCTTCCAAGTACCTTGGAGACTAACAGACTCAACCATAAAGCACTCCTCTTGGAGATATATCCTTGACAATCTCACTTTCAAACTTTATTGCTGACTTTCCAACCCCTCATGATTGCCAACATCCTTGTTCTCATTAAATCGGTTCTACAAGCCATGTCTACTTACCTATTTTCCATTCTGGCTACTCCAAAACGGGTCCTTAATCCATCATATCCCTTCAAAGACCCTTCTTATAGGGAAGAGATGATCTAAAGCATAAATAGCCATTAGTGAAATGGGACACCTTATGTCTCCCAAAACCTAAAGGAGGACTTGGGTTACGAGACCCAGAGGTTGCTAATTGTTGTACCTTGGGAGACAATTCTCATTTGAGTAGAAATTAGTGCCCAAGACATTCATTAAAGTTTACATATTTATTATTTGTTTGTCTCATGATTTTGCAAACCCCAGAATATTAAATTTTAAACCCTTTAACCTTCAATACACAGAACATAACTTTAAATGGCCTTTAATTGTTAGATACAAATGGATTGAAATTTGTGAGAAGTGTTGGTGGAAGCTGTTGTGGTCACCAACAACCCCCCTTCTTCACTTGACATTAGCAATAACGTCAAGCAAAGAGGGGACCCTGAACGAAAATCCCAAAAATTATTTTTTCTAAAGTCTTTGTATTTCTCTCCCTAAGGCTCAAATCGCATCGCAAAGAAAGGCTGAAGCATAACTCGAGCGCGAAAAGCAAATACTGCGAAATTGCGATGTGAAGTTAATCGCATCGCATACCTCACACGCGCCCCTTAAAAGAAAAACCTTCGAGCAATGCGATCGCCGATATGCGATATCGCAAATCGCAAGCATCACGCTATACGACGTAACCATTAAATGAGAACTTGCGATATTTGTGATTTGCGATCTACGATGGCAGCGATCTGCGACCTGCGATCTGAAAAGACTTCTCACATGATAGACCCCTGCATTAAGCGCGCGCCTTGAAAGAATTTAATAACCGCATGCTTAAGTATCTAGGAATGATTGCGTTACATTTATCGAAGAGTCAAGTTATGATGAATGTCAGAATTATGCATTCATTAGAGATTAATGCTTTCACGTCAAGTCTTTTCATTTCGCTTCTCCTTTGCGTAGACTGCAAGACACGCAATTGATATAATTTTATATGCAGGAAACATCTGAGGGAAAGAGGAAAGCGCCAATCAGATAGCAGAGAGAGAATGCCTCCACAAACGGATGCCGCATGCAGCAGAACAGCGGATTCCAGAATATCAGCCAGCCGGCACTGACTAAATTAGACTATCCAGGACTCAGAGTCAAAGGCGCACAAAAGCAGCTTATTCAGAAAAGATCCTGAAGCTCAGACCTAGTGAAGCAGAGAAAGAAGCGCATGAGAAGGAGGACGCTTCAGGAAAACCTGGAACAAAGAACGGAAGAAATTCTCGACACAGGGAGTTGCCCATACAGCACGACTCCTAACCCACTCAGTCATTCGCACGACCGGAAACCGAAAACGGCAAAAGGAAAATCAGTTCGAGAAGAAACTGGGACACGCTAAGTATACACGCGGCGAATACACCCAGCTAGAGAAAGGTTTTCGAAAATATCTTCTGGTCTGCCGGAAGGAAGTGCTAGCTCCTGCTATTTCCACTTTTATCTCCCAAGCGAAACAAGAAGACGGCCAGCCGACTCTTCCCAGGAAAGCATTACACTGTTGACAGCACTAAAGAGAATATACAGAAACGGTCAGAAATTAGATTTTAAGTTTAGAAATAAAGTTGCTTTTAGTAAAAGGGCGGTCATTTGAGGTCGATTCCCTAATTTCATGTAATTAAGATTGATTAGTTAGTAGTATTTAACCCTTCTCATGGTTTTTAGAGAAGGGTCCGGAAATCTGTCAAAAAACTTATCCTCAGAACATGCACTTCTGCACCCTCAGAGGAGGTTTTTGATGAATGGATGGATCGAGATTTATTTATGTTTGCATTTTAATATCTGTTACTGATGTTGCACTTCTGTACTCTTAGCAGATGTTAGAACAAGTAGAAATAAATCATTGTTACTTGAAGTTTATTAGTGAAGTTAGTCATAAATGGTACTTTTATCTCTTGGCTAGATTCTGCTAGTATTCCTAAAGTGATATGTGGCTGAGTTCTTTATATGTTATTGCATGAATGTCTGCATTACCATTTGGCACTTCTGTACGGTGGGGTCATTTATTTATGTTTAACATATAGAAAACTGATTATGCGATATGCTGTTCACAACTACTCTGCCTAACTTCTTATGCAGAATGGTTTATCTTTATTGATTTATATTCTGATATCAGTTGAATGATCTTTATTACCGGCTGCTGTTAGAAATCTTTCTAGATCGCATAACAAAAGAAAAACACCCCGGGTTAGCGTAGATTAGATGTACTTTTCTTCATTAGATTACATTAGCATAGAGTTAGTTTAGCAGTTAGAATTAAGACTAGTTTAGAACAACCCCCTAGATTAATACCATCAGACTCTACGCACACACACACACCCATCACATTGGGAAACTGGTCCCATTACCCCCAGTCGGACCCACTACTCCAAACGGGCAAGGAGCCGCCAACCAGGTTCCGGACCGAGTGGGTATCCCCCTTGTTGTTGACCCGACCTCGGGGCCCTCAACATTTCTGGCACTAAAAGGAGGGCCTAGCTATGAATGGCACATAATTCAAAATCCAAATACCATTCTAAGAGCAAATCACCCTCACCAACTTCCCCGACTTCCCCAATACGACTAAACTCGGAACTGGAAGTCGCTCGGACATCCACCGCTGCTATACATCCCGATACATCAGAACAACTTATTGTCGATCCCCCTGAAGTTCAAACCTTGATTCGTAAACTCCAGGGATTCTCTATTTTTAACCAGAAATTTGATAAATCTAAAGGCAGCTTGACTTCGCAATACAACCCTGCTCATCCCCTGACCCGATTGAAGAGTGAAAAGTTTGGCATTCAGCCAACTGAAATCCCTCTCCCCACTAGGAAAAGAGCAAGGAAAGCATTTCAAGAGTCTGACAGAGAGACTCTTTCATCCACCTCATCCATTTCAACTCCCTCTCCGCGAAGTCAACCACCCACATATCCACCTCAAATCACTCATCCATCTTCCGCAACCCTTCCTCCACAATCGTCAAAGATCATAACATCTCTATCTTCTCAACCTCAAAGATCATCTTCTACACTTTTACTAACCAGCAACTCAGCGATGGCACAATCTCCATGGAACAACCCTGGGGCGGTTTTAATGCCTCCACCCCTGAGTCCAATACCTGCCCATCCCGAGAAGTGGTTACCAAAGTTCAATCCAAAAACCGGAATGCTAGCTGAAGAACATATCAATAATTTCATGCTTTCTGTTAATCTCAACGGAGTTACCAACGAAGACGCCGTGGTCCGACTCTTCCCCTATACGATGCAAGGGACGGCCGGGCCATGGTACTTTTCGCTACCCTCCGGATCTATCACCAGCTGGGATATTTTTCAAAATCAATTTCTCACCAAATTCGGCGATGATAGATCAACAGCGACACTGATCAACGATCTGTCCAATCTTAAAGCTGAGGCTCGGGAACCCATTAAAGATTTTAACTTACGGTTCAACAAGATCCTCAATAAAATCCCCGCTGCTTCCCAACCCAGCGAGGAAGTAAGATGCGAATGGTACATCACGACCTTACCTTCAAACTTGGCCATCTTCGTAGATAGGGCAAGCAAGACAACCTTAGTTGAAAATTTGGCTGAGGCATTGGCAGTCGAAAGACGCGTAGTAGCCCTAGAAAAGAGATCTACAATCGAAGAGCGTAAATCTAAGAAAATCTCTTTCAAAGAAGAAACCAAGAAGAAGCAAATGAAGGATCCTTTCGACATGGAAGGATTACAAAAGGTATTAAAGGCCATGTCAAATGAGATGATTGATATCAGGAAACAAGTAGCAGAATCGTCCCCAAGAAAGCCTTTTAGGAGTTTTAAGAGAAATCCTCCTATGGAGACGAAGCCACCCAGCGTGGTCTCTAACGTGGAATCTGAAGAAGAAGAAGAAGAGAACACCATTGAAACACATACCGACGATGAAGAAGTGGTGGAACTGCAAGGAATGTGGGATTTCATCCTCCCACAAGAGGAAGATCAAGAAGCACTTCCAGTTAGCACAAGAAGCAGAAATCAACTTGATCCTCCCCAGACTACCCCAAAACAGAAGGGCGCAAGCCCTCCAGCAAAAGAAAAGGTCGCAACAAAGAAGACAACCCCTAAAGTGACCTCATTTAGCCCAGTCCAATCAGAGCAATCGCCTCCATCAAAGACACTAATAGTGTCGGATGAAATGGAGTATAACATCATCGACGACATGAAGAAGACTAGGGCTAATATCACCCTGTACGAGCTGAGCAAATTGAAACACCAACAGAAGATCATGATGAAAGAGTTACACGCCGTACCTACTGCGCCTCTACCTACAGCTATAGCTTCCCATAATATAGGAAGACCCCCAATCAACGCGATAAATAAAATCGATCCAAATGACATCGCCTTGATTGGAGGGAGGTCTAGATCTCACACTCCCCCTTTCCTCCTCACTTACGAGATCTTTAACAGAAACGCGCATAACCGCTTGGTTGATTCTGGTGCTTCAACCAATATTCTACCCAAGTCAATATGTGCCAAACTTAATGTTCAACCGCAAAAATCCGCAGTGCGCATAGTTCAACTTGATCGATCACAAGTCGAAGTGATAGGCGAACTTAATCAAGTGAACATAAGACTATCGTCCAACCCCAAGGTATGCCAGGTCATCGATATTCTAGTTGCTGACATCCCTGAATTTTATGGTCTAATTCTTAGCAGGGATTGGTCCGAGAAGCTCCACGGATACTTTTCGACTGACTGGTCGCACATGTGGTTACCCTTCAACGGGAAGCCAAATCAAATAAAGGTTGAACGAGAACTGCACCAAAAGTACATAGTGACGGATTTGGAGGGAGAGAACGAAGCCATAGCATACAACAACAACATCATAGGCAACTATTCTGTAGACTCTTTCCTTGGAAATTTCAATGCTCACATATCACCATATTTAGAAAATTCAGTTGTGTCCCAAGTAGAAAACTTTTCCCAGACTGATGATTCAAAATGTGTTAGTTTCTTAGATAACCCTGTAAATACTTCTTTATTTTGGAAATTATATTTTGATGGCTCTAAGTCCAACGAGGGAGCGGGAGCAGGATGCGTCTTGATTAGCCCAGACGGAAATAAGACCATGCTCACATGCAGACTGGAGTTCGATTGCACGAACAACACAGCGGAATACGAAGCCTTGGTGCAAGGCCTATACAAAGCAATCGGCTCCAACGTCAAATATCTTCAAGTCTTTGGAGATTCCGAGATCATCGTCAAACAGGTACGTAACACCATACATTGCCTGTCTAGTCATTTAAAGCACTACCAATCTTTAGTGCAAGATCTCACTGCGCATTTTACAACATTCAATATTTCATCAATCCCAAGACTTCACAATGCAAGCGCAGACCTGCTAGCAAACGTAGCCTCCAGACTCATTCCCTCCGAAGACTTTAGTCCAGATAGGTTTTCGATAGAGTTAATTTTTAAACCGTCTATCCCTGACAACATCACCAACTGGAGAGTATTCAACGACGACCCAGACATCGTAAGTTTCCTTACCTCTGAAGGATCCTACTCAAACCAGATAATCGACGAGGACTGTCATGACCACCAAATACAACAAAATGGCACTAATAACGCTATACCCAAATCAGTGGTCAAATTAGAAGATTTGTATGACTTAAAAAGTCGGTTCAAAAGGTCAGCTAACGCCAAACTTTACAGTTCAACTCTGAACTACGAATTAGTGAACCTAGGAACCGATGAGAAACCCCAAAACGTCAATCTAGGCCAAGGCCTAGCTCCTGAAGAAAAATCAGCATACATCCGTCTTCTACGACAGTACAAGAACATCTTTGCCTGGAACTACGATGAGCTGAAAACGTATAACACTTCTATCATTCAGCACACTATCCCTATGATCGACAACGAGAAACCCGTCCAACAGAAGCTCAGAAAAATCCACCCCAACCTGGAAAATCAGATAAAAACTGAGCTGAATAAGTTGTTGAGAGCCAGAATAATTTTCCCGGTCAGACATTCGAAGTGGGTATCCAATATGGTACCTGTTAGGAAGAAAAACGGAGATATTAGAATCTGCATCGACTTCCGGAATCTCAACAAAGCCTGTCAGAAGGACAATTTTCCCCTCCCACCTATGGAGCAAATATTACAGGCTGTAGCAGGCTCAGAATTGATGTCTTTCCTGGATGGATTTTCAGGATATAATCAAGTGCTGGTACACCCAGACGATCAGCTAAAAACCACCTTCCGAACTAAATGGGGTACCTACGCGTATCGAAAGATGTCGTTCGGTCTGATCAACGCCGGCGCTACTTTTCAAAGAGCTATGGATATTGCGTTCAAAGGGTTAGTCAATAAATCAGTAGTGATTTACCTAGATGATATAACTGTGTACTCCAAAAAACGAAGCGACCATCTCAAAGATTTGAAGCAAATCTTTCAAAGATGTTTAAGGTATGGAATCTCGCTTAACCCGAAGAAATATTTTTTCGCGTTGAGTGAAGGAAAATTGCTAGGGTTCATAGTGTCCAAATCGGGCATTCACATCAAACCTGCCAGAATCAAAGAAATTTCCGAGATATCCATGCCCCATAACAAAAAGACCATGCAATCTTTCCTAGGACAGATCAATTTTGTGAAAAGATTTGTCCCAGATTTTTCACGTATTATTTCTCCTTTACAAAAAATGATAAAAAAGAATTCAAACTTTAAATGGGGTCTAGACGAGCACGAAGCGTTTAACTTAATCAAACAAGCCATCATTGACGCTCCATCCCTAGCAACCCCAAATTTTTCAGAACCATTTGTCTTATACACGTTTGCCTCAGAACATTCTTATGCTGCGATCTTGACCCAGGCAAACAAAGAAAAGGTAGAAGCCCCAATCGCATTCTTTAGCTCAAACTTACAAGGTGTTGAGCTGAAATATTCTGACGTAGAAAAACAGGCATATGCCGTCTTCAAAGCAGTCAAATATTTCAGACCCTTCTTGCTAAAGGCCCATACCAAGGTCATAGTACCATTCCCGGCGGTAAGAAACCTCCTGATTCAGAAAGACGTGGGCGAAAAGAGAGCGAATTGGATCACCGCCTTGCAAGAATACGACCTGGAAATCAAGCCGGCACACATCGTAAGAGGCCAAGGTTTCTGCAAGATGTTAGCTGGAGCATCGCAAATCCCCGAAGAATTGCCTGAAGAGGTACACGTGTATGAGGTAAGCCTAAACGACGCAGAATCATTTTATGCCGACATCATTTATTTCCTAATGAACGGATATGCTCCATTTCACCTGGATCACATAAAAAAGAGAGCCCTGAGGTTAAAAGCTAAACAATACCAGCTCGTAAATGATGTCTTATTTAAAAGAAACTATGATTATGTGCTTCTTAGATGTCTTGAGAAAACTGAAGCCGAAAAGGTTTTGCAGGAACTCCACGATGGACCAGCAGGTGGACACTATGCTGGAGAAGCCACCGCACACAAAATCTTACGTTCAGGATACTACTGGCCCACGCTGTTCAAAGACTCGTACAATCACGTGAGAAAATGCCAAGTCTGCCAAACTGCTGCAGGAAAACAAAAGAAGTCATCCATGCCACTGCAGCCGGTTAACATCGAACAGCCGTTCAGCCAATGGGGCCTGGACATAATAGGTGAGATCGTTCCTCACTCCTCTAAACAGCATAGGTATATCCTCACTGCAACTGACTATTTTACTAAATGGGTAGAGGCAGTTCCTCTCAAGACAGCTAATTCTGAAAACATTGTTGAATTCATAGATCAGTTTATCATTACTAGGTTTGGATTGCCAACGGCCTTAATATTTGATAACGCTTCATATTTTTCTGGAAATACCATGACTGAGTTCGCACTCAAAAGAGGGTTCAAACTGAAGTATTCTGCCAACTACTATCCGCAAGGTAATGGGTTGGCTGAATCAACGAACAAGAACCTGATCAGGATTATCAAAAAGACAGTTGACCAAAACCAAAAGAATTGGCACAAAGCACTGGTAAACGCCTTATGGGCAGACATAATTACCAAGAAAGCCTCTATCGGGACTTCTCCCTTTAATTTGGTTTACGGGAGAGAAGCAGTTCTTCCTACTCACTTACTCATTCCCTCCTTGTCCTTAGTACAATACATTGATGAAGTACCTACTTCTCCCTTACAACTAAGGCAAATGGAGGTAATCAAGTTAGAAGAACGACGAGAACAGGCCAAGAAAACCCATGCTCACCACCAAGCGCTGATAAAATCCTCTTTTGATTCGAACATAAAGACCAGAAAAAACTTCCAGATGGGTGATTTAGTTTTGAAGTGGGATAAGGCTCACGAAGAAAAGGGAAAACATACAAAATTCCAGAAGCTATGGCTTGGTCCTTTTCAAATCGTAGAAGTCATAGGCCCGTCGACTTTTGTGTTGCAGGACTTGACAGGTAGGAGAGATTCTTTGCCTGTAAACGGACAAATCCTCAAAATGTATTTCCCATAGAAGGTCATCCTTCTGTTTTTGTAAGATAGTTTTAAATTTTCATGTTAGTTTTCATTTTTCATAGATAGGGCTGGTTGTGAACGATCATAAATAGTATTCATGAAGAAACATACCATTTCTGTATCAGATTTTGATTTCACTTGTATAAATAGCAAAACTTTTCGAAAAATCTGACTTTTATTATTGACAAATAGAGTTAACTTTAACCTGAATATGATGTTAGTTTCAAAATTCTCAAAGAAGCCTGGGATGAGAGTAACTTTTGGCAAAAAATTGTTTTATGCCAATGCTATGAAAGGTATCATCGATAGCAAAATAGGTATTCTCTACAAAACTGCTGTTCTTAAAACTCTATTATTGTCGTCCAGAGCTTTCTTAAGGAAAAACAATGACTTCCTCCCTACTAAGGAGAATCGCAGCATCCAGAAAGACAATCCAAGAAAACACTATATCTCAAAGAGGTCTCATCACGAGCCGGCTTATCATGATCACAGATATTATAACTTGCTGACTTTGCCACTACTGTCTACCAAAACAGGGCAACGACTCAAGATTGTGCAATCGAAAGACAAGGGGTCTCATCACGAGCCAGCTTGTTCAGCAAAAGTGTAAATCAAGTGAATGACTGTGTCATAATTTGGCCACCAAACCAAGACATTGTTCTTTAGAGAATAAAAAATCAAAAAAGAAAGAAAAAGTGTCAAAAGGATTTTTCTCTGGAATGTTTTAAATAACCTCAAGCAGGAAAAAGGATCATTGCTGGATAACATGGTAACCCTGTCAAGGCTATGGACGCTTGCGGGCAGCAGAGGCTCTACCTACGACAAATGAGCATACTTTACAAAGACAGTACGCAGAGAAGACCTTATTTTGTCTTTGAGGAGACTGAGTAATGACTAGGTATGAATACAAAAAACAACCCAGAGGAAACAAACAATCAGAATGAAATAAGAAGTTGTGACGAAGCATCATTGACAGGATAAAAGGTAATACTCTATCTGTCCATAACAAAATTTAGGCATAAGAAAAATTTTCTGTTTTGGAAGTGAAAATGCAATAGAACAAGCAGCGATAACTGGTTCTTCACAGTGAATCGCCATTGCTGTGGTCACCAACAACCCCCCTTCTTCACTTGACATTAGCAATAACGTCAAGCAAAGAGGGGACCCTGAACGAAAATCCCAAAAAATATTTTTTCTAAAGTCTTTGTATTTCTCTCCCTAAGGCTCAAATCGCATTGCAAAGAAAGGCCGAAGCATAACTCGAGCGCGAAAAGCAAATACTGCGAAATTGCGATGCGAATTTAATCGCATCGCATACCTCACACGCGCCCCTTAAAAGAAAAACCTTCGAGCAATGCGATCACCGATATGCGATATCGTAAATTGCAAGCATCACGCTATACGACGTAACCATTAAACGAGAACTTGCGATATTTGTGATTTGCGATTTGCGATCTACGATGGCAGCGATCTGCGACCTGCAATCTGAAAAGACTTATCACACGATAGACCCCTGCATTAAGCGCGCGCCTTGAAAGAATTTAATAACCGCATGCTTAAGTATCTAGGAATGATTGCGTTACATTTATCGAAGAGTCAAGTTATGATGAATGTCAGAATTATGCATTCATTAGAGATTAATGCTTTCACGTCAAGTCTTTTCATTTCGCTTCTCCTTTGCGTAGACTGCAAGACACGCAACTGATATAAGTTTATATGCAGGAAACATCTGAGGGAAAGAGGAAAGCGCCAATCAGATAGAAGAGAGAGAATGCCTCCGCAAACGGATGCCGCATGCAGCAGAACCGCGGATTCCAGAATATCAGCCAGCCGACACTGACGAAATTAGACTATCCAGGACTCAGAGTCAAAGGCGCACAAAAGCAGCTTATTCAGAAAAGATCCTGAAGCTCAGACCTAGTGAAGCAGAGAAAGAAGCACATGAGAAGGAGGACGCTTCAGGAAAACCTGAAACAAAGAACGGAAGAAATTCTCAACACAGGGAGTTGCCCATACAGCACGACTCCTAACCCACTCAGTCATTCGCACGACCAGAAACCGAAAACGGCAACAGCAAAATCAGTTCGAGAAGAAACTGGGACACGCTAAGTATACACGCGGCGAATACACCCAGCTAGAGAAAGGTTTTCAAAAATATCTTCTGGTCTGCCGGAAGGAAGTGCTAGCTCCTACTATTTCCACTTTTATCTCCCGAGCGAAATAAGAAGACGGCCAACCGACTCTTCCCAGGAAAGCATTACACTGTTGACAGCACTAAAGAGAATATACAGAAACGGTCAGAAATTAGATTTTAAGTTTAGAAATAAAGTTGCTTTTAGTAAAAGGGCGGTCATTTGAGGCCGATTCCCTAATTTCATGTAATTAAGATTGATTAGTTAGTAGTATTTAACCCTTCTCATGGTTTTTGGAGAAGGGTCCGGAAATCTATCAAAAAACTTATCCTCAGAACATGCACTTCTGCACCCTCAGAGGAGGTTTTTGATGAATGGATGGATCGAGATTTATTTATGTTTGCATTTTAATATCTGTTACTGATGTTGCACTTTTTTACTCTTAGCAGATGTTAGAACAAGTAGAAATAAATCATTGTTACTTGAAGTTTATTAGTGAAGTTAGTCATAAATGGTACTTTTATCTCTTGGCTAGATTCTGCTAGTATTCCTAAAGTGATATGTGGCTGAGTTCTTTGTATGTTATTGCATGAATGTCTGCATTACCATTTGGCACTTCTGTACGGTGGGGTCATTTATTTATGTTTAACATATAGAAAGCTGATTATGCGATATGCTGTTCACAACTACTCTGCCTAACTTCTTAAGCAGAATGGTTTATCTTTATTGATTTATATTCTGATATCAGTTGAATGATCTTTATTACCGGCTGCTGTTAGAAATCTTTCTAGATCGCATAACAAAAGAAAAACACCCCGGGTTAGCGTAGATTAGATGTATTTTTCTTCATTAGATTACATTAGCATAGAGTTAATTTAGCAGTTAGAATTAAGACTAGTTTAGAAGAACCCCCCTAGATTAATACCATCAGACTCTACGCACACACACACACCCATCACATTGGGAAACTGGTCCCATTACCCCCATTCGGACCCGCTACTCCAAACGGGCAAGGAGCCGCCAACCAGGTTCCGAACCGGGTGGGTATCCCCCTTGTTGTTGACCCGACCTCGGGGCCCTCAACAAAAGCTTCAAAATAAAAGGTTGTCTCTGTAGGATCTTTTATCATAAACCTAGAGGAAAGTGTGTTTGATTAGCAATGGAAAATTTGAAAGAAGAGAACTGTTTTTAAGGGTTTTTATCATCTAAATTTACAAAAATTTATAACCATTAACTATAAATAAAGAATAGACTACTTCAATTCTTTCAATGAAGAAATACATACATAATGTGACACAAGGAAAAAAATCATACCCAACAATTTTTGGAATCACTGAAAGCTTTATTCATCATTAAAGTGAAGATAAAAGTACAAAAGTGGTCCTCTTTGAGGTATTGCAAAAATATGGAACCCTTTTTCATCTTGCTGAAGTACATTTATACAAATTTTTCAAAAATACAATTATTAGAACTGTCAACCTCCTAACTACCTAACTATTCGAACATTACATTGAAACATAAAAATTACATGGCTTGAAAATATAACAACTTCTAAAAGTAAACATTTCATCTCAAATCAATATGAGATTGTGGAGTAATAGAGGGTTATGCTTCTGTAATAGAAGTTTGTGGCAACATCCATTCCCTGGTCTTCCTCCAGATTTCTGTACTTGTACTTTGGGAATTTATAAACTTAACATGTGCTATCTTGAAGTTTGTGATTCTACTATATGTAGGCTTCTTAATAAACATTGTATTCATCATCCAAACAAGTTGAAAATCTTTATGAAAATAATTAACAATTGTAGCTCCCTTTAAAACTGTAGTCTTTTCATGTGTAGAATTTATTTTTCTTTTTTCTTCCACCAGTAATGTTTCATACAATTCCCAGGATAACAAATTGTTTCACTGATCCCAACATAATGTCAAACCAACCCTTATTCTTTTATCAAAATTGATATCAAAACTCATTACTGCCTCCTTAATTTCCATCAATTTCTTCTCTATTGATTTCATGTTGGCATTTTTCAATATCATTGTGTTTATCTAGATCACATGCTTTGTCCTATATTTTATTCCAAACTCATTCATTTCCTGTGTAGCCTTTGAGTTTAAGAAGTCAATCAACTTCTTAGCAAACTGGGCTCTATACTGAAACTTCTGTTTATTACTAAGGATAACTTCTTCTATATCTCTGACAATAATCTTCTCCTCCTCAATGATGACTAGGAATTTCCAGACACTATTTACAGTATTAATTATGCCATTCCACAAGATTTCTCTTGCTTGTACCAGGGACATATTTCCTTTCACTTTTTCCTTTAATTCTTTAATTTCTTGTTGACCAGCCTGGAATTCCCTTCTGTATTTTTCTACAGTCTCCTTGGTCATAGATAACTCTTGCTCAATTGCTTTGATGATTTTCGCAACATTGTTCAAATATGTTTGCTTCTTCTTTAACTCATTTTCGTAAATGTGTAACTCAGTCCTAACCTGAGTCAGTTTCTCAACAGGGTCATCTGAATCTGTTGCCACCACAATTTTACATACATGTGAATCAATCTTTTGCTATAAAGAAAGATTCATTTCTTTTAACTTCATTATCTCCTCACCCCTTTATAGAAGTCCTTGGACCAATAATTATTTTTCTTTCTCAACTCCTACTACCTCTGAAGCCATGTGATGCTCTACTGAGGAAAAATTCAACTTCTTCTTTAGTGCTTGAATCTCTATCTCAGCATTTTGTAGTAACTTCTAAACTATAGACCTATCTTCTAGATTCAAACCAATCTTGAAAATGATATTTTTCGTCTCTTCATTTTGGGTATTAAGAGCTATGGAGTTTTCTTTTTCCAACTTTAGTTGGTTTACCACTTTCTCTAACATATTTTCAGCTTTAGAGGCAACTAGGGCATATTTATATAAATCATGAAAAATTAATTGCCCAGTTTGCATATGTAGATTAATCGTATCAGGTAATGGAATCCCCTTTGTATATGTAGATTAACAGTCTTGAACCCTACTACAGATGTTACTGACATTGCTGATGGATGAGAGAGAGAAAAATTTAGTTGAATTTTCTCTAAATCCATAGCTAATAGCAACCTTCTTTGATATTCAAAAGATACCTGAGCTTCTGATTGTGATTCCATGTTTTCTTTCTTTTTCTTGTTTCTTTCATCCACCCAAAAAAACATATGTTTAATCATGGAAACTTAATCTTGAGAAGATTCCCCTGAAACTGGAGAAGGATGTGTACAAAAAGTTCAACCTAACTCCAATTGTATACTAGGAGCTGCTGATGCACCAGTCACTTTAGACATCTTTCCCCTCTTTCCTGCTCTGTCTTCTTCTTCCTCTAGATCAACTACCTCTGACCTGCCTCTCTTCAGGTTCTTCTCAGTAGCAAGAGGGGTCTCAATCTCTATATTTCCAAAGGGAGATGACTCCCCTCCATTTGTGAGTTTCTCAATTTCTGGTTTTGATTAATGCACAAAGGAGCATATCCATTTTCTATATTTCCGTTTGAAATTATATGATATGGATCATAAGCCCATTTCTCTTCTAGTAATAAATTCATCCCTTCCAACAAATTATGGACTTCATGAGCTACTTTCCTAGTATTGACAATGAATGGTCCAACAGTCCTAGGCAACCTGAAAAGGAGTCCCTTCTTTGCAGGTACAAAATGTACCTGATCCACATTTAGACTCTGTCTAATGAATTCAAGAGAAAACATCCTCATGGGAACAAAAGTTGGTAATCTGTAGGGCTCAACCTCAGCTCCATACAACCTTATTTCAACATGATCCTGGAAAGAAAACCAATCTCCAACCTTTACATCTTTACTCACTTGAAGGAAAGATTGGGCTTTAGGGAGTAAAGTTGGTGCAGGTGAACTATTGATGATTGAATATACAACAGAAAGGAAAGAAGATGCAAAATAGGACAGACCCTCATTTCTAGGATCAATTCTTACTATATCAGTCCAGAAAAACATTAATTGTTTATGCTTGAGAGTGTCCATAATATTCAACCCTAGATGCATGAATTTATCAACATTGGAATACAAGAATAGATATGTCACAAGTGAAGGAAACCTAAAACAACCTGTAAGAGTGAAATTCATGAATTGGACATTAATTTATTTTTCCCAATATGTTGGTATATCTAATACAACCCCAGGCTTCATCATTACAACAAACATTCCTAAAACTGCTTTGTCAACTACTGTAATGTCCTCTTTCCCTAAAATTATGGCCAACACCTGAACAACTAGTCTTAAATCTTTTACAAATATATCCAAGGGAAAATGAATGGAATCTACAGGGAATTATTTTCCATTAGTCATAATCTAAATTAAGAGAATTATAGTAGATACTGGTTTAGATAAATCTTTGAAATAAAGAGTCAATGATTCTTCGGAGAAAGGGAAGTAAGAATCTGCAGAAGGATAGTACAATGCTTGCTGAATCAAGAGAGATGACACCTGAAAAACACTTTCTCCTAGCCTATTTATCACAAAGCACCTTTGACGGTACATTGCTGAAACTAGCCAATGGATAAATTCAAGAAACAAATATGTTTGAGGGAAAAATTTTGCTAGCACACCAAATTTTACCATTGCAGCATAGATTGGGGAATTTGATTGGTTTAACTAGACATGTTGGTAGAATTCATGATGGTTGACAGGGAAAGAAACATCAAAGATATCTCTTTCGGTATCCATGAGCGGAATATGAGAGGATGAACTGGCTAAAACAATTTTCTTGGCCATTTTCAAAAGATAAACAATTGATTTTGACAAAATACCTGGTACTGGTGATGAGGCTGACTCAGACATGAGTTGGAATTTGAATTTCTTGGTAGTGAACAACAAGACAATGTACTGAGAAAAAGGTAAGAAAAGTTTTTTTTTATAGCGAAATGAGAAATTATAAGAAGGGATTAAATTCCATCGTGGGAAATGAGCGAATTAAATGAATAATTTGATAGTTTGGAGGACATCTGGACAAAGGAGTGTGACAGGACGAATGAAATTAGAATGAACTGGCTCATTTGCTATCATCACTTCCGGGGGACTAATCTGTATAGGATGTAGGTTTTAACCCCATACATGTATTACCTGCATACGAATTCTAAAACACAAAAAATAAACAATGCGAGAGCATAACACATAAAACACATATACACAAAGATTTCCCCCTGGATCCCAAAACTGGGACTACCAACTTGATTTTTCATTATGTTCCTTTCAATGTTACACTACATATTTATACATGTTGAAGAATCCAATACCATGGACCGAAAACCATTGCGTCCAAAACCATGTGTGAAAACCATGCACAAAACCATAGGTAGGTCCACCCAACCTAATATAGGGTCCAAATTTTTTTTCCCAGGGGCGCTGCCCCAGACCCCGTAGAGGGGGGCTAACCGCCCCCCTCAAACCCCCCATACAAGGGGGGTTGATTCCCCCCCTGTGACCCCCCTACTACATAGTCAGTGCAACGAGGGGGGGCTCCGCCCCCCCTCTAAACCCCCCGGTTAACTACATAGGCTAGTCGTGGAAAGAATATAACACAACCCAACATTCTCCCACTTGTTGTTTTCTTTCCATAGGGGGCCACAAGAGAGATTAGTCATTTATCCAGCCCTAAAACTCCCATTGTTTCTCTACACCAAGAGAACTTCTCAGAGCTCACAGATTTTGTCAATGCATTTGCAGTATTCTTAAAAGTGTCCACCTTTACCAGCAACACCTTTTTGTCTTCTATCATATCCCTCACAAAGTGATACTGAACCTCAATGTTCTTTGTCTTTGAATGATAAGCAGGGTTCTTTGCCAAGAAAATTGCACTTTGGTTGTCACAGTCTATCCTTATAGCTCCTTGTACTAACCCCATACTTGAACACAACCTCTGCAACCAAAATGCTTCCTTGCTTGCATGAGGGACTGCCATGTATTTTGCCTCTGTAGCTGATAATGCCACTACAGATTGTTTCTTACTCATCTAGCTGACTGCACCTCCAAATAGGGTAAACACATACCCACTTGTATATCTTCTCTGATCTAGATCTCCAGCCCAGTCTTCATCAACAAAGCCACGAATATCCAATACTCTGTCCAATCCTGGTCTTCCTTGGTAGCACAAACCATAATCACTAGTGCCACGCAAATACCTGAAAAGCCGCTTCACTATTGTCTAATGCTCCTTTCCTAGTTTTGACATAAACCTGCTCAATACTCCCACTGCATGTGCAATGTCTAGTCTAGTACAAACCATCACATACATTAGGATATTGACTGCACTTGCATATGGAACACGAGACATGTCCTCTTCCTCTTCTTGCGTCTTGGGACACTGTTTAGCAGATAACTTTAGACCAACAGGAATAGGAACCTTCACTGGTTTACTATCTTGCATATTAAACCTCTGCAGTATTGTCTCAACATACTTCCTCTGGTTAAATTAACTAGAGGTTCCTATTTTCTTGATCTATTTTAATTTCCATGCCCAAAATATAGTTTGCAGAACCAAGATCTTTCATGTCGAATTTGGAGGACAATTGGGTCTTCAAATCCTGGATAATTTCTTTGTCATTTCCAACCAGCAACATATCATCCACATACAAGACTAGATAAATAACACGGTCACCAATTAATTTAAAATACACACAGTGATCTTCTTTGCTTTTGGTGAAGCCAAGTCCCCGTATAAATGTATCAAATTTCTGATACCACATCCTTGGTGATTGTTTTAACCCATACAAAGGCTTATTTTGTTGAACTAGGTTGTCATTGATGTCAATATGGCAATATTCTGGATACTAGAGGATGTCATGAATCCAAGGGGATGCAGAGGAGATTCATGAAGAGACAGGAGAAAAGGCCATCAGTATAGCCGAGCCATATATATATATATATATATATCATATATATATGCGGAAACAGACTTATATGCAAGGAGGTCTTTGAAAGACACTGCCAAGCCAGAGGAGTAGATGGAGACAAGAAGCTAGAGGAGCCACATTGGACATGAATAAAAGGAGCTGCAGGAGGAGCCACATACATATATACATATGCCAAAACAGGCATATCAGAGAGGAGTAGATGGAACAAGAGGAGCCAAGAGGAGATGGACCGAGAAGAGCAGATGGACCAAGAGGAACCAAGAGGAGCCATATATATGTATATGTCACATATATATGCCAAAGAAGAGGAGCACACAGAGACCGATCAAAAGAGCATAGAGAAAGAGCGGAGGACACAACCATCGAGCAACAGAGGAGTAAACAGAGCTCTCGGAGCCATGGAGGAAGCAGACAGAGTTATCAGGAGCCTATCGAGAGCAGAACAGCTATCGGAGAGCCATATCAGAGCAAGAGGAACGCTGCTTGTAACATAGCCATATATGTCGCAGATAATAGATATCGGGAGCATGCACATATATCGGAGCAAGAGGAGCCATATCAAAGGAGTGTCAGAGCAGAGGAGCCATATCGAAGACAATACTTCATATATATATAGTTGTGTTTAAAGCCAAACTTTCATCAAAGCGGGAGAATACATAGGAGCTGTTTGATCTGCCAGATCAACGGTCCAGAAGAAATCGCAGAGGAGCAGAGAATTCTTATCGCATCAGCGAAATCTGGAGCCGAAACTCTTATCAAGCAAAATAGAAAGCATATCGGGTCCGCGGAGGACTTGTATCATTTCGGAGGAAGCGATATGCAACTTAGCACTGACCGTCCGATCTGAAGGAATAATGGACGACGGAGATCTAATCGGCAATCGACATATCGGAGCGATCGCGTCGGAAGGATCGGGGGAAGCGATATGTGACATCGCCGATAATTGGAGCCGAAATATTATAAAACAGAGCCTAAAGGTGCGTCGGGTCTGCAGACCCTTTGTATTACAAAACTTCCGATGCGAACCTGTCGAAAAGCCGAACCCGAAATCATTAAGAAGCAGAGTATAGAGGGCCGTCGGGTCCGCAGAACTATCGCATCGCAAGAGGCCGTGATAACCCCGACATCCCGGACCCGAAGTCATTTTTAGTAAGGGATGTAATCGGCATATCGGGTCCGCAAGGGCGTCGGAGGTCGAAGTTAAGGGATTAATTGGGATCGCCGAAATCCAGACCCGCCGATAATTATAAAGGCGGGCGGATAAGATTTGAAATCCGCGAATGTTCATATTGAGTAGAATTACATGGGTTCCCGTGTATTAAAATATATGTGACCGCGGGGTTTTATAGTGTTGGCCATATATTTGTATATGTGCATTTTCGTGGGGCTTTAAAGCTTAGCCCGATAGTTAACACGCGGTTGGGCGGTGCCTTTCGATGGGTGATTAAAAGTGCCGATAAAAAGGTGGCTCTGATTCTAAGTAAGTCCAAGGTTTATAGAAGGCACATAGCCTAAGGAAAGCTTTCCATAGACATAAAAGCGGTGATAAAAGGGTGGCTCCGATTCTTAAGTGTGGAGGCGAAAATACTGTAAGGAACAGTCCCGATAGCTCGAGAAACCAAATCATGGCGATTATGATTATGATAAGGACGTGGCTGTCCGTTAAAAAATGCCATCCCTGTGTATGCCCACAATCATTGGCAAAGCAGCACTGTTACAAGTTTTTGAACTTGTGTTCTCTACGGATGACTCGATCCTTGCTCATTGATTCAACGTGTCCTGTGAAATTGAATGGACAGAGGAAGCTACAGCGACAAACAAGCCAACAAGTGAGGAAGCTGAAGCAGGCGAGAAGGAAGCCGAAGAGCCAGCAAGAAAGAGGAAATGAATGGACAAAGACAGGTATGCATAAAACAGTAAACAGAGGACTACATGGTGTGATGGTTGTTGCAAACAAACCAGAATATGAGGTAGCAGAAGCAGCAGAGGTGGTGGAGCATTGTTTGAATTTGCTAGTGAACACTGCTGCGGCTGTTGAACACTGTTGGAGCTGCTGTGGGGGTGAAGAACCAGAGTGTGAGGTAGTAAAAGCAGCAGAGGCTGTAGAGGCTACAGAAGCAGCGGAGGTTATAGAGGCAGCAACAGTAGAAAAGGCTATTGGAAACTATGTGTGGGCAGTGTGCAGAGCTATGAAGACTCATCCATAAGAAGACATGGTTGTCATTGATACTGTAGTTTGGAGACTACAGTGAAGCTGTAAATAGATAGAACTCAACAGAGAAGAGTTCTGAGAGCAGAAGGATTGGAGTCCTTGGGGTTGGAGCCTTAAAAGTGAGAAGGATGGGAGTCCTTGAGGCTGGTGCCTCAGAAGTGAGATTGGATTGGAGTCCTTGGGGTTAGTGCCTCAAAAGCAGGAAGGATTGAAGTCCTTGGGAGTTGGTGCTCTTAAGTCCAAGATTGGTGTCTTGGGAAAATAGAGTTGGTGCTCTGGAGGTTGGAGCCTCACCAAAGTCCAAGTTGGAGCTTGGCAACCGATTGTGACCATCTATATATTGTATTTATTTTACTGCACAGTTATATTAATAAAAACATTTATTCTTGCTATTCATATTGTGTTCTGAATATATATGTTTTAACTGGTAAAACAATAGTGGGAAAAAGAAACACTGATTCACCCCCCCTCTCAGTATTTCCAACATCTTTAACTTGCATACCAGTTCTTTCTTACCCTTCACCGCAAAGCCTTTAGGTTGCTTCATGTAGATCTCCTCTTCCAGATCCCTGTGAAGAAATTTTGTCTTCACATCCATCTGTTCTAACTCAAAATAAAAAGAAGCAACAACAAATAAAATTAATCTAATAGAAGCTACCTTGGCATCAGGAGAAAAAATATCACCAAAATCAATTCCCGGCACCTCGGAAGAACCTTTTGCTACCAATCGAGCTTTGTATTTCCCCACCTTTCCTTCTACATTTGTCTTCTTCTTAAACACCCATTTGCTGCCAATGGGTTTCCTTCCAGCCGGCAACTCCACTAGATCCCAAGCCTCATTTTTGTGCAAATACGCCATTTCATCAACCATGGCCTCTTTCCGGGGTTTGCCATCATCTGAATCTATTTCTTCCTTCATAGTTCTGGGATCATTATCAGTAATAGATAAAGCAAAATTTGAACAGAAAGAAGATTGAATATACCTTTTTGGCTGCCTTCTTTCTCGAACTGATCTTCTCACACTTGGAGTTAGTGGCTCTTCATCTTCTGATTCCTCTTCTGCTGTAGAGTTTAATTCTTCCTCCTTAAGCTCAAACTCTATCTTCTTAGGTTCCTTTGATGGGAATTCACGTTTAATAACATCTTTCACCTCTCTGAACACCACATCTCGGCTGTACACAACCTTCCTTGTTACTAGGTTCCAAAGCTTATAACCCTTTAAACCATCCTTATACCTAATAAAGATGCACTTTTCATATTTACTATCCAACCTGGTTCTTTTCTCCTTTGGAACATGTACATATGCATCACTTCCAAATAACATTAGATGTGAAAGGGAGAATTTCTTACTAGTCCATACCTCTTGTGGAGTCTTATCCTCCAAGACCAACGAAGGTGATTTGTTGACCAGGTAACATGCTGTCTCCACTGCCTCTGCCTAGAATTCTCATCCTAACCCGACACCATTGAGCATGCTTCTTGCCCTTTCCATTAACGTCTTGTTAATTCTTTTTGCAACTCCATTTTTCTCAGGTGTATATGGAGTAGTATTTTGCCATGCTATACCACACTTCTTACAAAATTCTTCAAATTCCTTACTACAAAACTCTCCACCGTTATCTGTCCTTAGCACCTTTATCTTCTTCTCTATCTGGTTTTCTACCAGAGCCTTAATTTTTTTAAACCCGTCAAAGACTTCAGTTTCTTCTTAAGGAAATATATCCATGTATTCTTTGAGAAGTCATCTATAAATGATACATAGTACACAAACTTACCCAGTGATGGAACCTTCACAGGTCCAAACACATCACTGTGCACAAGCTCTATATCTGTTTTGCCCTCTTACCACCATAGGGGAAACTCACCTGATTCTGCTTCCCATATACATAATTTTCATAGAAATCAAAATCCAGAGAGCTATTACTCATACCTTCTACGATACCTTTACCATGAAGTATTCAAAGGTCATTCTCTCCAATATGTCCAAGCCTTTGATGCCACAACATGGTCTTCTCTCCAGAGAACACTAGATTTTCTGCTCCACTTTCAGGAACCACAGAACTATTGCACCCATAAACAACAATGCTACCTTGCAGCTTATACAGAGTTCCAATCTGAACTCCACGCATCAATACCAGTTCTCCCCGAACCATCTTGCAGGTATCCTTCTCGAACACTATTTTTACATCTGCATCATCTAGCTTGCTTACGGAAATAAGATTTCTGGCCAATGCATGAATATGCAGAACACCCGGAAGTGTTCTAACCCTTCCACCTTGCAACTTCAACTTTACTTTTCCGTGACCAATGATTCTAGCCTTCCTATCATCCCCTAAGAAGACATCACCACCATCATATTTATCATACTTGTAGAACCACTCTCTATGGGAAGTGAAGTGAAAGGATGCATCTGAGTCAATCAACCATGCCTCATGATCTACATGTGTAATTGAAGAAGCCAATTACACATCCCCACCTTCATCTGAGGTGGTTTTCTCCTCTACATAAGGAACATCATCAGATCCCTTTCCTTTGTCAAGAGCTTTAGATTTATAGTCCATTTTGTAGTGCCCTTCCTTTCCGCATTTCCAACACACCACCTTTACAGGTTTTCCTGGAGATTTAGATCTCCCACTCGATGAATTATTTTTGTTTCTGTTCTGGGACCATCCTTATACCGACAAGGCATCACCATTCTGGCTCTCCATATTTTTCTGTCTCATCTCCTCCGTCAACAAGGATGAGACTATTTCATCAAACTGCAAGGCAGTTGCATTGCTACCTATTGCAATAACCAGACTATCCCACGAATCTGGTAGAGAACACAACAAACTGATGCACTTATCTTCATCTGAAATTTTAATATCAATAGATAATAACCAACTTACCACAATATTAAATGCATGCAGATGCTCTGTCCCCAATGTTGAAAATGGCAACAAGAAATGCTAAAAATAGAAGTGTTAAAAATAGCACCAATATAAATAACATTTTGGATACCAGTGTTGGATATAGCAATAAGGAATGAAAAATGGAAGTGCTAAAAATAAATTTGCCATAAATAGCATTTCGGGATGGATTACAATTTTAGTTAGTCCCTGAACTAAAATTCGAATTTGATCTTAGCAGTTGTTTGAAAAATAATTAATTAGTTCATCTTGAGTTAAATTAGTTGGAGAAAATCAAACATGAAGCCTTTGTGAAGACATGAAACAATTATCCCTTTGATTGAAGAAGTTATCCCTTAATTAAGGAGATAAGGATGAGTTGTATTTGAGTTGTAATTAGTTAGCTCAGTTAACTGAGTTAGGTCTAGTTAAATTAGTTCCATACAATTGGAGGAACTAATTGTGAGTTCAGTCAGTTAATGCATGCATGCATGCAACTAGTGTTCTCCAGATAACTGAATATTCTTTCATAAAGAACTCATGCATGTCAGTTCAGAGAAAGACCCAGTTGATATTAAAGGAAGGGACAATGTACTATCAGTTGGAGGAATTTTCCTATATAGGAAACTCATCCATGCAGAAGGAATTATCTCCTTCAGATTGTGCAGTTAGATCAGAGGTTAGTGAGTGTGTGAAGAGGCCAATTCACATAGGTGGCAACACTGGACCCCAAGGAAAATTGCGCAAGGAAATAGGAGGCTTGGAGGGCAGAGGAGAAGGTTTGTGAGAAGCCTTTGACTGTCTATGAGAAGCGGTTGGATTGCAGAGAGAGCAAGATAGCTTGTGAGCTGATTCTTTTTGTAATCTGAACATATTTCCACTTGTATGATAATACAAAGATTGGGGTTTTAGGTTGAGGCTTTCCCTAGAGTATTCTTCTGTGTTCATGTGTGATTAATTTCTCATTCTCAGTTATATTTGTTCTATTTGATCTTTCTCATATTCGATTAAGCTTCCGAAAAGTTTGTTGTAGAAGTAGATCTTATATTTTGCTTTAGTATATTGCATAATCTGTTGATCTACAGTGAAAATTTCTACAACCGAGTTTCCATATTTCATCCTCAAGTTATAACTTTTTCTGTAGGAACAACTTATTCACCAGAGACTTAGATTGGTACAAAGTCCCTAACTTCTCCCACAAAGACTTAGTCGAAGCTTCCCCTGATACATTAAGCAATACTAAATCTGAGACACACAATAGTATTGTGCTCTTTGCCTTCCGATCCAACTTCTTCCATTCTTCATCGGACACTCATGTTGATTTAGTACCTAGATCTACCACGATCCACTAATCTTTATATACCAACATATCCTCCATCTTGAGTTTCCATAACTCAAAACTCTGACCATTAAATTTCTCGATCTCTATCTTTCCACTTCTTACCATCTTCTTTCAACACCAAAATCGATCCCACAGATCTGCCATTGAAAAGGGTCTACTATAGGCCCGAGCTAAACCCCTTAGTAACAAAGGTGTCCCCTTGAAGCCAAAACAACTCTGATACCAAATGTAGGTTTTAACCCCATACAGGTATTACCTGCATACAGATTCTAAAACACAGAAAATAAACAATGCGAGAGCATAACACATAAACCACATATACACAGAGATTTTCCCCTGGATCCCAAAACCGGGACTACCAACTTGATTTTTCATTATGTTCCTTTCAATCTTACAATACATATTTATACATGCCGAAGCATCCAATACCATGGACCGAAAACTATCGTGTCCAAAACCATGTGTGAAAACCATGCACAAAACCATAGGTAGGTCCGCCCAACCTAATATAGGGTCCAATTTTATTTATTTATTATTTATTATTTATTCATTATTTATTTTATTATTTTTCGTGGGGCACTGCCCCGAACCTCATAGAGGGGGGCTAACCACCCCCCTCAAACCCCCCATATAGAGGGGATACTGCTCCTCCTGTGACCCCCCCATTGCACAGTCGGCGCAATGAAGGGGGGGGCTCCGGCCCCCCTCTAACCCCCCTGGTTAACAACGTAGGCTAGTCGTGGAAAGAATATAACACAACCCAACATAGGACTAACTTCCCAGTGGTACCTCCGTAGTAAATATACACCGTTCGTTCAAAAGTCAACAGGCCCGACAAAAGTCTTTGCGGGGGTACTGCTTGTGTTAACCTTCGACTTAGTTGTATCGTCAGGTTTTCTCCATTGGGCAGGTCCCATCCTCTTTGCCTTTCGCACACCACCAACCTGCTCACACTTTAACACTTCTGACTGTTGCTGGAGGGTCCCACTGTCCATCTCAATTTATTACAATAAACTTTGTAGGTACAAAATATTAGTAATGCAAAAGACTTTGATAAACCAACATAACTTAGTTTAATCAAATAACAAAAAGTCTTTCACATTTTTTTTTTCTTTCAATATTTGATTTTTTTTTTCCCTTTTACACTTATACTTAACATGTACATCACATATAATTTAAAACAGGTTACAAATTTTGGTTCCACCTGGGGATAATGTTTTTAAGAAGAAAGAACACTAATAACCGCAGATTAGTGCCTTCATCCCAGGCATGGATTCAAACTGTAACATCACACATTACCATGAAAAAATCATCGACATTCTTACAATGGACACTTTGATATATAAAAAGATTGAAAAAACACTAGCCAATGCTAGAAATAATGTTTAAGGTACTGCTCATTCACTCACAGTTGTAGCAGTTGACCATCTAAATTCTCCAAAATGAAGGTGTTGTTTGCCTTTGACATTGCAATTATAAAAGGTTCAAACCACAAAGGATCAAACTTGCCATGCTTGCCTTTGTCTTCCCTTCTTGTATCCCATATGAGGACTAGATCACCAAGCTGAAAAAAGAATATCTTTAGCTTTTCTGTTAAAAACCATCTTCATTTTCTGCTGATAACCAATCAAATTTTCCATGACTTTTTCCCTATTTTCATTAAGTTCAATTAGCTGATTCATGCTTCTCACCAGAGGGCTCAATTCTTCTTCAATATCTTGGACCAATAATGCAGTTGTTCCATAAAGAAGTTCAAATGGTGATTTTCCAGTAGACCTTCTTGGGGTTACTCGGCTTGCCCATAGAGAAAATTTCAATTTAGTATCCCAATTCTTTTGATTTTCTGCAATGGTCTTCTTAAGTATCCTCACCAGTGTTTTATTTGATTATTCTGCTAATCCATTCCTGATCCAGGTGGATGTTGGTGGCCACCCACCAACCCATTTGGACCCCCACAACTGTCTCTTTCAGTCTTTTCAGTTTCCTAAATTGTAGCACAGTTTACTATTTTTAGCAGTTTTTCGGGTCCTGAACTTCCGGAGCCGTTTTGAGGCCCTAAACGACGTTTTTTTGGAATTTTTGGGCGACCAAGCCTTATGTTGCATCCCAAAGTGGTAGTACTCGGATAGATCTTTCTAACGAGCTATCGTGCGCGTCAAACGGAGATCGTATGCCAAAGTTACGACCCCGGGAAATTGATGTACCAATTTACCCAAACGGGGCCCACAATTTGGCGTTTCATCTTCTAGGGTTAGGTTTCGGGATGTGAAGGGTTTTCCATTGTTTCTCAACAATAAATAGGCCTTCGAGCCTCATTGTAATACAGTTCGGAACAGTTCAGAGGCATGTAGCCGCACATCTCTTCTTAGAGATAAGCTACCATCGCCCTAGCTGGTTTATTTCCATTTCTGGTTGTAAGCATATTTCAGTATTTTCCATTAATGAAATGAAGCATTATTTCCGCTGCATATCTGTGTTTATGGTTATTGCATCTCTGTATTTATGGTTATCTCTGTAATCTATTACGTTCCTGTTTAAATCCGGATCAGTGGTATCAGAGCGGTCTGCTTTTTCTCTGTTTTTCTTTGCATGTCCCCAACGAGGTCAGGATATAAGGAGTTAGGGCTTGAACTGGTCGAACCTTTGCAAGACCAGCCTCGCAAATCCCGACGGCCTCCCATGGCGGATGAGAAGAAAGACGAGGGAGCAGGAGATCCTATCAAAATCTTGCTCGAAGAAGCGCTCGAGCGGCAAAGGAACGCGATGATGGATAGCTTTGCGCAGATCCTTCAGCGGCTACCCAGAGGCGACGCATCGGCTTCCAACAGCGACTCTGGAAATGCCACACCCTTCAAGGTACAAGTTAATTTTGAAATCCCCATCTTTGATGGTCAAATAGACGCAGATGCCATAGATAAATGGTTAAATCTACTAGATGGGTATTTTTCTGTTCATGAATTTTCAAGTCGGGAAAAGATTGTTTTCGCTCTTCTCAAAGCAGTCCCCCACGTCAAGGACTGGTGGGAAACCTACTGCGAGCAGAAGGATGAAAGTACAGGCTCACTATTTTCGGCCGCACCCACTTGGAATGACTTCCGGGATGCCATCAAGGAGCAGTACTACCTTGTCGGAAGCTATGAGGACAAATACATCAAATGGACCACACTGCGGCAGGGACGAGACCAAGATGTGCCAGAGTTCACAAACATTTTTCATACCCTTCGCACACAGTTGGGTATCAAAGATTCTGAGCTGCATCTGGTACTCAAATACCGTGGCTGCCTACACAGATACATCCAGGAAGAGATGGTGTTCTTGAACATCTCCTCACTCGGCACAACATACCGATACGCTGTCAAAATCGAGCAAAAGTTCAAACAGAAGAAGCGAGACTTTGGATCTGCAAATCCGAAGCCCAAAGGACAAAGCCAAGGCGGGGTGACCCAAGACAACCCGTCGAAGCCACAAGAAAAGAACAACACCACGAAGCCGAAGAAGGACACAGGGAAGTGGTGTGAGTTCCACAAGAGTCCCACTCATAATACAAGTGAGTGTCGGACCAAGCAGTCGCTGGTGGCTGAGTTGAAGGCTTCTGAATCAGATGCATGTTCCGACCCTGAGCCAGAACCCGATAAGGGGAATGGCAAAGGGAAGCAGATCATTGATGCGGATCCCAGTGCCACTGTTGCCACTGCCAAGATCCAGAAGAATGAACTTGCAGATCCAGAGGAAGGGGAGCGTCTTTTCCACTCACAGATGTGGGTGAAGGGTTCGCCGCTACAATTCATTGTCGATAGTGGCAGCCAAAAGAACCTCATTTCAGCAGAGGTCGTGAAGTGGTTGGGCCTACCGACTACACCGCACCCGCAGCCGTACAGCATTGGGTGGCTTCACGAAGGACGAGATCTGAAAGTTCGCCAGCAGTGCCGCCTTCCCTACAGCATCAAACCCTTCACAGACGAGGTATTGTGTGATGTTACACCTCTGGATGTTTGCGATGTATTATTAGGCCAACCATACTTATGGAGGCGACATGCTGTGTATGAGTCAAGGCCTCGCGCTGTCATTATTTCTTTGGGTGATTCATTATACAGGATACCAGAGGTAGCTCCACCTACTGCCACATCTTTGATCACTACCAAAAAAGGCAGCAAGCTCATATCACAGACCAGGAAATTCATCTGCCTGGTTCACTCCCAAAGTAAGGGGGAGATTGTTGCTACATCCATGACCCCTGCAAAGGGTTCCTCCACGCAGCAGCAGCAGAAAAGGGATACGGTCATGATAAAACATAGGAACAACTTCTCCTCACCCACATGGGTACCACACAAGTTTCAGGTGGGCAACAAATTCTGGTTACATCTGCAGAAAGAACGCCTTACAAGAGCCCATCAGAAGCTCCGACCACTCCGACATGGTCCTCACAACAGTACCAAGGCTATGGGCAACAATGCTTTGAAGCACAACATTCCTTCATTCCTTCGCTTGCACTGAGTATTCAATGTGGACCATCATCGACCATGCTTCCCACCATCACTGGACACAACAGAGATTGCAGGACAAGTTCAGCAGATTGAGGAACTCAACGCAATGGGGACCATTGCTTCCTAAGGGGGGAGGAATGATCCAGGTGGATGTTGGTGGCCACCCACCAACCCATTTGGACCCCCACAACTATCTCTTTCAGTCTTTTCAGTTTCCTAAATTGTAGCACAATTTACTATTTTTAGCAGTTTTTCGGGTCCTGAACTTCCAGAGCCGTTTTGAGGCCCTAAACGACGTTTTTTTGGAATTCTGGGGCGACCGCGACCTATTTTGCATCCCAAAGTGGTAGTACTCGGATAGATCTTTCTAACGAGCTATTGTGCGCGTCAAACGGAGATCGTATGCCAAAGTTACGACCCCGGGAAATTGATGTACCAATTTACCCAAACGGGGCCCACAATTTGGTGTTTCATCTTCTAGGGTTAGGTTTCGGGATGTGAAGGGTTTTCCATTGTTTCTCAACAATAAATAGGCCTTCGAGCCTCATTGTAATACAGTTCGGAACAGTTCAGAGGCATGTAGCCGCACATCTCTTCTCAGAGATAAGCTACCATCGCCCTAGCTGGTTTATTTCCATTTCTGGTTGTAAGCATATTTCAGTATTTTCCATTAATGAAATGAAGCATTATTTCCGCTGCATATCTGTGTTTATGGTTATTGCATCTCTGTATTTATGGTTATCTCTATAATCTATTGCGTTCCTGTTTAAATCCGGATCAATTCCCCTGAGAGTGATAAGTAGTAGAATGAGACAATATCACATTATATTTTTGACAAAAATAATGTATCTAGTAGACCTAAAAACTTGAGCATTATCTGCCACCAATATTTTAGTACATCTAAATCTATTAAAAATATTTTCCTCCAAAAATTTAATCACTGCGAAATCATTTTCTTTCGTTGTTGGAACTTCTTCTACCCATTTAGTAAAATAATCTATACCTGTCAAAATCCATTTATATTGCCCACTTGATGTTGGATTTATTTCTCCTACAAATTCTAACCCCCATTGTCTGAAAGGTTCTTCTATAAAAATATGAATTAAATACAATGGTGCTAACTTCTTTTTCTCAGCAAACATTTGACACTTTTGACATCCCCTTACCAACCTGTAAACATCTGAAAATAGAGAAGGCTAGAAAAAACCAGCTTTCAAAATCTTATGGGTTGTCACTTTCCACCCATAATGACCACCACAGAAACAGCCATGATATTCATTCACTATTTCAATAATTTCCCCTTCTATCAGACAAAGTAAAAGAACACCACTAGGATCCCTCCAATACAATTTTCCATTAACTAACACATATTTATGAGTTTTAACTTTCAAAGCTCGGTATTTTGATCTATTCAAATTGGGAGGACAACAAAGAAAACATAAATAATGGACAATGTCCTTATACCAATCAGAACACAAGTATTTATACTGAACTTTATCCTTAGAATTTTCTTTCTTACCTTCATTTACCTCTTCATCTCCTTCTGCATTGGTACTATTTTCTCAACTTCAGTAAGAAAATTGATTCCCATAACTTGGAAATTTGTTTTCGTTAAGCTTTTTTCCAAACCATTCCATTTTACTAACTTAGTTGGCTTTATATCCAAATCATATTATTGTATCTTTACTATACATGTCCCTCTTCTTCCTTCTACATCATGCTGAATCAAAACATCTTTTATAACAACATTTGGAACATATGAAGTTACCTGAGATTGAAGGATATAAACCTTGAAATCCTTAAGTGCCTTGACCAAAGAATAATCCTGCTTTTCCAAAATATTATACTTAAGTTCTGCATCTCCTAATACTCTTCTAAATAAAGCCATGAGTTTTTCCCTTCCTTCTTTATTCCTCTTTAAAAGTACTGTTGTAATAGTAGAAGCAACATCAAACGAAAACAATTGAAAAGGCTTTTTATAGTTAGGGCTTATTAATATAGGACCTTCTTGAAGTGCCACTTTAATTCTAGAAAAAGATTCCTTAGAAATTAAATTCCATTTCACTTAAACACCTTCCTTTGGCATATCCGTAATGCCTTTTACAATCTCTACATAATTAGGAACAAATCTCCTAAGAAAATTTATCCTCCCTAAGAAACTCTGAATTTCCTTCTTATTTCTAGGGAGTGGTATTTTCTTGATTGCTTCTACTCTACTTGGATTTATCTTGACTCCTTATTTTGACACAATATTGACTAATAACTTTCCTTCTTTTAAAGCAAAATGGGATTGCTTAGGATTCAATGATAGACCATACCTTCTGCATTTTTCAAAAATTTGTTGTAGATGCTCTAAATTTTCTTCATCTGACTGTGAGAAAACAATAATATCATCCAAATAAATGACAAAAAACTTATCTTTTTCTCCCACGAAATTTATGTCCATATCCCTCTGAAATATAGCCACTGCATTCATCAATCCAAAAGGCAGTTTAGAATACATAAATGTCCCCCAAGGAGTTGTGAATGTTGTCTTCTTCTAGTCCTCTTTATCCACTAAAACTTGATTATAACCAGAAAAACCATCAATCATTGATAACTTGTAAGAACCAGTCACCTTTTGTAAAATATGATCCATCTTGGGAAGAGGATAGTTATCTTTCAAAGATGCTCTGTTCAAATTTCGAAAATCAACACATAATCTAATTTCTCCATTCTTCTTCCTTATAGGAACCAAATTTGCTACCCAGTCTGAATACCTTAAAGGAACAATTATTTTTTCATCTAATAACTTCTTAACTTCTTTCTCAATTGATGGCAGCAACAAAGGATTAATCTGTCTCAACTTCTGTCTAAAAGCTTTCACTCCTAGTTTTAAAGGAATCTTATGCTGAATAACCTTAGTATTATAAGTCTTTAAATATTCATAAGACCATGCAAAAACATCCACAAATTTCTTAAAAATACTCACATACCATTCCTTGAAATGTTCTAGAACATATTTAGCTAGTCTTACCATTTTGGGTTGCTGATTTGTTCCCAGATTACATTGTTCAAGATCTTCCTCCAAATCTATTTTTCTTGGATTCATTGCAACATCATTTTCATTGAATATCTTTTCCAGGGGTACCAAACCTTTAGGTATTGCATTACATTTAAGTTGAAGAACCTTGTGATTCCCAACCGAGTCTTTCAAAAATGTCTTGTTAGAATGTTCTTCTTCAACCTCTTCTTCTTGATCAATCTCTAAACCTGAAAACTCTCCAGTCAACTCAAGAAAGTCTTTAATTTGTTCCTCATCCTAAAACACTTTCCATTGTTTAACATTATCTGGGATTGATAGTCTGTGCTTGATTTCAATTTCATACCTCAATCTAGGATTTAAAGGTGGTTTGAAAGTACTAGATGCAACTGCTAAAGAATCAACCATTCTGTTTTCTTCTCTAGGCACAAACTGTATATTGAAAGCAACAAAGAAATTATCTACCGAATCCCATATTTCATTTTGATATGTTCTTAAACTTGGATGTTTGGTTTGACATTGATTCTTTATCTACTTTACTACCAATTCAGAATCTCCAAAAACATAAATGCACTGTACCCCTAAACCTTTAGCAGCTTGTAATCCTAGAACTAATGCCTCATACTCAGTGATATTGTTTGTGGAGTCAAATTCCAACTTGTAAGAAAAAAGAAAGAAATGACCTTTTGGAGAAATAAAAAATATACTTTCTCCACTTCCATCTCTTGAATAAGCACCATCAAAGTAAAGCTTCCATACTCCACTGACTGCTAGCTCCTCATTTTTAATTGCTGAAGGGAGCTGCACTTTATTGTCTTCAACAATTTCCTCTGCTTCTTGGAACATAAAACATGAAAAATCATCCTTTTCCTGACTGTACACATGAAAATTACTAGAAACCCTCCTTTGTAATGGTTTTAATAAACCTGGTTTCTTTGTATAACCTCCTCTCTTCACCTTCGAAAATAGGGATTATTGCATATGTAAAATCCAATTTTAGTACACCACCCAATTTTTCTCCCTAGGACCTTGAAAGGAGCATTCCAAAGCGTGTAGGAATATCTGCCACCACCACATCCATCACCAGGCTTCTAGCTAGAATCTGGGCCAGAGAAACAACTAAATCTTTGATCACTCCTACACATTTAACCTTTTTGGAATCAAATGAATAAAGATCCTTATAAGGTTTAGTAATCTGGAGGTTCAATTGTTTCATGACTGACAATGGCATCAAATTATGTGAAGCTCCTGAATCCAACATACAATTATGCAACATAAAAGAATGAATCAACAAAGATATGTAAAAAGGTGGAGTGGAAGAATCCACTTCTTCTACATGGGGTCCAAACATTACTACTGGTCTCTCCTCCTGTAAATTTATTGTATCTGCCACACGATCATCTTGAGAGAGATTTATAAAATCAGAAATTTGTTTTTTAGTATGTAGGAGTTTTAGCCAATTCTGTTAAAGGAACTTGAATCTTAATCTTCTATAATTCCTTAGTTAAGATAATAAAATAATTTTGCTTCCCAATATTTTCTTGTTTTTCATCATTCATCTTTTGCTTTGAAATATCATTTGAATCATCTACCGGTTCAAGAATAGGTCTATTTAGAATTCCCATACCTGATTTTTGCTTAGAACTTTCTCCTTGCTGAAAAGAACTTTTTGTGCCTGAATCAACCTGTTTCTTCCCCTTATCTTGCTAATTTTGATTTTTTTGTGGAGTCGCCATATGTTGAGACACTGGATCCTGTTTTTCATCAATAACCTCTTGCATCCTTGAACTTTTTCTTGATCTAAGCTCATATTTCCTGTGCAATTCAGCTTGCATAAAATCAATAAACTTTCTGCAATAATCATCAATTTCATTATCATCTAGAGAAACCTGAAATTCAGAATTTAAATCCTCTCTTCTAATCACATCTTCCTCCTCCCCATAAAATGTTGATATTTGATTTTCATGCTCCTTAGAAGTTCCTTCTATTACATCCTTTGATTCATCCTCAATGTATAAGGGAGGTTGTATTTGATCTTTATCTTTCCTATCCCTCTGCAAAATATGCAATGGTGGCTTTCTAAACTGAGGGGTTAAATTTCTATTTTGCCCCTACTAAAATTGTCTAGGTGTATTCTTATTTTCCATCTCCAACTTGATTAGTTTACTGGACAAAATTTTAATAACCTTAGTCATTTCTTCTAATTTTTGCTCATTATAATCAAGTGTTTGATTGACAACTTTCATTTCTTCTTCTTTTCCTTTCCCCTTATTTTGTTCAGTGTCTTTTGGTTTAATCTTTCCTGCTGCAGACAAATTAGCTTCAATTTCAAGAGCATCAGTATATATTTGGTCCAATGAAGGGGACCTCCTCTCCCTCAAAGTGAAACCAAAATCAGAATCAAATGCTCCTGCAAATACTACTTTTTCTCCTGCAGGAGGAGGCTTAATTTCTCTAGGCAGACTATTGTATAATTTATTGGACCTTTTTATGAATTCACCTACTTTCTCTTCAGGATTCCTTTTAATGGAATTAAATTCTGTTAGAAAATAGTCATGATATTTCTTCTCTCCCCACCTTTGTGTAAACACATTTTCCAATTCTTCCCATGTATTAATTGAATTTGTAGGAAGGGTTTTGAACCACTTCCTGGCCTCTCCATCCAATGACTAAACAAACAATCTCATCACTGCATCCAGAATTTCACATTCAAATTTTTAGCAAATGCACCAAATGTGGCAATATGATTCTCTACAGTTACCTCATCTTCCCCTGTGAAATGAGGTAACAATTTAAGGTAATCCCGAGGCATTGGATTCATAAGTTGAGGGAGATTGAAGGGAGCATATCTATTCAACAGAAAAGCATGAATAACCATATTTAAATTCAAATTAACTGTAGAAGGGTTACCTGCTTGAAAAACAAATGATTGTGGAGGCAAGGATGATATGGAAACTTCTTGATTTACAATGGAAATAATTGAACTTGTAGATGAAGTGTCAACTATTTTAATTTCTTGAAAATTAGGGAAAGAAAATGAAACTGACTCGAAATATTTTTCCTCCAAAGTTGGTTCAGAAAAAGTTGTCTAAGAAGGGGAAAGGATTTCTTCAGAAAAATCCAAAATTCCTTTTTACTTATTTTGAGTGAGAGACATAAAAGTTTTGTGTGGAACTAGTACTAGGAGTAGATAAAGTGGGATATGGGGTTATTTGTTATTTCAGTTTCCAAACTTTGCTGGAAACCAACTTTTTTGGATCAAAAAGAGAAAGAGTTCTCTGCTGTGAGGTGTCTGACCTTGTGTGTGGTCGTTTTGGAGCCAGGCTTGAATTTTTTGATGAGAATCTCAGCCTAACCACTTTCCTCGCTCATCAACCAAAGAAATGATCTTATAGAACCCAGGGAAAAATAAATTCAAATTTCCATTCCCCGACAACAACAACAAAAAATGTTGTACCTTGGGAGACAATTCCTGATTGAGTAGAAATTAGTGCCCAAGACATTCATTAAAGTTTATAAATTTATTATTTGTTTGTCTCATCATTTTGCAAACCCCGGAATATTAAATTTTAAACCCTTTAACCTTCAATACATGGAACATAACTTTAAATGGCCTTTAATTGTTGGATACAAATGGATTGAAATTTGTGAGAAGTGTTGGTGAAAGTTTCAGAATGAAAGGCTGTCTCTGCAAAATCTTTTATCATAAACCTAGAGGAAAGTGTGTTTGATGAGAAATGGAAAATTTGAAAGAAGAGCATCGTTTTCAAGGATTTTTATCCTCCAAATTTACAGAAAGTTATAACCATTAACTGTAAATAAAGAACAAACTGCTTCAATTCTTTCAATGAAGAAATACATACATAATGTAACACAAGGAAAACAACTCATACCCAGGAAATTTTTTTGGAATCACTGAAAGCTTTGATCATCATTAAAGTGAAGATCAAAGTACAAAAGTGGTCCTCTCTGAGGTATTGCAAAAATTGATCTGGAATTTATCCAGGACAAAAAATTAAAGGTATTACAGACTCATGTGCATGGATGTGCCTATGTTACTTTATGCAACGGATCGATAAGATTGTGAAATACATAGACACTGAAGCAGTTAGAGAAAACACAACAGTAAAACATGTAAATACAACAAGTTTAATAAGGAGTTCACCCAATGCTCCTGGGCTACGTCTCCTGGTCTAGCCTTCAGTGGTGGCCTCTCTATTATGTTTTCAAAGCAGAGTTTTTACAATAGTGAGCTCAATTTGAGTCTCACTCAACAGATATAAATTAGTAGGACTGGACTTGGATCCCCCAAATCTCTGGAGTACACAGACTCTCCTTACTGAAAAATCGACCTCTGTTGGTCACAATAGTATGAGCCCAATCTGAGACTCATACATGACAGGCATGTACAAAGGAGTTCGCTTGAACCTCTCAAGCCTTCTCTGGAGTACACAGATTCTCTGACTCTCTCTGGCTTTGTCTCGATGCTACCTTTTCTCTGTAGGTCAGCTCGACTTGCTTTCTTTGTTCTCTGCTCTTAGCTTTCTTACTCGCTTTTCTCACCACTTGCGTTTGTTTCTGTTAGTTCGCGGCTTTAAAGCCAATATGCTTTCTAATTGTTCGTTTCTGCTTCCCGATGCTCTCGTTCTCTTGCCTCTGTCCATTTGAATTCCTCTATTCTGCTAATCATCACTGTGTAACGCCTTACAGGGAGGTGGCCACTTGTTTCATAACAAACTGAGTGTCAGTTCTCTTGAAAATGTTTGAACTACTGTTATTTCCGTTTAACTTCCCAGAATGCCCGCGAACATGATTCCTCTGCCAACTCATCGTTCATGTCAGACTTCAAACCTTTATACAACTTGGCCTATTTAACCCGTTGAATCCGGTCATCTATTGGATCACATATCCACCGTCGATCTGGGGTCTCTAGATCCTATAGTTTCTGTCCATATTGGGTGGGTAAGTAGCATGACGTTTACCCGTCCGATGTGAGTGATTTTCTCTCTCTTCCACCGGATGCGTGGCACCCAGTGTATGGCATCGGGCGGGACTCAGTTGAAACCGCTTACCGCTCAAAGCCCTTCTGATATCCTATCGGTTTTCGTGTGGGACCCGCCTCTAACATAATCGGAAAATTCCGTATGGTTTTTGACTTTTCGGGTCCGGGTCGCTCTGGGATTTTTCTTCTCTGAGGGGTTTGCCCGGGGTCGTTAATTGAATATCAGAAACCTCCCCCATTTTTCAAAAAGGCTTCCCATTTTGCTGTTTCATGACAACGCGCGTTACCATGGGTGAACGGTCTGTGTGCTTGACCGAGGGTCCTCGTTACTCAGTGTTTCTCACAAATACAACTATTCGAGGATATTTCTGATAAGCTCAAACTTTGTGAGACTTTGAAACTTTGGCATGAATTTTACAGAGTTATGAAAATTTAGAGAGTTCTTTAGGATCCAATTCGGATCACGTCTTCCCACTAAAAATCTTTTGGACCACCAAAAGTTGGTTTTTAAGCATCAATTAATTGAAGGTACAGATTCCTCGCTCGCCCAATTTCTATCCATTTCACACTGTTTGGTTTTGAACCTTTGAGTGCAATCCTCAAGTACTCAATATCCCCCCTGCGCGTAGTTCTCACCTTCTTGCCCAGAACTGTATCTTCCTGCAACTCATTGAGATATTCAGGTAACAGATCATCAATAGAAGGCAATTGACTCTACTCTTCGAGATCTTCAATCGATGAAGGTTCAAATAGTCTCAAGCTGTCTGCGTTAACAACTAAGTAGATGTGCATGTAAGCTGGTAAATCAAGGCGAAAAGCATTCTCACCAATTTTCTCAAGTATCTTGAAAGATCCATACATTATTGGCTTCAGCGTCTTACCTTCACCCTGCATTCTGTCTTTGCTGAGATATAGCCAGAATTGAGCACCAACTTGGAAACTATGCTCAGTTCGATGCTTATCATGCCTTGCCTTATACTTGGCTTGGCTCTTTTCCAGTTGTTCCTGTCCTGCCTAGTGAATCTCTTGGATTTGTTCGATGAACTTGGTTGCCTTGTCCACATCATTGTGTCCATAAACTGCTATGTCTTTACCAAAGACAAAATCCAAGGGAGACCTTGGTGTGAAACCAAAACAGGTCTCAAAAGGAGATGTCGGTGTAGAAGAATGTTTAGCTCGGTTGTAAGCATGCTGCACATAACATAAATGTTCATCCCAAAGCTTGGGATGCTTGCTACAATAGCCTCTGAGCAACTGGATCACTGTCTTGTTGACCACTTCTGTTTAGCCATCTGTTTGTGGATGAAAAGCTATGCTCTTCTTTAGTCTGGTGTGCATCAATTCCCATAGACTTGACCAAAATTTCCCAACAAATCGGGTATCTCGATAAGATATAATGGAAGTGGGTGATCCAAAATGAACCCATACATGCTAAAAGAACAACCTTGTAGTTTGTTCAGCTGTAATTTGTTTGTTACAAGGTATTAAAATACACATTTTGCTGAACCTATCCACAACAACATATAAATACTCATGACCTCTTCTAGATTTAGGCAGTCCCCCAACGAAGTCCATAGAAACACTTTCCCAAGGATGAGAAGGAATTGGTAGTGGAGTGTACAAGCCTAGTTTTCTATTGTTGGGTTTGCTTTTAGCACACATGGTACACCCTCTTACATATCTAGAAACTGTCTCATTCATTTTTGGCCAATAACAAAACCTTTGCAGCTGTGCAACTGTTTTACTTACATCAAAGTGACCAGATATTAGAGAAGTGTGTGCTTCTCGAATTATTTTTACTCTTTCTGTTTGTGGAATGCATAACTTTCCCAAATGATACAAGATTTGGTCCTTAACATGATAATCCAATTCTTCTACTTGTTTTCCATGACATAAAGTTGCATATACATCTTTAAAATCTATATATTGAGTATACTGTTCAATGTAGCTTTCATGCAATACCGAATTATGCTTAAGTATAGTAGATGCATTTATGATTGGTCTGGACAACATATCTGCAACTTTGTTGTGTATGCCATTTTTATATATGATGACAAGATGAAACTATTGTATAAAATCCATCCACCAACAATGTCTTGATTGCTGCAACTTAGTTTGTGAGTGAAAATATTGAAGTGGTTGATGATCAATATGTATAACTGTCTCTTTGCCCATTAAATAATGTTTCCAATTTTTCACACTCTTTACTAATGCATACAATTCTTTATCATATGTGGGATAATTAACTACTGCAAAATTAAATGTCTTAGAATGATAACATATGGGTTTACTGTGCTGCATCAACACTGCTCCCATGGAAAAGTCACTGGCATCCGTTTCAATCTCAAATGGTCTTTGAAGATTGGGCAGTGCTAGTACTGGTGCTGTACTAATCTTTTCTTTTAAGGTGTTGAAGGCTTTCTATTGTTTGCCTTCCCACTGAAACACCTTGTTCAATCCTGTTAAAGCATGTAAGGGAGCTGCAATCAAGGAAAAGTTAGAAATAAACTTTCTCCAATACTATGCTGCTCCTAAGAAGCTTCTAACTTCAGTAGTATATTTGGGTTTAGACCAGTTTACAATGACTGCAACCTTAGAGGGATCTATCTTCAATTCACCACCCCCTACAATATGACCCAAATAATTCAAAGATGTCTTGCCAAATTCACATTTTGAGAGCTTAACATAAAGATTCTCTTTTTTCAAAACATCTAGAGTTTGCTTGACATGCTTTAAATGTTCTTCCCATGTTTTACTAAATATAAGAATGTCATCCAAATATACAATGACGAAATCGTCAATAAAACTCCTGAGTACATCGTTCATTATTCTCATGAAAGTAGCAGGAGCATTAATTAAGCCAAAAGGCATAAACAACCACTCATACAATCCTTGCTTTGTTTTGAAAACAATCTTCCATGCATCTTGCTCTGCAACTCTGACATGATGATAACCACTATGCAAGTCCAACTTGGAAAAATAATCAGCTTTTTTCAACTGATCTAGTAGATCATCTATGCGAGGAAGGGGATAACGATTTTTGATCGTTAACTTATTCAGTGCTTAGTAATCAATGCACATTCTCCATGAGCCATCTTTCTTTCTCACCAAGACAATTGGAGACCCACAAGGCGATGTGCTAGGTCTTATGAACCTTTCTCGAGCAACTCCTCCACCTGCTTCTTGATTTCTGCATTCTCTAAAGTGGACAACCTGTACATCCCAATGTTAGGCAATGGAGCATCTTGCTGCAAATTAATATCATGTACTATTTCCTTTTTATGTGGCAGACCTTTAGGTTCTTGAAATAGTATATCATATTCTGAAACAACTTTTTCTAAATCAGCTTGCTGTTTAACATTACAACGCTCAAATACATTGGTTTTGTCAGGTTTCTTTTCCTTTACAACCATCAGTAAAAATTGTTTGCATGAATTTACAATTATTTTCATCTGCCCTGAGTTTATGAGAGTATAATTATTCTTGAGTTTATGAGCTCTTACAATATATTTGATTCTATCTTTAACGAGTTGATACTTGTTTTCAGCTCTATAGAAAATATCTTTTCTATCATACAAGTAAGGACTTCCTAAAACAATTCCACCTACATCCAATGGAACAATATCTAACTCAACCTCATCTACAAATGCTGAACCAAAAGAAAACCTAAGTCTACATTGTCTAGTCACTTGTAGCTGTGCTTTATCACATAACCAACCTAATGGATATGGATTTTTGTGAGGTTTGGTTAGTGATCCCAACTTCTTTACAATTGCTTCAGAAATTAAATTTACTTGTGATCCACTATAAAAAAAATTTATCTATCTATTGATGCTTGGAAACAACTTGAATATGAAAAAGCTTATGTCTTTTCCTCTCATTTTCTTCATTTTCAGTAGATTGTGTAGAATTACTAGTAGATGCTTAAGAATTTTTACCTTTTATGCCTGTGGCTGCAATTGTTGTTTCATCTCCTGAATCTAACCCCAAATATTTTTGAATAGATGCAGTAGTCTTCTTATTCTTGCCATCATACTTCTTGGGTTTCAACTCTGGATGCAGAATCCAGCAGTGTTCATCATCATGCCCATCCTTCTTATAGTGAGTACATGAAGATTTGGTCTTTTGTACAATATTTGTCTTCCTCTCCATTTTTGTTTCCTTTTCTCCTTATTCTTGCTTGCAGTGGGTTTTGATGATCCCCCAACTTCTGGGTTCACATTTTTACCTCTAGCCTCTAGATGTGTAGCTTGAACAGATACCTCATCTATGCTAGTGGGATTAAACATGAGAATAGTGTGTCTTAAGTAGCTACGCAGACCACCTATATATTTCAGTAGAGTTTCAGGTGAGTCTAAAGAAATTCCTAGAATCAAAGCTCTTTTCCTAAATTCTTGAGTGTAACTTTGTACACTTTTCCCTTTTAATTGTCGAAGAGTTTACCAACTCATCATGGCTTGCTACATATAAGCTAGTGGATAGAACTGCTTTTTAACTACAGAAACAAATTCACTCTAGACAGAAATAATTTTGCCATGCTTCTTCATGTTAGCTTGTGTCCTGCCTTCCCACCATACCAAGGCAGTGCCTCTAAGGTGTAGGATGGCCAGCTAAATCTTACTACTGTCTGAATCAATGCTCTGCACTCTACAATAAACATCAATCTGTCTAATCTAATTATCTAGCTTCTCTACATTCAACTCTCCATCATATATTGGTAAATCAAATTTAACATCTAATTTAATCAAAGATGTCTTCTTTTTGTTTTCAGGGCTACTAGGAGGTGTGGGAAGTTTTTCTTCTTTCCCTTTGCCTTTAGAGTGGTCATGGAGGAGAGATTCTTTTGCTCGTTTGGAGTTTGATGAATCTTCCTCACTACCTTTCTTAAATTCTCTATACATTTCCTCTACCATGGCTCTCATGGTCATGAAAATATCCATGAACTGAGGGTCTGATTCCAAGGGAATTTCTTCCGACATTTTCCTCTTCGGATATGCTCTTCCAATTTCAGGGTTAGTTTCAACCAATTCTCCCTCTCTTTATTTAAGCTTTGATCTAGTTAGCATTCAACAACAAAATCTAGCACAAGCTTGTCTAACCTTAGTAACCTAGAACTCTGATACCACTTGATCTGGAATTTATATAGGATAAAGATTTAAAGGTATTACAAACTCATGTGCATGGATATGCCTATGCTAATTTATGCAACGGATCGATAAGATTGAGAAATACACAGACATTGAAGCAGTTAGAGAAAACACAATAGTAAAACATGTAAATATAACAAGTTTAATAAGGAGTTCACCCAATGCTCCTGGGCTACGTCTCCTGGTCCAACCTTCAGTGGTGGACTCTCTATTATGTTTTCAATTCAGAGTTTTTACAATAGTGAGCTCAATTTGGGTCTCACTCAATAGATATAAATCAGTAGGACTGGACTTGGATCCCCCAAGTCTCAAGAGTACACAGACTCTCCTTACTGAAAAATCGACCTCTGTTGGTCACAATAGTATGAGCCTAATTTGAGACTGATACATGACCTGCATGTACAAAGGAGTTCGATTGAACCTCTCAAGCCTTCTCTGGAGCACATAGACTCTTTGAATCTCTTTGGCTCTGTCTCAATGCTGCCTTTGCCCTGCAGGTCAGCTCGACTTGCTTTCTCTGTTCTCTGCTCTTAGATTTTTTACTCGCTTTTCTCACCGCTTGCTTTTGTTTCTGTTAGTTCATGGCTTTACAACCAATCTGCTTTCTGACTGTTCATTTCCACTTCCCGACGCTCTAGTTCTCCTGCCTTTTTCATTTGAATTCCTCTATTCTGCGTCATCATCACTGTGTAATGCCTTATAGGGAGGTGGCCACCTATTTCATAACGAACTGAGTGTCAGTTTTCTTGAAAATGTTTGAACTGCTGTTATTTTCGTTTAACTTCCCAGAATGCCTGCGAACATGATTCCTCTACCAACTCATCATTCATGCTAGACTTCAAACCCTTATACAACTCGACATGTTTACCCCGTTGAATATGGTCATCCGTCGGATTGCATATCCGTCGTCAATCTGGGACCTCCAGATCTTATGCTTTCCATCCATATTGGGTGGGTAAGTAGCATGACGTTTACCCATCCGATGTGAGTGGTTTTCTCTCTCTTCCGCTGGATGCGTGGCACCCAATGTGTGGCATCGGGTGGGACTCGATTGAAATCGCTTACCGCTCGAAACCCTTTCGATATCCTGTCAATTTTCGTGTGGGACCCACCTCTGTCGGAATCGGCAAATTCTGTATAGTTTTTGACTTTTCGAGTCCGGGTCGCTCGGGGATTTTTCTTCTCTGAGGGGTTTTCCTGGCGATATGCAATTATCACTAATCGCATATCAGAAACCTCCCCTGTTTTTCAAAAAGGCTTCCCGTTTTGCTGTTTCATGACAGCGCATGATACCATGGGCCAACAGTCTACGCGCTTGACCGAGGGTCCTCATTGCTCAGCGCTGCTCACAAATTACAACTGTTCGAGGATATTTCTGATAAGCTCGACCTTTGTAAGACTTTGAAACTTTGGCATGAATTTTACAGAGTTATGAAAACTTAGGGAGTTCTTTAGGATCCAATTCGGATAAAAAATCCAGAACCCTTTTTCATCTTGCTGAAGTACATTTATACAAACTTTTCAGAAAGACAATTATCAAAACTGCTAACCTCCTAACTACCTAAATATCCGAACATTACATTGAAACATAAAAATTACATAACTTGAGAATATAACAACTTCTAAAGTAAAAATTTAATCTTAAATCAATCTGAGGTTGTGGAGTAGTAGAGGGTTCTATTTATGTAGCAGCAACTTGTGGCGACATCCATTCCCTGGTCTTCCTCCATATTTTTTTACTTGTACTTGGGGAATTTATAAACTTAACATGTGCTATCCTAAAGTCTGTGATTCTGCTATATGTAGGCTTCTCAATAAACAAAGTCTTCATCATCTAAACAAGTTGAAAATATTTATGAAGATAATTGACAATTCTAGCTCCCTTTAAAACTACAGTCTTTTCATGTGTAGAATTGATTTTACTTTTTGCTTCCACCAGTAATGTTTCATACAGTTCCTAGGATAACAAATTGTTTTGTTGATCCCAACAAGATGGAAAACCAACCCTTGTTCTTTTATCAAAATTGATATCAAAACTCATTACTGCCTCCTTAATTTCCATCAATTTCTTCTCTGTTTCTTTCCTGTTGGCATTTTTCAATATCATTTTGTTTATCTCCATCACATGCTTTGTCCTGTCTTCTATTCCAAACTCCTTCATTTCCTGTGTAGACTTTGAGTTTAAGAAGTCAATCAACTTCTTAGCAAACTAGGCTCTATTCTGCAACTTTTGTTTATTACTGAGGATGACTTCTTCTAAATCTCTGACAATAATCTTCTCCTCTTCAATGATAACTAGGAATTGCCAGACACTCTTTACAATATTAATTATGTCATTCCACAAGATTTCTCTTGCTTGTACTAGGGACATATTTCCTTTCACTTTTTCCTTTAATTCTTTAATTTCTTGCTGAGCAGCCTGGAAATCCCTTCTGTATTTTTCTGCAGTCTCCTTGGTCATAAACAACTCTTGCTCAATTGCTTTGATGATTTTCACAGCATTGTCCAAATCTGTCTGCTTCTTCTTTAACTCATTTTCAGAAATGTGCAACTCAGTCCTAACCTGAGTCAATTTCTCAGCAAGATCATCTGAATATGTTGCCACCACAATTGTGCATACATGTGAATCAATCTTTTACTGTAAAGAAATATTCATTTCTTTTAACTTCATTATCTCCTCATCCCTTTGTAGAAGTTCTTGGACCAATAATTATTTTTCTTTCTCAACTCCTGCTACCTTTGAAGCCATGGGATGCTCTGTTGAGGGAAACTTCAACTTCTTCTTCAATGCTTGAATCTCTATCTCAACACTCTGCAGTAACTTCTGAACTGTAGACCTATCTTCTGGATTCACACCAATCTTGACAATTATCTTTTTTCAGCTTTTCATTTTGTGTATTAAGAGCTATGGAGTTTTATTTTTCCAACTTCAGTTGGTTTACCACTTTCTCTAACATATATTCAACTTTAGAGGCAGTTGAAGAAGATTTATATAAATTGTGAAAAATTAATTTCCCAGTTTGCATATGTAGATTAATCCTATCAAGTAATGGAATCCTCTTTTCATCCACTATTAAATTAACAGTCTTGAACCCTGTTGCAGGTGTTACTGACATTGTTGATGGATTCGAGAGAGCAAACTTTAGCAAAATTTTCTCTAAATCCATAGATGATAGCAACCTTGTCTGATATTCAAAAGATACCTGAGCTTCTGATTGCGATTCCATGTTTTCTCTGATTCTCTTGTTTCTTTCATCCACTTGCAAAAACACCTGTTTAATAATGGAAACTGAATCTTGAGATGATTCCCCTGAAACTGGAGAAGTGTACAAAATTTTTCCCCTAACTGCAATTGTATACTAGGAGCTGCTGATGGACCAGTCTCTTCAGACATCTTTTCCCTTTTTGTTGCTCTGTCTTCTTCTTCCTCTGGAGTAAATACCTCTGACCTATCTCTCTTCAGGTTTTTCTTAGTAGCAAGGGGGGTCTCAATCTCTATATTTCCCAAGGGAGTTGATTGCCCTCCATTTGCCAGTTTCTCAATTTCTGGTTTTGATTCATGCACAAAAGGAGCATATCCATTTTCTCTTCTGTTTGAAATTATATGATATGGATCATAAGTCCATTTCTCTTCTAGTAATAAATTCATCCCTTCTAACAATTTATGGACTTCATCTACTACTTGCCTAGTATTTACAATGAATGGTCCAACATTCCTAGGCAGCCTAAAAAGGAGTCCCTTCTTTGTAGGCACAAAATGTACCTAATCCACATTTAGACTCTTTCTAATGCATTCAAGAGTAAAAATCCTCATGGGAACAGAAGTTGGTAATCTATAGTGCTTAACCTCAGCTCCATACAACCTTATTTCAACATGATCCTAGAAAGAAAACCAATCTCCAACCTTTACATCTTTACTCACTTGAAGGAAATATTGGGCTTTAGGGAGTAAAGCTAGTGCAGGTGAACTATTGATGATTGAATATACAACAGAAAGGAAAGAAGAGGTAAAATAGGACAAACCCTCATTTCTAGGATCAATTCTTACTATATAAGTCCAGAAAAACACTAATTGTTTATGCTTGAGAGTGTCCATAATATTCAACCCTATATGCATGATTTTCTCAACATTGGAATACAAGAATAGATATATCACAAGTGAAGGAAACCTAAAACAACATCTAAGAGTGAAATTCATAAACTGGACATTAATTTATTTTTCCCAATATGTTGGTATATCTAATACAACCCCAGGCTTCATCGTTACAACAAACATTCCTAAAACTTCTTTTTCAACTACTGTAATGTCCTCTTTCCCTAAAATTCTAGCCAACACCTAAAGAACTGGTCTTACATCTTCGACAAAGATATCCATGGAAAATGAGTGGAATCTACAGGGAATTGTTTTCCATTAGTCATTAAATACAAGAGAATTACAACAGATTCTGGTTCGGATAAATCTTCAAAATAAATAGTCAACGTTTCTTTGGAGAAAGAGAAGTAAGACTCTGCAGAAGTATATCACAATGCTTACTGAATCAAGAGAGATGACACCTGAAAAATACTTTCTCCTAGCCTATTTATCACAAATCACCTTCGAGGGTACATTGTTGAAAGTAGCCAAAGAATAAATTTAAGAAACATATATGTTTGAGGGAAAAAATCTGCCAACACACCAGATTTTACCATTGCAGCATAGATTGGGGAATTTGACTGGTTTAACTGGACATGTTGGTAGAATTCATGATGGTTGACAGGGAAAGAAACATCAAAGATATCTCTTTCAGTATCCATGAGCAAAATGTGAGAGGATGAACTGGCTAAAACAATTTTCTTGGCCATTTTCAAAAGATAACGGTTGATTTTTACAAAATACTTGGTACTGTTGACGAGGCTAACTCGAATGTGAGCTGGAATTTGAATTTATTGGTAGCAAACAACACAATGTATTGAGAAAAAGCCAAGAAAATGTTTTTATAGTGGAACGAGAAATTATAAGAGGGAAAAACGACATTAAATTCCATCGTGGGAAATGATCGAATTAAATGAAGGATTTGACAGTTTGGAGGACATCTGAACAAAGGAGTATGACATGGCGAATGAAATTAGAATGCGTTGGCTCACTTGCTTTAGTCACTGCAGGGAGACTACTCTATATGGGACTAACTTCCTAGTGGCACCCCCATAGTAAATATACACTATTCATTCAAAAGTATTTGCAGGGGCACTGCCTGTGATAACCTTCAAATTATTTGTGTCGTCGAGTTTTCTCCATATGGTGGGTCCCATCCTCTCTACCTTTTGCGCACCACCAACCTGCTCACACTTTAACATTTCCGACCGCCACTGCAAGGTCCCACTATCCATCTCAATTTATTACAATAAACTTTGGAGGTACAAGATATTAGTAATGAAAAATACTTTGATAAACCAACATAACTTAGTTTAATCAAATAACAAAAAGCCTTTCACATTTTTTATTTTTCTCTTTCAATATTTGATTTTTTTTTTTCCTTTTTACACTTATATTTAACATGTACATCACATATAATTTAAAACAGGTTACAACACCAACAATGTTTTGGGGGGAAAAATATGGTGGAGATGGCTAAAAAATACAACAAAAATGTGGGCCAAACTCTGGCACATGAAATATGCCAAGCACACTACCAAACAAGATCTCATTGGGCTTACCACTCAAACTCATAGATCTCTCATATGGAAAATGGCCAATCTCAATAAGGCAATAATTCAAAGGCATAGTTTCTGGAAATTAAGCGGTGGTAGAATCATCTACTTCTTCACTGAATCTTGGTAGTAGCTACCAGGCTTGAGTAGCACCCTTAATACTCCCTTCATTTAGGATCTCCCCCACAAGGTAGGTCTCCACTAAGTCCATCATTTATGGGAGGACTCAATAGATTCATAAATATGCCAAGGCAAACAAACAATTATATGGAGGGAAGAAGACAGAAATTAGGACAAAAAAGACATATAAGAGGCCCTATTTCAAATATAGATCATAAAGAAAGATGAGCCATATATTCTTTGATGGGGCTACCATAGTTGTGGTAATTTCACTGTTAAGGATGCCTACCATATTGAAATTTAGGATCAAACCATCGAACTAAACCCTTTATGGAAAGAGCTTTGGTCTATGAAATTATGGCCCAAAATCACAACCTTCATCTCACTCATAATTCGTCGTCATACTCTCACATGGGAAAACCTCCTCAAAAAAGGATTCCAAGGCCCCTACAGATGTTTCATGTGTAACTCTCAATAAGAAACTATTGACCAGTTATTCAATTCATGTCCAATGGCTATTAGTCTCTGGAACAAATTGGCCACAAGTTTCAATCGTCTAACCAGAGAGATAGAGAACATCTCCCACTCCATTAAAAATGTGCTAAAAATCCACTCCAAAGAAATCTCCTCAATAGGCTTTGGACTCTTACTCCTAGTCTTCTGATATGGGAAATATGGAAAGAAAGGAACCAAATACTTTTCAATAACAAAGACAACTCATTTGAGGGCATCTGGAAGATCTACCACATTCACCTCGAGGAAATTCTACCTCTCTCCAACTGGGATGCCAAAGATTTCTAAGAAACTCCCGAGGAAAAATAAATATTGTCTTGGTAGAATTTTAAACTTGTCCAAACGCATGTGGCACCCTCTCATACTTGTGCTCCATATCCCTCATCAAAGATATGGCACCACCCTTCGCAACTTTGATGGTGTCTCCAAGGGTAATCCAGATGAGACATGCTTTGTAGGATTTATTCGCAATCATGCTGGAGAAATCATTAGGCTCTACAACAGATAAATTGCATATGAAAGAAGCAATGTTGTAGAGCTCGAAGCTCTGATCCAAGGTCTCCAAACAACCCAAAACAATCATCTTTTATCTCTCATAGCTTAAGGGGACTCCAAATTCATAATTCAAGCTACCCTCAAGATTCTTAATGACACTCCTCCCTCTAAGTGTTCCACTAGCTAGAGACTGGTGAATAGCATGCGTCAACTATCCTCCATCATACCTCATTAAGACACCATTATATTCGCCCACACTAGATGCAAATCCAACTCTTTGGCATATTTCATAGCTAATAGAGGAGTGGAGGATCACACTCACTTTCAGGACTGGTTTCCACTCTCCTCTCATTTCTCAAAATGGACTTCTAAGTGTAGAAGCATTGCCCATCAAGACCTACACCCCCTAGATCCAGGTGGCAGATGAGAGGCCCTGTCCTATATGTATTTAACACAATGATGTCATCTCCTCACAATTTGCGCTCATGCGCATTAAAATCTCCCAACCCGATTGCAAGTATTCCACTCCTGATGTGTTTGGATCCCCTGCTCCACATTTTCTCTACACTTTTGTTGTACCTCACCATCATGCCACATTTAACTTGAACGCCCCTTCCTCAACGATGGAGAATTCTCTATATATCTAACGTTCCCCAGCCCCACTCCTCGCCTAGAATTTTACAGAAGTGGGTTTGTCATTCTCCCTACCATTTTCACACCCCCTCCCTAAATAAGCATTGTCATCCCCCCTATTACCTTAGATCTCTTAGCTTCATTCTCCCTATTACCTTAGATCTCTTAGCTTCATTCTCCCTATTACCTTAGATCTCTTAGCTTCATTCTCTCACCTACAATAATGGTTCCTGAGTGTGGTAGAGTAAGGCGAGGCGACAATGGTCATTGTTGTGGGGTGTCCCCCTCACGCTGTTATAGTTGACGAGAACCATGATATTTTTGACCTCAACATCCCTGTGAGCGTTCGATGCACTATTTACTCTCTAAGAGCTGATGAAATAAGGTTCCTTGTCAATGAGCATTAGACCTTAAGAAATTCATTGGATAGGAACCTGTAGAAGCAGAAGCAAGCTAGAGAGACAATGATGTGAAAGGTTGTGGAGGCCAATGCCTAGGTGAGAAACCTTCACCAATCTTTGTGTCAATTGTCCTAACTCTTTGACATTTCCTTCCCTCCCGCCCTGCTTTTCCTGTCATCCTCTACTTCACATGATGGTGTTATGAATATAATTCATATAAAGATAATAAATATAAATATAAATATAATAATAATAATAAATAATAATAATTAATTAACTAATGGTTAGTTAGTTAGTAATGAAGGGGCATGTCTTAGAGATATAACCATTCTTGAAAGGGCTTCTGCCTAGGGTATACAAGCAGACCCTCATTCTCAATTGTAACAATCTTACATCAATTCAATATACAATTACATATCTTATAATGGAAATTTATGTCTTTGAAGTATTTTAAATATTTCTATTGCCTATACAAATTTTGGCTGTTACATTGGTATCAGAGCCAAGTTGGAAGATCTTGGCCTTTGGCCATCATCTTCTCGTCGCAACTAAAGCATTTCGCTACATGGGTTGGAGTTTCTCCATTTTTGGTCAGGCCCTTGGCCATTTAAAAAAGAAGAAAAAAAGGAAGGGAGAGTTAAAAAAAATGGAAAAAAGATTATAAAAGAAAAGAGTTAAAAAAAATAAAATTATTTAATTAAAATAAAATAAAATAAGGCCTTTGGCCATTGACATTTCAATAATTCTAGTAAAAATAAAATATTTCAATGTAAATTTTGAAGGAGAACATTCATATATATAAAAAAGTTCTACATTATTGATAAAAAGTGCATGACAAAGTCAAAAGGGTTTCCAAAAATCTTTAAAACTATACTTAAGAGAAGGAAGAGTATATAAGATTATCTTGATTCTTCATTAAGTGGTTTACAAGCTCGTGGTTTTATCAACCCATGGAAATTTCCCACAGTACTTTCAAGGTAAAAGAATAACAAAAGGAATACATAATCTCTTTATGTGAATGGTAAGTTTTACTTTTTACGTGGAGAAAATTAACCGACTCAAAGGAACATAAGTGGACATATATTTTATATTATACCCCAAAGAGGTGAATAGCCACGTTTCTTTTTTTTTGCTAAAGCAAGAGTCGTACCTTCGTTATCATTAAATCAGAAAAATATTTACATAGAATACAACCATCCACATGGTAACATGGATCTTAATCAAAAACTACTTTCTAGATAACCAAGGGTCACAAGTTAAGTGTGAAAACTCCGACCCTTACCCACAAAACTGCACCACCCTAAACGACAAAAAGTACCAAGGCCACAAAATCAACCCATCAAATCTGAAAAGGGGGAGAAAGCCATTAATCTCCACCATCAGAACTCCTAGCTCCAACCAACGGCAGAGGAGGACCTCGCTAAGCCAAGACTCCCGCCAATTAACAGTTTGGACCCACCAGTAAGCGCACAAATTCCTAATCGTCGATCCTCCCAACTTGATCCAACGGTAGAGGTGAATATCGCGCCACCTAGAAGTCTGCCTTTTAACCTTATGGCCCCACTGACAAGCTCGATGAATCATAGCCGTAGATCTGCCGGGCATGATCCTACGACATAGGATCATATCGCACTGAGCAAAAGTACTGCTGGTTAACGTGCGATAAGGGTGGAAAACAAAACCACCCCTCGGCCATGTGTAGCCCGAAGAGTGTGATCGTTCCCAAATTTTAAAAACCACCTCCCCCTAGAGGCCCCCGATACACCAGAAACCACTCAGCTGGTGGATTTGCGTTTGTAGACAGCGTATTAGGAATATTCCGATCGCCATTGGATCCCGGATTCTAGAAGCTACCACTTTCTCCTTTGCAACCATATGTGAGCTTGAGTGACGTACTACCCCTTCCCTCCAACCAACTACTCTGGTAGTAGAATCCACTGAGCAACGTAAGAAAAAACGAGAAAAGGAAAAACTTACACCTCATAATTAAACCAAATTGTTGGATAGAGCTTCCACAGTTTTGGTGCGGAACACCATCATATCCTCTTCTGCTTAGGTGTCTCACTGATCCATGAGGCTATCCTGAGGAAACCTATGCCCACCCATCGCAACCCTGTTCATGGTACACTTCACTCCTTGATTAGCCAGTAAATCAGCAAGTTTGTTGGCCTGCCTTCGCACATGGTTAAAACTAACCGTGCGTAGGCCTCTGAGGTGGAGCTGGATCCTTTGAAAGACCTGGATCAATCTCTAGTTTTTCGAAGCCTTCTCCAGCTCCAAGCCCCAACTAATTTTTTTGACTGTGTTGATAATTAACTCAGCATCAGCTTCAATAATCACATTCTACCAGTTATCCTGCACCAGGAGTTCTAAGCACTTCTCCATAGCCATGGATTCTGCCATGTTATTTGTAGCTTTGCCTAAATGCCCATGGAAGATGGAAAGGATATTACCAGTATCATCCCCTAACACCCCTCCAAAGCTCGCAATGCCCAGGTTGCCTTTTGAAGCCCCGTCTATGTTATATTTCAGAAAGCCCAAAGGTGGAGGATGCTAGAATTCTTGCTTAGAATCCATAACCATAACCTTTCTGTTCAAGCCGTGCGACATAAGCCCTTACATTGCCAACTGTCCCAGAATCCTCATGTCAGCCTTTGAAGGTGGATTTTTAGGGGTATTTCGCACTATGGTGCCAAATGTCTCTTTAAGTTGAGTCAAGGTTTGCTTCAAAAGACATTGGAGGAATCTTTTTTCATTTTTGAAAATTCTCTTATTCCTTTCTTTCCAAACATTCCAAATAATGAAGCTAGGTGTAAGAGCCCAAGCTAGGCCAAGAATTTCATTATCTGAATAATTACGCCTCCACTTGGTTAGGGTGTTGATGATACATCCTTTATCCCTGTCGCTCTTTTGGAAGATGTTGGCAAAAGATTCCCACAAACTAGAGTTGAAGATACAATTATTGAGGAGGTGTTCCATGGTTTCTTCTTGGGCTTCACAGAGCTAGCATCTGGAAGGCCCCAGAACACCCCTTAGCTACAACCTTGGATATAATCTTGTAAACCACATTGCACAATTCTATGGGTCTAAACTTATCAGGAGTTAGGGCATTATCCTATTTAGAGATTAGTGAAATGAAGGAGGTGTTGAGTGCCTTCAAAATAGTTCTATTTCTCCTGGAATCTTCTACTACATTTAGAATATATTGTTTAACAATATTCCAGCAGGCTTTAAAGAAATCCACATTAAAACCATCAGGACCCTGTGCTTTACCATTATGCATTTCCTTGAGGAATTCACTGATTTCCTCTTCAGTTACTGGCCTATTGAGGTTGAAATTATCCTCTCTAGACACTAACTTGGCCTATGTCTTGTTAGATCCTTAATGAAAGGCTCTCTGTTTGAAATGGTTTCCTTTGCAATCCCACTAAAGTGTTGAACTAATACAACTTATATTTATTCATGGGTGCTGAGTAGTTTCCCTTCCTCATCCTTAATCGAGGTGATTCTATTATGAGCTCGGTTTGTCAAGGTTGACCTGTGGAAAAATATGGTGTTTCGTTCCCCTTCCTTTAACCATTGCACTCTAGATTTTTGTCTCCAAAATATTTCCTCATTTTTGCATAAGTTCTCCCACTCGTGTTGAAGTTTGGTGGCTCTATCATTGCTGACTTTATCAAAGCCAACCTTGATAAGGGATTGGTTGAGTATCTGTAGTTTGGTTTCAACAGCTTTTTTTCCTTCGAAAATTTTTCCAAAATTCTTTCTTGTTCCACTCTTTTAGCCCGAGCTTAATATGTTTTAGTCTTTTGTGAAAAAGGAACATGCTTGTACCCTGAATATGCAGATCTTCAGACCACCAACTTGAAATGTTGTTGATAAAATCTAGATGGGTGAGCCAGATATTCTCAAATCTAAAAGGTCTATTCCTGGGAGTACCAATGCCCCTGATCTCTAGTTGAATTGGCCAGTGATCAGATCCTCCAAAGGGCAGAATCCTTGCTTCCATTCCATTATCATTGAGTATAAGGTCCTCTGATATGATAAATCTGTCTAGCTTTGAGGCCACCAGAGACCCTCCTCCTCTTCTATTGTTCCAAGTAAAGAGACCATTACTTGAATCAATGTCAACTAGTTTCATAGTGTCCATAAAAGATTGAAAAGCTAAGGCATCTTTGGTTAGAGCTCTGGTGCCCCCTTTTTTCTCCGATAGTGATTTGATCATGTTGAAGTCCCCACCCATAATCCATGGAATCCGAACATATCTCTCGCTGATATCCATAAGAGAATCTAGAAATCTCGATTTGTCGTCCATTCTCTGAGGGCCATAAAAATTCGTTACCAGATAGATCTCCTTATCCCCCACAGGTTGAATTACCACTGATAAATAATTTCTAGAAGATTAAACATCTATTCTACTAATCTTTAGGGGATTCCAAAGAATAAGAATGCCACCTGCTGTATTTTCTACCTTGACTTCTAGAAACTCAAAACGACTGAGCCATTTACTATGAAGTTCTTTAATTTTCTGAATAGAACATTTAGTTTCCTGGATAAATATAATATCTAAAGCTTCCTGCTTCATTCTGTTACTAAGTAATCTTTGCTTCCTTTTACTACCTAGACCCTTGATGTTCCAAGAAGTAAACTTCATCATTAAAGATTAGTGAAAGAGTAACTAGTTAGGTCTTTCATCTTACTCGAATCTATCATTAGCTTTCCACACACCATCAGCAACTCATTGTTATTTTTTCTGCCTCTTTTCTTTCTTGGGCCTCGAGGTGCTAATACTGGTGTGTTTTTGTAGATTTCACACCTTCTTTGCCATGGTTTACCATGTTACCTTTCCTTTCCACCCCACTAGCCTGGGTTTTCCATAAGTACAGCTGTTGTACTCTAGAGAACTCTTCTTGAGGTAACAAATCTAGCCCTCCCATGGTTCCCTATTTCAAGAACCCTTCCAAATCTAGGTGCTCTATGTCTAGAATCTCCTACAGTTCATGATCCTCCATTTCCATCTCACTTTGGGTCATTTCCTGGTCCATATCTAGTTCTACATCGCTCATCATAACCTCTTTCTGTATGTTATTATTCTTTGGTTGGTCTTTGTCCTCCTCTGTCTCCTTTTCCTCTGAACTTTCCTCTATTCCCTGATCTAATTTTATCGTCTCTTCTTATTCCTTGAGAACTTGGAACCTATTTTGCATAGCTTGAGGCCCTTCTGCTTGATGTTGCTTAAGTACCCTTTTGCCACCTTTTCCTTTGAGCCATTTGAAAGCTTTCCGTATCTTTCATTGTGGAAGTTCTACTCTTATTCTTGATTTACTGAGAGGGAAATCTCTAAACAAGTGTCCATACTCATGAAATCTGCAACATCTAAAAGGAATATGTTCATAATCTACTGTTTTCACCCATTCTTCATCATAAACTTCCAAGATCAACTCATCCGGTAGAGCTCCAGAGAGATCCATTTCCACACAGATTCGTGCAAAGGAAGTATATTTTCCTCTTCTAGTGGCTTCTAAAGCCTTGAAAAAACATCCTAATTTATTACCTATGGCTATTAACGATTTTGTTTGCCAGTAATCAAGAGGAAGGGAGTAAAGTCTTACCCAAACCGGAACTAATGTGAAAGTCTCCCGCTCCAGGACAAAGTTCATCATCCACATCCTCATATAGAGGCTAGCAGTTGCATAGAAGTAGGGCCCTCCTTCAAACACTCTGTCTTTATCCTCAATATTAGTGAAGAACACTGTAAAGAATCATTTTGACCCCAGATGTAGGTCAATACTCCCTTTAGGTTTACAATGGTATTTAATCCAAGTTTGTAAAGCTTTTTTAGTGGGCCATACTCCCATGAATTTACAAATGATAGCATAATTTCACATGTGGTCCCTGTGTGCCTGTAGCGCAGGATCATTCAGGACTACCCTAGGTGTAACCTTAGATTTGGGCTTACAAGGTCCTTTCTGTGCCTTGGTTTTTTCTCCCTTTTCCTTGTCATTTTCTTCCTTTTCTTTTGTGCTTTTATTTTCACAATGTTTGTCTCCCTCCTGCTCTTCTTCCCTGCTCTCTTTCCCCTCGTCATCAAGACTTTTGACTTCTTCCATTGGCTTCTTACCACGGCTGGTAACAACCTGCTTGTAGGAGGGAGTAGAGCTCCCTCCTCCATGCCCTACCATGGAGATCAACACCTGCAAACTTTCAACCCTAGCTGTTCTTCGCGCTCCCTAGCCTACTGTCACTTGTGAATAGCCACGTTTCACTAGGGTTGTAACTTTGCATATATATATATATATATATATTGAAAAAATAAAAAAAAGTAATAATAAACAAAATTAAAAAAAAATAGAGTTTAAGAAAAAAAAACAATCGTTGAGAATAATATATATATCTATATATATATATATATATATATATATATATATATATATATATATATATATATATATATATATATATATATATATGTATATAACAAATAGGGAAATTATTATTTTTAGAATCCATAAAGGTGTTCAAATTCACTAAAGAAAATGGGGTTATCATTAAACCCTAAGCTCATCGACGAACACAAAATAAGTCCATTTTTGAAGAAAAAACAAATGGAGTCTAATTCAAAGATGAACAAAGAAACTATGGATTCCATACATAACTCTACATTTTGGACAAGATGTCCATTTTGTCAAACAAAAGATCAGTATTTTTTGATTTTTAAAAATCACACAATACCTTGTCCAAAATGCCGAAGGTTGTTTATTTTGGAAGAATATCAAGGTAATACCTAGTTGCAAATAAAAAGATTAAAGGAAGAAACCACAAAAATTCAACAAAAGAACGAAACATCATAAAAGAAATATAAAGATCTCAAAGATCCGTTTCATGAAAAATCAACAGAAAACAACAACGAAATTTGGCATCTAAGGGACCATAATGAGAAATTACTTTCACAGATAAAAAAGTACAAGGTTAAGAAACAAAGACTAAAACAAGAAAATGAAGGTTCTGATAAGGAACTAAAGGAGACTTTATCAGAAAAATAAAAAGAAAAGTTGTGCCTAAAAACCCTTAATAAAAATTTATTAGAGCAAATAAAAAATTTAAAAGATAACGAGAAAGATATTAAGGACAAATTCAACGATTCAGAAAATGGTGAACTTTCACGTCTAAGGAATCATAACCAATCCTTACTTATGCAAATAAAGAAGCTTAAAAGTGACAAGAAATCACTAAATGACAAGTTAGAACAACTTCAAGAAGTAATATCAAAGTCTCCAGTCATTTTACTCCAAGTTGAAGATAAAGAAATAAATATCGATCCAGTCAAAATCGTAACTCAAGTAGAGGGTAAACCTATTTAAGTGAAGACACATGTAGAAGTTTCATTTCAAATGATGATTCAATAGCCAACTCAGCAACAACAACGTTGGAAGGAAATCAAGAAACAACCACTAACATGATAAGGGAAAGTCCAACCAAAATAACTATTCATTGACATCTGAATAACAAGAGAAAACTTTATAATTAATCTACATACCAGTATCACTCAAGTCATAAGCGACAAATTTATGTTCTCAAGAATACTGAAGTTTACATAATTCAATCCTACAATAACTATTCATCACAAATTTTTAGATATCAGAAGATTCTACAAAATATTAATCTAGGATGGTTTGATCCGTTCTCAGTACGACAATTTTGTCTCACTCAGACTATCATATAATCTCATATCAACGAAGATGAAAGTTTAGAGACGAGAATATATTCTTAGTAAGCTTTGAGGACAAAGATTCTTGAAGAGAGAGACAATTTTATGAATACAATTCATATAAAAATAATAATATTAATATAAATATAATAATAATAAATAATAATTAATTAAATAATGGTTAGTTAGTTAGTAATGAAGAGACATGTCTTAGATACATGACCATTCATGAAAGGGAATCTGCCTTGGGTATATAAGCAAGCCCTCATTCTCATTTGTAATAAAATTGCATCAATTCAATACACAATATTCAATATACAGTTACATGTCTTATAACGAACATTTACATCGTCGAAGTATTTTAAAGATGTCTGCTATGTATACTACTTTTGGTCATTACAGATGGCTTTGGCTCCCATTCCTCTCCATCATCTCACTCCCCTTCCATCAAGATCGATGACATGTAGTTGCAAGGCCAAGAAAACCGGGAATTCGAGAAGGATCAGACACAACAAAAATCAAGCTCATATGGTTGCCTCATAGTGGAGGAGCAGCTGAAAGAGGCAACCGATCATTTGAAGAACAAAAAGGCACTAGAGGTCTCCATGAACTCCAAAGACAAGAAAGTGGTATATCTTGTCATCCATGTCTTTCTTATCATCTCTATGAACAACTCTCAAGCTAAACTTCATAAGCATTTTTATATTTTGGTTATCCATTTTTCATGTTACTCTCTCTGACATTGTCCACGAACACAGTTTTTTTTGCCTCCTGGTATCATGCATGAACATTTTGGTTTCCCCTTGGCAGGAAATTGGTCCCATTTCAATCGCCATAGGAATTACCATGGCTTTGTAACTTATGCATATAATTTTTGTTAGTATAAAGATCCCTACTTGCTTAAAAACAAATTGTGACACTATGCAAATTTCTCACACTTGAACCTCAAATTCATTTGATTAAGAGAAGTATGTTACTTTGTAAAAATGAGATATGTAAACATATATGGGACCATAATTAACTACTTATATTGAAGGAAGTCAAAAATATTTGGAAATTTAATTTAAAGGTGATTGTTTTTAAATATCTTTTTAATAAATTAACCTTTTCAATATTTCAAATATAAGAATGTAAGAATACCATTAATAAATTAATACCTTGATGGGGTGGATAAATGGTATAATGAGGGGCACAAAGACATGCCTTATCTCCTCCTCGAAAATTTAATTAAAGTATAGATGACACGTGGGACACATGATAGATGTTTCAAGATGGTTGGCGTTAAAACTATATGAAAAAGGGTATGCAGAGGGAAGTTGTTAGAACTTCTGGTCATGGGTAGATCTGAAGGTGGTAGAGGGAGCAAAGAGTTTTTGCAGGCCACCAACCTATGTAAACCTCTTCGATTGCAACTTTTAGGGATACAAGTAAATGTCTGTAAGTGATAATTTTCTTGGCGCTTTGTTGGAGGTTATCAACACCTAATTTGGGAACCTGGAGAGGACTGTAGCTGTAGACTCTATTGTGGTGGGGTTAGCGAGGAGAGTTTAGGGTTCTCAAATTATTAGTGTATGAGAGAAGAGATATTATTTTGGTGCCTGGATCTAGTTTCTCAAGTAAGTCCCCAAAACTGTTTTCACAGTCTCTATAGTGTGATTTCTCATTGTGTTTGGAAGAAGGTGATTCACAACAAGGTTGACCTATAAGCCTCACAATTTCTGGTGAAACAAAGCTTGGTATTATGATCATCATGAATTTTGTGGGTTATCCATATTCATTTGGAATTCGAAGTTAATGACCTTTGTGTGGGAGGTTATTCTAGGTTTACAAGCTTATTTAGTTCAGTCAAGTGATGGAGAGGGGCATGATAGTTGGTGTGGTGCTTCCAAAATTTTTCTGATAGAGCATCTCTACTCAAGGGTTACTTGAGGGAGAATATTTGCACTAAATTTGGCTAGAAGATGGAGTATTATTATTTAGTAGTTGAAAATTGAGACTCAAGAGGTATCTCCAAGGTTTTGCAATCTTAATCTTTGGCATAAGAGCGAACTTGTTGGGCCTGGTGGAGATGGGCATTACTGGAAATGAGCACCAACTAAACAAGAGTGGCCCTCAAAACCTGGGATTGTCAGATCTGGTCACTGGGTGCTGGTGGAATCTTGGGCTTGAGGTGCAAAAACAGAGGCTTGGTGTTGGGAACACCAGATTGGAGGGGCGGTGAAAATGATTAGGCAAAGAGGCAGAGTGAGGAGAGGGATTGGACCGTGATGATAGGGGGCAGAGCATAGAAGAGAAGTTGTGGAAGCAGAGGGAGGAGATGTATAGGATGTAGAGCTTAAATATATGGTGGCCCATAATCTTGATCAATTATCTGGTTACATTCTCCTTCCTACCTCCCTCTATACCCTAGAAGCGGAATTAAGACAAGTCATTGCGCTCTTGGAGCAACTAAACCAAGACAAACACGAAGATCAAAATGAAATAATCAATTTCATGAATGATCTTCAACGTAATCAAAGGAATATGCTGAATCGAAAAGCGTCACTCTGAAGAGGCCAAAGGAGGCTTGTTGAGAAAATGGAGCAACTTGAGGGATACCTGGAACATGTAGAGTTTCACATCCATGGAGATCGTAGGCATTCAGATTCTCTAAGTAATGATCTGGGTCCTTCTCTTGTTCAGTGATTCTTGTGGGATATGTGTATATTTTTGAGGTGTTTTGGTCACATCGGTCTTTCCAGTTCTCAGTTCTAAGAAAGTTTTGGCATTTTCTAAATAGTTTTTGTGTTGTTCTTCTAGCCAAAAAATCCAGTCGGAGTGACGCTGGAAGAAGATGGTTTTTTAGACAAACTCTATATAATTTTTGGACAAATTAATAGAATACCTTTGATCGACCAAAAAAAAACATTAATAAATTAATATAAATCATCCTAGATTCGTCTTAACCCTAGATCTATCAAGCGCCAAGAGGGATCAAATATCTCGAGGTGGAAACCTCTTTTTTGAGTGCAAAAATTGAGGAAATGTTGGCACCCAAAGAGATTTGAGCCCTCTTAGTCCTTTATAGATCCAAGGTTAAGATGGATCTAAGCCGGTATATTTACAATTAAAAAAAATGTTAAAAGAAGTTTATACATATGGATTTCAAATTTTAATTATTTTAGTTATAGATAACTTTTTAAAATAAAATTAATAAATTATATATATACCAAAACTGCTTTGCCTCAACTGGAAAACAAGGAAGGATACATAGCTCGCATTTGATCAGTCATCCCCATGTAGCTTCATCGGGCCCAAAATGCTTCCTCTACACTTTAATTTCCACGATTGCTTGGTTCTAGAGCATGCACATATTTCTCTTCAAAATGCATTGAGGTTATGGCTGGAATTCTCCTTTTGGCTCCACCTACAATATAGACGAGTCAATCACATGATCAACATCTTTAACATACTTCTTATGTAATGACACATGGAAAACATCATGGAATTTCACTGTCAGAGGCAGTGCAATTCTGTAGGCCATTGGTACAATCCTCTCAATTATCTCGAAAGGCCAGCAATACTGAGGTGCTAGCTTCACACATGAAGTAATCTGCAAGGAGCTCTTCTTGGGCTTGATGCATAAGTACACATGCTCCCCATCCTGAAACTCATTAAATTCCCTATGCTGATCTACATAACTCTTATGTCTATCTTGTGCTACCTTTATATTCTTCTTGATATGCCATATTTCCCGTTCCATCTCTGCCAACATGTTTGTTCCAGTCAATACCCTATTCATTGGATCACTCTAGCTGATGGGAGTATTATAACTCCACCCATAAAGTTCCTCAAACATACTCATCCTCAATGACTCCTGATACCCATTGTTTTAAGAAAATTCTACTAGTTGAAGATACTCTTCCCACTTCCGCTGTTGATGTATCACATACATCCTTAACATATCTTGCAGTATCCTATTGATCCTCTCTGTCTGTCCATTTGTTTGCGGATAATAAGCTGTGATGAAGGCCAAATCTATACCCAAACCTACAAATAACTCCTTCCAAAACTTGGAAGTGAACTTATCATCTCTGTCTGACAAAATCTTCTTGAGAACACCATGCAACCTCACTATGTCCCCGATGAAAACCTCTGCTACATCACTAGCCAAACAAGTAGACTTCACTGGAATGAACTGTGCTACCTTTGTCAACCTATCAACCACAACCATAATATAATAATGTTGTCTAAATGTCCTCAACAAGCCTGTAATGAAATCCATGGAAATGACCTCCCATTTCCACTCTTGAATCAAAATTAGATGTAGTAGACTACTTAAATTCTTACACTCTGCTTTTATCTATTGACAACCCAAACATTTAGCCACAAACTCTGCCACTTCCTTCTTCAGATTCGGCCAATAGTAGAACTTCTTCATCACTGTCAATGTCTTCTAATATCCTAGATGACTTGAACTCAACTTAACCTGAAATTCCCTCAAGATGAGCTTCTTAAGTTCACTATTGTCCGACACATAGATCCTGTCCCTAAATCTAGCCAAACCATCCACTGTGAGACGATAGTCCACATCCTGATCACCTGTACCCTGTTTCTGTAACTTGTGCCTAAGATCCCTATACCTATCATCCTGTTGTCCTGTTTGTAAGATATGATCCTGTAAATATTTCGTATATGAACTCATATCCGCTCTGTGATTCCCATCCACTCTTCTACTAAGAGAAATTTCAACCTTGTTCTCTTTCCCTTTAATGTATTTGATCTCAAAGTCAAACTCATGGATCATGGCTAACCATCTAGATTGCATGGTATTCAGATTCAGTTGGTCAAACAAGTATCTCAATCCATTGTGATCACTCATCAATACGAAACTCCTGCCAAGAAGATAGTGCCTCCACATCTTTAATGCATGAATGATCATTTCCAACTCAAGATCACATGTCACATAATTCTACTTGTGCTCATTCAATTTCCTTGATTCATAGCACACTACCTATCCTTCCTTCATCAATACTCGACCAAGTCCTCTCTTTCAACATTCTGTACATAGCACAAACTCTTTGTCTGGATCTGCGATCTTTAGAACTGGAGCATTTGTGAGCAACTACTTCAACTGCTCAAAACTAGTTGCACATTCTTTTGTCCTTTAAATTTTTTTACCTTTTCATTGCAAGGATGTAATAGGATAATAAATCTATGAGAAGTTCCTAATGAACCTCCTATAATAACCTGCTAATCCCATGAATGATCTAACCTCATCCACATTCCTAGGAGCTGCCCATTCCATGATAGATTTTATCTTTTCTAGATCTACTGCTATGCCTTCCTTGGAAATAACATACACCAAGTAATGTACCTTTGTATGAAAGAAACTGCATTTGCTAAGTTTGTCATATAATTAATGCTCTCTCAACAATCTCAACATTGCGGCTAAATGTTCTTCATGCTCTTCCTAATTATTAAAATATATCAAGATGTCATCAATGAATATTGTCACAAACTTGTCCAAATAAGGACACAACACACTATTCATCAAGCACATAAAAGTAGCTGGAGCATTAGTAAAACCAAATGGAATTACAAAAAACTCATAATTCCCATACCTGGTTTAGAAAGCAGTCTTATAGATGTCCTCTTCTTTGATGCGTACCTGGTGGTATCCTGATCTCATATCAATCTTCAAGAATGCCGCTTCTCCCTTCAACTGATCAAATAAGTCATCAATCCTCAACAACAGATACCTGTTCTTGATGGTTACCTTGTTCAACTGCATGTAATCAATGCACAGTCTAAAAGTACCATACTTCTTCTTCACAAACAATATCAATGCATCCCATGACGATACACCTGGCCTAATGTATCCTTTGTCAAGAATTTCCTTCAATTGCAAATTCCACTAACTATAGAGTGCTCATCTTGTATGGTGCCTTTGATGTTGGTTTTTCCCCTGGTAGCAACTCAATAGAAAAGTCCACTTCCCTATGAGGCGGAAACTCTGAAATCTCTGCGGAAAACACATCCTGAAACTATTTCAAGATCAGGTACCTCATAAAAACTTCTACATCTTCAACATCCTTACCTTTATCACTGGAAATATGTATTGCAAATAACACAAATCCTTTCTTGTGACCATGCTTCGCCTCCACAACCGTCACCATTATAACTGACGTAGCCTTCTTCTTACCCTGTAAGATTCTTTGTTCCCCATTGTCATCCAAGCACTCTATGGCCTTGCCATAACAATCTACTTTGGTCCTGTGAAGATAACACCAATCCATACCCAGAAGCATACTATATTATCCCAAAAAAAGTACATTCAAGTGTGCTAATGTAGGCATATCATTTAACTCAAATGCACAAGATCTTACCCAATGATGAACTCTTTTCTTTATACCTATAACCAACTACACTAACCAATATTCTACTTGCACTTCTTTATTCAAGCCACACTTATCCACCAGGTCAGGATTGACATAACTATAATTAGATCCAGGGTCAATCATAATAGAAACAACTTAATCAAAAAGATTATGTCCATCTCGATAGCAGATGTTTGGTGATTTTCCTGCCTACTATCCAATGCTACATAGATTTGAGGAATGCTCTATCCAATGTCCCCAATTGTCTGTGCTTCCTGTGCATTATAGATCTGAGGCCTACCACCCTAATACGATGGACAATCCTTGTTGATATGCTCCTTACCACATATCCAACATTACAACAGTCCCTTACCATCGCCTCTATTTTGTTTCCCTCTAGGCTGTGACCCATGTCCCTTTCCAATTGCATTAAAATTCTTGGAAGGAACAACTTTCTCTTTCTCACCTACATCCCAAGGTCTTGTTCACTTTGGTGGAAACTTTCACTTAGCTTTGTCTTTCCCTTCCAACTTTTCTGAGACTCTGTCTTACGCTTCAATTGCTCATATGAATATTTCAACTTTCTGATGGCTTCCTCCAACGATCTAGCTCATCAAAATCAATCCTGTCTTTGAAGGCTACCAACGAACCACTGATGAATCTCTGAATCTTCACTTTCTCCTCCTTAAGATAAGTCACATACCTCAACAACTCCAAGAATCTGCTAGTATACTACTCACCAGTCATAGACCCCATCGTCAACTCATAGAACTCCTTCACCCTATCATCATAATATCTCTTAGATATGTACGCCTTCCTAAAAAAGTCTTTAAAACTCCCTTCAAGTCAAATCCCCTTCCTGAATGCCTATGACATTCTTCACATCTTCCCACTAAATGTATGCTTTACCTTTAAGGCTGAAGGTAGCTATAATGGCCTTCATGTTCTCTGAATAGTCATGTAATCTAAAGAACTTATTCATCCTAAGAAACTAGGCTTCTGCATCCTGTGACTTCTTCATTTATACATCAAATATAGGTGGCTTTTATTTCTTAAATTCATATGGAAAACATCCCTCGTCACTCCTCTTGCAGGTAGTGATGATGACCTCAACACCTGTTCGAACCAGAACTAGAATAAAGCCCATGTCCACTGCCTCTCCTATCAGGCGTATCCAAGAATATGCCATCCTTGTTGTTATCATCCCTTTCGACCTATGTGCATCATGGTATCTACTACCATAGGCTCTATTAGTCTTGTCCTTCTGTCCATGAAGGTCCCTGTATCTGCAAGTCTCACAAAATTAGAAGAATAACTACATTGACATCTGCTTGTTTCTCCTATGCCTTGACAAGTCTCTATTGTGACTGAATGATTATGTCATTATCTACTTTGCAACTCCTTATTTCCGCCTTCAAACTTCTCAAAGTGTTTGCATTGTCAGGAGGGTACCCATTACCATGTTGCCCATATGATCTATAGGGAGAGTCTCGTGAAATATAGTCTACCATTTTGCTAGTCATCTTGGATATTCTTCCTACAATTATATCATGTCAGCTAAACCAAAATATAACCATAATCAACGCACCTTAGTATATTTCAGGGGAGGATATCTCGTCTGCAAGATAAAACAAATTAGCACGATACATGTATAATCATAATTATAATAGTATATAGACATCATCACAATGATCATCCTAGTTACCATGCATGATGCCACAACTATAACACCAACTAGACACAATGCATGCATAACAACATATAGATACTAACATGTATAGAGAACACATATATCACTGAAATCCATTCACGAAAAACGCATCCTGACAATAACGTCATCAACTTCTATATTACAACACGACTAAAACAATGACCATGTATACACATCAAGCACATATACAACTTGCATGCATGCATGAAAACAAATTCTGCCCATCCAAGCCAAGGGTTGAACCATGCTTTGACACCAATATGTGGTATTAGACGTCACCTAAGGAGAATGAAAGCCCACTCTAATACCAATCTATAACACCCTCCACCCACATTTACCCAAGTTAACCGGCCTACTGGGGTAAACATGCGATGAAGAGTTACCATGATATGATTCAACATCCTAGATCACCTTAAGGAAGTGGAATCGACAAAACCAAAACCTTCTTGACTTCCCTCAGGTGCTACAGGACCCCTAAGGGATAAACCACCCTTCCAGGCGCCCAAACCCTGAGTTAAATCTTTGTTTTTGTGGCCTGGACCCTAGGTGCTAGCAAAACACTGCTAGAATGTTGAAATTGTAGCAAGAACATCTAGTTTTGACTTTGCCTTGATTAAACTAGATTAAAATTTAAATTTCTGTTTTAGCAGAATACTTGGAGGAAGTTAATTGAGGTGACATGGCACTTGTCACTCAGTTAAGTCAGTAAATTTAAGTTGGGGAAGCTTGAGTTGAATTTTACATGATAATTGCTAATTTGTAGCAATCTATTTCAGTTAATTTGAGTTGTTGTCAGTTTAACTAGTTCTAATTTTCAAAATAACTAGTGGAGGTCAAGTTGTGGAAGGGGAAATTCAACCACACTCAGTGATCAACTAGTTAACTGATAATCAATCCTAAAAAATTGTTGGATGCAGAGAATTCGAGTTACCCAGTTGAGATGGAGATTCCAAGGCAATGTACTATGATCTATAGCATATTCCAATGTGTACAGGTGGTGCATGCAGTCAGAGGAAGACCTAAGGCTATTGCGCAATTCCAAAGTGTGTAATTCCTAAAAAAAGGGGTAATTTCACAAGGGAACAATGCAAGGAAATAGGAGCTTGGAGGGCTTGAAAGCTAGCTAGAAATCTGGCTAAATTTTGACCAGAGTCAGCTATTCAGGTAGAGGGATAGACTATACACTTGCAGGGTATCCTAATTGGAATCATTGTAGAACAAAGATTTCGAAGTTACCATTGTAGGAGATTCAAGTTTACACATCAGGGTTGCAGGTTTTCTTTAGGAGTGAGAAGATGGATTTCAATGGACTAAGGCTCAAGTATGCCCTTGAGGGAAGCTTGAATTATGTTGCATGGAAGGACATCATGAGGCAATACTGGAGGATATTGGTTTAAGGAATAAATGATAATGATATTATGAAACCGACAACATCTTATGCTAAGGATCTAGCAAAATGGAAGAAGTGTATTGCCAAGGCGAGGAGGATCATATTAGAGGGAGTATGAGACCATATTGTCTCTAATATCCATGGGAAAGAGACTCCATATGTAATGTGGCAAGCGTTGACACATTTGTTCCAAAATAGTAGTGACCATAGGAAATTGACACTCAAAGACAAGCTTCGAAATATCAAGATGTAGAGGAAAAAGACCATTCCATAGTACCTAAGTAGGTTCACACAGTGCCGTGATGAACTTGGTCAAGTTGGTGCTATTGTAGTAGAGGATGATTTGGTGATCCCAACCCTTCTATATCTTCCCAAGAGATGGAAAAATTACAAAGATTCACTAAACGGGAGGGAGAAACTACCAAATTGGGAACTCTTGTGGTTTGATTTGGTACAGGAAGAAATAAGGTAGAATACTAAAGACAATATTTCATTCAAGGGGGAGGATGAGGAGAACTGTCTTGGTTGGAAAGGCAAAGAAAGGGAAAGGGAAGAAATCCCAATCCAAAGTAGAATCTAGTCAAGGGGGTAGGAAGAAAGACTTGTCAAGAATCAAGTGCTTTCACAATCATGAATTCGGGAACTATGCAACGAAGTGTCCACACATGAAGGCAAGAAAGAAGACCGTAGGAGGAGTAGTGGGTGAAGCCCTGACTTCACAATTTGAGCTTGATTTTACTCTCATTGCATGCATGGCCAACACGGTGATGGGAAATGTGTGGTATCTCGACAGGGATGCTTCGTTCCATATGACAGGGAATAGAGATTCTTTCATTGATTTGGAGGAGAAACATCTCCAGATGCACATCGAGATGGGAGATGATGGAAGGTACAATGAGATCAAGATTGGTGCAATCACCTTTCAAAGGGAGTCGAGCTCCCCTCTCAGGATCAAGGATGTGATGTTTATACCGACTCGAAAGAAAAATATTGTCTTCATTGTAGTTTTGAAAGACAGTGGCTATGATGTGATATTCAAAATAGGAAATAAATTCTTGAGACATATAGCCATGGGACAAGTGAAGTAGATCAAGGTTCATGTGAAGAATCTATACAAGCTAGATTTGGAGGATTGTGTTGCATTGAGCACAAAGGCGGAGAAGGTGCAGAGCTGCGATGTCGGTGAACTTTGGCATAAAAGACTTGGCCATTTGCATCATGGAACTTTGAAGATCATGTAGCAAATTACCACAAGCCTTCCCAAAGGAGCACTAGAGCAACATGACACATGTAAAGGGTGTACCATGGGGAAGTACACAAAAGCCACTTTCAATGATCGGGACAACATAACACATGCAGTCCTTGAAAGGATCCCCTCTGATGTTTGTGAACATTTCTTGACAACCTCCACTATCAGACATAAGTATTTTGTTCTATTTATTGATGACTATTTGCAGAAGTGATAGATCTTCTTCATGTGGAAGAAGGATGAGACTTTCTCCAAGTTCTTAGAGTTCAATGTTGGAATTATAACATAGGTTTGGCGCAATGAGACAGGTGTTGTCCTTGATGGCAACTCACTCAGATGACAGATCAGAGTTCAGGATCACAGAATGAAAGAAAAAGAGGTATATGCAAGTTCCCCTAGACCAAACCGCGTATACACGCGGGATTGCAGACCAAAAGGCGCATATGCATATACACGCACTTTCACGCAAGGAAAATCACGTACATGTTGGAAAACTTGGTTTTGGTACGTGGTATTTGGTCCATGGTATTTTGACCCATGGTATTGGTCCAAGGTATCTTGTTCGAAGTGTTGACCCCAGGTATTTGGTCCAAGGTATTGATTCTAAGTGGTTTTGGACCATGGTATTGAGTAAGGCCTAAGAATATAAAAGGAGGAGGAGATCATTAGGCAAAGGCCTCAAGCATTGAATATCTAAGGAAGAGTAAGATCTGGAATACTGGTTATTGGGTTATGGTGCATAGCTGGATCTGAATCAAGGAGGAACCTGAGCGCTTGAAGAAGGATAAGTTCTATTGATGGGTCAAGATCTTAAGGCTTGAAGAAAAGTATCTTTGTGTGGTTTTTATCTTTTATCTGAATAATTGGCACATGTCATAATCTGTAAATATGATGATATGGGTATAACTGATGTCTGATTAAGTTGTAAAGGTTAAATCATCTTTTACAGATCTGTAAGCAGGTTCAGGATAGCAAAGACACGTATACACGCTGGTTCGACATTTCAAAATAGCGTATACATAGGTTTGCCTTCATATAATAGTGTATGAACACAAGTTTGACACATTGAAGTAGCGTACGTCTCATAAAATATGTTTTAGCTACTTCTGTTTGTTATTGTAGTGTTCTGGATTCTGGATTGGGTTCTAGTTACTGTTACTGTATAAGAAAAGTGATTGTTTGATTTATTTTTGGTTGGTGCAAAGGAGATTTGCTAATGCAGAACTATTTGATGTTTGATTGATGTTATTGATGGATCCAGTCTGAAAATTTATGACACGTGGTCCCTGGAAGAAAAGAGAAGGTTGTAGCCTTCTGTAGGGATCCACCTACCTCCTAGTAAAACTCACCAGCTAGTACAAGAGCTAAGGGGGTTGTAGCTCTCTTCTAGGAAAAGCTAGAGAACAAGAGAAGGTTGTAGCCTTCTACAGGTAGAAGCCTACGTACTGGTATAAGGCTGCACCAGTACAAAACTTGTAAAAAGAAGTTTCTTATTAAAGAAAGATAGAGATGATTGCAGTAGGTGGTTTTCACCCACATTGGGTTTCCACCTTATATCTTGTGTTCATGTGTGTGATTGCTTGTTCTGTTTACTGCATCTGATTACTGGTTATATGGTTCTGATACACAGATTAAAGATCAACTAACTAAATTATAAGTTTGCAAGGTATACGTTGGTTTCTCTAAACACAGTTGTGTATACACGCAAGTTTCATTAACAGAAGTAGCGTATATAAATCTGTTTATGGAAATGAAATATTCTTAAATTGCTAATACTGATTCACCCCCCCCTCTTAGTAGTATTTCCAACAATTGGTATCAGAGCAGGTCCTTTAGAAGAAGCTTGATCGCTTGAAGGAAGATCTATCATCATGGCCAGCTACAAAAGAGAGGGATCCACTAGACCACCAATTTTTGATGGGAGTAACTTCATCTATTGGAAGGTAAGAACCAAAACCTATCTTCAGTTTCTTGGAACAGATGTTTGGGAAATTGTGGAAGGAGGATATACATTTCCATCAGCAATTCCTACAGATACAGCAGGTAAAAAGCAGTATGAAACAAATTCCAAGGCTGTCAATACACTATTGGGGAGTCTGTCACAATCAGAATTTGTTAAGGTTATGCAGCTCAAAACTGCCAAAGAAATATGGGACAAGATCATCCTAAGCTATGAAGGACACAATAAGGTAAAACATGCAAAACTACAAACTCATAGAATTCAATAGGAAACTCTCAAAATGCACAATGATGAAAGTATATCTCATTACTTCCTACGTATAGATGAGATTGTTAATCGCATGAAAAACTTGGGTGAAGAGATAAAAGAAGTTACTTTAGTTGAAAAGGTTTTAAGATCCTTGTCTTCTAAGTTTGAATCAAAAGTTTCTGCCATAGAAGAAAAGCAGGATCTTCAGAATATGAATATGACATAGCTGCACAGAATCCTAACTGTTGTTGAAATGAGAAAAGGAGGTCCATCATATATGAGAGAAGCAATATTCAAGGCTTTAAGAAGAGAAGAGCTAAATGAATTCGGACACATTTCAGAAGGAGAGGAAGAGGCAAACTTTGTCAAAAACCTTCAACGAGGTTCTGGAAGATTCAGAGGTAAACTACCTTTCAAATGCTTTGCTTGTGGAAGAGTCGGTCATTATGCAACCAAATATCCTCATAAATATAAGCTTGATAAAGGTAAGGAACCAACAAAATGGAATAGAAAACAGAATGTAAGTAAGAAGAGCTACTATACACATGAAGATAGCGATGGTTTATCAAATAGTGATGAAGATGAATATGGTAATGATTATAGACTTTTGATGGCTTTTGAAGATGATGATTTCTTGGATGCTTTAGATGAAGGTGGTCTCTATGAAGAATTTTCTAAACTTAAAATCTGTTTAGAAGAAAAGAGTATGATTATAGATACTCTAACATTCCAACTTGCTGAAATGGAAAAACACAATGAAAAGTTAGAATGTGAAATTGTGAGTCTAAGAAAAGATATTGAGAAAACAAAAGCTCTCAATCTTAGATTTGCGAAAGGATCAAAAACTTTAGATGAAATTATCAAAGTGCAACGTTCTCCTCTAATAAAGATAGGTCTTGGATATACTGAAGAAGCATCTCAAGCACAGAAGCCATCAACCTCCAAAAGCTATCTTGATGCAGCAAGGAGAAGTGAACAGGTTGACAATCATCAGCAAAGGCATAAAATAGATCACCAGGTAAATCAGGTTCAATCTACTTCAAGGATGAACAAAAGCTATAACCAACCACAGGTAAATTAGTCTCAATTTTCTTCAAGAATGAATTTCAATGGAAACTACAATCATCAGGTCAGTAGATTCGATAATCGCAGGAATTTCTTTAATGGCCAATGTTTTTCATGCCATAACTTTGGACAAAAAGTTGCTCAATGTGTTGCTTACAAGACCATCATGACTAGAGAAGCACAGAATCAAAGGAATGTGACTGGGACCATGAAAAGGACATACAATAACTTTTTTTCTCTTGAAAATGAAATAGAATGCTCTATCTGTAACAATTTCAGTCATGAAGATTCTGAATGCAGGAGTAAATTCCGGTGAACATCTTAGAAGGAGCAAGCTTCATTGGGTCCCAAAACATGGAGAAAGAAAGAATCATAAACAGAAAGATGTGGTATAGCCTTGTATGTAGAAGGACAAGAAAATTAGTGGTACATCGATAGTGGATGCTCGAAACACATGATAGGTGATACAGAAAAACTTCAGTCATATAATGCCTTAGAAAAGGAAAAGAAGGTCTCGTTTTGTAATGACACTCCTACAGTCATAAAAGGTAAAGGCTCCATTCTCTTAAAAGAAAAAGTTGAAGCTGGGAATGTTATGTATGTAGATGGTCTAAAGCATAACCTATTGAGTGCCAGTCAAATGTGTGATCAAGGAAATGAGGTAGTATTTCAATCAAATGGATGTGTTGTTCATGAGCTTGATACAAGAGAAACAATGATCAAAGGTGTAAGAACTCCAAACAACTTGTACATACTCAAAGGGGGACAAAAACAATGCTACCTAAGAAAAAACAATGAACACTGGTTATGGCACAGAATATTGGGGCATCTAAGTTTTCCTCAAATAATAAAAGCATGCAGATACTGTGTTGTTCGTGTTCTTCTTGATATCAACATTCCAGAAAATACAATATGAAAATCATGTCAACTTGGTAATCAAACCAGAGCACATTTCCCTGAGAAGGAAGGATCAGCTAGTAAGCCTCTTGAACTTGTTCAAATTGATTTACGTGGTCCATCTAGGAAAAAGTCACATCGTGGAGAAGAATAATTTATATTGTTCATTGACGACTTTTCCAGAATGTGTTGGATAGGACTGCTAAAGCATAAAGAAAAAGCTTTTGAAAAGTTTAAAGCCTTCAAAGCCTTGGTTGAAAATGAATCAGATCGCAAAATCAAATGCCTCAGGTCTGATCGAGGAGGGGAATTTACCTTAGATGAATTCTTCGACTTCTGTGAAGAACATGGAATAAGAAGGGAATTCTATACCACAAGAACTCCTCAACAAAATGGAGTGGTAGAAAGGATGAAAAAAACTATTCAACAAATGGCTCGTGCTATGCTAGATGAGTCTGGAACTCTTGCAACCTTCTGGGGTGAAGCTGCATTTGCTGCTGTCACTATTATCAACAAAACAAACGTTTGGGTAAACAACACTCAAACTCCACATGAACTTTGGTATGGTAAGACTCCTACTGTAAAATACTTCAAAGTTTTTGGAAGCAAATGTTACATCAAAAGGACTGATGAAATACTTGACAAGTTTGAACCTAGAGCAGATGAAGGCATTCTCCTCAGTTACTCTTCCTGAATTAAAGCATATAAGTGTTATAATAAAAGACTTAGGAAAATTGTTGAAATTATTGATGTTGTGGTTGATGAAGCAGACAAAAATCCAAAGCAGGTAAAAACCGAAGATTATGAAGAAGATGAGGACTATCCTTCCACATCAAATCAGACTAATTCTGAAGAAGAAACAAACGAGGCACCTGAAGAACAGATAAGGGTTGAAGAAAAGACTCCGTCTAGGTATGTTAAGAAGAATCATCTAGAGACTCAAATTTTGGGGCAGAAAGAGGCAGGTGTGTAGAAAAGAAGAACTATTACAGAAGCTTCAAGCTATCTAGCATTGCTTTCCTCTGTCGAACCGCAAAATGTAAATGAAGCATGCAAAGATGAATGTTGGGTCAAGGCCATGAATGAAGAACTTGAGAAGATTGAAAAGAATAATACTTGGGAATTGGTTCCTAGACCTAATGATAAGAATGTCATAGGAACCGAATGGATATTAAAAAACAAGCTGAATGAAAATGGAGAAGTTATTAGAAACAAGGCCAGACTTGTTTGTAAAGGGTATGCTCAACAAGAAGGTATAGACTTTGAAGAAACTTTTGCACCTGTTGCTAGACTTGAAGCCATACGAATGTTTCTTGCTCTTTCTAGCTTTAATAAGTTCAAAGTATATCAAATGGATGTGAAATCTGCCTTTCTTAATGGGGACCTAGAAGAAGAAGTATATATTGAGCAACCAAACAGATTCATCCTTGGAAATGATCCGAAACTTGTATGTAGACTCAGAAAGTCTCTCTATGGTCTAAAACAAGCTCCAAGGGCCTGGTATTATCGTCTTGACAAATACCTTCATCAACAAGGTTTTTCAAAAGAATCAACTAATAGCAATCTATATATAAAAATTGACAATGATAAATTGCTAATACTTGTTGTGTATGTTGATGATATCATTTTTGGTAGCAATGAAGAAGCCATGAGTCAAAAGTTTGCTTTGGTAATGTAGAAAGAATTTGAAATGTCCCTACTTGGTGAGCTCACATATTTTCTTGGTTTACAAGTTCAACAAAATAAATATGGTATTTTTCTATCACAAACCAAGTACCTCAAGACAATCTTGAAGAAATATGGCATGGAAGATTCTAAACCAATATGTACCCCTATGGTAATAGGATGCAGCCTCAGCTCAAATGATGAATCAATAGCAGTACATCAACCAGCCTACAGATCCATGATTGTTAGTCTGCTTTATCTAATAGGTACTCAACCAGACGTCATGTATGCAGTGGGAATAGTTGGAAGATTCCAAGAAAATCCAAAGGAATCACACCTTCAGGCAGTCAAACGGATTTTCAAATATCTTCAAGGAACACAAAACTTTGCTTTATGGTATCTTAGAGATACAGATCTTACACTTCATGCATATACAAATGCAGATTTGGCAGGAAGCGTGGATGACAGAAAAAGCACTAGTGGTGGTGCATTCTTTATGGGTTCCAGATTAGTGTCTTGGATCGAGAAAAGGCCGAACAATCTTAATAGGGATGATGGCTGGAAGATTAGCCGTTGCTGGGTCCCAGACTTGTCTTCCTAGCCTCCTCATTCCCCTCTGGGTTAGGTCTTAGGGTTTCTGTCTTCCCCCTCCTTGTATTTTTCTTTTGGCAGATTTGTCCTATTATTATGGAGTGTTTTATGTTTATGATTCTATTGGGCTTTTTATTAGATTTGATTTTTCCATAAGTTCATCCTTAGAATTGGGTTTCCCTTTAACTAATAAAACCTTTTTAAACCTTATGGATAATTATATATTTACCTATTGACATAGGTAACCTTAATGATTTTATTGGAATAAATAAATTTTGAATAAATATGGATTACTATTAAATATAAAATATTTGACCATTATGGATAAATTATGATATACCCTAAATTATACCTTATAAGTAAATATTTACCTATTGACTTAGTTAAACTTTAAAAATCTTGAATTAATATTGATTATTTGACCATTAGGTTTAAAGGATTTATTATGATGGACTTTAACAACCCTAAATTTACCTAATGTAATTAGATTCTAGGGGTTATTATGTTTGTTTATTTATTTATTTAATTGATTTTATTATTATTATTAGTACGATTATTCTTATCATTTATTTATTTAATAACTTTTATTTGTTTATAAACTATTACCAAATACTATTGTTTAGTAATTTAATAAACAATTTCGGAAAAAATTTTAGTATTTGGTAATCGTTTTTTACTTTATTATTTATTTTCTATAACTTTATTCTATTATTACTATTATTATTATGATTATTATTAACAACTTAATTCTATTATTACGTTTTATTCTTTTCCTTCTTATTTGTTTATTAGAAGGAATGGTCCCTTATTACCTTAAAAATATTCTTTAATTCTTCCTTTATATATTTATTTTTATAAATAATTAATTTATTATTCTTCTTTATTTAGATATTTAGATATTTATTTATCTTATATAACTAAATTTTACCTGCTAATGATACCATTTATTTTTATTTTTTCATTAAATAAATAACTTATACTATTATATTTATTAATTTATATTTTCATTTAATCATGTATTTATTTAGTAGATAAATAATTTATTTATTATTATTTTATATTTCTTCATTTATATATTGATATATTTATTTAATAAATAAATAATTTATTATTATAATTCTTCATATATTTTTTTTTATCTTACACCTAATATAACTAATTTTATATTTCTATATGAAAATTTATTTATTTATTATTATAATATAATTTATTTATTATTTATAATTTTATAATTAAATAATTTATTATTATTCTATAATTCTTTATATATCTTACACCTAATTTAACTAAATTTATATAAATAAAATTTTACCCACTAATGATACCTTTTATTTTTATTTTTTCATTAAATAAATAATTTATACTTTTATATTCATTAATTTATTATATTCTTTCATTTAGTTATTAATAGATAAATAAATAAATTATTAGTATTTTATATTTCTTCATTTATTTATTTACATAATAAATAAATATTTTATTATTATTTTATAATTCTTCATATATTTATTTTTTATCTCACACCTAATATAACTAATTCTATACATTTATATATAAATTTATATATATTTATTTATTTATTATTATATTTAATTTATTTTTTATCTATTTTTTACCTAATATAACTGAATTTGACCTTGTTCCCTTAGTCAGGTAACCGTTGGTGTCTCTGCTCTAGCTATTTAAACAGGCTAAGCTGGATCTGTTTTTCAACTTGTCCTGACGATGAACCACACTAGTTGGTTCGAAACGCGTCGACAAAAGATTGATTATGTGATTTTGCCGAAGATTTTCTAAACAAATTTCAATTGCATTATCTACAACTGAAGCAGAATATGTGACTACTGCATCTTGCTGCACACAACTCCTTTGGATGATGCAAACATTGCAAGACATTCGGATCACATGTACTCCACCCATCTCCATTCTATGTGATAATACAAGTGCAATCAATATTTCAAAGATTCCAGTCATGCATTCCAAGACCAAGCACATACCTATCAAATATCATTTTCTCCGTGAATAAGTTCTTGAACAAAAGGTCAAATTGGAGTATGTTCCCTCCAAAGAATAGGTTGTTGATATATTCACCAAATCGCTGCCCAGAGAGACATTTGAATATCTTAGACAGAAGCTAGGAGTATTTGATGCATCATCTTGCTGTTGAAACTTATCTGGTTCAGAGAAAAGTGGTTGTATGCGAGTTTCATGAAGCATATCTGCATACATACAATGTTTTCTGTGGATTCACGTATATGTTGGTTTGAAGAAAAATAATGGGTTAGACTCAGGAGGAAAAGAGTCTGTTATGGGTCTGACAGTGATCATCTGGCACAAGTTCACGGGGAGCATATACTTCTAATAATTCATTGTTGGCATTATCTTGGTACAATTTCATAGTTGTTTATGATTTAGGTGGAACAAATGCAAAGGGAGATCATGGTTGCTGGTCTGGATGGTGATTGATAGATGTTGTTGATGATAGTTGTTGATGACTATCATAGTCTTGCTTTAGATATTTTATCTCTATGTCATGTATATCTTTTATTATTAAGGTCATGTAACGAACTATGTTGTTTCCCCACTATGCTTGGGATGGATGATGTAATGTTCTTGTTTTATCATGTATAAACTTTTGGTGTATCACCACTTGGTTGGGTGGATGAGTCAATCTTGGTATATCCCCACTTGGTTGGAGATGGATGTATGTAAGAGTATTTGGAGATAGGAAGGTCATTTATGATGTCTAGAGTCATGTTCTTCTTGTAGAACATATTTTTACAGACCTTGCTTACAGTCAGGGGGAGCATGATCAACACACTTCAGCATATCAGAGAATTCAACATGTACTCACGGGGAGCATAACTCTTTGCCCTTGATGACAAAGGGGGGGAGTGACTTGGGGTTGCCATCAAGTCCAGAGGGGGATATTGTTGGCATTATGACACAAGTTTGGCGCTATGAAATAGGTGTTGTCCTTGATGGCAACTCAGTAAGATGACAGATCACAGTTCAGGATCACAAAATGAAAGAAAAAGAGGTATACGCAGGTTCCCCTTGACCAAACCGCGTATACACACGGGATTGCACACCAAAAGGCACGTATGCGTTACACACATGTTCATGCAAGGAAAAGCGTGTACATGTTGGAAAACTTGGTTTTGGTCTGTGATATTTTGACCCATGGTATTGGTCCAAGGTATCTTGTTCGAAGTGTTGACCCTAGGTATTTGGTCCAAGGTATTGATTCTAAGTGGTTTTGGACCATGGTATTGCGTAAGGCCTAAGAATATAAAAGGAGGAGGAGATCATTAGGCAAAGGCACTCAAGAATTAAATATCTAAGGAAGAGCAAGATCTAGAATACTGGTTATTGGGTTATGGTGCATAGCTGGATTTGAATCAAGGAGGAACCTGAGCGCTTGAAGAAGGATCAGTTCTATTGATGGGTCAAGATATTAAGGCTTGAAGAAAAGTATCTTTGTGTGGTTTTGATCTTTTATTTGAATAATTGGTGCATGTCGTAATCTGTAAATCTGATGATCTGGGTATAACTAATGTCTGAATAAGTTGTGAAGGTTAAATCATATTTTACAGATATGTACGCAAGTTCAAGATATCAAAGGCGCGCATATACACATTGGTTTGGCATTTTAAAACAGTGTATACATAGGTTTTCCTTCATATAACATCGTATGAACGCAGGTTTGACACATTGAAGTAGCGTACGTCTCATAAAATATGTTTTAGCTACTTCTGTTTGTTGTTGCAATGTTATGGGTTCTAGATTGGGTTCTGGTTACTATTACTGTATTCTGGTTACATCATTCTAAAAAGAGACTATTTGATTCAGTTTTGGTTGGTGCAAAGGAGATTGGTTAATGCGGATATATTTTATGTTTGATTGATGTTATTGATGGATCCAGTCTGAAAATTTATGAAACATGGTCCCTGAATGAAAAGAGAAGGTTGTAGCCTTCTGTAGGTCAACCCCTACCTCCTAGTAAAACTCATCAGCTAGTACAAGAGCTAAGGGGGTTGTAGCTCCCTTCCAGGAAAAGCTAGAGAATAAGAGAAGGTTATAGCCTTCTGCAGGTAGAAGCGTACGTACTGGTATAAGGCTGCACCATTACAAAACTTGTAAAAAGAAGTTTCTTATTAAAGAAAGATAGAGACAATTGTAGCAGGTGGTTTTCACCCACATTGGGTTTCCACCTTATGTCTTGCGTTCATGTGTGTGATTTCTTGTTCTGTTTACTGCATCTCATTACTGGTTATATGGTTATGATACACAGATTAAAGATCAACTAACTAAATTATAAGCTTGCAAGGTATATGTTGGTTGCTCTAAACAAAATTGCGTATACACGCAAGTTTCATTAATAGAAGTAGCGTATATAAATCTGTTTATGGAAATGAAATATTTTTAAATTGCTAACACTGATTCACCCCCCCCTCTCAGTGTTATTTCCAACATTCAAGGCACTGGTGGAGAAAGAAATGGGCAAGAAGGTGAATGCTCTCAGGAGCGATAATAGAGGTGATTTCGTGTCGAATGAGTTTAAACGTTTCCATGCAAAATAAGGCATTCAATGAGAGTTGACAGCACCCCGCAACCCATAGTAGAATGAGGTGGCTGAGAGGAATAACTAAAGCACTGTGGGAGAAATATGGGTGATGTTGCATGACTAAATCCTACCTCTACATTTGTGGGCTGAAGCATGCAACACAAGTTTCTATTTGCAGAACATGTGTCCTCATCGGATTCTTGGCATGATCACACCAAAGGAATATTTCTCAGGGAGGAAGTCAGATGTGTTGCACTTCAGGATCTTTGGAGTCTTTGCCTATTTCCATGTCTCTAAGGAATCAAGGAAGAAGTCAGAGTTGACAATAGAGTTGCGGGTATTTGTGGGTTACACAGAAAAATCTCCACAACTACCATTCGTATTTTCCATCCCTTAGAATGACAATTGTGTGACAAGATGTCAAATTTGATGAAGATAAAGCCATGTGATGCTTTCTTGAGAGGGAGCTTCAAATCCAACTAGAGGAGGAGATTTTATGTCCAAAGGAGAAGCCCAAGGATGTTGTGGAGCAACCACAAGTTGAGGAGAAGAGAGTGGAGACATCCACTCAAGCAAAATCATTCTGTTGGGTCCCTATAATACTAGTGATTACCCCATTACTATTGTAGTTATACCCCTTATTTATATTGTTGTGCCCCTATTACCCCCATATTGTTATTTCTGTGCCCCATAGAATCCCTCTATTATTATTTTTGTGGCTTTATATTATTATTGTTAGGTCGGCTGGATTATATTGCGACTCCTTAGACTCCTATATATAGAAAGAAGGTTTTGTCATTTGTATCATCCAAGAATTTTTCATTTATGTAATGTAAAGGAGGTTGCCCCCTCGAAGAGGCTGAATTCTAAGGCGTTGATCTTTCTTTTCTATCTTTTCTTGAGCTTGTTTCATAACATTTGGTATCAGAGCTTTGGATTCTAGGGTTTCGCTGCTCCAAACAGGTCATCGTGGAATTTTCGCTATAACTTTTTTTCTGTGATGTTTCAGAAGTCGGAAAAAACACCCATTTGAGAAGAAATCGTGATGAACCTTGGGTCCGAATTTCATATCTTTTCGCACGATATTTGTGGAGATATAATCTGAGGAAGTTGGTGTTTTTACAGACTCCTCAATTACATTCAAAACAGGTGACCTAGGGTAAATCGTCATAACTTTCTCTCTGGCATTCGGATTGAAATTTCGTAAGAAGGTACAGAAAGAGGACGAACTTTAGTTTCTTGTATATCGTTTTCAGAACCAAAGGTCGAAAATTGTACACGTGGCACTTCATACAAGTTCACTCTTTTGGAAAGGTCTATAATCATGTCATCTTGGGAGATTGTGCATAACTCTTTCTTGGAGAATCCAATTTGGATCAGACTAGTGGCATTGGAAAGAGGACACGGAGAGCTATTACAGGTCACAATTTCAGAACTAGATGATTCGAAAGTACAGAGATACATCAGAGGCAATATCAAGCTCCTACAAAGTGAAAAAATGTGTGTAGATTTTTTTAAATTTTTGCTTAAGCTTGGTTTGAAAATTTATTTTGAAGGAATTCAAAGGGCATAGTAGAGCATTATTATTGGTAACTGATGCCCCGAGGAAAGAAAATGCAAACACCTAGTAAGGAACCTGAAAGCTCTAGCATGACTCATGAAGAAGAGGAAGAAATGCAACATGATATATCAAAATTACAAGACCAAGTGCAACAACTGTCCCTTGCACAAAAAGGAACAAAATCTAAGATGGATGGTTTAAAGAAAGATGTAGAAGCTAAGATGGATGGTTTAAAGAAAGGTGTAGAAGCTAAGATGGACTATTTAAAGAAAGGCGTAGAAGCTAAGATGGATGGCATGGAAGCTAAGGTGAATGGCATGGACACTAAAATTGATGGCATGGATGATAAGATGGAAGAATTGAAGATAAATATGAATAAGTTGCTATAAGAGATGGTAACTAAGGGTGAAAGAGTACTAAAGGAAACTCATGATGAGAACAAAATAAATGTTAATCATGATTCCATAGACTCTAATTTTGGATCGAAGACTCGCCATGTTCCAAAAATCGATATGAGGAAGTTTGATGGCAAGGATCCCGCCACATGGATATTACAGATGGAGCAATTCTTCGATCTAAATAATGTGCAAAAAACACAAAAGGTACGTATGGCAACTTTATATTTGGAACCAAATCAGTTTGTATGGTATCAATGGGTTTGTTCTCATAAACAGTTTATCACTTGGGCAATTTTTACGGAAGAATTGATAGCACATTATGAGGATACAAAAAACAACACTTTTTTTAGCCAATTCATAAGTCTCAAACAAAAGGGTTCAATAATGGAGCACATTGAGGAGTTCCAAAAATTGAACATAAGGGTAAAATATATTCCAGAGGAGCATAGGATTGATGTGTTCATAGGGTCTTTAAAGGATAATATCCAACATGATGTGCGCCTTTGGGAACCTGATTCATTAGAGAAGGCATTCAGGTTAGCAAGAAAAATGGAAAGCAAAATTATGGCAACTAGGAAGCATACCATTCAAAACTATAAAGACGGAAGTGTTGTTTCCCATAGTCTTCCACAACCTACAAGGTTGACACCACAACAATTGGAAGAAAAAAGAGCAAAAGGGCTTTGTTACAATTGTGATAGCAAATACACAAAAGGTCATAAGTGTGCTGAGAAGAAATTATTCTACATAGATTGTGAAGAGGAAGAAGAAAAGGAGCAAGAAAGGTCAAAAGAAGAGGATATATTCTAGGAACAAAGCCTAGATGAAGAACAAATAAATCCGACCATATCTTGTAATGCATTGGCGGGAATTACCACTCCTCAAACCATCAAGATAGAAGGACAAATCAAGAAGAAAAAGGTAATAGTGTTGATTGATTCAGGAAGCACCCACAATTTTATTCATTGTAGGGTAGCAAAAGAATTGAATTGCTTCCTATATCCAGCACCAGAGTGTCAAGTGATGATTGCAAATGGAGGAACAATAAATTGTTCTGGAAAGTGCCGTAATATCAAGCTATCCATGGGAGAATATGTATTGACTAGCCCAATGCTTTCCATTCCAATGGGAGGTGTTGATGTTGTACTAGGAGTCCAATGGCTACAATCCTTGGGTACAATAGCTTTTAATTTTCAAGAACTTTTCATGAAATTTTCTGTGGAAGGAAAGGAAGTTGAATTAAGGGGTATTGCAGGGAAACCAGGAAAGATAATCAGCTCTAATGGCATGACAAAGCTTCTAAAAAAGGAGCAAAGAGGTGTAATTGCACAATTATGTTCGCTAGATGTTTCCACATTGGAATCATCTATTTCTCCAGATTTCCAAAAAGTCCTGGACAATCATTCCAAGGTATTTGAGACTCCCAAAGGTCTCCCACCTATGTGTGATCATGATCATGCTATTCATCTGAATCCAGGAAGTGTTCCTCCAAACATCAGGCCGTACAGATATTCATATGTCCAAAAAAGTGAAATTGAACGTATGGTTGCAGAAATGCTAGAGGTTGGTATAATTCAACCGAGTCAAAGTTCTTTCTCAGCTCCAGTAGTATTGGTGCAAAAGAAGGATGGATCATGGTGCATGTGTCCAGATTATAGGGAGCTCAACAAGCTCACTATTAAAGATAAGTTCCCCATTCCTGTCATTGATGAATTACTGGATGAATTGCATGGATCAATTTACTTCACCAAGTTGGATCTTCATTCGGGATATCATCAAATCAGAATGAAGATTGAAGACATTCCGAAAACAACATTTAGAACTCATGAGGGTCATTATGAATTTTTGGTCATGCCTTTTGGCCTTACCAATGCACCTTCAAAATTTCAAGCTTTGATGAATTCAATTTTCAAACCATTCCTTAGAAAATTTGTGTTAGTATTTTTTGATGATATACTAATCTACAGCAAGTCTTGGAAGGATCATGTTGAACATGTTGACAAGGTGCTACAACTATTGGAGGAGAAACAATTATATGCAAAAAGATCCAATTGTTTCTTTGGAGTCCAGGAGGTGGAATATTTGGGTCATATTGTATCTCATGAAGGAGTTAAGGTAGACCCTAACAAAATTAAAGCCATGAAGGAATGGACAATCTCCACATCCATAAAGCGTCTGCGAGGATTTCTTGGGTTGACAGGGTATTATTGCAAGTTCATTAAGAATTATGGGAGAATAGCAGCACCTCTAACAACATTATTGAAGAAAGATTCATTTTCATGGACTCCGGAAGCAACAAAGGCCTTTAAACATCTTAAAGAGGCAATGTGCCAAGCACCGGTCTTAGCTACACCGGACTTCACAAAAACCTTTATTGTGGAATGTGATGCTTCAGGAAATGGAATTGGTGCTGTTCTAATGCAAGATGAAAGACCCATTGCTTTTGAAAGTCGTCCAATCAAGGGAAAGTTTTTAAGCAAAGCTATTTATGAGAAGGAAATGTTGGCAATACTCCATGCACTTAAGAAATGGCGACCCTACCTAATGGGAAGACACTTCAAGGTAAAAACGGATCATGATAGCCTTAAATACTTTTTAGAACAAAGATTATCCTCTAAAGAGCAACAAAAGTGGGTCACAAAGATGTTGGGTTATGACTTTGAAATCATCTACAAAAAAGGGAAGCAAAATGTGGTGGCAGATGCACTCTCGAGAAAGGATGAGGATATGGAAGCATTGTTGTGTGCCATTTCTATTATCCAACCAGATTGGATAAACAAAGCAAAGGAGGAATGGAATAATGAAGAAGAAGTGTGGGCACTTATTCGAAAGCTACAACAAGATTCCAGTACTTCTGATACATTTAGCTGGCAAAATGATTCGTTATGGTACAAAGATCGCTTATACCTCTGTAAGAATTCCCAGCTAAAACAAAAGATTCTTATGGAATTGCACACTTCTCCCTTAGGAGGGCACTCAGGATTTTTAAAAACTTACCACAGGGTTAAGAAGGAATTTTTTTGGGATGGAATTAAATCAGATATTCAAAAGTTTGTGGCGGAATGTTTGGTTTGCAAACAAAATAAATTTGAAACAATTAAGACACCAGGTCTATTACAACCTTTATCCATTCCAAGCCAACGTTGGGAGGAGGTTTCAATGGATTTTATCACAGGTTTACCCAAGTTTGAGGGAAAGAGTGTCATCATGGTGGTAGTTGACAGACTTACCAAGTATGCACACTTTTGTGCATTATCACATCCATTTAAAGCTAGTACAGTTTCTACTGCATTTATGGAAACAGTTCAAAAGCTACATGGAAACCCAAAGATTATTGTAAGTGACAGAGATCCCATTTTCACTGGAAATTTTTTGGACAGAATTATTTTCTTGTCTTGGTACTCAGTTAGCTCATAACTCATCTTATCATCCTCAATCTGATGGGCAAACTGAGATAGTAAACAAATGTTTGGAAGGATATCTTCGTTGCTTTGATAAACAAACATAATGGGTCAAATGGTTGCCTCTGGCTGAATGGTGGTATAACACTTCCTTCCATACAACAACAAAAATGACCCCATTTATGGCACTTTATGGGTACCAACCACCATCAATCACATCATATTTAAGAGAAAATTCTAAGGTTCAGGCAGTGGAACATCACATCAAACATCAAAAACAAGTCCTCCAACTCTTAAAGGATAACCTCGTGTTGGCACAAAATAGAATGAAACAACAGGCATATCAACATCGCAGTGAAAGAAGTTTTGATGTAGGTGATTGGGTATTCTTACGGCTACAACCATATAAGAAAATGTCCCTAAAGCAAGCTAATAAGGACAATAAATTATCACCAAAGTATTATGGTCCGTACAAGGTGTTGGAAAACATTGGTACTATGGCATACAAATTGGAGCTTCCTGCAGCTTCTCGATTGCACCCAGTTTTCCATGTTTCATGTTTAAAGAAGGTTATAGGCGACAAGCTCCCAGTTCAAACAATATTGCCAGAACTTGACGAGGAAGGAAAAATTATATTGGAACCGAAAGCAGTCACAGAAACAAGAACTCGACAACTACGAAATCGATCAATTTCAGAGTATCTTATCAAGTGGAAGAACTTATCCGCTGACGATTCCACATGGGAGGATGAGAATTTTATGCAGAAGTATCCAGAACTGCTCAAGCGTTGAGGACAACACTTTTTTGAAGGAGAGGGGCATGTTGGGTCCCTATAATACTAGTGATTACCCCATTACTATTGTAGTTATACCCCTTATTTATATTGTTGTGCCCCTATTACCCCCATATTGTTATTTTTGTGCCCCATAGAATCCCTCTATTGTTATTTTTGTGGCTTTATATTATTATTGTTAGGTCGGCTGGATTATATTGTGACTCCTTAGAATCCTATATATAGAAAGGAGGTTTTGTCATTTGTATCATCCAAGAATTGTTCATTTATGTAATGTAAAGGAGGTTGCCCCCTCGAAGAGGCTGAATTCTAAGGCGTTGATCTTTCTTTTCTATCTTTTCTTGAGCTGGTTTCATAACACATTCAAAGAAGGAAGGAAGAGAATTAGAGAAGTTGAGATACATGTGCAGGATGCGAAGGAGAATGTGGGTGCTCCTTAAAATCAATGTAGGTAGAGAAGGTCACCAAATCAGTACACTGGCTACATGGATCTTATGACTGAGCTAGTAGAGACTGAGTCATCCTATTTTGAGGAAGTAGTAGAACAACCAATATGGGTTGATGCAATGGTGGAGGAGTATGAATCCACTGTGAAGAATAATTTTTGGGAAGTAGTCCCAAGACCAATAGAAAAATCAGTTGTGGGTTCAAGATGGTTCTTCAAGGTGAAGAAAGCAGCAGATGGAAGCATAGAAAAGTACAAGGCTAGATTTATGTCCAATGGGTACTTTCAGGTGGAGTGGATTGGCTATGAGGAGACCTTTACTCCTGTAGCAAGGTCCTCATCCATAAAATTGATCCTTGCTTTAGATACACAAATGGCTTGGAAGATCCACCAGATGGATGTGAAAACAACATTACTCAATGGAGTTATTAATGAGGAGTTTTATATCGAGAAACAAGAAGGCTTTCAGAATTATGACTGAGAGTATCATGTGTGTAGACTCAAGAGAGCATTGTATGGTCTCAAGAACGCACCCCGTTCTTGGTACACTAGGATCTATAGCTATCTCACGAGTTTTGGCTTCATCAAAACTGAAGCAGATGCAACCTCTATCATATTTTTGTAGAAGGTAGATTATTAATTATTGTATTATATGTTGATGACTTGATCTTTACTAGTGATGAGAAACTGATTAGTTCTTGCAAGGAGGACCTTGCAAGAGAGTTCGAGATGAAGAACATGGGTCTCATGGACTACTTCGTTGGATTGGATGACTTATGATAAGGTGATGGGGAACTATTTGTCTCTCAGGGTAAGTATGCCAATGAGATCTTGAGAGGTTTCGCATGGAAATGTGCAAAAACATGGAGATTCCTCTAGTGACCAACTGGAGGAAAGAGGATGTCACTTCAGGTGAGGAAGTGGATGTGACTGTTTATCGACGGTTGGTGGGTTCACTCATGTATCTTGTGAACACATGAACAAACATGTTTTATACAATCAAACATCTTATTCAAGCTATGGTTAGGCCAAACAAACTATTTTGGAGGGCAACTAAACATGTTCCATAGTACCTCAGAGGCACTACCCAGTTTGGAATTTGGTACAAATGGACAAAAAGAGTGAAGCTATGTGGCTTCACCAATGCATATTAGGTGAGAATTCCATCAGACCAGAAGATTACATCAAGTGGAATTTTCAGCGTTGGGTCCGTAGTTGTTTCTTGGTACAAAAAGAAGCAAAGATGATTGGCACTCAGCTCAACATAAGCATAATACATGTTTACAAGTCAAGCAACATGTGATCTAGATGAGGAAGATACTTGTTGGCTTGTTTGGTCAGATGATGGATCCCACTGTGATTTACTATGATAATCAGATTTGTATTAAACTCTTTGAAAATCTAGTTTTTCACAATCGATTTAAGCATATTGATATCTGGTATCATCATGTACGAGATTGTGTGCAGAGGCATATTATGTTGCTGCAGTACATTCGAATAGAGGAATAAGATGCAAATATTTTGACAAAGGCCTTGTTAAGAGGGAAGTTTGAGTTCCACAGGTGTAGGATGGGGGTGGTTGATAATCCCTTTATTGTTGAGAGGGAGTGTTGAAAATGCGGCAAGAAAATCTAGTTTTGACTTTTCCTTGGTCAAACTGGATTAAAAGTTGAATTTCTATTTGAGTAGAATACTTGGAGGAATTTAACTGAGGTGACATGGAACTTGTCACTCAGTTAACTCAATAAATTCGAGTTGGGAAAGCTTGAGTTTAGTTCTACATGATTGATTACTAGTTTGTAGCAATCTATTTCAACTAATTTGAGTGATTGTCAGTTTAACTAGTTCTAACTACCATAAGAAGTAGTGGAGGTCAAGTTGTGGAAGTGGAACTTCAACCACATTCAATGATCAACCAATTAACTAATCAATCAACCCAAAATAATTGTTGCATGTAGAGAATTCGAGTTACCCAATTTAGATGGAGATTCCAATGTAGCGTACTATCAGTTGTAGCATATTCCAATGTGTACAGGTGGTGCATGTATTCAGAGGAAGACCTAAGGCTATTGCACAATTCTAGAGTGTAAAATTCCTTAAAAATAGGGAAAATTTCCCAAGGGAACAACACAAGGAAATAAGAGCTTGGAGGGCTTGAAAATTGGCTAAGCATTGGCCAAAGGCAATCAGTTAGGCAGAGGGATAGACTATACACTTGTAGGGTGTGCTCAAGCTTGAGCAAACATATGTATTTCATCTCTATTCTCTGATTAATGCAATATAGATAGTAATGGGTTTTGAGTAGTTGCATTCCCCTAGATAAATCTTTGTGAATGTGTGATGTTTTCTTTTTCATTCCTATGATTTTTGTTCTAGATAGTGAATTAACTTTTGCAGATCAATAGAGTAGCTTCAAGTCTTGTGATTTAGTAAATTTCATGAGTAGTTTTAAATCTACACATTAATTTCTACATGGAATTTGATTGTAACCCTCCAGTCACATGCACAATACTGCAAGGGAGAAATTGCATTCTTTTTCACTTAGTTTTATGCCTGTGACCGCGAGATTTGAGGCACGTTTTCAGGGCTAGTATCCAGACCACTACCCATAACTTATTGAAACTCTAAAAAATGATAAATGACACATGAAAAAAGCCTTCCATACAAAACTTAGACACAAAATTTACCTAACCAGACCTAACCATGGAAAAAATTCCGTCAAACACATGATGAACATGAAATCTACAAGTAATAATCACATATTTTATCATAGGGGTCTCATACTTAGATGAGAATCATCAAGAAGGTCTGATGCTCTCATATAATGGTTGCATTATCATCTATTAGGTCATACATTCATTAACATTTAATTTAGTAACCAAATCATGATGATATCCATAACTCAAGTTTGTCATAAAACCATTCTTATAACCATCATATAATGAGAATAATAAAAATTATAGAACAACCATCAAAGCCACATAATAACAAATACATTTACTCATGAAATACAAGGGAAAAAAGCTCTTAATAACATATGCAAAAGCCAACCAAGTCAGGGACTTCCACATACCACTTGACCTTAGATTAGGTTGAACCAAATCTTTCTTTCAGCCAATCAACCTTGTGTGATATTCCAAGCATGAATGTGGGAATCACAACAAAACAACTTAGGCTTCCTGAGGCTTTACCGTGTATTCTTCCATTACCGTTCAAGGGATTCCTAGGCCCGAAACCCTCATCTATACAACTAGGCTTTACCATGTATCCCAACATATACCAATGAAGGGATTCTTAGGCCCAAACAATAAACATACATGACCATGATTTACCGAAATCTTGCCTTATACCAGTCACTAGGCCCTAAACAAGCATGGATGCCTCCAAATATCTCCACCTAAACTGTGAAGAATTTTCCCATATCCACCCTCAAGCTTTAGTGTGTATCTCACCATTTACCGATCAAGGTATTCCTAGGCCTTTGGGAATTTTCCTGAGACCACCCCACTCAGTTTCGAAACCATTTGAAAATCTATCTCAACCAAGTAAAGAACCCCATCACACCATGGTTATCTGGAAATGGAAAGACAAGGATGAAACCATTGTCACACCTAAAAAAACCCATGCCAATGACTACAAGAGAGCTAAATACACACATGCCTATACCATGCATGCTAAAAGTAGCAAAGAAAAAATACACGCAACTCAATACTTGCATGTAATCCCATTGTAGCTGCTTGATCCAACTCTTCTTTGCTTGATATTGGCTTCCCTTTGCCTCCTTATACTTCCTTTGCCTTTCTTTCTCCAATGCTAGAATGATCCAAGAATACTCTAAGTGTATGATCCAGGTGGAAGTTGGTGGCCACCCACCTATCCCATTTGGACCCCCACAACTGACTCTTTCATTTTTTCAGTTTCCTAAATTGTAGCACAATTTACTATTTTTAGCATTTTTTTGGGTCCTGAACTTCTGGAGCCATTTTGAGGCCCTAAACGACGTTTTTTGGGAAATATGGGAGAAACATGGGTCTATGGACTGATGTTTCTCTTCCCAAAGTTATATTTCTCAGATAAATCTTTCTAACGATATATTGTACGTGTTAAACGGAGATCAGGTGCCAAATTTATGACCCCGAGAAGTTGATGTACCAATTTACCCAAAAGGGGGCCCACGATTTGGCATTTCATCTTCTAGGGTTAGGTTTTTGGATGTTTAGGGGTTTCCATTGTTTCTTAACAATAAATAGGCCTTTTAGCCTCATTGTAACACAATTCAGAGGCATGTAGCCACCACATCTCTTCTCAGAGATAAGCTACCATCGCCCTAGTTGGTTTATTTACATTTATGTTTGTAACCATATTTCAATATTTTACATCAATGAAATGAAGTATTATTTCCATTGCATATCTGTATTTATGGTTATCTTTGTAATTTTTTATGTTCCTATTTAAATATGGATCAGTGGTATCAGAGTGGTCTGCTTTTTCTATGTCTTTCTTTGAATGGTTACAAACAGAAATGAAGTATTATTTCCATTGCAAATCTGTATTTATGGTTATCTTTGTAATTTGTTATGTTCCTGTTTAAATCTAGATTAGTGGTATCAGAGTGGTCTGCTTTTTCTATGTCTTTCTTTGAATGTCCCCAAGGAGGTCGGGATATAAGGAGTTAGGGCTTGAACTAGCCGAACCTTTACAAGACTAGCCCCGCAAATCACGACAAACTCCCATGGTAGATGAAAAGAAATATGAGGTGGTAGGAGATCCTATCAAAATATTGTTCGATGAATCCCTCGAGTGACAAAGGAACGTGATGATGGATAGCTTTGCCCAGATCCTTCAACAGCTACCCAGGGGCAATGCATCGGCTTCCAACAGCTACTCTGGAAATGCCACACCCTTTAAGGTACAAGTTAATTTTGAAATCCCTATCTTCTAGAGTCAAATAGACGCAGATGTTGTAGACAAATGGTTATATTTGCTAGAAGGGTGTTTTTTGTTCATGATTTTTCAAGTCGAGAAAAGATTATTTTCACTCTTCTCAAAGCAGCCCCCCATGTCAAGGACTAGTGGGAAACCTACTGCGAGTAGAAGGATGAAAGTACGGGCTCACCGTTTTTAGACGCACCCACTTGGAATTCATTCTGGGATGCCATCAAGGAGTAGTACTGCCCTGTCAAAAGCTATGAGGACAAATAAGTGGACCATGCTGCGACAAGGAAGGGACAGAGATGTGCCGGAGATCACAAACATTTTTCATACCCTTCGCACACAGTTGGGTATCAAGGATTCTGAGCTGCATTTGGTACTCAAATACTGCGGCTGCCTACATAGATACATCTAGGAAGAGATGGAGTTCCTGAATATCTCCTTGCTCGACACGACGTACCGATATGCTGTCAAAATCAAGCAAAAGTTTAAACAACAAAAGCGGGACTTTGGATCTGCGAATCCTAAGAACAAAGGACAAAGCCAAGGAGGGGTGACCCAAGACCACCGTCAAAGCCGCAAGAAAATAACAACATAACGAAGTCAAAGAAGGACACAGGAAAGTGGTGTGATTTCCATAAGAGCCCCACTCACAACACAAGTGAGTGTGGGACCAAGCAGTCGCTGGTGGCCGAGTTGAAGGCGTCTGAATCAGATGCATGTTTTGACCCGAGTTAGAACCCGACAAGGGGAATGACAAAGGGAAAAAAAGCATTGATGCGGAGCCCAGCGCCACTGTTGCCACTGCCAAGGTCCAGAAGAATGAGCCCGAAGATCCAGAGGAGGGGGAGTGAATTTTCCACTCAAAAATGTGGGTGAAGTGTTCACCGCTGCAATTCATTGTCGACAGTGCCAGCCAAAAGAACCTCATTTCAGTAGAGGTCGTGAAGTGGTTGGGCCTACTGGCCACCCCACACTCACAGATGTACAATGTCGGGTGGTTTCACCAAGGATGAGATCTCTGAGTCTGCCAGCAGTTCTGCTTTCCCTACAACATCAAACCCTTCATAGATGAGGTATTCTATGATGTTGCACCTCTGGATGTTTTTGATGTATTATTAGGCTAGCCATACTTGTGGAGGTGACATGCTGTGTATGAGCCAAGGCCTCGCGCTGTCATTATTTCTTTGTGTAATTCATATACAGGATACCAGAGGCAGCCCCACCTACCACCACCTCTTTGATCTCTACTAAGAAATGCAGCAAGATCGTCTCCCATACTATAAAATTTATTTTCTGTCTCGTCTGCTCCTAAAGTAAGGGGAAAATCATCACCACATGCATGACCTCCGCAAAGGGTTCCTCCATGCAGCAACAACAACAAAGGGACACGGTCATGATAGAACATAGGAACAACTTCTCCTCACTGACAGGGGTACAACACAGGTTTCAAGTGGGCGACAAAGTTTCGTTGCATCGGCAGAAAGAACAACTTACCAGAACCCATCAGAAGCTCAAACCCCTCCGACGTGGTCCTTACACCATTACCAAGGTTGTGGGAAACAATGATTTGGAGCACAACATTCCCTCATTCCTTCGCCTGCACCAAGTGTTCAATGTGTTCCACCCTCGACCATGTTTCCCACCATTATTGGATACATCTAAGATTGCAGAACAACTCATCAGGGACCAAGTTCAGCAGATGAAGGAACTCAACGCAATGGAGACCATTGCTTCCTGAGGGGGGAGGAATGACCTAGGTGGATGTTGGTGGCCACCCACCTATCCCATTTGGACCCCCACAACTATCTCTTTTAGTTTTTGAGTTTCCTAAATTGTAGCAAAATTTACTATTTTTAGTAGTTTTTTGGGTCCTAAACTTCCAGAGCTGTTTTGAGGCCCTAAACGACGTTTTTTGGGAAATCTAGGAGCAACATGCGTCCTTGAACAAATATTTCTCTTCCCAAAGTTATAGTTCTCAGATAGATCTTTCTAACGAGCTATTGTACGCGTTAAATAGAGATTGGGTGCCAAAGTTATGACCCCGGGAAGTCAATGCACCAATTTACCCAAAACAGGGCCCACATCTTGGCGTTTCATCTTCTAGGGTTAGGTTTTTGGATGTTTAGGGTTTTCCATTGTTTCTCACAATAAATAGGCCTTCGAGCCTCATTGTAACATAGTTTAGAGGCATGTAGCCGCCACATCTCTTCTTAGAGATAAGCTACCATCACCCTACCTGGTTTATTTCCATTTCTGTTTGTAAGCATATTTCAGTATTTTACATCAATGAAATGAAGTATTATTTCCACTGCATATCTGTATTTATGGTTATCTCTGTAATTTGTTGCATTCTTGTTTAAATCTGGATCAATGTGCAAGAGTATGAGAGAGAGAGAATAGAGAGAGAGCTCCAAAACTAAACTGGAAAAATGTTGTGAACTAATCCTCAGAATCCTTTTTATTAATGAGGCCTCTAATTTCTTCAATTTCCATTATTTTCCTTCAATTTCCTCCTCACATGCAACATGTGACCTTTCACCTTCCTTTTCTCCTATTTTCCATTATCCAATTAATGCCTTTTTCCTTTTCAAAGATTTTTCCAATTTCCCCTAGCCATAATAAACCAAATGAACACCACTTGTATGTTTTTCCCAAGATTCAACTTTGAATACATGTCCCATGACCTTAGTCTTATTTTTCCTTTATTAACTTTATTACATGGATTTTTAATCGGGAGCTATTACAAGACCGATTTGTGCAAATGCGATAGCCTCCCCTGAAATACATCGAGCTATGAGTTTGATTATGTCGTTAATTTGGTTTATCTAACATGGTATGTTTACAAGTTGTTTGAATGTTTGATTAATTGCATGATATGAGTATGGGTCTATAAGATTGCATGAAGGAACAATTTTGTTTTAAGATGGTTGTACTAACACATTATGGGCTAAGACAACTGATATGTACTTGAGTACAAGTAGGTGCTAGTTGTAGTATAATGACTAATGACTGTGATTATATTATGACATGGATGTTAGTCTGGGTAAAGGATGATTTCAAACTAATAGACATGATGTCTTGATATTTTGAACATGTGACTGACATGCATGAGTAGTTGCATGGAAACATGCTTGGCATTAGCGTGATAGGGTAACAATTGATTTGTTTATATAACTAATAGTTGGGAGATGTGACAACACATAATAAGATTCAATTACAAAAAGGTAGAAGGAAAAAGGAAGGAATTGGGTGAGAATTCCTTTGGCTATGTTTGGAAACTGCAACTCTAAATGAATGAGTGCTTTGCATATAAAAGGTTTTCTTAACCTTGATTTTGTTTGACATTATGTGGATATGTGATATTCATGAACATATATCTGACAGGTATAACAACTGGTTTCTAGTTATGGATGGAATCATTAAGGAGTTGGATTCCCTTGAGAGATGATGTATGTACGTGTTCAGTTACAAGGAAACGTGCTTGACACAACAAGGTAATGTAACCGGTATATTGTTATGTTTATTTATGCACTGATAATTATGTGTTTATGGCAGTATGATGCAGGGAACTTCATGGCAAAAAGAGGATCCTATGAAATATTGAAGAATTTTTGGGTTGAGATTTCCCTTGGAGGCATTGTGAACCCATGGGGATTGAGTCATGGTGCTTGTTTATAGTATTGTGCTTTCGGTGCTTTGTGATTTGTTTGTGCTTTATTTGTAGTTTTGTTTATGTCTAGTGTATGGCCATACCACTTTGTTTGCAATGTCATATTGTTATTGCTTTTTCATGGTTTTCTTCTTATTTTTTTCTTTCCTTGCCTTTTATGATTTGAGGGTCTTGGGAATTGGTTTGGGAAAGAGGAAAGTCAATGGAGCTTAGGGAGAGCTGAATGGAACTCAACAGGTAATGTAAGACTTGAATAGAGCCTGGCGCATGTATAAAAGGCACCTGAAGTCAAGAATATGTCAATTAGTTGGATTGGTTGGGTCCACTGTGGTAAACAGGGCATTCATGAGGAAGGTAACATGAAAGGTAAATTAAAAATATTTTGAGGCATCATATGCCTTGGCTATGTTGGTAATTGTTGTTCTCAATGTTTTGCATGAATAAAGGGAGTTCTCTTAACTTTAACCTTATGATATCTGGTACTTATGTTGTGATCGTGATTATTCTGATGTCTATATATGTATACATGTATGTTTGTATGTCATTGTCTGACAGGGTTGTTAGGGATCATGATTGTTTTATGTTAACGTTTATATGTATATATGTATGTATGTATGTATGTCGCTATCTAACAGGGTTGTCAGGTATCATGCTTATGGAGGAATGATTTCTTATGCAGGTGAATGACATGAAGGGGTTCCTGGTTCATGAGGAATCAAGTAGGACGAGTAGCTCTAATAGATCTATTAGGTTAGTATCATGTGGATATGAATTGATATTATGTGATTATACTATTTCTATGTTTATGTTATGGATAGCTAACGTTGAGGGGTACATCATCGGAATGAAAACAATGCGATTTGCGGCTTGTTGGAACAAGAATGAATAGTGGAAGGACAATAGAAGCAAGGTTACTTGGTAGAGCCAATGTGTGGTCTCTGGATGTGCAATACCACTGTTGTGTATCTGTTGTACATGTTGTACCTATAGTGTTGTGCACATGTTGCATATGCAGTACTGTGTAAATATGATGTTGTGTGCATGTTGTATGTGCGTTACTGTGTAAATATAGTGTTGTGTGAATGTTGCATATGTGGTACTGTGTACATATAGTGTTGTGTGTATGTTGGATATGTGATTTTTTGTACATATAGTGTTGTGTGTGTGTTGTATGTGTGGTGTTGTGTACATATGGTGCTGTGTGCATGTTGTATATATGGTGCTATGTACATATGATGTGATGTTCATGTTGTACATGTGGTGTCATGTACACATTGTGTTGTGTATACGTTGTATTATCATCATGAGAGTATATGTTGTTGTTATTATAAATACCAAAACTACATATATATACCAAAAATGCTCAAGTATATGTGGTTGTTATTATAAATACCAAAACTACTTTGCCTCAACTGGAAAACAAAGAAGGATACATAGCCCGCATTTGATCAGTCATCTCCCATGTAACTTCATCGGGGCCAAAATGCCTCCTCTACAATTTAACTTGCACGATCGCTTGGTTCTAGAGCATGTACATCTTTCTGTACAAAGTGCATTGAAGTTATGGCTGTAATTCTTCTTTTGGCTCCACCTGCAATACATACCAGTCAAACACATGATCAACATCTTTAACATACTTCTTAAGTAATGACACATGGAAAATATCATGGACTTTCACTGTCGGAGGCAGTGCAATTCTGTAGGCCACTCATTCAATCCTCTGAAGGATCTCAAAAGGCCAACAATACCAAGGTGCTAGGTTCGCACATGACCCAATCCGCAAGGAGCTCTTCTTGGGCTTGATGCACATGTGTACTTGTGCATGGTAGCATCAAGCCCAAGAAGAGATCCTTGTGGATTGGGTCATGTGTGAAGCTAGCACCTCGATATTGCTGGCATTTCGAGATCCTTGGGAGGATTGGACCAGCGGCCTACAGAATTGCACTGCCTCCGACAATGAAAGTCCATGATGTTTTCCATGTGTCATTACTTAAGAAGTATGTTAAAGATGTTGATCATGTGATTGACTGGTTTGTATTGCAGGTGGAGCCAAAAGGAGAATTCCAGCCATAACCTTAATGCATTTTGCAGAGAAAGATGTGCATGCTATAGAACCGAGAAATCATGCAAGTTAAAGTGTAGAGGAAGCATTTTGGGCCCGATGAAGCTACATGGGAGATGACTAATCAAATGCCGACTATGTATCCTTGTTTTCTAGTTGAGGCAAAGCAATTTTGGTATATATATATGTCATGAGAGTATATGTGGTTGTTATTATAAATAACGTAATATGTTGTGTTATAAAGCTCCAGTGAGAGGTATGATTTCCATGTTTTCATAGTTGGTTATTGTAAATACTACAACGAGTTGTGTTATAAAGATCCATAGACAGTATGTTTTGGTTTTAAGTGGTTTCGCTGGTTATAGGTGTCATAGAGCACCGAGGATGGTTTTCCCCCAAGGGGGAGGGTTCTATAATATCCTTGGTTGAAATTCCATGTAAAAAAAATAAGACCAAGGTCATGGGACATGTATTCCTGTAGGTTTTAACCTCGTACATAAATTACCTGCTTACGAATTCTAAAACACAGAAAATAAACAATGTGAGATCATAACACATAAAAAACATATACACAGAGATTTTCCCCTGGATCCCAAAACCGAGACTACCAGCTTGATTTTTCATTATGTTCCTTTCAATGTTACAATACATATTTATACATGCTGAAGCATCCAACCATGGACTGAAAACCATCACGTCCAATACCATGGACCAAAAACCATCGCGTCCAATACCATGGACCGAAAACCATCATGTCCAAAAAACATGTGCGAAAATCATGCACAAAACCATATGTGGGTCCGCCCAACCTAACATAGGGTCCAAAACCAAAATTTTCTGGGGCACTGCCCCGGACCCCATAAAGTGGGGTTACGGGTGCCCTTCAAACCCCCTGTTAACTACGTGGAAAGAATATAACACAACCCAACATTCTCCCACTTATTGTTTTCTTTCCACAAGGGGCCACAAGAGAGCTTAGTCATTTTCCCAGCCCTGAAATGCCCATTGTCTCTCTACACCAAGAAAACTTCTCAAAGCTCACAGATTTTGTCAATGCATCTGTAGTATTCTTCAAAGTGTCCACCTTTACCAACAACACCTTTTTGTCTTCTATCATATCCCTCAAAAAGTGATACTGAACATCAATGTGCTTTGTCTTTGAATGATATGCAGGGTTCTTTGCCAAGAAAATTGGACTTTGGCTGTCACAGTCTATCCTTATAGCTTCCTGTAGTAACCCCATACTTGAACACAATCTCTACAACCAAACTGCTTCCTTGCATGCATGAGTGGCTTCCATGTATTCTGCCTCTGTAGTTGATAGTGCCACTACAGATTGTTTCTTACTCATCCAACTGACTGCACCTCCAAATAGGTTAAACACATACCCACTTGTAGATCTTCTCTGATCCAGATCTCCAGCCCAGTCTGCATCAACAAAGCCACAAATATCCAACACTCTGTGCAATCTTGGTCTTCCTTGGTAGCATAGACCATAATCACTAGTGCCACGCAAATCCCTGAAAACCTGCTTCACTGCTGTCCAATGCTCTTTCCTGGTTTTGACATAAACCTGCTCAATACTCCCACTGCATGTGCAATGTCTGGTCTAGTACAGACCATTGCATACATCAGGTTATCGACTACACTTGCATATGGAACACAGGACATGTCCTCTTCCTCTTCTTGTGCCTTGGGACATTGTTCAGCAGATAACCTCACACCTACAGGAATAGGAACCTTCACCGGTTTACTATCCTTCATATTAAACCTCTACTGTATTGTCTCGACATACTTCCTTTGGTTTAACTAGAGCTTCCTCTTTACCTGATCTCTCTTAATTTCCATGCCCAAAATATAGTTTGCAGCACCAAGATCTTTCATGTCAAATTTGGAGGACAATTGAGTCTTCAAATCATGGATAATTTCTTTGTCATTTCCAACCAACAACATATCATCCACATATAAGACCAGATAAATAAAACGGTCACCAATTAATTTAAAATACACACAGTGATCTGCTTTGCTTCTGGTGAAGCCAAGTCCCCGTATAAATGTATCAAATTTCTAATACCACATCCTTGGTGACTCTTTTACCCATACATAGACTTCTTTAACTTGAATACCAGTTCTTTCTTACCTTTCGCTGCAAAGCCTTCAGGTTGCTTCATGTAGATTTCCTCTTCTAGATTCCCGTGAAGAAATTTTGTCTTCACATCCATCTGTTCTACCTCAAAATCAAAAGCAGCAACAATAGATAAAAGTAATCTAATAGAAGTTACCTTGGCAACAGGGGAAAAAATATCACCAAAATCAATTCCTGGCACCTGGGAATAACCTTTTGGTACCAATCGAGCTTTGTATTTCTCCACTTTTCCTTCTGCATTTGTCTTCTTTTTTAACACCCATTTGCTGCCAATGTATTTCCTTCCAGCTGGAAACTCCACCAGATCCCAAGCCTCATTTTTGTGCAAAGATGCCATTTCATCAACCATGGCCTCTTTCCAGAGTTTTCGATCCTCTAAATCTACTGCTTCCTTCATAGTTCTGGGATCATTGTCATAATAGATAAAGAAAAATTTGAACAGAAATTTCAAACTGATCTTCTTTCTCAAACTGATCTTCTTTCTCAAACTGATCTTCTCACAGCTGGAGTTTGTGGCTCTTCATCTTCTGATTCCTCCTCTGCTGTAGAGTCAGATTCTTCCTCCTTTAGCTCAAACTCTATCTTCTCAGGTTCCTTTCGTTGGAATTCATGTTTAATAACATCTTTCACCTCTCTGAACACCACATCTCAGCTGTACACAACCTTCCGTGTGACTGGGTTCCAAAGCTTATAACCCTTTAAACCATCCTTATACCCAATAAAGATGCACTTTTCAGATTTACTATCTAACTTAGTTCGTTTCTCCTTTGGAACATGTACATATGCATCACATCCAAATACCCTCAGATATGAAAGAGAGGGTTTCTTACCAATCCATACCTCTTGTAGAGGCTTATCCTCCAATGCTGATGAAGGTGACTTGTTGACCAGGTAACATGCAGTATCCATTGCCTCTGCCCAGAATTCCTGTCCTAACCCGTCACCACTGAGCATGCTTCTTGCCCTTTCCATCAACGTCTTATTCATTCTTTCTGCAACTCCATTTTGCTGAGGTGTATATGGAGTAGTCTTCTGCTGTGCTATACCACACTTCATACATAATTCTTCAAATTCCTTACTGTAAAACTCTCCACCGTTATCTGTCCTCAACACCTTTATCTTCTTCTCTATCTAGTTTTCCACCAGAGCCTTAAATTCTTTAAACTTGTCAAAGACTTCAGATTTCTTCTTAAGGAAATATATCCATGTATTCCTTGAGAAGTCATCTATAAATGATACATAGTACACAGACTTACCCAGTGATGGAACCTTCACAGGTTTAAACATGTCACTGTGCACAAGTTCTAATATCTGTTTCGCCCTCTTACTATCAGAGGGAAACTCACCCAATTTTGCTTCCCATATACACAATTTTCACAGAAATCAAAATCTAGGGAGCTATTACTCATACCTTCTACCATACCTTTACCATGAAGTATCTGAAGGCCATTTTCTCCAAGATGTCCAAGCCTTTGATGCCACAGCAAGGTCTTCTCTCCAGAGACCACTAGATTTTCTGCTCCAATTTTAGGAACCACAGAACTATTGCACCCATCAATAACAATGCTACCTTGTAGCTTGTACAGAGTTGCAATCCAAACTCCCCGCATCAATACCAGTGCTTCCTGAACCATCTTGTAGGTATCCTTCTCGAACACTATTTTTACACCTGCATCATCCAACTTGCTAACGGAAATCAGATTTCTGGCTAATGAAGGAATATGTAGAACACCTGGAAGCATTCTAACCCTTCCACCTTGCAACCTCAACTTTACTTTTCCACGACCAACGATTCTAGCCTTCTTGTCATCCCCCAAGAAGACATCACCACCATCATATTTCTCATACTCGTAGAACCACTCTCTATGGGGAGTGAAGTGAAAGGGTGCACCTGAGTCAATTAACCATGCCTCATGATCTACATGTGTACTTGAAGAAGCCAAGTACACATCCCCACCTTCATCTGAGGTGGTTTTCACCTCTGCAGAAGGAGCCTCATCAGATCCCTTTCCTTTGTCAGGAACTTTAGATTTACAGTTCCTTTTGTAGTGCCCTTTCTTCCACATTTCCAGCACACCACCTTTACAGGTTTTCCTGGAGATTTAGATCTCCCTTTAGATTTATATCTCCCACTCGATGAATTCTTTTTATTTCTGTTCTGGGTCAGCCCTTGTACAAACAAGGCATCACCATTTTGGCTCTCCATATTTTTCTGTCTCATTTCCTTCGTCAGCAAGGATGAGACTATTTCATCAAAATGCAAGGCAGTTGCATTGCTACCTATTGCAATAACCATACTATCCCACGAATCTGGTAGAGAACACAACAAACTGATGCATTTATCTTCATATGAAATTTTAATATCAACAAATGCTAACTGACTTACCACAGTATTAAATGCATTCAAATGCTCTGTCACCGAGTCTCCATCTTTCATCCTCAGGTTATACAACTTTTTCCGTAGGAACAATTTATTCACAAGAGACTTAGATTGGTACAAAGTCCCTAACTTGTCCTGTTATCACTCAGGTTGTCCCTTGGCTCCTTAAGGGATATGGCCGAGGTAACCACAAACCAATCTTTGGGCTGTAGGTCCTAGCCTACCTGCACTTAGAGAGGGCTCTCTCTTTAATATTTAACTTTGTTTTGGGTTGATTTTAGGTTAGTTATGGTGTACATGGGTTTTGTTTTGATTTTGGTGGGAAGGATGATGTTTTCAAGCAGAGTTGGGATGCATAGAGTGAGAAGTTCAAACCATTGGGCATGGAGTCATGGATTAGGGCTTGCTGTTGTGTTTTCTTGGTCACAAGAGGAATACAGAGTAGGATAGCTACACATAGAACAATATCAGGCTGGAATAAAGATGGAATGATGGTCAGAGATGAAAGGCAACTAAGAATCTTTCATTAGCTAACAGAGAGGGAAGGTGAATGAAAGTTTGTCTAGGAGCAGTCAAGAATTCCTAAATAAGAGTCATATGTGAAAGAAACATGGTAAACATGATCATTTAAGTATGCATATTCATAACCATTTATGAAGAAAACATATAGAAATAACAAGAACTGAGCATAGGGTGCAGTCAAGCAAAACCTAAGATATTCTTCTTTCTTGCTATTTAGATGGTAGCACAATGGTGGCATAAACATATGTAAATTGTAAACAAAGGTAGGAAAACGCTTATTGAGACATGTAGTAGCACCGGAATTCCACAGTCACTCTTTGGCCATTAAATAACACAACAGTCAGTTCTTCATCCAAAGCAATCCAACAGTCTTTGATTATAGAGCTCTCAAAGTATACAACGCAAGTCTAGAATGAGGATTATCAACTAACCAACCCTTTAAACAATGAATTAGGGTGGTTTATATAGAGAAAATATCCAAAAATATCTATTACAGCAGATCTTAAACAGATCTGAGGGAAATGAGTTTTTTAATCTAATCTTGTCCTGAAATTAATGCAAGAAGATATTTATTTGAGCTGCACTAGAGGCAACTGCATCAAAATGAGTTAATATGGTGTCCTTGGTGGCTCGGTGCAGTGTTTCTCTACAACTATGCCTTTAATCTCTTATCTGCACCTCTAAGGTGGTTCTGCTACTTTTAGGCAGCTTTAATGTGCACTAATCTCGATCCAATGAGCTTTAAATGGCCTTTACTACTTCTTTGACTTGGATGGAGGCCTTTAATGTTCACCTGCTTTGATATTGCTGATCCGATACTCTTTTCCGCTTCACTGATACTCTTTAACTGAATCTGGGCTTTATCTTTCCTCTGATATGCTTGAAACTGTCAAATCGCCCCTTTTTTGCCCTTTCAAGGCAAAAATAACTGCTACAAATGCTTTTCGTGGCCTCTAGAATGTTATCGGTGCTGGCCGATTGAATATGAACATACATGAAGAAATCCTGTCAAATAATGGTGGAGGAATGCAACCTGATAACTGTGCTGGGCTGAGGCTGGCTTTTAATTTGCGTTTTTTGGGCCTGCTCTCCATTTTGAGCAATTTTTCTTAGCGATGCGCGATTAGCGCTAAGCGCTAATCACGCATCAAAAATTGCCTCTGTTTCTTGTTTCGGGCACTCTTTGATGTGATTTTCGCCCTTTACGCCTTTTCTGTGATGATGTCAGCATGACGTCAGCGGCGGGTCCCGGTATGGCAGGGTGACATGGCAGTTGACTGGTTTGACGACATGGCACAGGACATGGTGGCGGGGTAGGGATGAAGGCAGATGCAGTGGCAGTGACGTGGTGCTGACGTTAGGGGCAGAAAGACAGAAGGCAGTTTGTGGTTTTATCAGACTGCCTTTTGTATGAGGGCGGTAAGTGTTAGAGCCCTTCCGATGCAATAAAAGGTGGACACACGTCCTTTGTACGATGGCAAAACCTCCGTGCCATCGGACACTAACTGTCGGATGTCGGGGCGGCTCTGAAATCAACGAGAGCCGTTGGATATGGGAGGGCAGATCGGAGGGCCATCGGAGCGCGGAGCTGGCGGCAGGTTAGTGTACAGGGGCCCGCCATATATTTGATTTATTTATGTGGCGGGGGGGTCAAAACTTTGGGTTTGTGGGTAATGTGGTTTTTATATGGTTTGTGCGCCGGGGGTAGAGTTTAATCAAAATATTTAAACAAAACCTCAAAATGTGAGCGCGCAGGGTAAAACATTAAGGTTTATGGTTAAGAGAGGGGAGGGGGCGGTTGTTAATTCAACCAGAGGTTAAACTAACTCCAGGTTAAAACGCGGAAGGGCTAATGCCAAGCCCCAAATGAACTTGGCATTTCCCCAAACTGATGTTATAGGGCTATAGTGCCAGGGGATGGGCATATGTATTATTTTTGGGATTTTATATAATTTTGGTAGCAATAGGGATGGGAAAGTAGTTAGGGAGCTACATAATAGAATTAGGAGTTAATATGAATTTGAAAAGAAAGCGCTAAGTTTAGAGATCTTAGGCTACTTAAAAGGAAAAAGTGACTTATAGAGTTAATAAGAGTACTCGTAAGCAAAGCAAACCTTTACTTAGGCCAATGAGATGACAAATGATGAAACTTAAGAGATATCAAGCAGATCTTGACCTCTTTGGGGAGGTTAGTGAATGATTTGGGGAATAAGAAGAAGGGGGATTTAGACATTCCTCGCTTGAGCTCCTCCAAATGAAAAACTGCCTCATGATTGTGAACTAAATAGATATAACACTTGAAAACATGAAATGGATCACATAGCTTGATTCTGCAACCACAAAACTACTTACCCAACCTACTTACCTAGCATTTTTTCTTCTTTTTGCATGGGTGCACTTAGACTTGCAGACCCTGATTATCTTCTTTTCTTTTGACTACCCTCCTATCTAAGTGTACCCTTATCTCTTCAAAGGGCCTAGATTAAGCAGTTTGGCTCCTTCATTTCTCTACCTAGCTACTCATTTGCCAAGCTTAGGCTGTTTGGACAGATTTTCATTCTCTATCTTCTAAAACAAGCAATTTAAACCTAGGGGAGCCAAGATTAAGCTGTTTGGCTTTCCCTTAACTGTAAAACTCTTAAAAAATGGTATGATTCTTCAAAATGGAACTTCTTGGAAATATGGAACCTTGCAACACGAAAAGATGACATATTTGGCATGTAAAACAATCAATCATGAAATATGAAACCTATTGCAATAGGAGGCTAACAATGGCTCCACTTGGGGATGGTTTTTCAAGATGAAAAGCCAAGAACAGGAGGTCAAAATGCCTTGATCTTCACTTGTTGCTGTAAACTGAAATTCTCCTTCTTGTCAATGCCTTTGACTGAATTCTTATAAGCTGATATGCAGTATCCTTTTGAGCTGAATTACAAAAACATTACAGCTCCGCTTCTTACCTTTTGGGTGCTTGTAAACATATTGAAATCTGCTTGAGAACTTCTTTGGATTTATTTCAAAGATAGAGATCTGAAATAGAGCTTTCTTTGATCTTTCCTTCAAAATTTGTTGCATTGTTCCCTCTTATTGGCCTGCTATAAGAAAAAGTGCTGAAAATACAAATATTAATGTACAGATAGTATACAGAGCTGTGTTGCATTCAACAAAAGGGATCATGATAGTGCTTTAACATTCGGCCATTGACAGGGCCTTCTTCAGCTGTGCTGCCATCTAAACTCTTCAGAAAATATGTGTTGTTTCTTTGAACAACAGAAATAATAAAGGGGCCTTTCCACAGAAAATCAAACTTGCCATGCTTTCCTTTGTCCTCTCTTCTTGAATCCCATCTTAAGACTTTGTTCCCCATGTGGAAATCTTCTACCTTGGTTCTTTTGTCAAACATTTTCTTGAGCTTCTCTTTGTAAAATCTGAGCTCTGTCGTACACTTGCTCTCTTGTTTGCTGCAAATGGATGGTTTGGTTTATTCTTCTTTGGATATCATTTGGCTCTGCCTGAATCTCTTGCAACAGTTTGATAACAGGGATTCCCAAAGAAGAGGGGAACTTGGCCTCCATGCCATAGACTAACTCATATGGGATCATCCCAATGGATCTCTTGGTTGATAATCTGTCTGCCCATAGGGAATTTACAAGCTTTTTGTGCCAGTTCTTCTTGTTCTCCTCTAAGACTTTCTTAATGATGTTAATCAGACTCTTGTTGGATGATTCAGCCAAGCCATTACCTTGAGGGTAATAGGCTGTGGAGTGACCTAACGTAATGTGGAATTTGTGGCAAAAACTGATCATTTTCTTGGATTTGAAGGCAGCAGCGTTATCTGTATTGATCTTCTCAGGAAAGCCAAATCTGGACAAAATGTTGGTTTCAAGGAATTGGATGATGGTGGAGTCATTAGCTTGCCTACATGGGATGGCTTCAATCCACTTGGTAAAGTAATCTGTGGCTGTTAGAATCCACTTATGCTGGCCAGAAGAGGATGGATGGATTTCTCCAATGAAGTCAAGACCCCATTGTTGAAAAGTCTTCTCGGTTGAAATGGGCTTAAGGGGCAAGGGCAGAAGCTTTCTTTTGCCTTCAAAGATTTGGCATTTGTGGCACGAAACAACAAACTTTCTCACATCAGCAAACAAAGAGGGCCAACAGAAACCAACCCTTAGTATCTTATCAGTAGTGGACTTCTAATATAAGTGCCCTCCACAGTCCCTTGCATGAAATTCTTTCATGACGCTGTCAGTTTCATTCATAGTTAGACAATTCAACAATATTCCTTCATGATTTTTCCAAAACAGGGCACTATCTAAGACAAAAAACTTTGATGCTTTCATCTTTAAAAATCTCTTTTTGGTTCTGGACAACCCTGGAGGAGCACACAGGTTTAACAATATAAAACATATATCAACATACCATGGGGATTGCAAAAACACTTCACTGATCTGTGGAGTCGCCAACTCCTGTTCATTGTCCAGTTGATTAATGTATAAGGCTTGAAAATTGGTTTCGGACATTAGTTTGGCTAAACCTTGTCCCTTTATCAGCTTGGTGGGTTTTATCTCAATGTCATACTCAAGGATATTGGAAATCCATTTGCCTCTTTTGCCTTCTATGCCCTCTTGAGTTAATATATCTTTTACAACAACATTTGGCACATAAGCAATCACATGTGAATATAAAATGTAAATTCTGAAATCTTTGATTGCTTTAACAAGGGCATATTCTTACTTCTCCATGATTTGGTACTTCAAGGGTGCATCTCTAAGGGCTCGGCTGAAAAATGCAATTGGCTTTTCATTTCCTTGATCATCTTTCTGCAAAAGGACAACAGCAATGGTGTGTTCAGATGAAAATGAAAAAATGATGAAATCCTTATCAAATTGAGGACTTGTGAGGACGGGGGCTTGGGTTAAGGAAGATTTTATGCCCTCGAAGGCTTGCTTGGCCTCTAAAGTCCATTTTATCTTGGAATCCTTCTTTAACATGTTATTTAGCATTCTTATCAGCTCGGCCAAGTTTGGGATAAATCTCCTTAGGAAATTGATCTTTCCTAGGAATGCTTGCAATTATTTGATGTTTCTCGGATAAGGGATTTGCAAAATGGATTGGATTCTTTCCGGATCTATTCTAATTCCATATTTTGAAATGATATGGCCTAGCAATTTGCCTTCTTCTAGGCCGAAGAGAGATTTCTTAGGATTTAAGGAAATGCCATATTTCCTATAGGTTAGGAACACTTGCCTTAGGTGTTTAAGGTGCTCTTGATCAGATTTTGAGAAAGGAGTAAGGTCATCAAGGTAAACCACTAGGAAATCATGGATTTCCTTGGCAAATGCAATGTCCATGGCCCTTTGAAAGGTCGCACCTGCATTCTTTAGTCCAAAAGGAATTTTCACATATTTAAAGGTTCCCCACGGTGTTGTAAACGTTGTCTTGTCTTGGTCATCCGGGTGAACAAGTATTTGATTAAAACCTGAAAAGCCATCTAGCAAAGAAATTCTTGAGGACCCCACTACTCTTTGTAGAATGTGGTCCATTTTTGGCAGTGGGTAGTGATCTTTAAGGGAGACTTGGTTCAGATTTCTTAAATCCACACATAGTCTAATCTCCCCTGTTTTCTTCCTTGTGGGAACAAGATTGGATACCCATTCTGAAAATCTAATGGGTGCTATGATACCAACCTCAAACATTCTTTTCACTTCTTTCTCAATCAAAGGGAGAAGCACATGATTGATTCTCCTTAGTTTCTGTTTGAAGGGCTTTTGATTTGGCTTTAAGGGAATGGTATGTTGAATAACAGAGGTGTCATAGGACTTAAGGTCCTCATAACTCCAGGCAAATACATCTTGAAACTCTTTAAATAAATCAACATATTTTGGTTTTTGATCGGGAGGCAAAGACTTGGACAATTTAATCATTTTTGGCTTCTCTGCTGTCCCAATATTACAGTCTTTCACAACAGCGTTTAAGGGTTGTGCATCTTTGGCTTTTTGGGGACATCGTTTGAATTGAATATGTCTTCTAATGGAGTGAGGCCAGCAGGTAGAAAGTTGTCTTTTAAATCAATCACTGCGGCCTCTGCTTCAGCTATTTCATCTAAATGCATTTGCTTCAGCTCTTGCATGTTTTTCTCATAAAAAATGGTTGGGTGTAGCATTTGATTTGCTGCTTCAGCTGTTATAGTTTGCTCATTTTGGCTCATTTGCTGTTGTGGGCCATCCATGGAATCTTCATCAATGTTTAAGCTTGAGAATTCTTGCTGTAAGATAAGAAAATTGTTGATTTGAGCATCATCCTCAAACACTTGCCAATCTTTTATATTGTTAGGGACAGTAGGGCTGTGCTTTATCTCAGCAGGAAACTGGTAATTGGGCTCAAAGGGAAGCTTGCAAGTGCTAGCAAAAGTAGCTAGACTATGAGCATGCATGTTATGGATTCTAGAAATCTTGGCAAGCTTGGATTCGGTGAAGGAATTGAGTATTTATGTGGCAGCAGACCTATAAGCTCTTAGCCTATTGTCATTAGTAACAAAGTTACCTTTCATCTATTGAATGATCAAATCAGAGTCACCTAGAATGGACACTTTTGCAGCTCCTAGAGCTTTGAGCAGTTTAAGGCCTAAAAAGAGAGCCTCATACTCTGTCATGTTGTTGGTGCATTTGAAGTTTAGTCTGTAAGCATGAACCTCCGGTATTATTTCCAACAATTGGTATCAGAGTAGGTCCTTAAGAAGAAGCTTGATCGTTTGAAGGAAGATCCATCATCATGAGTAATCAAGAAAGTCGGGGATCCATCAGACCGCCAATATTTGATGGGAGAAACTTTGTGTATTGGAAGATAAGAACCACAACCTATCTTCAATCACTTGGAATAGATGTCTGGGAAATCGTGGAAGGAGGATATACATTTCCATCAAGAATTCCTATAGATACGACAGGTAAAAAGCAATATGAAACCAATGCCAGGGCTGTCAAAACATTATTGGGAAGTCTATCACAATTAGCATTTGTCAAAATTATGCAGCTCAAACTAGCCAAAGAAATATGGGACAAAATCGTTCTAAGCTACGAAGGAGACTCTCAGGTAAAACGTGCTAAACTACAAACTCTCAGAATTCAATATGAAACTCTTAAGATGCACAATGATGAAAGTATAGCTAGTTACTTCTTACGTATAGATGAGGTTCTTAATTGCATGAAGAATCTGGGTGAAGAGATAAAGGAAGTTATCTTAGTTGAGAAAGTTTTAAGATCCTTGTTTGCTAAATTTGAATCAAAAGTATCTACCATAGAAGAAAAATAGGATCTATAGACTATTACTATGACTCAGCTTCACGGAATCTTAACTGCCTTTGAGATGAGAAAAGGAGGCCCATCAGATATGAGAGAAGCTGAATTTAAAGCTTCAGTAAAATGAAAATAAGAACTCAATGAATCAGTACATATTTCAAAAGAAGAAGATGAAGTAAACTTTGTCAAGAAGCTTCAACGGGGTTTTGGAATATTTAGAGGTAAACTACCTTTCAAATGTTTTGCCTGTGGTAGAGTCGGTCATTATGCTGCCAAATGTCCTCAAAAAGATAAATATGATAAAGGGAAGGAATCTGCAAAATGGAATAGAGAACAAAGTGTAAGTAAAAAGAGTTACTATACTCATGAGGATAGTGATGGATTATCAAATAGTGATGAAGATGAAAATAGTAATGACTATAGACTTTTAATGGCTTATGAAGATGATAAATTCTTGGATGCTTTAGAAGAAGATGACCTTCATGAAGAAATCTCTAAACTCAAGATCTGTTTAGAAGACAAGAATATGATTATAGATACCTTGACATATCAACTTGCTGAAAGAGAGAAACACAATGAAAAACTAGAATGTGAAATTGTGGGTCTAAGAAAGGATCTTGAGAAAACAAAATCTCTCAATATTAGATTTGCTAAAGGATTAGAAACCTTAAATGAAATTATCAAAGTGTAGCGTTATCCTATGAAAAAGATAGGTCTTGGATATATTGAAGAAGCACCTCAATCATAGAAGCCGTCAACCTCCACTAAAAGTTATCTTGATGCAGCAAAGAACAATGAACAGTATGACAATCGTCAGCAAAGGTAGAAAGCAGATCACCAGGTAAATCAGACTCAATTTACTTCAAGGATGAATAGAAGTCACAACCAAAATCAAGTAAATCATACTCAATTTGCTTCAAATATGAATAGAAAATACAATCACCAGGTCAATAGATTCGATAATCGTAAGAACTTCTTCAATGGTCAATGTTTCTCATGTCATAATTTTGGACAGAAAGCTGCTCAATGTGTTGCTTACAAAACCATCATGACTAGAGAAGTAAGAAATCAAAGGAATGTGACAGGGATCAAGAAAAGTTCCTATAATAACTTTTCTCTTCTTGAAAATGAAATAGAATGCTCAATCTATAACAACTTTGTGCATGAATAATTTGAATGCAGGAGTAAATTTTGGCAAATATCTCGAAAGGAGGAAACTCCATTAAATCCCAAAATATGGAGAAAGAAAGAACCACAAACAGAAAGATGTGGTATAGCCTTGTATACAAAAGGACAAGAAAACCAATGGTACATCGACAGTGGATGCTCAAAACACATGACAGGTGACAAAGAAAAACTACACTCATATAATGCATTAGAAAAGGAAAAGAATGTCTCATTTGGAAATGACACTCCTGCTGTCATAAAAGGTAAAGGCTCTGTTTTCTTGAAAGAAAAAGTTAAATCTGGGAATGTTATGTATGTTGATGGTCTAAAGCATAACCTGTTGAGTGTCAGTCAAATGTGTGATCAAGGAAATGAAGTGGTGTTTCGATCAAATGGATGTGTTGTTCGTGAGCTTGATACAAGAGAAACTATGATCAAAGGTACAACAACTCCAAATAACTTATACATACTCAAGGGAGGACAACAACAATGCTATCTAAGAAAAAATGATGAAAAATAGCTATGGCACAGAAGATTGGGATATCTAAACTTTTCTCAAATAAGAAAAGCATGCATATTCCAGGCTGTTCGTGATCTTCCAGATATCTGCATTCCTGAAAATACAATATGAAAATCATGTCAATTCGGTAAGCAAACCAGATCTCACTTCATTGAAAAAGAAGGGTCATCTAGTAAGCCTCTTGAACTTGTTCATACTGATTTATGTGGACCATCAAGGAAAAAGTCACCTTGTGGAGAAGAATACTTTATATTGTTCATTGATGATTTTTCCATAATGTGTTGGATAGGTCTTCTAAAGCATAAATATGAAGCATTTGAAAAGTTCAAAGCCTTCAAATATTTGGTTGAAAATGAATCTGATCACAAAATCGAATGTCTCAGATCTGATCGAGGAGGGGAATTTACCTCGAATGAATTATTTGACTTTTGTGAACAACATGGAATAAAAAGGCAGTTCTCCATCGCAAGGACTCCACAGCAAAATGGAGTGGTAGAAAGAATGAACAAAACTGTTTAACAAATGGCTCGAGCTATGCTAGATGAATCTGGAACTCCTGCAACCTTCTGGGGTGAAGTTGCATTTGCCGCCATCACTATTCTCAACCAAGAAAATGTTCGGGTAAACAACACTCAAACTCCACATGAAATTTGGTATGGCAAGACTCCTACTATAAAATACTTAAAAGTTTTTGGAAGCAAATGTTACATCAAAAGGACTAATGAAAAACTTGGTAAGTTTGAACCTAGAGCAGATGAAGGTATTCTTCTTGGTTACTCTTCCTGAAGTAAAGGATATAAATGTTATAATAAAATACTTGGGAAAATTACTGAAAGTATTGATGTTGTGGTTGATGAAGCATGCAAAAATCCAAAATAGATAAAAACCGAAGAAGAAGATGAGGATTATTTTCCCACATCAAATCACATTGATTTTGAAGAAGAAACAAATGAAGCACCAAAAGAAGAGATAACAATAGAAGAAAAGACTCTGTCCAGGTATGTTAAAAAAAATCATCCAGAAACTCAAATTTTAGGGGAAAAAGAGGCAGGTGTGCAGACTAGAAGAACTATTACATAAGCCTCAAGCTATCTAGCATTACTATCTTCCACCGAACCTCAAAATGTAAATGAAGCATGCAAAGATGAATGTTGGGTCAAGGCCATGAATGAAGAACTTGAGCAAATTGAAAAGAATAAAACTTGGGAATTAGTTCCTAGACCTCATGATAAGAATATCATAGGAACTAAATGGATATTAAAAAACAAGATGAACGAAAATGGAGAAGTTATTAAAAACAAGGCTAGACTTGTTTGTAAAGGATATGCTCAACAAGAAGGTATAGATTTTGAAGAAACTTTTGCACCTGTTGCTAGACTTGAAGCCATAAGGATGTTTCTTGCTCTTTCTAGTTTTTAGAAATTCAAAGTATACCAAATGGATGTAAAATCTGCCTTTCTTAATGGAGATTTAGAAGAAGAAGTCTCTATTGAACAACCTGAAGGATTCATTCTTGATAATGATGCAAAACTTGTATGCAGACTCAGAAAGGCTCTATATGGTCTAAAACAGGCTCCAAGGGCCTGATATTACCGTCTTGACAAATATCTCCGCCAACAGGGTTTTCAAAGGGGTTAGCAGATAACAATCTATATACAAAGATTGCCACTGATGAATTGCTAATAATTGTTTTTTATGTTGATGATATCATTTTTGGTAGCAATGAAGAATCCATGAGTCAGAATTTTGCTTCAGTAATGCAGTAATAATTTGAAATGTCCTTGCTTGGTGAGCTTACATATTTTCTTGGTCTACAGGTTCAACAAAATAAATATGGTATTTTTCTTTCACAAACCAAATATCTCAAACAGATCTTGAAAAAGTACAACATGGAAGATTCTACACCAGTACGTACCCCAATGGTAATAGGATGTAGTCTTAGCGCAAATGATGAATCAACAACAGTACATCAACCAACTTACAGATCCATGATTGGCAATATACTTTATCTAACAGGTACCTGACCTGACATCATGCATGCAGTAGGAATAGTTGGAAGATTCCAAGAAAATCCAAAGGAATCACAGCTTCAGGCAGTCAAAATGATTTTCAAATATGTTCAAGGAACACATAACTTTGGTTTATGGTATCCTAGAGATACATATCTTACACTTCATGTATATACAGATGCAGATTGGGCAGGAAGTGTTGATGACAAAAAAAGCACTAGTGGTGGTGCATTCTATATGGGTTCTAGGTTAGTGTCTTGGTTCAACAAGAAACAAAGTTCAATTGTATTATCTACAACTGAAGCAGAATATGTGGCTGCTGCATCTTGTTGCACACAACTACTTTGGATGATGCAAACATTACAAGACATTTATATCACATGTACTCCACCCATATCCATTCTATGTTATAATAAAAGTGCCATCAGTATTTCAAAGAATCCAATCATGCATTCCAAGACCAAGCACATACCCATCAAATATCATTTTCTACGTGAACAAGTGCTTGAACAAAAGGTAAAATTAGAGTAAGTTCCCTCCAAAGAATAGGTTGCTGATATATTCACTAAACCACTGCCCAGAGAGATATTTGAATATCTCAGACAAAATCTGGGAGTAGTTGCTGCATCACCCTGCTGTTAAATCCTATTTTTTAGAGAAAGGTGGTTATATGCGAGTTTCATGAAGCGTAGTTGCATAAATATGTGGGTTTCTGTGGGCATAGTCGTGTATACGTTGGTTTGAAGAAAAGCAGTGGGTTAGACTCAAAAGAAGAAAAAGGAAAAAGAAAAAAAAGGGGTTTGCTATGGTTCTGCCAATTATCTGCCCTGTTTGATGATGGTTACAATCTACTGATAACATGTGGAAATATATTGGTCCTCATAAATTTGTTGATAAATTGATATATATCTGATTGATGATGATTCTTTGATATCTCTTACTGACATATGAAATGATCAGATCTGACAATGAACAGGTGGAATAGGTTCAGGGGGAGAACATGGTATGCTTCTAATAAAGCATTGTTGGAATTATGACTAGAAGTCTTTGGTACCTAATGAGTTCTTACTTTATGATGATAGGTTAATACTCACATATGTTGATTATCTTGGTTGATGACGTGGGATGTTCCCTACTAATGATATAATAAAGGTTCTTGTGGAAAGAGCATGTAATTCTTGATAAAGATGTCTATGGTGTTTTCACATACATATGATATGATTTTGTGCTACTTCTTGGAGATGTGACATATGCTTAGTTAATTCATGGAAGGTTATGATAAGGGAACGAAGCAAGTTGATCTTGATGAGATCAAGAGGATGACTTGATATACGCTGACATACCTTGTCATAGGTTGATGATATTTTGGGAACTAATGATGGAATACACAGGTTGCTGGTCTGGATGCTATTGACAAATGTTGTTGATGGTGCAGATCATATGATAGTTACTGATGATTATCATGGTCTTGTTTAAGATATTTGTTCTCTGTTACATATACTATGTGTATCATTTAATGTAAAGGTCATGAAAAGACCTAATTTGTAACCCCACTATGGACATTGGGATGAATGATGCAATGTTTCTTGTTTTTGTCATGTATAAACAATTGGTATATCCCACCTTGGTTGGGTGGATGAGTCAAATTTGGTATATCCCCACTTGGTTGGGAGATGGATGTATGTATGAGCCATTGGTGATAGGAAGGTCATTGGTGATGTATGTATAGAGTCATATTATTCTTTTAGAACATCTTTTTGTAGACTTTGCGTGTGCTCAGGGGGAGTATGGACTCGATCATGGGAGCTCAATCAACACACTTCAACATATCAGAGATTTCAGCATGTACTCAGGGGGAGCATGCCACTTTGCCCTTGATGTCAAAGGGGGAGAATGACTGGTGTGGTTGTTGCCATCAAGTCCAAAGGGGGATATTTTTGGCATTATGATACATGTATTGTCCTTGATGGAAACTCACTCAGATGAAAGATCATAGTATAGTAGGTAAACAAAAAAGAATTACAGATCAGTCTTCATAGAATGAAGAAAGAGAGGTATACACAGGTTCACTGTATACAAGTCGCGTATACATACACACACACTTTCACAGAAGGAAAAGCACATATACCTCGGAAAACTAAGTTTCTGGTCCGAGGTATTTGGTCCAAGGTATTTTGATCCATGGTATTGGTCCAAGGTATCTGGTCTAAGGTATTGACCCTAGGTATTTGGTCGAAGGTATTGGTCCTAAGTGGTTTTGGTCCATGATATTGAGAAAGGCCTAAAAACTATAAAAGGAGGAGAAGATCATTAGGCCAAGGCATGCAAGTATCGAATATCTAATGAAGTGTGAGATCTAGTATGCAGGTTATTGGGTTATGGTGCATTGCTGGATCTGAACCAAGGATGAACCTTAGCGGATGATGAGGGATTAGATCTAATGATGGATCAAGATATTAAGGCGTAAAATGAGCTATCATTATGTGTTTTGCTCATGTATACTCTAGATCCAAATACTGACGCACATATTATTATGTAAATGATATGATCTGGGTATAACTAAAGTCTGGAATAGTTGTAGAACTCTGAATTTAATATTTGTAGATGTATACACTGGTTGGCTTTGAGAAAAACATGTATACACGCAGGTTCGACACGTGGAAGTAGCGTATACCTTATAAAATATGTTTTAGTTGCTTTTGTTTGCTGTTACAAAGTTCTGGGTTCTGGCTTGGGTTCTGGTTATTATATTCTGAATGATTATGGGTTGTCAAAGTGATTGAATGATTCGGTTGGTTCAAAAGGTGATTGGTTGATGCAGATATATTTGATGATTGAATTACAGTTATGATGTTGTTGATAGATCTAGTCTGAAAATTAATGAAATGTGGTCCCTAAAGAGAGAAGGTCGTAGCCCTTTGTAGGTCAATGCCTACGTACCAACAATCATATCAGCTAGTACAAGAGCTAGGGGGTTGTAGCTCCCTTCTAGTAGTAGCTAGAAAACGAGAGAAGGTTGCAGCCTTCTGCAAGTAGAAGCCTGCGTACTGGTATAAGTCTGCACCAATACCAAATTGTAAACAGATTTCTCTTATTATTAAAAGAAGACAGAGACGACAACAACAGGTGGTTTTTACCCACATTGGGTTTCCACCTTATATATTGGTGTTCATGTGTGATGCTTATGCGTATACACTAGTTTCTTTAATAACAGTCACGTGCACACGCTGGTTCACTTAGCCAAAGTAGCGTATACAAATCTGCCTATGGAAATGAAATATTATTGAGTTACAAATACTGATTCACCCCCGCCCCCTCCTCTTAGTATTATTTCCAACAACTGCTAATGATGGTTGGTGGGGAGGCTCCAAAATGAAGCTAAGGAAAAATTTTGGAGGATGGTTGTAGCCATTACAACACACAACTACAAGCGCTATATAAAAATGTAACAATAGTGAATCAACAAATTACACAAGAATATGTAGACCCAAAACTTGATTTTATTGCGACTTTAACAAATAAAAATAGGGCTTCCATACCATGGATCATGACCCTTACAATTAGCCTTGATACAAGGAAAAATAGGGATTGGCATCAACTTATTACTCTCAATATTCCCAAGAACAATGACAAAATCAACACACTTACTTGCTGATGAAGCACCTTATCCAACAACTCTTTTAGTTCTCTTTGTCAACGAACACCTAGAAGGTACTTTGCCACCTATTTCACATTAAGATACTTCTCCTTCAATAAATTTGCACTCAATTGCTCACAAGGTCCTCAACTGCTCCATATTCACTTGCACATACTAGTTTAACAATTCAACATTCAAACAGTGAATAATCTACTCCAATATCATTGTACATAGGCTCAATAATCTACCTTATAAACTATGACTATGCTGCTCCAAGGTCATAGTACATTACGCTCATATACACCAACATCTCACAGTGATTTTTCCTTATCAAATTCATTGTACATAAGCCTTGAAACATGTTGTCCTATCCCTCATTCAAGGATAAACCTTGACCATATAAACTCTGCAAACGTCAACATAGAAAACAATGCCTCATACCTCTTCAATGCATCTACTCAATCATGAAGATTCTTACCCCCATAAACACATATTTTAGAGGCTTCTCAACCCTCTTAATACCCCTAGGGCTACCTCAGGATGTTCCCTAACCTTCAGCCACTTCAGAACTCAAAATTCTATGTATACCTCACATTTGTAGCCTTATACTCCTGGGCTTAACCTAGAGTGAGCTTGGCCCTCACTTTAGCTGTTCCACAGGCCTCACAACCTCTGTATTCAATAGTACTAAGGGTCTTGACCCTCTTTGATGGAAAAAAAATAACTTGGCCTTTACAAAGGATATACCATAGTTCACATGCCCATAACCATATCAATTCACATATCTAACCTCCATATAAAAATCGACCCTAGTCTTAGAGTAGACTTGGTCTTCTTTCAACCCTTCTAGCATAAGACAAACCAAGAAGATACTCCTTCTCCAACTATGGATTTCTCCCAAGGATATGCATCCTTTTCTTATGCTTGTTTTCACACAATACGGGAGTTCCAATGATGTGCCAAATGATCTCAAAGTTACTTCTACTTATAATGTTTTTAGTGGAGTCAATTTGCCACCAAGGATCATGACTTTAGCCCAAGCTAACTTGAAACTCAATGCTTAAACAACTAATATAATAAATAAAATTCTTATGATTGACTTTAGCCCTATCCATTGTAGCCTTAGGTTCCCTTTAGTCCATCAGACGCCCCTCAAGCATCCAATAGAATAAATAATGATTTTTCTCTTAGGTCCAAAGCCCACCACTTGGGTACATTGCCCACAAAACATCTTTTTTTGTGGGCCAACTCCACACAAACCTAATACCCTAGGCATTGCAGGACTACCTCCCAAGCTACACTTCTCAACACACCTAGCTTAAATTCTAGAATTTGGTTATTTGTACTTTTGGAGTTATGTGTTGTGGAAGTTAGGCTTATGAACAATCTTGAAATAAATTTTAAACATGTTAGTTCGATATTTTTGTTATATCTTATTTTCTAGGAATTTTTAGACTTTGAAATATTCATGGATTTTAGGAGACATACATAAGTACCTCATACACAAATTTCAAAATTATATTTGTATAATTGGACATGTGGCACATTATATAAGGTTTTCTGTGGGAAGAGGAAAAAAGTAAGAAAGTTTTGGGAAAGTTAGCATAACTTTCAATTGGCACATCAAATATTGGCCACATATGTGAATTACAAAAAATACACATCAGAGTATTACACACCAAAGTTTTAAATCCATAAGGACTCAAATCTCAGATATATATCAAGAAAAACTTTAGTGATTCATAGATTCTCCAAGTTAAGGTCTTAAAGGTATGGAAGTTACAAGAGACCTAACTATTGATTAGAAGATCCTATTGATTTTTTGGTGACTGAAAGTTGTGATAAAGAGGATTATTTTTATTATTTTCCAATATGCGTCAAAATAAAGCTACTACACCAATTAAACTTATGAAGGCTCATCCTCGAGTCAGAAAAAAGTGAATACTTAGAATTTAGGTTTTCTCAATTATAGAAGAAAGTTAATTAAAAGGAAGGTAGTGTGTTGAAAAAGGTTGATTTATTAGGTTCTCAAGAAAACCTTAAAAAATAATTGGAAAAGAAGATGAATGAAAATAAGGAAGAAATAGAAAATGAGATCAATGAAAATAAAGAAGGAATTGAAAAGAAGATGAATAAAAATGAGGAAGAAATAGACAAGAATATGAATAAAAATAAGGAAGAAATGAAAATTTTCAAGAAGGATATACAAAATTCCATCAAGGAGGAAATAAAATACTAAAAAAATTCTATTAAAATACCTCCCTAAAAAGGATGCAAAGATCCAAGGAAATCAAGAATACAAGGAGAAGCATGGTGCTGAGAATCAATCTCATATGGGGAGTATGCTATTATAATCAGGTTGAACAAATATTGAATTGTAGAACCATAATCATGAATTTTCAATCCAAGATCTAGATCATGAGAGCTTCAAGTCAACAACAAGGAACTACTACATTTTGAAGATCAATATGACAAAGTTTGATGGTAATGATCTTGTAAGATGGATATTTGAAATGACACAATACTTTGATCTACACCAAGTGGAATCCTTGCAAAAGGTAAATATTGCATCCATATTTTTAGAATAAGACCAACATGTGGGGTATTAATGGATTTGAGAAAGGAAAAAGGATTATGTTATATCTTGGTCCATTTTAACAGAGAAATGGATAACACATTATGAGGATACTAAAAGAAATACATTCTTCAGTCAATTTGTAAATCTTTAACAAAAAGGTCCAATTACAGAGCATATTCAACAATTTCAAAATTTGAGTCTCAAAGTAAAGAATATTTCATAGGATAATTTGTTAGACTTATTTATGAAAAATTTAAAGGTAAGCATACAACATGAGGTGTTTTCGTTTGAACCTAAATCTTCGGAGCATGCTTTCAGTCTTTCAAGTAAAGTGAAAGTAAAAATATGGCCACTATCAAATTAGTCACTAATAGCTATAGAGGAAATCATGATCCCTCTCCTAAAGTGACAAGGTTCACTCCTCAACAAATGGACAAAAGAAGAGAAAAAATAGTGCGTTTCAACTGTGACAACAAGTATAGTAAGGGGAATAAATGCAATGAGAATAAATTATCTACATAGACTATGAAGATGAAGAAGATAAAGATGTGGAAACTTCACAAGATCTAGAGCTAGAAGAGACTACTCAAATAATTTCTTGTCATGCACTGGCCAACATCAATTCTCTGCAAAACCTCAAGATAGAAGGATATATCAAAAATAAAAATATAACAATATTGATTAATTCATGTAGTACCAAAAAATCCATCAATTACAAATTGTCACAACTTCTTAATTGCTTTGCATATGCACCACCAGAATTTCATGTAATGATTGTAGATGAATGTACTATATATTTTTTAGGGAGGTGCCATATTATTAGGTTAAATATGGGGGGGTATTTGTTTGTTAGTCCCATGATTTTAATTCAAATGGGTGGTGTTGATGTTGTATTAGGGGTATAATGGTTACAATAATTGGGAATAGTGGCCCTTAATTTTCAATATCTTTTCATAAGTTTTTTCTCGAAAGGGAAGGAAATTGAGATTAGATGTATCCAAGGGAAACCCAATAAAACTATAAGCTCTAGTAGCATGAATTTTTTCTAAAAAAGGACACCAAGGTGTAATTGCAGAATTGTGTTCATTTTTTTCCCAAGGAAAAATCGTAACTTTCCATTAATTTGAAAAATTACATATAGTAGATGCCGTTGGCATATGCATAACTTTTGGTTGTAGCCATTCAGGTAGTGTTCAAAAATAATAAGTTATGGTCGAGGCCATTCCAAAAGGATCTATACATATTCACCATGTAGGGTGTGCTCAGTGTGTCTAGTGAATAGAGATATAATCATAAATATATACATAAAGTAAAATTGTGCATTAGCTGAAATATAAACAAAAATTCAGGGCTTGTCCACCCTAGTATATGCCCTATCAATGTAGGGCCAGTGATAGTATTGATATTGTTCTACACCAATTTGTTCCTGCATCATTCGTAGGCCTCTAGGATATGTCGTAGCCTCCTTGGAAAGTTTGTTAGTAGCCTCATTGTGTTCCGTGTAAATGTGTTGATAGGTAACATAATTAAATTGAGTCTTGAAATCCAAAATTTCATCCAAGATGTTTCTAAGTGAATGTGCATGGTAGTTATTGATGTTATTGAACCAATTTATGATGATTTTGGAATCAACAAAGATATGTAAGTTATTGCAAGAGTGTGCTAGTGCAAAATGCAAAAGGTGCTTGAGAGTGATCAATTCAACATAATTAATTGTTCCCTCTCCCAAGCCCAATTGAATTTTGAAATGATGATGTTCAGATAGATGTAGAATAATTCCACCCCCACATCCCTGAGCTTGAGTGACACCATCGAAGTATACCCATGGTATGGTGTGATCAATCACCTCAGTGGTGCAGGTGTGGTTTATAGGATTTTGTGTTTCATTAGGGATCTCATGGTAGGCAAAAACAATTTTTGTTGCAGCATGTGGCCATCGGGGCTCTGTTTCCTTGAATATAATTATGTTCCTAGTCAGCCAGATTGAACAACAGGTGAGGAGAGGGAGACAATGGGTTTTAGGGCTATTGTTCACGGTAGTCCAGTTTTCCCAGGCCTTTGGAATCGATTGCCCCTACCAATAGCCAAGTTTGGAGAGTAGGTTTAATACTTGTAGCCATAGTTGTGTACTCATCGGGCAATGGAGCAAAATGTGATCATTTGTCTCCTCAGTCTATTTGCATAGTACACACCAATGGGGACCATAGTGAGATCGATGCATGAGGTTTTCTCCAGTTGGGGTTTTGTTACTGAGCACGTTCCAAATGAAGAGTTTCGTTCTTGGTGGTTCCTTAAGCTTCCATAACTTGCTCCACCAGTCAAGAAGTTCATGCGGCTTGCATGCTATGAGATGGATGGGATAGCCAATTTTAGGGGAGTATATACCATGATCAGTTGGGGCCCAAATAAGCTCATTAGGGTCTTCTTTGATGCATACTTGAGCTTCTTTCAGGGTGTTAATATACCCCTCCCAAGTCTACAACCAGTGTTCAGGGATGCCCAGGTGTGGAGCAGATAACCAAGCTTGTTCTAAGATGGAGTTGTTCTCCAAATTAGCAATTTGGTCAATTACCTTGATATGTCTCCAATTGAGAAAAAGGATGAGGCCTAGTGGTAATTTATACATATTGCCCCCTCCTATCCATGGGTCCATGACTATACGAGCCGATGTGCCATTATTTATTCTCCATGCTAGGCCCTATCTAATAGAAGGCAAGGTATGTAGAATTTCTTTCCAAACCATAGATACCCCTATTCATGACCAGGAGGGTAAGTGAATCTAGTCCATGAGATGATGAGGCCAAATGTATTTGTGATAGGAGACTTCAGTCCATAGGTTTTGTGATGTGAGCAGGATCCATCCCATCTTCGCAACAAGGGCATGTGCAAAGAATGAAAGGTCCTTTAGCCCCCATCCTCCCCACTTCTTAGGGAGGGCAATGTGCTTCCATCCTACCCAAGAAAATGGTTTGCCTTCTCTATATCCATTCCAAAGGAGTCTACAGAAGATCTTCTGAATTTGAGCAAGTATTCCTTTAGGAATCCAAGCCAACGACATCTAATAAACTGGGGTAGCCTCCAAGACAGATTTGATGAGGACTACTGGGCCAACTCTGGAAAGGAATATGTGGTTCCAATTTAATAGTCGCTTTTAACAAGCCATATCCAATCTGCTATTTTGTAACAATGTGGCTTAATCCATAACCCAAGGTACTTGAGGCCATCCTCCTGATGATGTATCTGAAAAGGAAATTTGTGATGAGCATATCTAGCTTCTGGAGGTGAATTATTTGAAAGGGTGATGGTAGACTTGGAGTGATTTACTTCCATGCTAGTAGCCAGAGAAAATAGTGAGAGAATATCATGGATGGTAGAGGAGTCCCGAATGCTTCCATTAAGGAAGATGAGGGCATCATCTATGAAAAGTAGATGAGTGAGGTAGTAGATGTCACTGATTTTAAGCCCTTATAGTCGCCCTTCCCTCTTGGCCGATGCAATGAGTCTGCTAAGCCCTTCCATGAAAATAAAAAAGAGGAGCGGGGAGAGTGGGCAACCTTGCTGAAGACCCCTCTTAGCATGGAAGAAGTGTGATGTAGATCCATTAACGAGAACACTGAAAGTTGCCGAAGTGATACAACACATGATCCAGTTGATTGGGGGGCGGGGCGAATCCCAGATGGGTGAGGATCATCTTAATGTATAGCCAGCTAGCCCGATCGAAGTCTTTAGCCAGGTCAATTTTGAGAATTGCCCCTTTTAGATTTTTAGTTTGAAGGGAGTAGAGAGCTTCTTGGGCTGTGCCGATTGCTTCATGGATTTGTCTATTTTGGAGGAAAGAAAACTGCTCAGAGGAGATATGGTAGGATAGGATGGGCTTGAGTCAATTAGCAAGGATCTTGGAAATGATTTTATATAGAAAATTACATAGGGAGATAGGACGAAAATCATTGAAAGATGTGGGGGATTCAGATTTAGGGATTAGGGCTATGAAAGTGGTGTTAATGGCCTCATACAAGTGCCCAGTAGTCCTGCATTCCTCCACCACCTTAAGCAGGTCTTGTCCAATGATCTCATAAAAATCAAGGTAGAATTCAATTGTCCAGTTGTTCGGTCCTGGACTCTTATCTTTTTTGAACCATTTATAAGTACCTTCTAGTTCTGCCTGAGTGATAGGAGATGTGATCTCCTCAGCCATGTCCACATCCACAAATATGGGGAATGACCCGCAATGCTGACAATTTCAGCGAGGGAAGCACTAGGGGGTGCTTTGAATAGTTTTTAGAAATGAGAGTTCCCAAGGCGGGAGAGATGATTAAAAGTTGTTACCATTCCTCCATCTTCCATGGGCATATTCTAGATAGTATTGGTGACATTCCTGCCCTTGGTAATGTTTCGGAAGAACTTTGTGTTCTCATCTCCTGCTTTTAACTAGACAGCTCGACTCTGGAGCCGCCAAGTTTCTTCTCTTTCCTTTAGAATTTTTGATCTCCGATTTTCCAGATTTATAAGTTGTGTCTTTGCCTCTACAGAAGTGAATCCCTACCCCTGATCATCTAGAAGAGTGGCCAATGACTATTCGATATCTCCGAGGGTTTGGTCATCCCTCTTATATTTTTCCTTAGCCCAATTTATGGAGAGACTCTTGAGTTTAGTAAGATTGGAGAAAAAATCTTCTTCCAGATATCTCCCCATGGATGGAGGGTTGGATAACTAGAAATCAAAGACCATTTGATTGTAGGATGGGTCCAAAAGCTAGGTGGAGTTGAATTTATACTGTGCCTTTGGATTCTGAGAGGGGTCAATGATCTCCATAAAAATGGGGGAATGGTCTGATAAACAACCTAAACCAACCCATTGTCTATATAAGGAAAGTTTTTGTATTAGAGAATCCTTCATGAGGAATCGATCCAGTCTCCTGGATAGAGCTGCCTCACCAACTCTCTAGTTTTGCCAAGTGGGGAGAGGTTTTACCATGGGAATATCCATCAGATGGTGATATTCAAGCAACATCTCCATAGAATCCGAGAGTGGATCCACCTAAGCATTTATCCCCCATGATTCCCCAAATCCTATGGAGAAGTTTAGGTCACTGCCTATTATGAGATTATCTGGGGTAGTGAGGGATAGATTGAGGAGGTGGTTCCATAAGGCCTCTCTATTTTGAAAAGGGTTATATACATTGATCAAATGAAGATCCATCCCCAATTCTGATGAAAAAATGTCCATGCCAATAAAACCAACTCCACCCTAGGAGGTCTTGAGGTTAATAGAATGGGGATTATATCCCAAGGCCAGTCCTCTAGATCTCCCTATGACATCAAGGGATTGAAAGTTCCATCCAGGCTTCAAGGAGCAAAGAATACAGGAGGTAAGGTTAGCCACACCCAAAGTTTCTTAAAGGAAAATTATGTCTACAATCTCGGATTCAACAAGTCATCTTAGGGCTAGATTTTTGGGTGAGTTAGCCAGGCCCCTGTAATTAAAAGAGAGCCACTTCATGGAGGCAATTTAGGAAGGGTGTTTAAAGATCTCAGAACCTGATCAAGTGATGTCTGTCTACCCGAAGCCACTTCCACCCCGACTAATTGGATGAATTTAGATAGATGGGATTTACTACCTTTGATGGATTTGGGGGGATGAGATGGGGAAGTCATACCCAACCCAGAGAATACAAAGCTGATATCTGAGAGGGGGAGGCAGAGCCTGAGATTGTAGGGGTGGGGGGGACCATCGTAGGAAGCATGCATAACAACAGAGGAGGAAGGGGCATCATGAGGGAAGGATGGGGGAGTGGTCGAGAGAACCGACCAATGTGAGTTGAGGGGATAGGGGATGGATGAGGGGATGAAATCCTCATTTGATTCAGATGTAGAGTGCATATGTAGTGAAAAACATGCAAGAAAAAAAACAAAAATAGAGTCAGGGAGAGGAGGAGTACCTGAGGAGCAAGCAACTTTAGCAGCAACCCTCGATTGGGTCATCGACAGGGAGGGAGAATGAGGAGTGCTTGTGGTCAGCAGATGATTTTGAGACCCCTTCCTGTGCATTGATGAGGTAGTCGGAGGAGACAACCATGGGATGGATGCAAGAGCCTTAGCATGATCACCTTCAGGTCCTTTTGGAGGGTCCGAGTCCCTTCACACCAATGGGAATTCCTTGAATAAGTGTCCAACTTTGTGGCACTTGTGACACCTGAAAGGGACTCCTTCATAGTCCAGGATTTGAATCTTGGTGAAATTCTTCCATTGTAGAGTAATTTTCTCCTCCAATCCTTCTCTTGTATCTAGGTATACAAGTATGCATGCCAGAGACTTGTTCCTGGATTGGATATAGGACCTATCGTAGTCCAAATAGGTACCCAGCATGTTCCCAATATGGATAAACACATCCTCGGACCAATACTACAGTGGGAGTATAGGCAATCTAATCCATAATGGTCTAGCCCCAATCTTTTCTCTTTCAGGGTTGAAAAGCAGGCTCCGTCGCTTCACCATGACCGGAACCATTTCGATGTGACATTATCTTGCAAGTGCACAGTTGGTGTATTCCTCTTGCAGGAAATGGAGTGCAAAACAACCATGGGGTAGGGTCTGCACTTCCGAGAGATATTTGAATATGTTGTCCCAAATCTCCTTGACCCAGAAGCTAAGTCGCGCTACAGAGTAGGCACGACCCCGAACCCTACCCACCAGAACCTTACCAACCGTATTGAAAACCTCTCCCTTGTTCAAACCTTCCCCAAATTTGAGGGTGAGGTCATTTCCCCATGCCTTCACACACTTAATCTTCTGCTTGCCCAATCTTGGCGCGGTCAGGTGGTCTTGTAGAGGGTCTAAAGAGCCCTGAATCTCCTGGTGATTCTACGTAGGGTCCTAAACCTTGATGACCGGGGTCTCAAAGCAAATGGAAGGGATTGAGGAGGAAGATGCCACTATAATGGATGAGGGGATACTAGGCTCAGATAAGATTTGCTCAGGAACGACGACTTGGTTGATCCCAGATGCATGTGCGAAGGGCAGTGAGCACAATAAGTCCTTTGATGGTAAGGGTTGAAGGGTGGGGATGATGGAGAACAAGCAGCGAGTATATGGAGGGTTGCTAGTGAGAGTGGAGGGTAGTCAAGTTCAGGGGAGTCAATGGAGAGGGTAGCGAAGGGGAGGCTGGATGAAGATGGTTTGGGCAGGGTCATGATGGGGGGAAAGACAGAGAGAAATGGAACAAACTATTTCCAGTGTGCATATATAGCCAGCGTAGGGTTAGGACTTCGAAATATGGGAATATTAGGGTTAGGGTCGGTTGAATAATCCACCTCCTCTAATTCCATATCCTCCATGATGTAGCAGGCCTGGAGATAACTGAAAATGACGTTGACAACAGGAGCATGGAGGGTAGCCAATAGGTAGCGGAGAATGACGGCAAGTCTGGAGGGATCCGATGGTTACAGAGGAGCAGGGGCAACGATTAACCATAACCCTTGTTTGGAGCAGTCTCCATCGAGTTGCCTCTCCCCATTTAGTCTAACTGTTAAAAAAAAATGAATCAATACAAATCTCGCCAATAACCCGCACAATTGTGTTCATTAAATTTTCAAACATCTATATTCTCTTCTCTAGTGGATCTCCAAAATGTTATCAACATTCATTATAAGGTATTTCAATAAATTCCTAAGAGTCTTCCACCTAACTAAGATAATAACCATGCTATTCATTTCCAACCTGGAAGTGTACAACTTAAAATTAGGCCTTACAGATATCCAAATGGAAAAAAGAGTGAGATTGAGAATATGGTTCAAGAAATGTTAGAGGTGAGCATCATTCATCCTAGCAATAGAACTTTATCTTCACCATTGGTGATGGTTATCAAAAAGCATGGCTCATGGAAATATGTGTCTTAATTATAGACAACTCAACAAAATAAAAATTAAATATAAGTCTCCTCTTCCTATCATTGATTAATTATTAGACAAATTACATGGAATGATTTTATTTATTGAGTTGGATCCTCATTTTGGGTATCATCAAATTAGAATGAGTCAAGAAGATATTCCCAAAACAACCTTTAGAACACATGAATTCCATTATGAGTTCTTAGTTATACCATTTGGACTTACAAATGTGCCTTCAACATTTCAAAGCTTAATGAATTCTATCATTTCAAAGCTCAATGAATTCTATTTTCAAGCCCTTCATTGGAAAATTTGTGTTGGCATTTTTTTGATGACATACTAATCTACAACAAATCTTGGGAAGATCGTGTAAACCATGTTGACAGGGTCTATTGAAAAACCAACAACTATATGCAAATCCTTCCAAGTGCTCCTTTGGGGTTCATGAAGTGAGATATTTGTGTCATATTGTATCACGTGAGGGTGTTAAGATGGATCCTAAAAAAAATAAATCTATGAGGAAATGGCCAATCCCCAAGACCTTCAAGAAACTTAGAGGATTCCCATGAATGAGAGGATATTATTGCAAGTTTATTATGGTCAAATAGCAACACCTATAACAAATTGTTGAAGAAGTAAGCATTTTATTGGACTAAAGAAGCAACCAAACCTTTTGAATAACTTAAAGAGGCTATGTGTAAAATTCTTGTATTAATGACACATGACTTCAAAAAAACATTCATTGTGGAGTGTTATGCCTTAGGATATGGAATTGGTTCGATTTTGATGCAAAAAGGAAGGCCCCTTGCCTCTAAAAGTAGAAAATTAAAGGAAATAACTTAAACTTAACAATCTATGAAAAAAATGTTGGGCATACTACATGACATTAAGAAATAACATCCATACCTAATAGGAAGACACCACAAAGTAAAAATAGATCATGATAGTTTGAAGCACTTCTTGGTGTGAAGACAATCTTTAAAATAACAACAAAAATGGGTCATAAAGATGTTGTGTAATGACTTTGAAATTATCTACAAAAAGGGAAAACAAAATATAATTGTAGATGCACTCTCAAGGAAAGTGATTAGACACAGATGGTTTAGCATGTGCCATTTCCATTGCACAATATAACTAGGTGGATGAAGCAAGGATAGAATGCGAACAAGGTGAAAAGATATGCAAGATCATTCAACAACTACATGAGTACCTCGATGCAGTGAGAAAATTTATGTGGAAAAATGATTTGTTAAGGTATCAATATTTCTCATACTTATGTAAGAATATCAACTCAAATAGAAACTTTCAAAATTACACACTTATCCTATAGGAAGATATTTATGGTTATTGAAGACATACCACAAGATCAAGGAAGAATTTTTTTGAAATAAGGGAGAGAATCTTAAGCCCTATATGAGCCCCATGTTAATAAAAAAACCCCTTATCAAGCCCTATATAATGAGTGATTAGATTTCCATTGTTATATTGTTATGTAGGCTAGAACCCCTCATGGTCCCATTTTATTATAATTGTACACTTTGTGTCCTATATATAGTAGGAGACAGTCTTAAGATAATAAAATATCGTCTTGTTCATTTGATTTATTGTAAAAGGAGGTTTTACACTCAAAGAGGATCATACTTATTATTTTATTTTAATTTTTAAGGTGAAAGGATCATAATTTTTGGCATCAGAGCTCGTGATCTTAGGGTTTTTCTACTTCAAAGAAGTCATCGAGGCATTTTCAATGTAACTTTTCTTAGAGGTTTCAAATGGTGAAACTTGGAGAAGATTGAGAATACATATAAAGAAATATTTGGCTCAATTTTCAAATCTTTTTCACTATATTTTCAGATATATGGTCCAAAGAAGTTAGGGTTTCTGAATACCCCTAAATTCTATCTCAAGTAGGTTAGTAATTTTCAATATAAATTCATTTTTTGTGAGGTTTTATGCCATGAAACATGGACCACATTGAGGAAAAATCATCGTTAAAATATGGTTCAAGTTACAAATATTGGTTTTCTATATATTCAGAGATATGTTCCAAGGGAGTTGGGGTTTCTGTATGCTCCAGAAGTCAGACTCAAATAGGTCAATTTGGCATTTTCCTATAACTGTTTTTTTCCTTATGTAAGGCATCATAAAGTCAAACTTAGACTATAATAAGGAGAATTCTCAAGGAATAGTTAGTTCCATTTTCAAAATTTGGTTCATTATACTTTTAGAGTTATACCCTATGGAAGTTAGGGTTTGTGAACAACCATGAAATAAATTTTAAATAGGTCAACTTGGTATTTTTTTCTATATCTTCTTGTTTGAGAATTTTTAGATTCTGAAAAATTTAGGAATTTCAGAAGACATATAGAAGTACCTCAGGTACAAGTTCTAGAATAATATTTCAAGAGTTGGATACGTGGCATGCTATAAAATTTTTCTCATGGGAAGAGGCCAAAAAATCAACAATTTTTGGGAAAGTTACTAGAACTTTTAGTTGGTGCATCAAGTTCAGTTCAAACTTGTGGAATTGTTGTTGGGCCTCCAAAATGTCATCCATTTTCACCTTCATTTCCATCATTTTACCCTAATTCTATAACTCTATGGTCCCATAACCTTACATTAGGTAACTATTTTCATCATTACATGGGTTTATCATTATTATTTTCCAAGTCATTGATTTTAAGAATTATAAGTGAACTTGTGATTAAATGTTAGGAAATTAAGATATTTTCACATATATCTAAAAGTGTTATGATTTTTGTGAGATTGTAGCCCACTTGGAGATTCTAGAAGGGTCCTACTTGGCCACCCAACTACAAATTTGAATTTCAAATTCCAACTCATGAGGATTTGTGGAATAATTGTAGAAAATGTGGATCACTAACTATGCACATTCAAAGGAGAAGAATCATGGATGAGAATATTTTGAGAGGATTTGTATCTTACATTTTTAGGAGATTGGTTGCAACCACAAGAGATAAATGTGAATTTAGGAGAGATCTAAGGATCTATATTTATTGTATAATTATCTTCAATTTTTTTATAAATAGGAGTGCACCCTTTTTTGGGCCTAAGAATTAGCCTTAAAATTCATCCACTTTCACTCCATTCAACATTCACTTTCTCTCCATTCACACACTTTCTCACCTCTATTCCACCACCATGTCATCACATTAGCTTCACTTTCATCATTAAATGGGTTACCATTGTCTTTTCTAAAACATTATTAATTCTTAGTATTTTTAAGAGAATTTGTGGTTAAACTTTAGGAAATAATATCCATATACTTATACCTTACAATTAGAATGAGTTTTTGTGACATGTGTAAGTACAAAGGAAGCTTCTAGGCACCCTTATGTGGCACTCTATGTTCAAATTCGAATTTAAGGAGATCATGGACCTCATGGATAAGATCATGGACCTCATGAAGAAGATCATGGAGGATAGGGTTATGTGTCACCATTGGTTGAGAGATATGTGGATTTGAGGAGGGAATAGTTGATCATCATTATGAGTTTGTTATCTCATCTTGTTGTATAAATAGGAGTGTTATCTCCTTCATTTGTAATCTTAATTTTTAGAATTTAGAACCTTAGTCCTTCATTTGTAATTTTAGATTTTAGAATCATTGTAATGTAGAGTTTAAGAACCTCTTGTAATGTAAAACTTGGAGCTTGTAATTGCAATTTTCAATTGATGATAAATAAAGTGGATTGGATTTTCTTCTACATTTGACTTCTTTCTACGTGTGCTTGTGGAGCTATGGAGGGCCCCCATTGCCTCACTTGCATGCTCGTTTTGTTTTGGTAAACTTTCATTTTATGTTTCTTTGTGAATTTAATTAGATTAAATTATTGGTTCATATGTTTGAAATATTAACGAATGGCCTTTCGTAAGAAAGTATTAATGTTTCTTTCAATGAATCTGATTTGTTATTTAATGTTTGGTTTCATTAGTTTAAGTTTCTGATTCATGTGCTTGAGATATAAATGAATAGTCTCTTGTAAGAGAGCTTTAATATTCCATGCAATCAATCAGAATTAGATTTAAGTGCTTTAATTTCATTAGTTTAAATAGTTTGTTGATTAAGATGATTAGAAATATTAATGAACAGTCTCCTGTAAGGGAGCTTTAATATTTCTTACACTTGTCACAATGTTTTTAGATTTCATTTTGATTAAATGACTAAATAGGTGTTGGAAATCCCAATGAAAGACCTCCTGTAAGGGAGCTTTGGCATTTCTTCACCTAGATTAGTTTAGTTTGTCTCTAAGTCCATATATATTGGATGATCCTCAAAGTTTACTTACCCAGATTGATACTAAATGAAACTCTAATTTGCATCCACATTTTAGTTCCAACACCCTTCATACAAAGGGTTGTTAGTTGTTAATGGTTAGATGTAAGTTAGAAGTTGTGAGTGTTCGTGTTAGTTGGTAGTTTCTAGTTGGAGGTTCCAAGTTCTAGATGTAATTTATAAAGTGAGGATAAAGAATTCTTGTGATAACTTGTAACTTCATTTTTTATGAAATACAAACTGCCACTTTGATCTTCAAGATGTGATAGTTGATTCAACGTGCTTGCTGAGGAATGGAGGGCCCCCATCAACCACAGTTTTCACACCTTTGTACATATTGGTAACATAGTATTTATCTAATTTATTTCATGCAAGTGTGCTTTTATTTTTAGTAAGTGTGATTTCATTTCAGCAGGCGTGATTTACTTTACAGTAAGTGTGGTGTGATTTCAATTCTGCAAGTGTGATTTCATTTATGCAAGTGTGGTGTGATTTCATTTATGCAAATGTGCTTTCATTTTCAAGAAAGTGTGATTTCTTTTATGCAAGTGTGATTTCAATTTCTTTATGTTTAGTTTGGTTTGGATTAGATTGACTTAACTTGTTTGGTAATTAGTTTTAACTGCATTATATTAATATATTCTAATAAATAACCACCTAGTACATATAGTACAAGTATACCTCATCAATTCTATGAACCTCGGGTTGACAATTAATGACAGGGATTTAACTAGCAATTAAATCACCCAACATTTAGGCACCATTGCCGGGGAGGTATACATAGGTGTTTATTTTGAAAGTTTAGACAACTGATTATAGTTGCATTCATTCTTAGATGCATGATTAAAATAATATTAAAATCATTTAGAATGCATATTAAATTATAATAATTTTTCAAATACTTTGTACTAATCTATGTGAATGACATGAAGTATCAACCAATTGGACTAATTCACAGTCAATTAAGAATTTGAAGAATGTTCATCCAAGAACTTTCTTGAATCTTAGCAATAGCTAGGATATCTACCTCTCAGGAAGATTTTATGTTAATTGCATGCAGAAACTTGTCTATCTCTCCACCTCGACAAGAAGATATTCAAGTCTCTTTTGATTCCTCTTGTCAATTTGTTGAAGAGACTAAAGAATCATGCAATACTTTTGATGAGGAGCAACCAATGGAATCTAAGATTGAGGAATGCATTCAATGTGATCTAAACCAAGAAAGGAATCAAGAATTTCATGGACTTATTGAAATATGGTTCCAATCAAGGATCAAATCACATCACTCTTTCATTCTTCCTTATTTCTTCATTGTATTATCAAAACAAATGGTTTTTCATGCTTTGATGTATTTTAATGTATATTTTTCAGAACTAAGCATGAATATATTTTTACTCCTGTTACACACATGGTTACACTAGAAATATGCATGCACTTGATCAAATTTTCTATTTCCAGTAGAGTAGAGTAGGATAGAACTAATGAATAAAAACTAAGTTTGATGATGAGTTTTTAAAAAAGTTTTTAAGTTAGATTTCATTTCATTTGCAATTTCATTTATTGATGGTGGAGTAAGAGCCACGAACTCACTAATCAATTGCAGGAAGATGAAGAAAGAGAAGGAATATTTGAGAAGAAGGAGAGAAATAGAGTTTTGAGAGCCATAATTTGAAGTTAGAAATCAAATGGGTTTCAATATTGTTGAGTATGCTCTCTACGACCTGGAAGATCATAAAAGAAAATTGAACCAAGTTGGTTTTAAAATTTTGCAATAAAAATTGGATAAGAGATCTAAATTCATAATAAAGTATAAGTATGGGATTTTAGAAAGTTCAAACATAAACACTAATGTCTCCAATTGATCCAACACTATCGAAAACCCCTGTTTTGACTCTTTTTGCACCTCATTTGGCCAAAAATTGAGTAAAATATCATTGTTTTAAGTGTCTACCCAATTTCGTTGTTAATAATCCTACAATTCGAACTAAACCCAGCCTATGCACCCCAAACACAGAAACAAAACGAAAACTTGGCCATTCCAATTGACACTCGAATTTGTAGGATGGATAAAAATAACCCCCAGTTTTGAAATCTATGGTCACATGGCACCATGCGACCACGTTGGGTGCTGAAAATTAGGGCTTATGGGCTAGCCGTTATTGTCACCGACATGGTCATATGGCCCTCATAGAATCATGGGCTGGGCTAAGGCCTAGCCATTGGACCCCATCCATGGTTATATGGCACTGGAGGGCGAGGGGCTAGGGCTTAGCTTACCCCCCTCTCCCATAAGGCGCGACCATCAACCTTAAATTAAAAAATTCTGACTATGTTTAACAAGACATGAGTTAGTGGTGTTGGTTAAGATATTTGTTGGTGGAAAATATGTCTTGGGTTTGAGTCCCATGGAGGCCATTTGACCTCCAACCAAAATTTTGGCCCACCACGAGGAGGCCACGTGGCACTCCCTTGTTGGGCCACCACAACAACCTATAAACCAATTAAAAGCAACCACATGTAAACCATTAAAATAGTGCCAAGTGTAAAACACTTATTGGTAAATGAGAAACAATAAAACTTGCCATGTCATGACCTAGTTAGCATACAGACTGCTCACTGGGCATTCCTACAACTCAAAATTCATTTTTTTAGCTATTTCACAAAATGACCAGAACATGATTTCAGGAGCATCTGAAGTCGGATTTTAGTGAAACGAGTTGCGTTGGATTCTGGGCAATGAGATCTACGCTTTGGCGCTAGTTTCAAGATGATCCATTTTTTTTAATTTTGAGCATTTTCTTGATCCACAAGATCATGGACAAGGGTGGAGCACTAGAGAAAAAGAACAAACAGAGTTACATGCTTTCACTTTCATAAAAAACTTAAAATATTAAAAAAACTCAACTGCAATAATTGTCAAACCACCATCCAAGTCTAAATGCAATTTGTAAAAGCAGAAGGCAATGCAACAATCCGTTTTTTTGGTAGCTGTGAAATCAACACAGTTCAATAACTTATGAAAATTTGGTTTATGATTTATTAATGAAGCATTAAGTGTGTGGAGAAGAGGTATCAAGCTCAAAATTGGTTAGAAACACAATGAAGAAGTCACCAACAAAACAATAACAAATGATCCATGGTACTGCTCAGGGAAAAGTTCATTTAATTTTTCGTTCTTGAATTTGTTTTATTAGTATTATTTATGAGTTTTTTGTGTATATATCAAATGAAGAGGGACCAATCACCTCTCTTTTTGGATAGTCTTAGATTTTATTGCAGAAATTGGTAAGTTTTTGCAGGTTCCAAGACGATGAAAGAAGAGGACTATATGCATGAGTACCTTTTTAAAGACCAAGTTTCTTTCAGAAGAGCATGATAATTCAATGTAAAATCAAATCTACTACACCATTACTACTAAACACATACCAATTTCACCATTTCTACTCATTCTAAGCCTGCAGTCGATCGATAAATTTCCATCTCCCTACTACCAAAAACTTATTTCCCTTTGCAATCTCCATATTTTCCTGCCTCATTTTCACTCACCCTTAACCCAAAAATAAAGTCATTTAGTTCCCTTACAAAGTTGAGTCACCCCATTTTCGTTTTCCTTTCTGTCAAATAAACCTTGCTTCAATGCAAATTTTCCATCTATAGTTCTTCAAATTATTACTTTATACTCACGTTAGATGACAGAGGATTCATAAAGGCCTCCCTTCTAATAAGTTTTGACCCATAGACTCTGACACATCATTTGGGATCAAGACTAGATATCTTTCAAGTACCTCGAGGCTTGCATGCCTTAATGGAAAGTTCTCTCGCCAATAAACAATGGGAATACATAAATGTCCCTTATTTGTCGGATCTTCTAGGTGACTTGACTATGACACATCTATTCGTACCTAGTAATATGTACTTAGGCATCTTGACTCTCATTGACATCAATGGTGATTAGTCTCATGTTGCTTAATGGCATTCATTAATGGCCATAATCCAACAATTTATTTTCTATGTTCGACATCGACATGTTTATTCACATAGATAAGAATTATGCCACTCAATGGAACAAATGTAGACTACATGATTTCATCAGTTTTCAACAAGACTCAATTCAAAAACCATAGCAATAAAGATTCCAATCTCATCCTCAAGTCATACAACCAAGAGAAAGAAGAAGAAAGATTAGATTCTTTTACTTCATATTCCATGATCCAATAACAACAGACACACTCTTTGATATACATAGCTTGTCCACTTTTCAGGTAGGTGAAGGTATGTAATTTTCTATTTTTTAATCATGTAATTCCTTAAATGCTAAAATTGTGATTTTGGAAAATCCCTCACCACATTCATATTTCCTTTCTCATTTGCAAGAAAACTAAAAACACCTTAAGTTGGGGGGAAGAGATATTCATATTTCATGCCACATGTCACATTTCATTTGATCCTAACCAACATATTTTCTCCAAATAAACTATTATTGCATTTTAATTCCAAAAGTTTATGTGTTTTGCAATGATCAGTTGATGAGCACATTAAATGGCTAACAGTCACTATGGGATTTAAAAAGGAATTCTCAATGTTACACAAGAACCAATACTCATAAAATTTTGGTTGCCACACAAGAACCAACCATAATATATCTATATATATATATATATATATATATATATATATATATATATATATATATATATATATATATATATATATATATATATATATATATATATATATATATATATATATATATATATATATATATATATATATATATATATATATATATATATATATGTATGTTGCAGTCAAATGTATTTTAAAGTACACTTTGCAAAAAGAAAAAAAAGTTATGAAATGATATGATTATGAAAAGTAAAAGAGAATCAATACAAAGCCAAAGCTCATAAAGAAGCAAAACATTCCAAGAAGATAAACTTATGATTAAGTGAATCAATGCAATAGTTGCATAATGACATACAACATCTTCAGTTGGGGGGTATCTTGGGCCTCAAAATTGTGATCCATTTTCACTTTCATTTCCATCATTTTATCCTCATTCTGTAACTTTATAGCCCTATAACCTTACATTAAGTAACCATTTCCATCATTACGTGGGTTTATCATTATTATTTTCCAAGTCATTGATTTTAAGTATTATAAGTGAATTTGTGATTAAATGTTAGGAAATTAACATATATATCTAAAAGTGTTATGAGTTTTGTGATATCGTAGGCCTACTTGGAGATTCTAGAAGGGTCCTACTAGGCCACCCAACCACAATTTCGAATTTCAAATTCCAACTCACGAGGATTTGTGGAAAAATTGTAGAATATGTGGGTCATTAACTATGCACATTCAAAGGAGAAGAATCATGGATGAGAATATTTTAAGAGGATTTGTATCTTACTGATATGAATTTGGAATATTACATTTTTATGCTAAGATCCTCATCAGAATATAAAAATGTGCTTGAGGTTTATACTCCAAAATAGCAAGTATAAAACATGAATTTTATGTGTGTTTACTTAAGTTAGTTTCATGAAGAAAACTTAAAACATGAAACCAAAACATTGAATGGAAACATGCATCAACCAGTAATACACTAGCCATTGTTAAAGGATTTCACTTCTCCTGGGCTACATCTCCTTGGATCATCTCTAAAGGCATGACCTATTCTCATTATGCTCAATATCTAGAAAAGAAGAGTACATAAACTGCTGAAATGGAATGGCTAGTTTCTCCTTCAAAGAAACAACTTCTGTAAAAGTTCTCACTCCATACACATGTCAACCTACATTCAAACATTTAAACCTTCAACAAACACATGCATCTTAGACCAAGACCCCATACTCCAACTTCAAAGAGCATAAAAAATACCACAATCGAGATTATTAAATACATTTTATAAAATATTGGGTCTGAAATCCATAACATTTCACAGTCAATGGAGTTTTGTGGTCTTACAGAGTGTGAACCGGGGGAGCGAATGCAATTGTGATTCAACAGACCTTACGAGTTATAAAATACAACTTTGAAATGATATCACGTCTAAAAATCACATCGGAGGAGTCACTTCGTAACATATATATCGATGGGGTACTGGTGCGATACGTGATTATCACAAATCGCAACCTTGACTGCTCCGAGGGTCGATTTCCTTAACATTATGCGATGTGCGATATTGCAAATCGGCATTCTTGGGGGTCAATTCTTAAGCCGTAAATACTATTTTTTCTCCTTGATATGAGATATGAGGGACCCAATGGAAACTTGCCACTTAGCGCTTCCCCATTCGTTGGGACCTTTTCCATGTCATCTAATTCTGCCACATGTCCAAGTCAAACTTAAACTTTGACTTGCTCTAACTTATGCATATGAGCTTAGATTTGAGTGTCGTTCACACTGTTGGATTCAGAATGATGAGATCTACATGTTCGTTTAGATTCCACACCATTACGAAAACTATGAATTTTTTGAAAATTTTGAGCTCCCGATCACTTACATTTTTAGGAGATTGGTTGTAACCACAAGAGATAAATGTGGATTTAAGAGAGATCTAAGGATCTATATTTATTGTATAATTATCCTCAATTTTTGTATAAATAGGAGTGCACCCTTCATACAAAGGGTTGTTAGTTGTTAATGGTTAGATGCAAGTTAGAAGTTGTGAATGTTAGTGTTAGTTGCTAGTTGCTAGTTGGAGGTTCCAAGTTTTAGATGTAATTTGTAAAATGAGGATAAAGAATTCTTGTGATATCTTGTAACTTAATTTTTTATTAAATACATATTGCCAATTTGATCTTAAAGATGTGATAGTTGATTCAGTGTGCTTGCTAAGGAATGGAGGGCCTTCATCAACCACAATTTTCACACCTTTGTACATATTGGTAACATAGTATTTATTTCATTTCTTTTCATGCAAGTGTGCTTTTACTTTCAACAAGTGTGATTTCATTTCATCTGGTGTGATTTATTTTCCATCAAGTGTGATTTCAATTCTGCAAGTGTGATTTCATTTATGCAAGTGTGGTGTGATTTTAATTCTGCAAGTGTGATTCCATTTATGCAAGTGTGGTGTGATTTCATTTTCAAGCAAGTGTGATTTCCTTTATTCAAGTGTGATTCCAATTTCTTTATGTTTGGTTTGGTTTGGATTAGATTGATTTAACTTGTTTGGTAATTAGTTTTAACTACATTAGATTAATCTATTCTAATAAATAACCACCTAGTACATATAGTACATGTATACCTCATCAGTTCTATGAACCCCAGGTTGAAAATTAATGATAGGGATTTAACTAGCAATTAAATCACCCAACAATTCTATAAACTACATATCAAATTAAAAGCTTCATCCATTCTAATACTCTCCAAATTAAGGTATGTAACTTACTATTGATTAGAAGGTCCATTTTTTTTTGCTATAATAACGAGGAGTGTTATTATTATTTTCCAACTTGCCTCCAAAGAAAACTACTACACCAATTAAATTTATTGAAGACCCTTCCTTGACTCATGGAGAATGTGGAGACTCAGAATTTAGGTTATCTCAATTAGTGAATAAAGTTAATGAAATGGATGGTAGTATGTTGAAAAAGGTGGATTTCTCAGATTCCCAAGAAAGGCTTAAAAGAGAAATGGAAAAAGAAGGTGAATGAAAATAAGGAAGAAATACAAAATTCCATGATTACCATGGAAAATCTTCTCTTAGAGAGGTTTCCTAAAAGGGATGTGGAGATACAGGGAAATCATGAAAATAAGAATAATCATGATGTTGAGAATCAATCTGATATGGGAAGCACACTATCAACATTGGAGAGAACAAATTTAAATCATAGAACCATAATCTTGAACTTTCAATAAAAAATCCACATATTCAGGGCTTCAAGTTATCACCTAGGAACTTTTACATTTCAAAGATTAATATAAGGATATTTGATGGTAATGATCCTTTAATATGGATATTTCAAATGGAGCAATACTTTGTTCTAAACCAAGTGGCATCCTTACACAAGTTAAATATTGCATCTATGTTTTTAGAATGTTGGACACCTAATTTGCCAAGGGTTGAGGTGTAGGAGTTGAACGGTTAAAGGGAGTCCAAGAGACCTTGGAATATGAAATCCAACGATCACTCCAATGTATTATAAATGTACATCTAAGTTAATAAGAAATGAAATTCACTGTTTTATCATTCACACCTCTTCAGATTTCATGTGCGTCTAACATGGTATCAGAGCACAGGTTTCAGGTTCTAGGTTCTAAATTTGGCTCTCTGCCCTTGTAACTCCTTTGCTTCAATCCTGTTGTTGTTGCAAGTCTACCAATCTACGAGTTACACCAATCTGGTGGAATTCATGAGCATTTGTTGAATGTACTTTTGCTTATCTCTTTGCATTCTTTGTGTGATGAAACTTCTATAACATCCCTGTGCATTGAGCCTTTGAATTTTGTGTGATGAATGGAGCACTCATCATGTGCTTTCTCTTACCAGTCTTGGACACATTGAAGGTCGGTCGGTTCTCTTTGTGGTAAATTTTTTTACATGTTGTCATTACTAGTCTCTTGGAATATATATTTCCATGCTTTCATAATATATAACGTTGGCATGATAAAAACGTTCAGCTTTAAGCCATCAATCTAGACTAGTTCACCATTCCATGATGCACACTTTGGTAAATTTTCCTTGGACAATATACGAATGTCAGCTTGACTTGTTTTCTGTTTTCCGCATCTCAGATATGATTCTACCTTCTTTGCTAATAAGACAATCAATATGATTCTATGGAACTAGGAGCCGTGTTGTAATGTGACCTTGATTTTCAGACCTAGCAGTTGTAAACGAGTCTCAATAGTAGGCGAGACTTGGTCATCAACAAACTCTAAAGCCGATACTACAATTTCAGTTTCTTCTGAATGTATTTCTGCTATCTTCAATGCGTGCTCCTGATTCTTGACTTATCTGATTAATAATACTGGCACTCTTACCAATTACACCACCAACCCTATCATTGGGAGACAATATTCTAATAGTGACCTCCTTTCCCGGACCTCCTGCATTTGACATCGAGCACATCATACACATTCTAACCACATCTTTCTTGGCCTCCTAGAATTATACATAACAATAAAATGTGGTGGCAATAAGCGAGATTGACTCTTAATTCTAGGCGGGTTCTCTCCAATACCTTCGTTGAATGCTATCCGCTCCATACAGTGAACGTTGTTCAACTCCATACTCCACGTCGTTACATTATTTAACATGCATTTTTTTATATAACATATGGCCTGACATGGTATTCCACTGCCCGCGCAGCATAATCCACTCCTGTTTTTTATATACAACACATATATTATTGTGTTTTCCTATTTCGTTGTTGCGCGTCTGACAGTGAAACACTCCTTCTTAGCGCTATCTACGCTATTCTACAGGTTGTCATCTCTGTATTTCATAGGTTGCCTTACACTGTTTTTGCTGAGTAGTTTTCTTGTGCTCTAGACGTGCATGTCAGGTCTGCAACATTCGCCTAGTAACTCTACCCTAAAAATCGACCTTTCCTACACTGTAACACCTTTTGTAACAGTCAACATGTTCAGTGTGCACTAAAAAATCTACCGCTCTGAGCTTTGAGAAATTCTGAGTAAGATTCATCGATGGCATTTTCACGACTGTGATTTTTGAGTTATTGGACAAGGAAATGGGACGTTCGATTTGCTTGAGGATACAATGAAGATTAATCTAATAAATACACCCATGAAAAGCATAGTGCCTCTCTTTCCATGTGGTTGGACTGCAATACGATTTATAGTCGACAATCTGGAAGCAAAGACTTTTTGCGCCATTGAAGCCTGCGTATTGAAGCCTGTGTTCTTGGAATGGATTGTCCTTGATTTGGAATGGAGCATTAATTATCTATTGATATTTGTGTGTTGAGCCTCTTTGCGATGAAGTGAGCAGAAAATTGGATCCCACGATGTAACTTTTAAGGTAGCATACTGCGGAATCTGTCACTCTGATCTGCATCAAATTCAGAATGAATGGAAAAAATCCCGATACCCAATGGTTCCAGGCCACGAAACTGGAGGGACTGTGCTTGAAGTCAGATTAGAAGTGAATAATTTTGTTGTTGGAGATCGCGTGGGTGTAGGCTGCATGGTCTGGAGTTGCCAACATTGTGGTTCTTGTACAAGATTGTGAGAAGGTTGTTTGGACGTATAACAACATTTATGTAGATGGGTCTCCCACATTTAGAGGTTACTCTTCTTTAATGGTTTGTGACCAAATGTTTGTAGTGAAAATCCCAAAGAATCTATCGTTTGATGTTGCAGCACCACTGCTATGCGCAAGAGTATCTGTATATAGCCCCATGAAATACTTCCAAATAACAGAGCCTAAACAAAAAACCTAGAAAGGTTGTAACTCTTGCGTACTTGAGAACATTGTGACTTACTTTCTACAAGAGCCATTTCTTTCGTGTGTCTGAATAAGTATATGGATATGCAGTAAGAAGTGACATAGAAGTATTGTCACTGTGAGAACACATCAGTTTCCTGTTTATTGTGTTGTTCCTCAATGCATTGAGCATTGAAGCAACATTGGTGCATTAAGTTGGAGTGTTAAACAATCTTAAAGCTCTTGCAACCTATGGTTAAATACCCCTTCTCTTTATTGTGAAGTTGCAGATGCTAGCATACATAGTGTTGCATTGGTATGTGTATTGAGATTTAATTGGATTAGTTTTTTTTTTTGGCCTATTATACAAGTATCATAAATATATATTTTATGCTATATAAAGAGTAAAGTTTTGATTATAGTGGAGATTGGAAAATCATTGCAATTTTCAACTAATACTTCTTTTCTAAAATGGCTCTGATTGGTGATTTATTAGAGTTATTAAATATTCTCACTCATTCAATTGTTGATGAGATGGTGAAAATCAACAAAAACACTCTCTGTGATATTACAACATGTCTGTAGAATGCACAATAAAACATTGATTTTTTCAACTAAAATCTTAGTTCCAACAAGATGAGCTTCAACAGATTTGTCATTCTAAATTCTTATATGTTCAAAACAATCCTCTGTTCAAGTTTGAAACAAACACCCATCAACATCCAACAAGTCATAAAATTAGTAAGGTTGATTCACATTCATTACCCATTTCAAGAGAGTTTTTGTATAAGGATGCAGGAGTTTAGTCTACACTTCCCAAGCTAATTATTAGACCTTGGGAAGAGCTTGTCCATGACAAGCGTATCGGATATGACAAGGATGCATCCTTTCATATTCCAGATTATGCAAATCCCATCCAATTTCAAAGATTGTATTTCTTAGGACGGCTCATTTTCACCTATTCCTCCTTCTCTACAACAACATATTATGAAATGCCAACATTGTGACCAAGTTAGCCATATGAAAGATCATTGCTTTTATCTTCATCCGTGCAAGCATTGTGGTCACCGTACTCGTTCTTCACACAAATGCTTCAAAAACAAGCCTCCTACAAGAACAAAGATTCATCTTGAATTGCTTCTTGGCAATGGACTTCAACAACCAAGAAGATATTTTGCTCATACAATATGATTTGTTCTCGAATATTGAAAAGTATTGCAGTTGAGATCTCTCCATCTTCTCACCTCGTATCAAGGGAAGTGATGGCCATCTACAAGTTTCAAAGCCACATCAAGTGAGCTTGAGCCACAACCTACCATACCAAGTTCAAATTTGTAGCGAGAGATAGAGATGCCCGTGAGCATGCCTTCGGTTCTTGGTCAACCTTAAACCATCTATACAGGGTTGAGACTTCCCTAGTTGAGCTTCTCCCTCTTCAAAGAATTGTGGACACTTCATATAGCAAAAGACTTCAGGTTCTTTCCAATTTTAGAATAGTTTGAGGACTTGCATTAAGCATTCAAGAGTTGGTGGTCATCCTTAAACCACCGCAGGTTGAGACCTCCCTTTTTAGGTTGAGGTTCTCCGTTTTTATGCAGGTTGTAGACCTCCCTTTTCCAAGTTGAAAGTCTCCCTATTCAAATCATTAGAAGCACTTCCTCTATCATAAGACTTCATCTTCTTGTGAGATCTGGAAGAGTTATTGGAACTGCACTAAGTGTTCTAGTGTCGGTGGTCATCCTTAAAGCACCACCTTATACCAACATTTCAGAGAGCACATTCAACCTAATGCTACCATGCATCTTTTGCACATTTTTATTATAGGTCTCTTCTTTGACTCATACACACCCCTTCGGATTAAGGGGGGAATGTTAGACACCTAATCCGCCAAGGGTTAAGGTGTAGGAGCTTAACGGTCAAAGGGAGTCCAAGAGACCTTGGAATATGAAATCCAATGATCACTTTGATGTATTATAAATGTACATCTAAGTTAATAAGAAATACAATTCACTGTTTTATCATTCATGTCTCTTCAGATTCCATATGCCTCTAACATAGAACAAGACCACCAGGTATGGTATAAATGGCTTTGTGAAAGAAAAAAAGATTTTGTTATGTCTTCCATTTTTACTGAGGAATTCATAACACATTATGGGGATATTAAGAGAAACACATTCTTTATTCAATTGGTAAATAATAGATTAAAAAGGTCCAGTTATAAAGCATATTCAACAATTCCAAATGTTGAGTCTCACAGAAAATAATATTTCAAAGGATAACTTGTTAGACCTATTTATGTGAACTTTAAAGGAAAACATACAACATGAGATGTGTTTGTTCGAAACTAAATTTTCAAATCATGCTTTTAGTATGGCAAGGAAAGTTGAAAGAAAAATATGGCCACTACAAAAGTGGTCACTAATAACTATAGAGAAACTCATGCTCCCTTTCCTAAACTGACAATGTTCACACCCTAACAAATGGATGAAAGAAGAGAAAAGTGACTATTTTCAATTGTGATAACAAGTATATCAAGGGGCATAAATCTAGTGAGAAGAAATCATTTGACATATAAAGTGAAAATTAATAAGATCAAGAAGCAAAAAATTCACATGATCTATAACTATAAGAGACTACTCCAACAATCCCTTGTCATGCATTGGCTAGCATCAATACTCCACAAAACCTCATGATATAAGCATATATTGAAATGAAAAGGGCAACAATACTGATTGATTTATGTACTACCCATAACTTCACTAATTAAAAATTGGGAAAAATTCTTAATTGCTTTATATATCCAACACCATAATTTCAAGTTACAATGATTGTAGATGGAGGTAACATAAATTGTTCAAGGAAGTGCCATAATATTAGGTTGAATGTGGAGGAGTATTTATTGGTTAGTCACATGATTACAATCCAAATGGGTGGTGATTATTTTGTATTAGGGGTCCAATGGTTATAATCATTGGGAACAATGGCCCTTAATTTCTAAGGTATTTTCATAATATTTTCTCAAAAGGAATGGAAATTGAGCTTAGAGTTATCCAAGGGAAACCTAGTAAAGTGATGGGCTCTAATATGAAGGCAAAACTACTAGAAAGGGAAAACAAGGTGTAGTTGCACAATATTGTTTATTAGAGGTTCAAAAATATATATCCTATGCTCTAGTGTATCTTTAGTAATCATTCTAATGTATTTGGAGAAATGATTAAAGGTCTTCCAACTGTATGAGCTCATGGCCATGCTATTCATTTGCAACCTAGAAGTGTACCACCTAACATTAATCCTTAAAAATACCACATGCACAAAAGAGTGAGCTTGAGTGTATGGTTCAAGAAATCTTAGAGGTGAACATGATTCAACCTAGCCAAAGTGATTTCTCTTCACCAATGGTGATGGTCATAAAAAAGGATCATTTGTGGCATACGTGTTGAGACTACAGACAACTCAACAAAATGACGATCAAAGATAAGTTTCGTATCCTCAGTATTGATGAATTATTAGATGAATTGCATGGAGAAATTTTACCTACTAAGTTTGATCTTTGTTCTGGATATCATCAAATCAGAATGAGTGAAGAAGAGGTTCCCAAAATAGCCTTTAGAACACATGAAGGTCACTATGAGTTTTTGGTTATGACATTTGGACTTACAAATGCACCTTCAACATTTCAAAGTTTGATGAATAATGTTTTCACACCCTAAAAAAAATTGTGCTAGTATTTTTTGATGACATACTAATCTACAACAAATCTTGGGAGGAGCATGTACTACATATTGACAGGGTATTGACATTTTGGAAGAGCAACAACTATATACAAAGCCTTCCAAGTTGTCCTTTAGGGTTCAAGAAGTGGAATATTTTGGCCATATTGTATCACATGATGGTGTCAAGGTGGATCCTAACGAAATCAAAGCTATGAGGGAATGACCAATCCCTAATAAATTTAAGAAACTCAGAGGATTCTTAGGATTGACAGGAAATTATAACAAACTTGTCAAGAATTACGGTTACATAACAACACCTCTAACAAAATTATTGAAGAAGGAATTATTTTCTTGGACTAAAGAAGAAACCAAAGTGTTTGAAGAACATAAAAAGGCTATGTGTACTACTCAGATCTCTTTTTTGTAATTCAAAAATTTTCTCTCAATTCATAAGAAGATTACATCGTGATTGGTTCATCTTCCAATGTGCTACAACCTCACTCCTACTGGATTTGTTGGCCATCATATTAACTGAAAAAATTATAATACCAAATGTCAATCGCCAAACAGGTCCAAAATTGAGCAAAATACAAAATACATCTAACACAATTGATTACACATCTGTATTGTTGGGAGTTGGATCAACATTACCATCCTCGCTAGGCTGATGAAAACAATCATGAACATGAGATTCCATATGGGACATACTCCCCTAAAAATTGTCCATCTGATCTTGTAGTCTCTTCTGGTTATGCTTGAGGGAGCCTTGACGGTCCAATATGTGTCATTGATTGTGCAATATATCATTGAGAAAAAATATTACTTCATTATGATCATTATGGTGATATTGGGCCTATTAGTTGACTGCTTCTTGCACCAAATGAATTTGGGCTTCTATGGAGTCAAAAAGGGGAAGTAAATCAACTCTCTCAAGTGAGCCACCAAAATGATACTCTAGCTCTCCCTTAACAAATAGTGGGTTCCCTTGCGGGCATTCACCTTGGCCCCAATGGACCCCACCCCGCCGAGGATGAACTCTCTACCTCTGCATGACAAACCCTCACAAGAAAATACACTAAAAACCAATAGAGAACCCCATCACTGAACAACATACAATCATTTGTGCCCACCCACACACAGGCTAAGAATTGATAGGGTATATAGGTGCCACAAAAGTCACCGCAACACCCATGAAAAAACCACATAGAATAACAAACTCCAGTAAGGGGATCCAAAGACAAAAGAATATACTCACCACCCTTTTGGACAAGCAACACAAGACAAAGAGATTAACAAAAAAGTAGTCCCCACATAAGATCCCTTATGAGCCTTGACTGCACAAACTCTCCTATATCACGGCCCACTTGTTGAGCCTTGGATATGGACAAACACCACCAATGCCCACGCCTAGCAAACCGTTAGTAAAAGGGAGCCACAAATACCACTAGAGGAGACACACCATGAAAAGGAAGAACATACGCACCAAGACAACTCACACCAAGAATACAAAACTATTCCAAACCAACTTAACCAACCTGTTAGACATGCACCTTGAGTATTCCAAGCAAAAACTGCTACCGCCCAGGCGAAGAACAAGGTTACTTGTGTCAATTCGAAAACTTCTTGCCCTAAATTACTTGCATTTCTTCAAACTATCAATCGGTGAGATTCCTTGCTTGAATATCCTAAACCCCAAACCAATCTGACAGAGAAATTCAAATCCCAAGAACAGGGAGAGCCCAAGTCCAAAATTCTCACCTGAAAAATTAGATACGACCACAATTCACCATCGTTCCATAAATGAAGAACTAATGAGGTTGCACACCAGCTAGGGTACATGATTGGCACTACAGAGAGGCCACTCGTAATTCCTGTGTAGATAGATCTTGCTGCAGAGCGAGTTTTCATCTCCTAAAGCCTGAGAATACCACCATAATATCACCCACCATAATTAAAACCCAGCTCATCTCTAGAATGTTCTACATCGAGCCTTAAGGCTCTTCTTTCATCACATGTTTTGATACCATTACTACCGCATGGGGTGGTAATAATTACCCTTGTCTCGGGGATCCTCTATGTTCATAACTCCCAATAAGGAGTGTACAACTCCCATCTTGGTGACACGACTTCACAAAAATACTCATTATGGAGTGTGATGCCTTATGCCATGGAATTGGTGTAGTTTTAAGGCAAGAAGGAAGGACCCTTGCCTTTCAAATTAATGAATTTAAAAGAAATAACTTACTCAGACCCATCTATGAAAAAATAATATTGGTCATACTACATGCAATTAATAAATGACATCCATACCTACTAGGAAGACACTTCAAAGTAAAAATAGATCATGAAAGTTTGAAGTACTTCTTGGAGTAAAGAATATCATCAAAAGAGCAACAAAAATGGGTCACAAAAATGTTGGACTATGACATTGAAATTATCTACAAAAAAAGAAAACAAAATATTGTGGCAGATGCACTCTCAAGGAAAGAGGAAGACTCAATTGGTATACTATGTGTTATTTCCATTCCGCAACCTGAATAGGTAGAAGAAGCAAGGATAAAATGACAACAAGATGGGAAGATATGAAATATCATTCAACAATTACAGGAGGGCCCCGATGTAGTAGAAAAATTTACATGGAAAAATGATTTGTTATGGTATCAAGATTGCTTATACTTATTTAAGAATTCTCAACTTAAATATAAGGTCCTATGGGAATTACACACTTCTCCTATAGGAGGACATTCAATGTTCTTGAAGGCATAACATAGGATGAAGAAATGTTTTTTTGGGAAGGTATTAAATTAGATGTGCAAAAATTTGTGGTAGGATGTGTGGTATGCCAACAAAATAATGGAAATACTATCAAGATCCTAGGGATCCTTCATCCATTAGCCATACCAAGCTAGTGTTGGGAATAAGTTTCAATGGATTTTATTACGAGTTTACCCAAATCTTAAGGAAATAGTGCCATTATGGTAGTGGTAGATTGAATGACAAAGTATTCCATTTTTTTCTCTCTTTCTTGTCCTTTCAAGGCAAGAAATGTTGCAAAAGAATTTATGGAAACAATCCAAAAGCTACATGGAATACCGAATATTATTTTAAGTGACAAAGATCCAATTTTCACTGGAAATTTTTGGACTAGATTATTTTCTTGTTTGGGTACTTAATTGGCTCACATATCATCTTTTCATCCTCAATGTGATGGGAAAAATGAGATTATGATTTTTTTAGAAGGATATATATGTTGCTTTGCATTTGATAAATAGACACAATGGGTCAAATGGTTTCCTTTGGCAGGATGGTGGTACAACACATCCTTCCATACTTCATAAAAAATGTCATCATTTATGGCACTTTATGGATATCATCCTCCATCCATCACATCACCCTTGAATGGGACTATAAAGGCTCACGCAGTAGAGGATCACATACAACACCAACAAGAGGTTCTCAAACCATTGAATGACAACTAGGTTATGGCACAAAATATGATGAACAATGAGTAGAGTAACCTCACAATGGAAGGGAATTTGAAGTGGGGGATTGCGTATTTGTGAGAATACGACCATATAAACATATGTCCCTCACACAACAAAAGAAGGACAATAAATTAGCTTCAAGGTATTATGACCCCTATAAGGTGTTGCAAAGGATTGGAAGCATGGTTTACAAATTGGATTAGCCTCCATCTTCACATGTACATCAAATCTTCCTTGTTTCTTGCTTAAAGAACGTAATTAGTAATAAGACCCCAATCCAAACTATTGTACTAGAGATTGATAAAGAAGGGAAAATAATAATAGAACTATAATTTTTTTTTGGAAATAAGGATTAAGTAACTAAGAAATCTGCCAGAAATACTAAGAGGGGGTGTTACAAGTCATTTTGTTACATCAGCTCAAATGGCCTAGAAACCAAATCAATCAACATTTTTGACACATTGTCATTATCCATTTGCAAAGCCCCAAGCATTACTTCTCCAAAAAGTCCAAAAAATCAAGGTTTATCAGCTTAAAACTCATTTTTGGGCCCATCACACCCTGTCTCCTATGATAACTGCAACGGTTACGTGTTGCATAACTAAGCACCTGTACTAATTAGTGCATGTTTCCTTTGCTGTAGGTGCAATGGTTTTAGAATTTTGGGAAAAATATTTTTTTGTGTGAAACTTCTCTTTCTAGAAGCTTGTAAGGTGGTTTTAACCATTTACTATTGATTGAGATCTCAAATTCCTATCCTAGAGGTCTTATATCTTATCCCTAGAGATTATCCTCTGTCATATGTGGATCTAAGTCTTAGATTGGTAAAACCCAAACTAACCTGTTTACCCTATAAATTCACTGCCTCCCATAGAGTCTGGGTTGGCTTATGGAGACTCTTAGCCACACCTTGATGTTGCTATTTTTCATCTAAGGATCCATTACCATCCTAGAGTTGTGATTGAAGTATTGATTTATGGCTAATGAAGGACAAGCTTGGTGGGAGTAATCTACATAGTCAAGGACTGCAAAAGAGTTGCAATCTTCTCCTACATTTTATTAATACAAAAAGTTTTGTTTTATTTGATGCTTACGTATTTCAATTCCCTCTTGACTCATTTATTAGAGATATTAGTCTATTCTATGTATATCTTGCTTGTTGTAATTATTTTGTAGGTCCCATTTATAGTAATTGGAGTTGGAGCTAAAATTTACAAGCCAAGAGAAGAGGAGGACTTTTGTTGAACTTCAGGTAGGCCTTTCCTCCATTTTCTAATATCTCTAAGGAAAACATTATCCTTTTTGGTTCTTGTTGTTTCTATATCATACCACTAGATCTAGGCGTTCTGTCTGTAGAATATAATTTTCCACATAACAAATTAGCGACTCCACTGGGGAATAAGATTTTCCTTTAGTGGTATCCATAGCTTAGTCATTTTAGACCTTTCAATTGACTTTAATTGACTTGTTTGCAAAGTAATTATTCTTGGGAAATAATTAATTTGAGCTTGGTAGGGTTTTTGTTTTGATTTTTGAACAAAACTAGCCCCAACACACTTTCTGGTTTGAGATAGAGAGACCCAACGCACCTATCTCTCTCTGCAAGTGCGATGAATCACACTATTTCTTGTGTTTAGCCTGCGATGGTTCTTGTAGGATGCAAAAATTGCATTTCTATGCCTTGATTTGAGTTGTGATCCGACCCATTGAATTTTCCTGAGTGTATGTACCTATCATTATCTCTAAAAATGCATAAGTATGTTTACATTTGGAATTTGTTGCCTTTGATGAGAGTTTGTTTCATTTTTCTTTCTTCTTGTCATTAGGGTTTGTGAACACTTGAGCTTAATTGTTGATTTGATATAAATAATTTTCATATTACAGTGGTAGTCTATGTGAGTTATTTTGGCCAATAATCTAGCTTCATTTTCATTTTCATTGCATTTGAAATTGAAAAGCAAAAGAAATGAAAAAATTCCATTTATTGCATTGCTTATAGGGTTTTTGGTTTGCATTGGAATAATACATTGAAATATTTGCTTAGGAAGCTCTTGTTTTCTACATCTTTGATTGTTGCATGATTTTTTGTTTCTTCCTTTTCATAGAAAGATCTTAATCAAAATGAAAGAGTTCTTTTCATCATGTTAGTTGCATCATAGGAAGTTTAGGTGAATTCATACCACGAGCCTTGAAATTGAAACTTAATTGAAGATCAACTTTAAAATTTCTCCAATCAATCTAAGGAGCATTTGGAACATTAACGACACACATAAAGGTCTAGGCTAAAAATGTGTTCCAACGTTGTAAAATGTAGGAGCTATCATTATTTATCTGTGTTACACTTTCAGGGTAGTTGGTATTCCACGTACATAAATATATTAGATCATTCTCCACGTAGCTTCAAGTATATCGAATGGCACTCCCCATATGAAAAGTATACCAAAATACTTCCTATCGTACCTGACACATTAGATAACACTACCATAGACTGGTATATTTTGGAAGTCCCCTATAGGTTTCTATCCTGCCCTAGGTAACTGAGTCAGCCACCTTGTCTACTATGATAAACCAAACACAACATTCGGGATATTGGCTACATGTATAGGAAACAATATATTGCAATTCATAGTTACTTGGTAAACCCTTGTGCCTAGTTACCCATGTTTTTGATTTATTTGTGTTGTTAATTTCTAAAATTAATTAAAACATTGTGGAAGAACACCCTCAACAACCTCATCCTTTGCATAGAATGCAAATATTTCCTCCTTTACCTTCAGAGGAAACACCTGGTCATCGTAAGAATAATAAAATGCAAACTACTAAACGTAATACTTGAGAAGCTACCCCTTGTGGAACCAACACTGTAGTTAATCAACCAAAATTATCACTTACCATAGGTATTGAGCTTGAAATTACATACTTACTAAATGGTGAGTCTGACACAGTTGAAAATGAAGCTCCTGAAACATTACAACCTGAGGTCATTGAACCTGTGTTTCTAGATTCATATACTTTACAACCTGAGGTAATACAACCCAAGGAATCTCGAATAACTCAACTAGTCACTTTAGGAACTTCTTCTTCTCTTCCTCTGCCTTTGTCTCAACCACAACATGTAAATTTTGGTCCTGGTGGGGAAAAATTCCTGATTGGCTCTCTTTTGAGTGTTGAGGATGTTACTAAAGAAAAGTGTTGATCCCCATCTCCTGTCCATTTGCGAGATACTCCTCTTTCTTAAGCTCATCATTTTTTTACCCATCATACTCAAATACAACATCCTTCTTATCATGCTCCTTGTTTCATTTCACCTTTGAACCTCCCTCGACAAACTCCTTTGAGAAGTTCAACCATGACTGAGTCAACAATGATCTCTCAACCTGTGTCTTCTATAATTAGTGAATCGAATGAAGTTGTAACCACTTATATGTTTGTAAATTCACCAAAAAATCATTTATGGTGGCCCCTCAGTGCCACTTGGATACCAGTCATTGTCTGTAACCTTTTTTGGTGCAACGACTAGTCCGTGGACTTCTCCCTTATCAACTTCATTAGGAATACTATTTGGCCACTCTTTTACAAGCACCTCACAACATATTCCGCCCATTACGCCCCAACCTTCTTTGGAGAAGAATATGGTCCATTTCTTAATGGATTGGGACATTTACAACAATCTTATCCATATTATATCGGGTACCCTCTTCCCGGGGGAAGTTTCCTCCATACACTTCTTATCCTCTAGTAGGAGGGAAACTTGTTGCTGAAATTTTCCCATCTATTGATCAAATGCTACAAGTTGGTGCTCCACCCTATTTGGTCCTTTTCGTATGGGTCCTCCATTTCTAGGAATCATTGCTAATCCTTCACATTTTATGTAACCGTTCAACCTGGTTTGGTCTTAACTCAAATCCCAACCTCTCAACCTATTCCAGTTATGCCCCAGGTTCCTACTTGCCAACCTGTTCAATCCATCTATCAACCTGCCTAAGTTCCACCTCAAGTGAGTAAACCTATCCAGCTTGTATCTCAAATACAAATTACTCCAATGGTATCTGAGACTTCTCAAAACCCATTTTACCATCCTCTTTAGGGTGCATTACAAACTCCACCTTTTGGTCATTCCATACCTCAAATGAAAGTAAACCAAACTATGCATAGCATGACACAAGACAACCAGTTAACCCAACATTGGAATGATGCAAAATATATCCAGGGAACTATTCCAAGGCATTCCTCAAATTCATGTTGGTCAAACTACTATTCCACAAATGACCTATCAAGGCCAACAAATCCAAACTCAACGATTCCAACCTTAAAAAGGTTCTCATGGAACTAGAAAACTTGGTTACGGTTATCTTGGTTATCAAATTCCTCCTTATCCTGGAATGAAAATATTGGTTGCTCAACCCATTAAGTCATACCTAGGATACACTCCACCACAAATTAATCTTCATCCACAAGGTCAACCTTCATAGGATGGGTCCAAAAGCTAGGTGGAGTTGAATTTATACTGTGCCTTTGGATTCTGAGAGGGGTTAGTGATCTCCATAAAAATGGGGGAATGGTCTGATAAACAACCTAAACCAACCCATTGTCTATATAAGGAAAGTTTTTGTATTAGAGAATCCTTCATGAGGAATCGATCCAGTCTCCTGGATAGAGCTGCCTCACCAACTCTCTAGTTTTGCCAAGTGGGGAGAGGTTTTACCATGGGAATATCCATCAGATGGTGATATTCAAGCAACATCTCCATAGACTCCGAGAGTGGATCCACCTAAGCATTTATCCCCCATGATTCCCCAAATCCTATGGAGAAGTTTAGGTCACTGCCTATTATGAGATTATCTGGGGTAGTGAGGGATAGATTGAGGAGGTGGTTCCATAAGGCCTCTATATTTTGAAAAGGGTTATATACATTGATCAAATGAAGATCCATCCCCAATTCTGATGAAAAAATGTCCATGCCAATAAAACCAACTCCACCCTAGGAGGTCTTGAGGTTAATAGAATGGGGATTATATCCCAAGGCCAGTCCTCTAGATCTCCCTATGACATCAAGGGATTGAAAGTTCCATCCAGGCTTCAAGGCGCAAAGAATACAGGGGGTAAGGTTAGCCACACCCAAAGTTTCTTAAAGGAAAATTATGTCTACAATCTCGAATTCAACAAGTCATCTTAGGGCTAGATTTTTGGGTGAGTTAGCCAGGCCCCTGTAATTAAAAGAGAGCCACTTCATGGAGGCAATTTAGGAAGGGTGTTTAAAGATCTCAGAACCTGATCAAGTGATGTCTGTCTACCCGAAGCCACTTCCACCCCGACTAATTGGATGAATTTAGATAGATGGGATTTACTACCTTTGATGGATTTGGGGGGATGAGATGGGGAAGTCATACCCAACCCAGAGAATACAAAGCTGATATCTGAGAGGGGGAGGCAGAGCCTGAGATTGTAGGGGTGGGGGGGACCATCGTAGGAAGCATGCATAACAACAGAGGAGGAAGGGGCATCATGAGGGAAGGATGGGGGAGTGGTCGAGAGAACCGACCAATGTGAGTTGAGGGGATAGGGGATGGATGAGGGGATGAAATCCTCATTCGATTCAGATGTAGAGTGCATATGTAGTGAAAAACATGCAAGAAAAAAAACAAAAATAGAGTCAGGGAGAGGAGGAGTACCCGAGGAGCGAGCAACTTTAGCAGCAACCCTCGATTGGGTCATCGACACGGAGGGAGAATGAGGAGTGCTTGTGGTCAGCAGATGATTTTGAGACCCCTTCCTGTGCATTGATGAGGTAGCCGGAGGAGACAACCATGGGATGGATGCAGGAGCCTTAGCATGATCACCTTCAGGTCCTTTTGGAGGGTCCGAGTCCCTTCACACCAATGGGAATTCCTTGAATAAGTGTCCAACTTTTTGGCACTTGTGACACCTGAAAGGGACTCCTTCATAGTCCAGGATTTGAATCTTGGTGAAATTCTTCCATTGTAGAGTAATTTTCTCCTCCAATCCTTCTCTTGTATTTAGGTATACAAGTATGCATGCTAGAGACTTGTTCCTGGATTGGATATAGGACCTATCGTAGTCCAAATAGGTACCCAGCATGTTCCCAATATGGATAAACACATCCTCGGACCAATACTACAGTGGGAGTATAGGCAATCTAATCCATAATGGTCTAGCCCCAATCTGTTCTCTTTCAGGGTTGAAAAGCAGGCTCCGTCACTTCACCATGACCGGGACCATTTCGATGTGACATTATCTTGCAAGTGCACAGTTGGTGTATTCCTCTTGCAGGAAATGGAGTGCAAAACAACCATGGGGTAGGGTCTGCACTTCCGAGAGATATTTGAATATGTTGTCCCAAATCTCCTTGACCCAGAAGCTAAGTCGCGCTACAGAGTAGGCACGACCCCGAACCCTACCCACCAGAACCTTACCAACCGTATTGACAACCTCTCCCTTGTTCAAACCTTCCCCAAATTTGAGGGTGAGGTCGTTCCCCCATGCCTTCACACACTTAATCTTCTGCTTGCCCAATCTTGGCGCGGTCAGGTGGTCTTGTAGAGGGTCTAAAGAGCCCTGAATCTCCTGGTGATTCTACGTAGGGTCCTAAACCTTGATGACCAGGGTCTCAAAGCAAATGGAAGGGATTGAGGAGGAAGATGCCACTATAATGGATGAGGGGATACTAGGCTCAGATAAGATTTGCTCAGGAACGACGACTTGGTTGATCCCAGATGCATGTGCGAAGGGCAGTGAGCACAATAAGTCCTTTGATGGTAAGGGTTGAAGGGTGGGGATGATGGAGAACAAGCAGCGAGTATATGGAGGGTTGCTAGTGAGAGTGGAGGGTAGTCAAGTTCAGGGGAGTCAATGGAGAGGGTAGCGAAGGGGAGGCTGGATGAAGATGGTTTGGGCAGGGTCATGATGGGGGGAAAGACAGAGAGAAATGGAACAAACGATTTCCAGTGTGCATATATAGCCAGCGTAGGGTTAGGACTTCGAAATATGGGAATATTAGGGTTAGGGTCGGTTGAATAATCCACCTCCTCTAATTCCATATCCTCCATGATGTAGCAGGCCTGGAGATAACTGAAAATGACATTGACAACAGGAGCATGGAGGGTAGCCAATAGGTAGCGGAGAATGACGGCAAGTCTGGAGGGATCCGATGGTTACAGAGGAGCAGGGGCAACGATTAACCATAACCCTTGTTTGGAGCAGTCTCCATCGAGTTGCCTCTCCCCATTTAGTCTAACTGTTAAAAAAAAATGAATCAATACAAATCTCGCCAATAACCCGCACAATTGTGTTCATTAAATTTTCAAACATCTATATTCTCTTCTCTAGTGGATCTCCAAAATGTTATCAACATTCATTATAAGGTATTTCAATAAATTCCTAAGAGTCTTCCACCTAACTAAGATCATAACCATGCTATTCATTTCCAACCTGGAAGTGTACAACTTAAAATTAGGCCTTACAGATATCCAAATGGAAAAAAGAGTGAGATTGAGAATATGGTTCAAGAAATGTTAGACCTGAGCATCATTCATCCTAGAAATAGAACTTTATCTTCACCATTGGTGATGGTTATCAAAAAGCATGGCTCATGGAAATATGTGTCTTAATTATAGACAACTCAACAAAATAAAAATTAAATATAAGTCTCCTCTTCCTATCATTGATTAATTATTAGACAAATTACATGGAATGATTTTATTTATTGAGTTGGATCCTCATTTTGGGTATCATCAAATTAGAATGAGTCAAGAAGATATTCCCAAAACAACCTTTAGAACACATGAATTCCATTATGAGTTCTTAGTTATACCATTTGGACTTACAAATGTGCCTTCAACATTTCAAAGCTTAATGAATTCTATCATTTCAAAGCTCAATGAATTTTTATTTTCAAGCCCTTCATTGGAAAATTTGTGTTGGCATTTTTTTGATGACATACTAATCTACAACAAATCTTGGGAAGATCGTGTAAACCATGTTGACAGGGTCTATTGAAAAACCAACAACTATATGCAAATCCTTCCAAGTGCTCCTTTGGGGTTCATGAAGTGAGATATTTGTGTCATATTGTATCACGTGAGGGTGTTAAGATGGATCCTAAAAAAAATAAATCTATGAGGAAATGGCCAATCCCCAAGACCTTCAAGAAACTTAGAGGATTCCCATGAATGAGAGGATATTATTGCAAGTTTATTATGGTCAAATAGCAACACCTATAACAAATTGTTGAAGAAGTAAGCATTTTCTTGGACTAAAGAAGCAACCAAACCTTTTGAATAACTTAAAGAGGCTATGTGTAAAATTCTTGTATTAATGACACATGACTTCAAAAAAACATTCATTGTGGAGTGTTATGCCTTAGGATATGGAATTGGTTCGATTTTGATGCAAAAAGGAAGGCCCTTGCCTCTAAAAGTAGAAAATTAAAGGAAATAACTTAAACTTAACAATCTATGAAAAAAATGTTGGGCATACTACATGACATTAAGAAATAACATCCATACCTAATAGGAAGACACCACAAAGTAAAAATAGATCATGATAGTTTGAAGCACTTCTTGGTGTGAAGACAATCTTTAAAATAACAACAAAAATGGGTCATAAAGATGTTGTGTAATGACTTTGAAATTATCTACAAAAAGGGAAAACAAAATATAATTGTAGATGCACTCTCAAGGAAAGTGATTAGACACAGATGGTTTAGCATGTGCCATTTCCATTGCACAATATAACTAGGTGGATGAAGCAAGGATAGAATGCGAACAAGGTGAAAAGATATGCAAGATCATTCAACAACTACATGAGTACCTCGATGCAGTGAGAAAATTTATGTGGAAAAATGATTTGTTAAGGTATCAATATTTCTCATACTTATGTAAGAATATCAACTCAAATAGAAACTTTCAAAATTACACAGTTATCCTATAGGAAGATATTTATGGTTATTGAAGACATACCACAAGATCAAGGAAGATTTTTTTTGAAATAAGGGAGAGAATCTTAAGCCCTATATGAGCCCCATGTTAATAAAAAAACCCCTTATCAAGCCCTATATACTGAGTGATTATATTTCCATTGTTATATTGTTATGTAGGCTAGAACCCCTCATGGTCCCATTTTATTATAATTGTACACTTTGTGTCCTATATATAGTAGGAGACAGTCTTAAGATAATAAAATATCGTCTTGTTCATTTGATTTATTGTAAAAGGAGGTTTTACAATCAAAGAGGATCATACTTATTATTTTATTTTAATTTTTAAGGTGAAAGGATCATAATTTTTGGCATCAGAGCTCGTGATCTTAGTGTTTTTCTACTTCAAACAAGTCATCGAGGCATTTTCAATGTAACTTTTCTTAGAGGTTTCAAATGGTGAAACTTGGAGAAGATTGAGAATACATATAAAGAAATATTTGGCTCAATTTTCAAATCTTTTTCACTATATTTTCAGATATATGGTCCAAAGAAGTTAGGGTTTCTGAATACCCCTAAATTCTATCTCAAATAGGTTAGTAATTTTCAATATAAATTCATTTTTTGTGAGGTTTTATGCCATGAAACATGGACCACATTGAGGAAAAATCATCGTTAAAATATGGTTCAAGTTACAAATATTGGTTTTCTATATATTCAGAGATATGTTCCAAGGGAGTTGGGGTTCTGTTTGCTCCAGAAGTCAGACTCAAATAGGTCAATTTGGCATTTTCCTATAACTGTTTTTTTCCTTATGTAAGGCATCATAAAGTCAAACTTAGACTATAATAAGGAGAATTCTCAAGGAATAGTTAGTTCCATTTTCAAAATTTGGTTCATTATACTTTTAGAGTTATACCCTATGGAAGTTAGGGTTTGTGAACAACCATGAAATAAATTTTAAATAGGTCAACTTGGTATTTTTTTCTATATCTTCTTGTTTGAGAATTTTTAGATTCTGAAAAATTTAGGAATTTCAGAAGACATATAGAAGTACCTCAGGTACAAGTTCTAGAATAATATTTCAAGAGTTGGATACGTGGCATGCTATAAAATTTTCTCATGGGAAGAGGCCAAAAAATCAACAATTTTTGGGAAAGTTACTAGAACTTTTAGTTAGGTGCATCAAGTTCAGTTCAAACTTGTGGAATTGTTGTTGGGCCTCCAAAATGTCATCCATTTTCACCTTCATTCCATCATTTTACCCTAATTCTATAACTCTATGGTCCCATAACCTTACATTAGGTAACTATTTTCATCATTACATGGGTTTATCATTATTATTTTCCAAGTCATTGATTTTAAGAATTATAAGTGAAATTGTGATTAAATGTTAGGAAATTAAGATATTTTCACATATATCTAAAAGTGTTATGATTTTTGTGAGATTGTAGCCACTTGGAGATTCTAGAAGGGTCCTAATGGCCACCCAACTACAAATTTGAATTTCAAATTCCAACTCATGAGGATTTGTGGAATAATTGTAGAAAATGTGGATCACTAACTATGCACATTCAAAGGAGAAGAATCATGGATGAGAATATTTTGAGAGGATTTGTATCTTACATTTTTAGGAGATTGGTTGCAACCAAGAGATAAATGTGAATTTAGGAGAGATCTAAGGATCTATATTTATTGTATAATTATCTTCATTTTTTTATAAATAGGAGTGCACCCTTTTTTGGGCCTA